>CM069911.1:37795871-38995871 GCA_036172215.1 Camellia granthamiana | reverse complement strand
GCTGCTTTTATGGATCTAATGAACAGAGTTTTTAAGCCGTTCCTTGATGAATTCATTATGGTTTTTATCGATGACATCTTGATTTACTCCAAAAGCAAGGAGGAACATGAATGGCACTTGAGATTTATTCTTCAAACGTTGAGGGAAAGGAAATTGTATGCTAAATTGTCAAAATGTGAGTTCTGGTTAGATAGTGTGATGTTTCTGGGACATATGATAACGAAACATGGTATCTCTATTGATCCATAGAAGATAGAGGCTGTTGTAAATTGGCCGAGACCAACGAATGTGATAGAGGTCCGCAGTTTCTTAGGCCTGACTGGATACTATCGCAGATTTATGAAATATTTCTCAAAAATTGCCTTGCCACTTACTCAATTGACACAAAAAGGGGTACCATTCGAATGGACTGACCAAAGAGAGACAGCTTTTCACGAATTGAAGATAAGACTTGTGATAGCATTGATTCTCACTTTACCCTCCGGCATGGATGGCTTTACTATTTACAGTGATGCCTCTTATAAAGGCTTGGGGTGTGTGTTAATACAAAATGGAAAGGTAATTGCATGTGCTTCCCGTCAGCTAAGACCACATGAGAAGAGTTACCCAACTTACGATCTGGAGCTGGTTGCAGTGATTTTTGCATTGAAAATTTGGTGCCATGATCTGTATGGGGCGACGTGTGAGGTGTATACGGATCACAAAAGTCTTAAATACTTCTTTACCTAGAAAGAGCTAAATATGAGACAGCGTAGATGGCAAGAGCTAATTAAAGATTATCATAATCTGCAAATTATGTACCATCTTGGAAGAGCTAACACAGTAGCCGATGCTCTTAGTCAAAAATAAATGGGAAACTTAGCTTGTTTACTTACCAGGCAGAAAACAATATTGCATGAACCGATAATATTTGAAGAGATCAAAAAAACACAATTGCAGAATGAATTCCTAAAGAAAATAGTGGATGAACAGGATTCCAAACCTAGACCGGGGTTCAGTTTTGAGAATGGCATACTCAAGTTTCAGGGACGGTTATGTGTACCAAACAGCGGTGATTTGAAGAAACGAATCCTCCAAGAAGCCTACAGTTCCAAATTCTCTATCCATCTAGGAAACACAAAATTGTATCAAGACCTAAAGAAGAATTTTTTGTGGCCAGGAATGAAAAAGGAAATCGCGGAATTTGTGTCAAGATGTTTGCAATGTCAGCAAGTTAAAGTAGAACATCAACGACCCGCAGGGTTACTTCAACCATTACCAATATCAGAGTGGAAATAGGAACATATCACAATGGACTTCGTGGTTGGATTATCTCGCTCTAGTAGAGGTATGGATTATATTTGGGTAATTGTAGACCGATTGACAAAATCTGCTCATTTCTTACCTGTTAAAACGACATATAATGTGGATAAATTGGCTATTATGTATATGAATGAAATTGTGAAATTTCATGGAGTCCCTGTATCGATTGTATCTGGTAGAGATCTGAAGTTCACTTCGAGATTTTGGCAAAGTCTGCAAAAAGCAATGGGATCTGAATTAAGGTTGAGCAGTGCATACCATCCGCAAACAGATGGCTAATCAGAAAGGACAATCCAGACGCTAGAGGACATGTTACGTATATGTGTACTAGATTTTCAAGGAAATTGGGAGACATATTTGCCTTTGGTTGAATTTACATACAACAACAGTTATCACTCGAGTCTTGGCATGGGACCGTATGAGGCTCTCTATGACCGGAAATGTCGGTCACCAATTTATTGGGCTGAGGTTGGAGATAGACCGTTATTGGGACCCGAACTTGTGTAAGAGACCACTGAGAAAGTAAAGTTGATCCAGCAATGGTTAAAAATAGTGCAAAGCCGAAAGAAAAGCTATGCTGATGTGCGTAGACGGGAGAGAGAACAT
Organism: Camellia granthamiana; assembly: GCA_036172215.1. NCBI lineage: Eukaryota > Viridiplantae > Streptophyta > Magnoliopsida > Ericales > Theaceae > Camellia > Camellia granthamiana. The sequence continues at coordinate 38,993,963 of CM069911.1, read as the reverse complement.
GAAGTAGGCAATCATGTCTTTCTCAAAGTTACGCTAATGAAGGGACATACTCGTTTCGGAGCCAAAGGCAAGCTAGCACCTCGATACGTTGAACCGTATGAGATCATTGAGAAACTGAATCCAGTGACGTATCGGGTAGCTCTACCTCCGGACATGAAGCACACGCATAATGTTTTCCATATTTCCATGTTAAGAGAATCCTTCTAGATTCGCAACAAATTATCGAACCTACTCAGATACTTGTGAGAGATGACTATACCTATACAAAATGGCCCACTCGGATTGTTAGCCGCTGTATTAAGAAGTTAAGTAATAAAGAAATTCCATTGGTAAAGGTGGACTGGCAAAACCACAGTGGCTTGTATGCAACTTGGGAAAGAGAAGTAGATATGCAAGAGAAATACCCTGAACTTTTCCCATTAGACCCTGCACTCTTCACTGAAGAAGGTACTTGAGTTTGGAGGACCAAACGTCCTAAAAGGGAGAGACTGTAACACCCGCCTCTAAATTAGCTATTAATTTTATGGTTAATCTTAATTATGTATTTATATGTGCATTTCATGTTTATTTATATGTTATGTGCACCATGTTTTGTTTGACAGATACGTTAATTGTAAAAAAGACCCGTCTGATTCGTTAAATTGTAAGGTTGCCAATTAACTAATGGACTAGGTAGGTAGAGTCTAATTCCTCCTTAAAGTAGAGTTCAGCTAACTTATTTGCCAGTAAGAAATAATTTAATTAATTAGATAATTAATTCAAGTGATGTGGTTCTAATTTCATTAATTCACGTTAAGTAAAATTAGATAATTTTTATATCTATGTGAACTCAAATAAGAGAGAGAGAGAGAGAGAGAGAGAGAGAGAGAGAGAGAGAGAGTTGTATCTGGGAGGGAAAGTTCTAGAGAACAAGGAGAGAAGAAGAGAAAGAAAGGGAGAAGAAGAGAACTTGTAGCAACTTCACTAAACTAATTCATTAAGGTAAGAATTCTTCCTAATTTCTTGCATGAGAATAATTTTCATCTTGAACTCATAGAATTTAAGGAGAGAATGAGGGATTGGGTAGTGTAAGTTGTGTTACAAACCCTAACCAGAGGAATTCTCCAAATCTTGGCATGAATACTTAGTCTTGCATGATTTTAAGTTAGATTTCCATGGTTTTGGTGAAACATAGAATTCCCATATGCGTAGGTTTTATTTTCTTCTTCACTTTAAAGTTGTTCATGTGATTGTGGGACTTGGGTTTAAATTTGAAGTTCTATTCTTGGTTTGAACTTGGTAGTTGTCTATACAACATGTTTGATAACTTTTGGGCTTGATTTAGTCGAATTGGGTTTGAGTTTTGAAGAGGGAGAGCTCACCAAAAACAGAGCGAATTTTTGGTTTTGGACACCCAGAACCGCATGTGCGACAAGGGTGACCGCACGTGCGGAAGACACTGGCACACCTACAGCGGGTTAGGGCCGCATGTGCTAAAAATAGGAAAGGTGTAGGGAACATTCTGCAATATATGCACTTGCTGGCGTACGTACGGTGAAAGTCCCGCACGTGCGGCCAAGGGGCTCTGCACATGCGACTATTTTGTAGCCTCGGTTTCATTTTTCTGTTTCGTTTACCCCACTTTCGAGCCTCCTTTAGCGTGATTCGCATCTATATTTGATGTACATTTTCATTGCACAGGCATGAAAAGGGAGTAAAAGACCAATTTCTGAATAATGAAAATAACTAGTTGATTGTATAATGAATTAAGTGTGCTACGCTTACATCTGTCTGTGTAGATCAAACGCCACGTCCCAGTCACGTGCATCACGGAGCCAACAGTGAGTAACAATGTTGTAAAGATATTATTAACTTAGCGTATCTCTTTCCTGCTGTATATTATACTTTGTTCTGACGTGCTTTCTCTTATGTTTATGAATGATGATCCTATTTTTCTTACACTGTATATCATGGCATCCTTAGCACATGTTTACATGATTACAGAGATCCCTGTCAGTTCCAATTCCTGGAACTCCTGTTTATTATGTTGATGGCCATCATATCTATGTACCGGTCTTTATGACCGCCTGTTCGGTCTTCTAGACCGCCTGTATTAGCTTGCTATAGGATGTACCACGTATACTTTTATGCTTTTTGTATAAGATAAGAATTTGTTCAATTTGTGATTTGCCTTACATCATGATCATCATTTAAAACCCTTTACACAGTTGTTATTCACTGGGCTTTAACTCACGTTTTTATATATAAATATATATAGGTGATCCGGTTCAGGAGGGGACGTAGTGACGGCGATCTCGCCTCCATTTTGGTCCAGTTACCTTTTGTGCCTCATGGCGAGGTTCCTATCTGTCAAAGCATAGGTGGTCCAGTGAGCACCCTTTTGAAATCACTTACGGATTATGGTCGGTTGCCGCTAGTATTATATCCATGGTTAATGGGAATGTCTCACCTTTTTTAGTTGTATTTTGCTAAACTTGTGCTACCTTGATGTACATATGTATATATCTATATATATATATGTCTATTGTAATTTATTTTGTCTCATGTAAGTTCACAGCTTGTTGGACGTTTTACTTTCCACTTGCCCAGTTTGTTTGATTTATACAGTTAAGACTTTGGTAATCATGGATTACTGGCCGGTTACGATGTCAAACTTTTAGGGGCGGGTTTGGGTTATGACAGAATTTCCTTGCAAACTACAAAACCCATGCAAAAAATAAATGAGTGTGAACACAATGAAATCATGCATGCCCAAAACTAGAATTAATTCTTCCAATTAGTTGATCAAAACTCCAAAACTAGGATAAACTATAAACCATGTGTTCCAAACTTTCAAGTCCAAACTTCATGATGAAAGCTCTTTAAAATTTAGGAAATTCATGAAGTTCATGCAAGAAAATGTATATATAAATAAAATGCCATGAATTCATGCCATGCATGTTAGATTTAAGTCCAATTTCCTTTAATTCTTTCCTAACTTAACTTGCATGTTCTAGTTTGTCCATTTCCACAATAAAACTCCCAATTTAACCATGAATCCATCCTATTTAACCTTATAGCTTACGACATGATGAGTGTAGGAGTCTCGAGTTCAAGAATTTGAAAAGAGAAGCTTACCTTACTTTGATGATTTAAGAGGATTCAAGCTAATTTTCTATCTTCCTCCTATTTCTTTCTTTCTTCCTCTTCTTGTTGAATTGTTGAAGTTTTACTCTCACAATCTTTCCCCCTCTCTCTACGTGGCTGACCCCAACCAACATAAGACCCACTACCTTCTATATTCCAACTACATAGATGCATAGTTGAGTAAGACACTTGTATAGGTTCATCATATTCAAATTTTATTTTTCTTTCAATATTTCAATTAAGTCAACTTAATTAAAACCAACTTCACTCAAATTAAATTAATCTCATGATTTTATGGCATAAAGCAAACTAAATTTAATTATCCTAATGTGGATTAGGCTCTAATTCCTATTTAATTACTTAATTCCAACTAGATAAAATTAACGAATCAAACAGGTTTGATATTCACTCTAGCCTATCTGTCCACAATAACATTATTCAAATAATCACATGGCATCATAATAGCACTTCATAACATACAATCACATAATTAACAATTAACAACAAACACATAATCAATTTAATTAATTTGCTTAATTAAGGAGGCGGTTGTCACAAGGTTGCACAGAACTTGTAGGGATAAGCAATTCTCTTTGCAAATTACATTCTAAATAGAATGCCTCGGAAGAAAGTAGAGAATACTCCATATGAATTATGGAAAGGCCGCAGTCCTTCTTATAATTTCCTACGAATGTAGGAGTGTTTTGCAAAAGTGGCGGTACCTACACCCAAGCTGGTGGTAGCAACAAGCACTTCATCATTTTTGTTGATGATTGCACTAAATACTATTATGTGTATTTTCTTAAAAGCAAAAATGAGGCGATTGATAAATTTATTGTTTTTAGAATGAAGTTGAGAATCAACTAAGCCAAAAGATCAAGGCTATAAGAAGTGATCGTGGTGGTGAGTATGAATCCCCGTTTGCTAAGATTTGTGATCAATTTGGGATTATTCACCAAACCACAGAGCCTCACTTCCCTCAGTCAAATGGAGTTGCTGAGCGGAAGAATAGAACGTTAAAAGAAATGATGAATGCAATGTTAATAAGTTCTGGGTTACACAGAACTTGTGGGGGAAGCAATTCTCTTTGCGAATTACATTTTAAATAGAATATCTTGAAAGAAAGTAGAGAAGACTCCATATGAATTATGGAAAGGCCGCAAACCTTCTTATAATTTCCTATGAGTGTGGGAGTGTCTTGCAAAAGTGGCGATACCTACATCCAAGTGGGTTAGGATAGGTTCGAAAATCGTAGATTGTACATTCATTGGTTATGCACAAAATAGTAGTGCATATAGGTTTCTTGTGCATAAGTCTGATATTTCAGATATCCACAAGAATACCATAATGGAGTCAAGGAATGCATCATTCTTTGAAGACGTATTTCTTTGCCGAACTCGAGGAAAGGATCAAAGTTCTAAGAAGGAACTTGAAGATGATCAAGATGATGATCAAGTAAATGATCAAGATGAGGAAGTAGATGACTCAAGAAGGAGCAAGAGGGCTAGGATTGCCAAGTCCTTTGGCTTGGATTTCTTGACTTATACGTTAGAAGGAAAACCTCGAACTTTTCATGAAGTTGTGACTTCACCTAAAAGTCCCTTATGGAAAGAAGCAATTAAGAGTGAAATTGACTCCATCTTACAGAATCATACTTGGGAGTTGGTTGATCTACCCCCAGGCAATAAGGCCTTGGGGAGTAAGTGGATCTTTAGAAGAAAGATAAAAGCGGATGGGTCAATTGATAAGTATAAAGCTAGGCTAGTTATTAAAGGATATAGGCAGCGAGAAGGCTTGAATTATTTTGATACGTATTCACCTGTGACAAGGATTACATCCATTCGTATAGTGATTACGACAGCAACTTTACGTGGTTTGGAGATACATCAAATGTATGTAAAGACTGCTTTCTTAAATAGAGATTTAGATGAAGAAATCTATATGGGGCAACCCAAGAGGTTTTCAGCTCCAGGGAAAAATAAGAAAATATATAACCTTGTTAAGTCATTATATGGTTTAAAGCAAGCTCCTAAGCAATGACATGAGAAGTTTGACAACGCTATGCTGTCAAATGGGTTTAGAATCAATGAGTGTGACAAGTGCGTATATGTTAAGACACTGACATAGGTTATGTCATTTTGTGTTTTTAGGTAAATGACATACTCATTGTTGATAGTAATGATAAAATGATTAGAACTACCAACTCTAAGTTTGACATGAAAGATATGGGTCTTACGAATGTCATTCTGGGTATTAAGATTACCAGAACATCTAGTAGTATTGTACTTTCTCAGTCTCACTATGTTAAGAAGATACTTGAGAAATTTGATAAATCAGATGCAAGTGTGTCTAGGACACTGGTAGACATGAGTCTACATTTGACCAAGAATAATAATGAGAGTGTCTCTCAACTAGAATATTCTCGGGTCGTTAGAAGTTTAAAGTATTTGACGAGTTGTACAAGGCCGGATATAGCCTACTCTGTTAGCAGGTTTAGTAGATACACGAGTAATTTGAATGCCACTCATTAGAGAGGCATTATATGAGTGTTAGGTTATCTACGCTACACCCAGGATTGTGGACTGCATTATACCAGATACCCAGTGGTACTAGAAGGGTATAGTTACGCTATCTAATATAAAAGACTTCAAATCCACTAGTGGTTATGTGTTTACCCTCGGAAGGGCATCCGTGTCTTGGAAATCTTCCAAGCAAATGTGTAATCGAGATCAACGATGGAATTTGAGTTTATTGTTTCGGATAAAGCAACTGAAGAAGCTGAATGGCTTCGTCAATTCGTTGAGGATATTCTACATTGGTCGAAACCTGTGCTTGCTATCTGTATTCATTGTGATAGCCAATCGGCGATTGAATGGACACATAGTCATATGTAAAAAGGAAAGTCTAGACATATCTGTTGTAGACATAATTCCATACGACAACTACTCTCTAATGGCATTGTCTCTCTAGACTATGTAAAGTCTAAGGACAACATTGTGAATCCGCTAACCAAAGGGTTAACTCGAGAATTAGTAGAAATGTCGTCTAGAGGAATGGGGTTAAGGCCTTTAGTAATGTTACCAGAACGGAAAACCTAACCTAATTGACCGGAGATCCCAAGATCTAGGTTCAAAGGGACAACCTAATTTCGGGTTACAAGTGAGTCATTGAAGAGGTAAATCCTCTTGCCCATTCCTTTGTATAGTGATACCCTGTGGGGGGTGGATAGTTAAGCTAATGCTTTTAACGACCTAAGTGATATGATTAATTAACCGTGGTATGAAGAGATACCTTATATAGGTCACTCATGTGAAAGAATTGGTAAGGCCGAATTCTTTAAACACACTCACTTAACCAGGCTAGTGTTCCAGGGTCATATCGGACACACTAGTGAGAACAAGAAAAATGATTGGACTAACTCCTGTGTGAGGTCTATTGTCTCGGTTTACACAAATAGCAGAACAGTTCAAGACATTACATTCACTAGCTAGCGAGTAAATCCGATAGGCTTTTCACTACGAAAGGTTCAAGGCCAACAACTAACTTTTCTGATGTAGGATTAGTCTGTGTGCTTTCTCTCTTCGAGTCTTTGTTGTAAACGTTGTCCGTTTTTCTTTATTCAGTCAATTTTTATTATGTGGGGGATTATTGGGAAAAATGGTTTTGTGGTGACTTTAATGTGAAATTAAAGTAGGTCCCAACTATTGGTTGATGTGGGAATTAAATGGGTTTACATTCTTTGTAACAAGATCTTTACATCACAAAAATAATGACCAAAAACCATTAAGAATTTAATGAGATATTGTCTCATAAAGATGGCCTCATGAATGAGATATTGGGAATTATGTATAACTATCAATCCCATATTAATTATAGAGGAAAACTTTGATGGGTATTTAAACCTCAAGATTTTGATAAGGGCATCCAAATTTTCCGAAGAAAGGGGGTTATGGATACTTCAAGGATGGGTTGAGGCCAAGACTATGGTCCAAGTTGGTTATGAAAAAATTGCTACATACGCATGCGCCACCCACCCGCCTGGATCGGTCCCGGTCCCGATCCCGGTCCCAGTCCGTGATTCGTGGATCTTGGAGCTTGGGCTTAGGCTTGAGGCTTGAGGCTTGTTGGAATGGGTTAGGTTTGGGCTGGGCCGGATTGGTGGTCCACCAACCTAATCTTTTTGGGCCGAATCTGTGAAGTGGTTACTCATATATTTATATAGACACATGTGTGTAACTCACACACACTTGAGTCCCATCAGTTTTGCATAAGTTATTGGGCAGTTTTGCCTACATTAGTTGCCAGCCTTCATGGCTAGAAGGTTTCTCTTCTCTCCCCTATTGTGTACAAAAGGAGACCTATCTCCTTTGGTTTTGGTACAAATTTTTTTGGCTTCCAGATATATAGTCAGTTTCCTTATGCCTATAATTTTCTTCCTGTGTGAGAGAGTGCTGCCATTGTTGGTTCGCCAAAACTATCAGAAGATGCTTCTACGTTAGCCGGTCTAAACCATCGTATCTTGGGAGACAGAAGTCGACGTACCTCCAACACCCATGGTGAGGCAGCTAATCTATTTTAAGGAGACTGTGGTATTACACAGGTTTCGGTTTGCGCTTCTGTCCTTAATTTTCTTATATGTATTTATGTTCATTAAGTTGTATGTTATAATCCCATGATTTCATTTCCTGTAAATCAATATCATTTCATATGAATCTATTTGTTCATTTTATTTAATTTACAAGTTAAACAACAGAAGGTAGCTATTTGGAGTTCATTGATTCGTCAATAAGAGAAACAAGTGACATTCAGAAGGCATTGAAGTGTATTGCTGAGGGGCTGTTGTGTGTTCAAGAATTTCCTAGTGATCAACCAACAATGTATAATGCAATTGTCATGATGAGCAATGAAAATGCATCAATTCTATTACCCAAAGAATCGATTTTTTCAACTTGTAGGAGTTCGAACACTGTCAGCTATCCTTCTCAAACATCTAGTAGCTATTCTAACAATGAGGTGACAATTACCATGCCAGATGCTCGATAGAAGCTCTTAATTTTCAACAGTTCTGCTAATAAAAGAAGTGTCTGACATGTTTGAGGAAATTTAAGCAAGACGTGAATATGTCACAGGCTTTAGCAACAAGAGTTCTCTTTCATGGCTATATGCAAGTGACTAACTATGTGAATTGTCCCAAATGGTGTGTTTTATGAGTAAAACTTGAATATAAAATGGTGATGCCAAGTTATTATGCATGCGTAATATCACTAATTAATTATAATGTGACATATGATTGAATGAGTCTCACCTATTAATTGTAACCACTCACTCATGTCATTGTTGTAAATTTCATATCATTATAATGGGTTTGTAATCTATACATGGTGGGTAGGTAATAATATATTATTATTTGATAATACCTCGTTTGAAGGTTTCACTATAGAGAAATAAATTTTTCATTTTTTTTTTTAAAAAAAAATTGGTAAGAAATTGAAAATTATGTTACTGTATTTATGTGAATTATATAAAAAATTTAAATTTCTTGCATTCACCATTCTCATGTTAGTTGGCAAATTACACATGCCATCCTTAAAAATTGTCTAAATTACACGAGTCCCATTAGATGGGTCTCAAAATTTAACACCACTAACAGAAAATATAAAATAACAAAAATAACATTAAGACCCTCTTCAATCATTCACCAAAATTTTCATTTAATTTGATTATAAATTTAAATAAAATGTTTAATTTGTTATCAATTACTCTATTCCTATCATCAAATTTTTATCAAAATCTTATAAAAAATTACTCCTCATTCCAAATTTTATTTTTCCATCAATTTTGATTAAAAAAAAAACTCAATTCCTATATTTTATCTTTGAGCTGTGATTCGGACCTCGAATCCGTCCGCCCCCGAATCCCCCTAACCACGAAACGACGTCGTTTCGTGGTTGTATTTTTTTTTTTTTTTTTTTTTCAGCAGAACCAGACGAAGAAGACGAAGGAGGAGGGGGAGGGGGAGAGGGAGAGGGAGAGGGAGGGGGAGGAGGGGGACTGGAGGGGGCCTAAAAAATGGGGAGAAGGTGACGGAGGAGGAGGCGCGGAGGAGGAGGAGAAGGCGGAGGCGCGGCAGAGCATCGCGATCGGCGACGGAGGCGGAGGCGATGCGATCGGCGGAGGCGGAGGCGACGCGATCGGCGATCGGCCACGCGATCGGCGATCGGCGACGCGATCGGCGACGCGATCTCCCTCTCCCTCTCCCTCTCCCTCTCTTTCTCTCTCTCTCCCTCTCCCTCTGCGTCAACAATGGCGGAAAAAAAGAAAAAAAAAAAAAAAAAAAAACCTAAAGCCCAAAACGACGTCGTTTTGGGCTTTAGGGGGATTCGGGGCATCCAGATTCGAGGTCCAAAACATTTTTCTTTATGTTTTAACAATTTCATCAATTCCTATATTTTATCTTTTAACAATTGATGATTGAACTTATCTTCTCTCTCCTCAATTTCACTCTCCACGCCACCGCTGCACGGCGCCGCTGCAAGCCATCCCCACCAACACGCCATTCCTCCTTTGGTAGTACCCCACCACCACCACAATCGAACCACCACGATCGGAGCACCGCGATCGTACCATCGCATGGTTGTAGACGGACCATCGCGAGTGGTGATGAACAGAGTCTCTCTCTCTATATATATATTGTTTTCGAATTTGTTCTTGGGGTTGCGATTTTGATTTTGTTATTAGGGTTTTGAATTTGTTTTGTTGTTTGATTGAGTTGTGGCAATGGTTGTGGGTCGCGGAGACGGAGGTGGAGGCGGAGGCAGCGGTGGTGATGGTTTCTTATGGTGAATGGGTGGAGAAGGGAGGTGTAGGAATGGTGAACGCGAAATTTTATAAGATGACACCAACCTGTTATACTGTATGTAAGTCTATAAGGTTGAGTTTTTATATAGAACAAAAGAAAATAAAATAGGGTTTGGTTATGGTGTGCAACTTACACCTTACACTTACACCTTTTGTGAAAAATTAAACCTTACACTTACACCTTTTTTGAGGTTGCACACCATATGCAACTCACTTACACCTTACACTTATATCTTATACTTATACTTATATCTTACACTTACACTTTTTGTGTAAGTGGCACATTGTGTGCAATTGCACACTTAAGAAAACTCCAAATAAAAAAGATCAAATTACACAGACCTACTAGTATGGTATAATGACACCAAAATTTACCTAGAAACATTAATTTGTGATCCAGATTCACTTTGTATATGGATTTCACAGTACACTAATTAAATCTTCACCACACGTCAAAAATATATACCCTCCTAAATAAAATATGTTGAGCTTGTTATCTAATAAGTTTGAGTCCACACATTTCATTTTGTGAACAATTTCTGTACACTTTTCTTGAATGCTTAACATCGCTGTTAACATGACAGCACCTAATAAAGGCAACAATCGACTCTGCTGTATATTATTTCAGCACAGAGCAATTAATGCTAGGCCAAGACTTGAACGTTTAAAACAATGCATTAACAAGCCTAATTGCACTTGTTTAACACAAGTGATACTACTTATTGTGCCTATAAGTGCAACCATTCATGATTGGACCTATGAGATCCACCATACATTAACAAAAACAAAAACCTGATCTGCCCAATCCATGCAAACATAAATATTAGAAACCTAACCCAAAAAAAAAGCACACAATGGCTTGGTAAGTTGTACTGCACATTATTATGATCATGATGTCCTCTTTTCTCTTGCCTGTTGTTGCTAGTGAAGACAGTATGAGAGCAGGAGAACATATCAACATTAATGAAGCCTTAACTTCAGCTGGAGGAAATTTTGCATTAGGCTTCTGCAGTCCAGGCAATTCTACCAACAGATACATTGGCATATGGTACAAAACAATCTCCAAACAAACAGTCATATGGATTGCCAACAGAGAACCCATTAGCTAAAAATTCTCACGGAGTTTTTGGGCTCAGTGATGATGGCAATATTGTGCTTTTACATGGAAGAAAAAAAGTTGTTTGGTCATCAATGCAACAATTGCGAAATTGGTCATGAACTCCACAGTTGCAGTGCTCTGGAAATCTTGTTCTCAGACATGGTGAGGCAGGCAACGTATTATGGCAGAGTTTCAATTATCCAACTGATAAAGCTCATTCCTGGCATGAAACTTAGCTTGAATAGGAAAACTGGCCAGTGAAGCCTTCTGTAATCATGGGCCAACAATGCAGATCCCCGACCAGGAATGTTCTCCGGAGTTATAGATCCTGAAGCGCCTCCACAGATTTTCATTTGGAAGCAACATTGTCCATATTGGAAAAGTTTTGTATATGACTATAGTTTGGTTTATATAGATTACATATATCAAGGGTTTGCCTCCTCTTTAACTTTCAACAAAGAAAGTGATGAAATTTGTCTTATGAAGCACGAGTGTGGATGGAGGTGCGGGTACTGATACTGGTATGGATACGCCGATATGACAAAAACCTAAAAAAAAATAGAATACGGGTATGGCTGGGGTACTTCAATAAATATTTTATTTTTATAATTCATAATTTCATATTCAACCTACAATTAAAGTTCAATACACTAAACGGAGAAATTACAAAATCAAAAGGGAAATCATAGTTGAACAATACCAATACCATAGCGAAGTTCATAGGTCAATTTAATGGCATTAAATAGGAAAAATTTTAAAACAAAGTTTCATTCTAGAAGTAAGCTAAGCAAAATTTGAAAACTTGAAACTTCGATTTCCACTTCTGTCAATTTCATCATTGAATAATATATCTTTCGTCTATGGCATGTCAAGTAAAGGATTTGCAATTTCAAGTAAATCACAACACTCGAATAAATTACACGTATCTCTACCAATGTCTCATAGTTTGTTGTACCCCGATGTACCCATTCCGTACCCACAGAGTACTCAATTACCAAAAAATGTATAAAAAGTATCCGATACTTATTTCGAGTACTCGGTATGCATGTAACCCTATCAGTATGAGCACCAATACCCGATATGAGTATGAACACATTTTCAGAGTACCCGTGCTTCATAGAATTTATCTCAGAAAACTTGCTTAGAAGTCACTTTAACTCCTACTAGGCAAGCTCAGCTTCTGTTTTGGGCGCAAAGTAGCAATTCATGGGTAGTTGTATGGCAGGCTCCAGTAGTTGAACGTGATTTTTATGGGTATTGTGGTCCATTTAGTAGTTGAGCAAAACAATTGTTTGGAGGGTTTTGGGCCCAAAGATCAGAAAGAATGGAATTTTGGAAATTGGACAGGAGGCTGTGCCAGGAAGATGGCACTGACATGTGATATGGGAGATTGGTTTTTTAAGTTTGAAAGAATTAGATTGCCTGATTATTCAGTTTCTCTGGGAAATATGACAGTTGGTCAATGTGAGTCCAAATGTCGTGACAATTGCTCTTGCACAGCTTTTGCTTATGCTAATCTGATCGTAGAAACTAGAGTGCAGTGTATGAATTGGTTAGGGGATTTGGTGGATCTAAATCATAATGCCTTCAATGGAAAAGATCTTTATGTTCGCCTTCATGGCTCTGACCAAGGTGATAAACTTCCACCTATAACTAACTGCCTTAACAGAACTACTGTAACTGCCTTACCTGAACTACAACAGCAGCTCACTCCTTCAGTTACACTGCACCAACAGTCTCATATCTCTTCATCACTGTCACAGCTAAAGTGAGAGTCATTGATATATCAGCTATCACTGTCATGTATGCCAAGTGGTACTCCAAGATAATATCTGTAACAGATACAGAGTTTGTTAGTTAGTTATCAATATTGTTAGTGAGTTAGTTAGCACTATTATGTATATAAACTCTTTCACTGTTGTAATCAAAGTAAGTTGAATAATAAATGAAATCAATCTTCATCTTCCACATGGTATCAGAGCTTTGGAGCTCTCACGAGCAGATTTATTCATAGCAGGTCATGCTGCTTTATCCATGGTTGATTCATCCATGGCTGATCCTGTATCTCTTCCTTCTAGTCTTACTTCTCTGTTATCCAATTTTAGTTCTCTTGTCACTGTGAAACTTGATGTCAGTAATTTCCTTATCTGGCGAAATCAACTTCACCATATTCTTCGAGCCACTAGTTTTTTAGGCTATGTCACTGGAGCAATTCCTTGTCCTTCATACGAAATTACTGATGCTTCTGGAAAAACAGTCCTTAATCCTGCATATGCTAAATGGGAGGCTATTGATGCAAATCTTCTCACCTGTCTCATTGCAACTCTTTCTCCTTCTGTCTATTCTTCTGTTCTTCATTTACAAACTTGCTCACAAGTCTGGAAAGCACTTGAACAGAGATTTACTTCTGTCTCTCGATCGCATATTCATCAGTTAAAGAACAAACTTCACACCATCCGGAAGCAATCTTCCTCCATTGACAATTATTTGTCACAGATCAAAACTGTTTCAGATCAATTAGCTTTGTCTGGAGCAAAGGTTGATGATGAAGACCTAATTCTTCTCACATTAAATGGCTTACCAGATGAATATGATGCATTCAAAACTTCCATTCGCACTCGATCTACTTCAGTGTCTATGGAAGAACTGTGTTCTCTTCTTGGATCCGAAGAAATTCCTATTGCAAGTAAACTCCAGCATTCATCTACTCCAGATCTGCATGTTGCCTATTCAACAACAACAAAAGGATCTTCATCTGGTTCTGGTTTTGATTCTGCATCCTCTAACTTTGGTTCAAATTCTCGCACTGCTTCTTTCAATACTTTCAGAGGCAGAACTCAGCACAGAGGAAACAGAGGTGGTAGATTTCAGAATAATTTTCGTGGTGGAAACAGAACTAATCGATATTCTGGAAATCGATTCAAATCAGATTATTCTGGAACTTCTACATCTATATGCCAAATCTGTGGAAAATCAGGTCATATTGCTTTAAATTGTTGGTATAGGCATGATAATGCTTATCCATCTACTACACCAAAAGCCTATACAGCAGCAGTGTCTTCCTCATCACCAGACTCTACGGTGCCTCCTTGGTACCTTGATTCAGCAGCCACAAATCATCTCACACATGACTTGACCAATTTGCAGCAATATCAAGAGTATCAAGGATTAGATCAAGTTCAAGTTGGAGATGGCTCAGGTTTGCCTATTCAGCATGTTGGGAATGGTATTCTTCCTACACCACATTTTTCCTTCCTTCTTTCCAATCTTTTACATGTTCCCTCTATTTCTTCCAATCTTCTATCTGTTCATCAATTAACCAAGGATCACAACTGTCTTGTTATTTTTGATTCTGATTCTTTTATCATTCAGGACAAACACACACATAAAGTTCTGCATAAAGGCTCCAATGTCAATGGCCTTTATCAAATGTCTCCATCTTCTTCCATCTGTTCAAAGTCACCACAGGTGTTTCAGTCTTCTACTGCTCCAGTTTCTGATCTGCTGTGGCATAAAAGGCTGGGACATCCTTCAACTGTCAAGATACAGCACTTGGCATCAAATCTTCCAAATAAACATAGTCTCAATAAAGCCATAGCTTGTATTGACTGCTATGTGTCCAAAAGTCATCGACTTCCCTTCAAATTGTCATGTTCCTCTGTTGCTAGTCCTTTTTCTCTTATTCATGCAGATGTATGGGGTCCTTTTACTGTTGATAAAGCCCCATTTCGATTTTATGTTTTGTTTGTTGATGATTGTACTAGATTCACTTGGATCTACCCCTTGCACTTTAAGAGTGAAGTCTATGACAAACTGATTGAGTTTAAAGTGTATGCAGAAAATCAATTTCATACTTCTCTTAAAATTCTAAGAACTGATGGAGGCACTGAATTTGTTAACAAAAGAATTGCTGCCCTATTCTCTTCTCATGGTATTATTCACCAGACAAGTTGTCCTTATACTCAAGCTCAGAATGGTGTGGCTGAAAGGAAGCATAGGCATATAACTGAAACAGCTATCACTCTTCTTCACCAATCCTCTCTTCCTTTAAAATTCTGGTTTGATGCTGTAGCTACTGCTGTGTTTTTAATCAATAGAATGCCTAGCTCTATTCTTTCCAACAAATCTCCTTTTCAAGTGCTTTTTAAAACTCTTCCAGATTATTCCTCCTTCAAAGTCTTTGGTTGTCAATGTTTTCCTTGGTTGAAACCTTACACTACTCACAAACTTCAACCCCGGTCTGTCTCATGTGTCTTCTTAGGCTATCATCCCACTGTTAAAGGGTATAGGTGCTTAGATCCTCTCACTGGTAAACTTTATCTCTCAAGACATGTTGTTTTCAATGAATCATGTTTTCCTTATGCCACTCCTATTTCTTTATCTCCTTCTCCTTCTCTCTCTTTGCCATATCTACATCAATTTTTCTGGCCTTCTTCATCTTCATCTTCCTCTGTCTCTCAGCAGCTTTCCTCCACTGTATCTCAGTCTTCTCCATCTCCTTCTTCTTTACCTATGTCTCAATCTTCATCATCTTCTTCTCCACAGTTCTCTTCATCTCCACATGTCATTCCTATTAATTCTATTACTATTGATCTTCCTCCTCCTTCTGCTCCATCTTCTTTTAATCTTCACCCTATGCTTACCAGGTCCAAAACAAAAGCTCCTGTTTATCTTACTGCTGCCTCAGATTTTTCTTATACTCAGTCTGAACCTCCAACTGATGCAGCTGCTTTAGCCTCTCCTGTGTGGTTTTCTGCTATGCAAGAGGAGTTTCAAGCTCTGCAACAACAATGTACTTGGGATCTAGTGTCACTTCCTTCTCATAAAACTGCAATTGGCTGTAAATGGGTGTATAGAATTAAACGTAATTCTGATGGTTCTGTGGCTAGATACAAAGCCCGGTTGGTAGCTAAAGGGTACCTCCAGCAAGAAGGAGTTGATTTTCATGAAACTTTTAGCCCTGTGGCCAAGCAACCCACCATTCGGATTTTTCTGTGTTTAGCTTTGCATTTTCACTGGCCTATTCATCAGTTAGACATTTCTAATGCCTTCCTTCACGGAACCTTAGATGAAGAGGTTTATATGCTTCAACCTCCAGGTTTTGTTCAAAATTCTACCCAAGTATGCAAGCTCAAGAAAGCTTTATATGGACTTAAACAAGCTCCTCGAGCTTGGTTTTCTACCTTCTCTAAATTTCTTCTTTCTCAGAACTTTGTTAACAGTCACTCTGATTCTTCTCTCTTTGTTCAACATACTACTACTAGTCTTATCATTCTTGTTGTATATGTTGATGACATCTTGGTTACTGGTAGTGATGCTTCCCTTCTTACTAAGTTCATTCATCACATGCACACTGTTTTCTCCATGAAAGAATTAGGTTTTGTGTCATATTTCTTAGGTATCTCTGTTAAATCTTTTTCTCATGGTTATTTCTTGTCTCAAGCTAAATATGCCACTGATCTTCTTCATAAAGCTGGTTTGACTGATTGCAAACCTTGTTCCACCCCTTTAGCTGTTAAACCTTCTCTGACTGCTGGTGCTGATCTCCCTTTTTCCAATCCTTCTCTTTACCGTAGCCTGGTTGGAGGATTACAGTACCTGACCATTACCCATCCTGACTTGGCCCTTGTTGTTAATCAGGCCTGTCAGCACATGCATCTCCCCACCAATGCTGATTTTCAAGCTGTTAAACGTCTCTTGAGATATGTGAAAGGTACCCTTCATCATGGTCTTCATTTTACGTCTGGCCCCTTTTCTCTTCATGGTTTTTCAGATTCAAACTGGGCTGGGGATAGTGTTGATCGTCGCTCCACTTCAGGCTACTGTATCTATTTGGGTCCTAATTTGATTTCTTGGAGTGCTAAGAAACAGTCTATTGTTTCTCGATCTTCCACTGAGGCCGAGTACAGAGCTTTGGCTAATGCCACTGCTGAACTTACATGGTTGCAACAACTGCTCAAAGACATGCACCTCTCTGTGCCTTCTATTCCCGAGCTCTGGTGTGACAATCTCTCTGCTATGGCTTTGGCTACTAATCCTGTTTTCCACTCTCGGTCTAAGCATATCGAAATTGACTGTCACTTTATTCGTGATAAGGTTGTTGACAAGCTTATTACTTTGAAGTATGTGCCTACCACAGATCAGGTGGCTGACATTTTCACTAAGCCTCTTCCTACTTCTCGCTTCAACTATTTGAAAGACAAGCTTCTTGTGCTTCCTTGCCCCATCAGCTTGCAAGGGGCTGATAAACTTCCACCTATAACTAACTGCCTTAACAGAACTACTGTAACTGCCTTACCTGAACTACAACAGCAGCTCACTCCTTCAGTTACACTGCACCAACAGTCTCATATCTCTTCATCACTGTCACAGCTAAAGTGAGAGTCATTGATATATCAGCTATCACTGTCATGTATGCCAAGTGGTACTCCAAGATAATATCTGTAACAGATACAGAGTTTGTTAGTTAGTTATCAATATTGTTAGTGAGTTAGTTAGCACTATTATGTATATAAACTCTTTCACTGTTGTAATCAAAGTAAGTTGAATAATAAATGAAATCAATCTTCATCTTCCACACAACGTATGTGTGATATCATGCTCGATTTCTGTTCAAGACACTGTTTTTATAAATTTTAGCCTAAAGTCATGTAGTTGTGATGGAGTCAAGAGTCTCTCCTTGCAGCTCCGTCCTTGCGTCCGTCCTTGCAGGTCTTCGGGTATACTTTTAGGCCCAATTTTGATAATCTGAACCGTTCATATTTTATGATTTATTCAGTATATCATACCTGTAAAAAATCAAGTTGATCGGATATCAGAAAACATATGTTCAAAAAATTGAACTAAAAACTATTTTTTAAATAATTTAATAAACAGTTTTCCAAACACATGCTTTCTGATATCTGATCAACTTGATTTTTTACAGGTATGATATACTGAATAAATCATAAAATATGAACAGTTCGAATTATCAAAATTGGGCCTAAAAGTAGACCCGAAGGCCTGCAAGGATGGACGCAAGGACGGAGGCTGCAAGGAGAGGATCCTGATACGTTGTGATGAGCTAATTTTCTGTGTTTTGTTATTCTTGTGTAGTTGGTAATGGTAAGACTGGTAACTTGACCCCTAAAAGAAGAATTCTGATTGCACGAGCTGTCCCGAGCTCGGCTATGCCGGGATGCAACCGAGCTCGGTCGTCATTGAGTACGGGGAGCGAAGCGCTCTGGCGAGCTGCACAGTATGGCCGTTGATAGCCGAGAAGCTGCAGCCCGGCTGTCGAGCTCCCAGTAGAGTGGGCTAGCAGTTTGGTTAGGTGGTGTTTAGCGAGATTTGTGCTGACAGATGGGATAGCAGCACCACGTGTTGAGAGACTAGTGGGAGTAGATTTGGGGCGCAGCAGGTATATAAGCAAGTATGCGCCCCCATGCTGAGACAGATGAACATTTGGTGAGATATACACTAACACTCTACACTCTCCCTTCTCTCTATCTATCGCTTGTGTGTGTGTTCTAACTTGATCGTCAGAGGGGTTTTCCGGCCACACACCGCCGGATAGCTCACCGCCGTTGTGTTCACAGGTCGATCGGACAGGCAGGAGCTTGGAAGAAAGGAGTACGGGCTCGCCTGAATATTTGCTCCCCATACAAGTATCATGTATCACCACCTCTCTCTCTCTCTCTCTCTCTCTCTCTGTCTCTCTCTCTCTCTGTGTGTTATACACATTTAGTCCTACACACTTAGAAACACAAATTGAAGTTACCAGTACACTTCTAGTTTTCCATACATGATTTTGTTCACTGATTACTCCAAATACAGAGAGAACAGAACCAAGCGTGAAAAAGCTTGACACAAACTCTAGTGCATATAATTAATAAAATACACTATGCTTGTTTGGTTACCTAAAAGCTTTTGAAAATTTATCAAAACAAGAGTAAATCTGAGAGGCTGAAATTTATGTTTATTGGGAGTATATACAAGGCCAAACAACTCACACAACACTAAGGCCACGTTTGTTTGGCGGATTAGGTTGGATGGGATTGTTAGTGAAGGGATTGTTAGTGAAGGGATTGTTAATGTGTGGATTGTTAGTGAGAGGATTAAGTAAAAGTGTGTTTGTTTTGATGATAGTGTGGGAGATAATGGGGGTGTTTGGTGCAGCTTTTTTGAGCCTGCTTATGGCTTCTGGCTTTTAAAAAGTTATTTTGGACTGTTTGCTTAAACTTATTTCAAACAGCTTCTGATTCTAACAGCTTATTTTAAGTCAAAAAAGCTGATTCTGAGAAGCTGCTCACCCCCTGCTTCTGATTATCAGCTTCTGCTGTGGACATGTTAATTCATGGTTATACTCTTAAATTTTTTTATTTTTTATTTTTTTAAAAATAGAAAAAGACCCAAATGGACTATAAAATATTATTATTATTTTTTATGAAAAATGTAGACAAATAGTGAATAATAAAAAATAAAAATTAATTGAAAAAGCTACTTCACAGCTTATTTAACAAACACTACTCAGCAACTTAAATCTATAATCTAACAGTTATACCAAACAGATTAACAGCTTCTGATTAAAGTCATAATCTATAATCTGTTAAGCTATAAGCTATAATCTGTTTTAACAGCTACACCAAACAGCACCAATTAGTGATGGGATTGTTAAATTATTTTTATATAAAATAAATAAATAAATTATTTCTATATTAAAAAAAATTAAAACAAATATTAAAGTAAATAAGTGCACTTGGTAAAAAAAAATGAAATTAAAAAACAATTTTTTTTTATATAAAATAGACTCAATCCCCTCACTATTTTCCTAATCCCACCTAAAATTCACCCAAGCTAATCCCCCTACAGGGGGGGATTACTAAGCCCCCTTCACTGCTAATCCTATCACATTGTAGTGTAAACAAACAAGGGTTTGGTGGGTCCCACGGATTGCTAATCCAATCCCCCCTCCCAAAGAGCCAAACAAACGTGGCCTAAAAGAATCCAATAAAAAAAATCAATTATTTTTGTCATTTTAACTTTTTTATTAGTTTTTCTTATGTATTTAATTGTAAGTTCTATATGTCATAAGTCAGATTTGTGGCAGTAAAAAGCGACAATACTTTTAAAAAGGACCTGAAGCCCCTCCAGTTGAGGGTGTTGTTCAGGCCCGAAAGGCCTAACAAGGTTCTTGTTTTTAATGATCTAAATTATTTACTTTTTCAAATACTTTATGTATTTTATTTATATAAAAAGTTAAATCGATCCGATAATTGTAACTTATTTAATTCATCGTGTTTGTCACCAAACAAATAAACAAAAATTACGTTTTTAAAAATATACCATTAATTTTTTTAGTGACAAACGCGATGAATTGAATAGGTTACAATTATCAGATTGATTTAATTTTTTGTGTGAATGAAATATACAAAATGTCCGACAAAATGAACAGTTCGAATTATCAAAATAAGATCTGTGGTGAGTCCCACGAATCCGAATAGCGCCCTCCAATCCAGATTAAGGATTGGAGGGGATCCAAATTTGGTCAAAACCCCCTCATAATAAAACTTTAATGTATTAAGGACAAACATAAAAAGTTTTTCTTGAAAAGTCCTACACATACCATTATTATCAAAATATTAAAATTTAAAATAATATAACTTTTGATGTAGATGTCGATTTTTAATAAAATTAGTATTTTTAAAACTTCTCATCATGATTTATCAAATAAGATCCATGTTGATTATGAAATTCTTTAAAAAAAAAAATTATTATCGTCGAAATTGATGTATACAGTAACAGGAACATATTACTCTGTTTGACAGTAATATGTTATTCTGTCTCACAGTAATATATTACTCTGGTAATATTGTCTAAGAAAAAAAAAAGAAGATATTTTACTTTATTCTTATTCAATTATGTTTTTTTTTCCTTAGAGGGTTTATGAAGCAAAATAAATAAGGCTATCCTTTTCACTAAACAAGGGTCCAATAGAGGGGTTTTGACTAAATTTTCCTTAAAAGAATGTGATTACTAGCCGCATTTATTTTAATTGACGATAAGATTTGTTCATGTAATATGTTCGTTTGGCATAAAAAGCTTGCGCTAAAATAGTCACAAAAAAATAAAATAGGCTAAAAAAACCAATAAAACAAAATATCACATCCAAACTATAATCATTTCATTTTTTCTCTTACAAAAGTTAAAAAAATCAAAAAGTCTATCCCAAACAAGACTTTTTAGCCTCAGGCTAAAATAACCAAAAAGTCAAAAAACCAACCCACATCTCAAACGAAGGCTAAATAACAAATTAAAAAAAGATAAATTATAAATACACCCATTGAGGTTTGCTTAAAGTATGAATTACCCTATGTGGTTTGGAAAATTACGAATGCCCTTTTGTTAGAATTTTTTATTTAATAGAATTAACTAAAAAAATGAAATTCATTATTGATCTCCTATATAATAATAAAATTACCTAAATTATTAATTGAAACATATTTCTAATATCATTAAAAACTGTTAATTAACTCGATGATTTATTAATAAAAGGGGTGATTTGTTATGAAATTAGAAACCTTTAGGGTGAAATGTAATTTCCAGAACAACAGGAAGTTATTCGTATTTTAATCAAATTTCAAGATTATATTTGTAATTTATCCGAAAAACCTAGTCTTAGAAAGAAGTAGTGAGCCGAGAGAGATAGCCCAACAATGAATGGGCTATTTTCTTAAATTTAGAGCCGTTCATGATGGTAAATGGGTTGAATTCCCAGTAAATGGGTTCGCTCAACCTAGCTGCTATCTCTTTTAATATGTTACTATATTATTTGACTCAAAAAATATTGCATGATCCCCAAAAAATGTGAGAAAGGTATATATATTTTTTGAGTAAAGTATACTTAACTCATACTTTACTGTAGTTAGTTTAATTTTTAATTGGTACTATAACTTTATATTTTATTCAATGCTTTTCTACTCTTTTTTTTTTTCACATTGTAAATTGTATTTTGTTAAATTATAAAATATGACCATTTTTTCTTGTAATGATTTCTTGAGTGTCGATTTACGTAAATAAATTTTCATATTTAATTTTAGTGATGGTATATGTAAGCATAATTTGTGTGAATATTAGCACATTAAAAAAAATAAATTCAAGTGCATATCATTTATCAGCAAGCAAATCATTATTTTCAAGTGCATATCATTTTACCAGCAACCTCAATGAACAAAATGACTGTATTGAATAGTAATTATTAATTTTCTCATATGCTAAACATATATAGGCTGCTAAGGGCACAGTATATTATGCCTTTAAGTTTTGGTAGTTTATAGGTTGATTGGATTTGGTTTAGTTGTTGAATTGCTCATTGGTCTGAGATGGAGAATTGGTAGTTTGTAATGATAGAACAAGTTTTGGGGCTAATTTGGGATGGAAAATTTGTTAGGTTCTTTAAGCCAGGCTTTAATAAATGTAAAATGGATATTTGGAAAAAAAAAAAAGATGAAAGGAACAAATCTCCATGATCTTGACTTCACCTAATTAGCTATATATCACTGGTGATACTCTTAGCAATTTTACCTCTAACCATTTCTTGTACTAAATAAATGCTAAATAATAATAATGGTTTAGCTTTATTATTTTTTAGCGATAGCAAAAGGTTTTGCTAACATTGGAGAAGCTTGAAGCTAGGTGATTTTTTTAGTTTCTTCTTAAGAAACTTAAAAATTCACAACTTTCGTTCCATATATTCATTGTTCATAAAATTTACATTTTTGCAACATATTCGAGAATATCTATCAAATAATATTTATATTGAATATAAAATTTTGAAGGAAAAAAAAAAAAGAAATTTCATAGTAGATTTTTTTTTTAAATGATTAGTTTCTCATTTATTTTTAATTGATTTTCAAAATTTCTTTACAAATTTGTCAAAAATTGAATTTCCACATGCGCACGCATGTACACACACAAAAAATCCATGAAATCTGGTAAATTTTGAGAAATTTCTTGGTTTTCATAAAAATTTACAATTTTGTACAAAAATTGTGAAATGTCACAATTTATATGAATAAGTTATGAAATTTCATAGTTTCTCAAATGCAAAAATTTCATTTTTTTTTTTTAAATTTAATTTTTGCAGTTTGAAAACTATGAAATTTCATAGTTCTCAAACTGAGAAATTGAAATTTTCAGTTTATTTATTTGAGAAACTATAACTATGAAATGGAGAACAAATGGCACATTGAAACTGTAATTTCACAATTTCCTAGGCATGGAAACTAAAATTTTATAGTTTCTAGTTTCTCAAGCACAGAGACTGAAATTTTACAGTTTTAGAAAATGTAATTTGTTTGAGGAACTAAGAAAATTTTATATTATTTTTACATAATTTCATATTTAATGTTGATTCTGATTAAAAGATCCTGATAAGTAGATTCCTAAAACATATATGTTTTTTTCAAAAACAGATGGTTATCAAAATGTGAAACCAAAAAAAAAAAAAAAAACTTGATAGCTTTGCAATGTTAATGTTATGAACACAAGTGGCGTTGCACTAATAAAAGATAAGATTATATTATATATAGCATTTTGTGATCCTCACCATTATATATTTGCAAGGGGAGAATCATCAAATTTCATCGTAAACAATTTCACATCACATAAATTACCTACAAAACAAAACACACAAGGATATTTTCAATGTAACAGTGATACTACGTTAGTGATTCGTTGTATCACCAACCAATAATAAATCTATATGGATGGATGAACCCCATTTTAGATGCCGCATATACTTAACACTACAACAAAAATACACTTTAGTGACACTATACTAGTGGCATGTGTTTAGAAAATGTCACAAAAAGAATATTTAGTGGCAAATTTTAAAAAAATGTCACAAAGTCACAAACATAAAAGGCTCTAGTGACATTTCAATAAAAAAATGTGACATCACTACAAAAAAAAATGTGATCTAGTAACAACAATTTTATGGCATTTTATAAAAGAATGACACAAAAAATTATTTTAGTGACATTTAACAATAGATGCCACTAAACTTTAGTGGCGATGCCATTTTTTTTAAAATGCCACTAAACTAAGTAGGTGTAAGTTACTTTTTATGGCATTAAGTGAAAAGTGTCATAAACAAATATTTTACGGCATTTTGAGAAATGCCACTAAGCCAAAAATTTTCCAAGCTATCTAATGACATTTTTTGAAAAAACAAAAAATGCCAATATGCTTCCAAATTTTTTTAAAATGCAAAAAATAAATACAAAAAAAAATAAATTGAACTCAATATAACATGCTATCAATTGGACCAATTTGAGATAAAATAAAAAAATTCAATATTTTTTTTTTTGGGTAAGTAAAAAAAAAAAAAATTCAATGTTAAAATCGATTCAATTAAAATTACAAAAATTAAAATGACACAATAGCAAAAATAGAGGGACTAATAGTGTAATTTGTCCTAATGTCATTCTTTTAGAGGCAAAATAATAAATTTGCTCAACTCGGTGAGTTAATCTTCAGTGATCATTTTTCGTCAAAAATACTAATGGTATTATTAATTTGACCAAATTGACACAAAATTTATTAAAAATTAAAATTGATCTAAATAAAAATATAAGGACCAAAATTGATATTTATTTTCTTATTTAAAATGTGAACAAATTTATTTAGGGCAAATTATATTAAATCCCCTCAAACGATCGACCATTTACATTTTACCTCCCTAATGTTTTAAACATAGCAATTACCCCCTCAAAGTATTTAAATTTGAACATTAAGTCCTTTTGTTAATCATATGTTAGATATTTGATTGGAAAATTGTCAAGTACTGTGCACATGATGATTATATTAAATTTTGTGACCAAATTATCCTATTTTATCTTTTGGAAAATTTTAATATAATCATCATGTGCACAACACTTGATAATTTTTTATCCAAATATCTAACAAATAACTAATAAAAAGACTTAATATTCAAATTCAAATAGTTTAAGGAAGTAATTGTTAGGTTTAAAACATTAGAAGATAAAGTGTAAATAGCTGATAGTTTGAGAGGATTTAATATAATTTGCTCATTTAGTTATAAAAAATAAATACATTTTTGGTACACTCCTATCCATCATTCACTTCATTACTCCACCTTTTTTTATATTATAAAACAAACAAAATAAGGAAACACGGCAAAACAAAGCAAAATTGATGAAGCAAAATCTGTATAGCAGTTAGGGTTAAAGACAAAGAGGTAGAAGTCCAACAATTCTGAAATTGATGGAGCAAATTTGATTTTGGCGAGACAAAGAGGCAGAAATGAAATAATGAAGCAAGTTCATCCACTACAGGAAATTACATTTTTCCTGACCAAATTTGCCGACTAACTTTTATTTAGTCGCAAAAAAATTTCATTTGGCGACTAAATAAAAATTTGGTCGGCAAAGGTTTGGAGTTTTGCTGACTAATATTTTTTAGTTGCCAAAATATAATTTTCTACGACCAAAATTGAAATTTGGTAGGGAAAAGTCGAAGAGGGAAGACCAAAAAAAAAATGGGAATGAAAAAAACTTTTAGCGACTTAAATGTTTTCATCGCAGATAATAAAACTATGTCGTTTTTGTGGTATTGAACTACATTTTGGCAAATACTGACTAAAGTTTGGTCGGCGTTAATTTAAGTTTTAGGCTACTAAATATTTTTAGTCGAGGAATATTACTTTTTGCCGACTAAAAAACATTTAGTTGCCAAAAGTTCCACAATAGGGGACAAAAAAACTTTTAGTCGGCATTAGTTTAGAGTTTAGGCTACAAAATATTTTTTTGGTCGGCAAATTGCGTATACAAATTTAGTGGGAAAATCTTAAGATTGCCGCCCAAATTTTGCCATAATTTTTTTTTTCCTATATCAATCTCTTTAGTCCTTTACAAGCAAGCAAATTCTTTCTATCTCTTGCTCTCTTTCTTTTACACAGAATGAATCACCACCGCCGCTCATCTCATCGTTGCACATGACTACCGCCTCTCATCTTCCACTATCGCACATCATCACACCACCACTGCCACTCACAATTGTCTCACCTCCCAAACAGTTTGACACAGATTCTCAAATTAAAATAAGCTATAATCACGCCTATAATCCACACCAAACACCTCCATAATCCAATTCACTGGTTATATTAATAAATAATATATCATATATTGCTTATTGGTGACTAAAAAAACTTTAGTCGGCGTTGGTTTAGGGTATAGCTACTAAAATGTTTTAGTCAACATATATTGCTTATTGGTGACTAAAAAAATTTAGTTGCCAAAAATTTGACTTTTAGCGACTAAAAAGTGTATTAGTCTCCGTTAGCGTACATTTTAGGCTACTAAATCTATTTTTGGTCGCCATATAATACTTTTTGCCGACCAACAAAAAATTACTCGCCAAAAACAGGCATATTATTATGATTTCTCTTTGGCGACCAAACAAATTAGTCGGCAAATATTAAGTTTTGGTCGGGGTTATATTACTTTTTCCGACCAAAATATTTATTCATCGCCAAATTAAAACTTTTGGCAACAAAGATTTTAGTCGCCGTTGATTTAGATTTGGCTACAAAACTTAATAGTCGTCATAGATGTTTATTTTCTGACAAAATTAAATTTTGTCGCTGAAGGTAAAAAAAAGAGAGAAAAAAAAAGAAGAAGAGGGATTTCATTTATTGGCTCCCGCCCCTTTCTCTGTTAGACAACAAAGAAGTTCAAACCTCTCACATAGGCTGTCCTTTACCGTGAAACCTCACAGAAAAGCACCTGTCCACCGCCCACCGTACAGAGCACATCGCCACGGCCACTATAACAAATCACCACCGCCACAGTCACAGATCACAGGTTCTCTCTCTCTCTCTCTCTCTCTCTCTCTCTGCGCGCGCGCGCTCACTCTTTCACTCTCGGTCTGTTTGTGTGTGTGTGTGTCTCTTGCTCGAGCTCTTTCACTCTGAGTCTCTGTCTTTGTCTCTCTCTCTCTCTCTCTCTCTCTCTCTCTCTCTCCCTTCCACTCTTTCCTCCTTTATAATTGTTGCTTTAGGGTTTTATATACTTGATTCAATTTAATTTCGTGTTGATTTATGAAATTGGTTTGGTTGTTGTAGTTTGATTTCGAAACTTCTAGGGTTTGATTTCTACACATAAATCCCAAATTCAAGCTCAAAACAGGCCATCCAAATTTTGTGTTGATTTCTCAAAAAATTTTGGTTTATGAGTACATGCAGATGGGTAGCTTGGAGGATCATCTTTTTGGTAATACTTGAATATGAAATGCAATCATTAAATTTAATGTATATTATTTCTTTTACTTAAATCAATTTGTCCTTGTTTATTTGAACATCCTCATCAAATTTATTGAAATATTGGTTGTTAGCACAAGAATTGAATTGTATGACTTGTTGTTTCAAATTTTATTTATCTAAATATGGTCTCTTCTTTCTTCAGCGAATTATAGGCATTTGGTTTAGGGGACAATAGTTTAAGGAAATTAAAATAGGACTGAAATTGCAAGCATTTGTTAAGGGAGATGATAGTTTGTGAGATTTTAGATGCTTGCAAGCATGTATATACTTCTTCCTATCCCCGTGAAGAAAATTTTTGTAGATTGGCCACTAAGAGAAGGTGTGAGGTTCATCATGTATTACCTATTTAATTGTGATTGTTTTTTTTTTGGTGGTTCTTACTGCTTGAGCCTTCACCAGTGTACTTCATTGACTGCCAATTACTTAAGAGGCTCAGGATTTGTTTAACTTGTGGAGGAAAAAAGTTTTTGCCTCTACACCTGTATGAATGTACCTTTTAGACTAAAATGATGTCTCCTTTTCCAGTAGAAATTTCACTAAGTTCTATTTTTTCTGCACTAAATATTCGAAGGATGTGTTTTACAGTATGGGTCTTGGAATGTTGTACACCCTAGGGATTGCACAATGCATTTCTTATTAGTTTACTTCATACATATGTTTTCTAGTTAGAATTTTTTCACTGCAACTACAAATGGATACTGATTTCACTTACAATGATTTAGTGAACTGTTAATTAGACGTTATGTCATGTACGTCAGAATCAATAGTTGTCAAGAGTTATTACCTTTCTCTAAATATTAATAATGCCAAGTAGAGGTTATATTAGCGTCATCTTCAAAGTAATTATTTGTAATAGTGTTTTTTTGCTACCTATACATTGACCAGAGTGATTTCTTCTTTTTGCCTCTAATTTTCTCATTAGGTATCATTGGCAACCAATTTTCTTCCACAAATATTCTCATTATGGGCTGAGAGCCCCAGAAAGAATAGGGGCTTGAGCTATACAAGTGACAATGTTGGGGTTGTTCTTGCTGTAACAGGTAGAGTGGTAGATATTACTCAAGGATTTAGATTTGTTCATTAGTGTTTAAGGGAATAAATGACACTTTATTGTGTTCAGAAAGTTATATAACAAAATTTAGCACCACATATTTACTACTTTTAGATTGATGTCCTTTTTGGTAAGCTCTCCTAGTAGTCTACTTCTACAGAAAGTAAAGATTGCCCCTCTCACTAGGTTTGTTAGTCTTCCACCTTCCATTTTTATCTAGAAAGACAAAATGAGACGGAAAAAATCCTAACCCTAAACCACCCACTTCTCTCATCACCATCTGTCACCTCCCTCCCTCCCTCCTCCTCCTCACCTCCCTTGTCACCCACTCCTTATATATTGTTGTTACTGATAAACAGTAAGTTCAATCTTGCCTCTATACTTTTTCTTTTAAACAATAAAAAAATAAAGTATCAAACAATGGAAGACTTACAATACAAAGTATGAAAATAGTCCCCGCGTGTTAAGTGCAAATGAAATGTTTTTGTTGAACCTTCAAATATCTTGATGATGGGAATAAAATTAAAATTGTTGTTCTTCATGTGTTTATAAACTCATAATAAATGTTTTTTTAATTTGAAAGATTTCACTATTAACTATAAGAATAAAAGTCTTTCTCTGCTATTTTGTTTTCATTTTTTGCCATTTTTCCATTATCCTTGGTCGTGGGTCTCTCTGGTTTAATTACAAAGATGGAATGAAACAAAAAACAAAAAACAAAAGAAAAATAAATTTGGTGGTGCAAGAGTTGTTTTTAAAAATGATTGAGACCCAAGGAATTAGACTTAGTTGTTTTTCTTTTTGGTTTTGCGAACAATTTAGGCAACCGGTTTTAATGGTTCAAATGCCCCTTTCCCATGGATTCAGCTTGGGCTCAAGTCTCATTGATGTTTGTAGTCTGAGCCACCCATTTCTTTTGTTAAATGTAAAGGAAATTAATTTTACTCATATTTCTATTAGGAAAATACTATTGTGTTTCCCCTCCACCCCCTTCCCTCGATGGCTATATTTTGCCTAACATGTCTATCAATGTATTACTGAACTTGTAGTGAAGTTTGGACTGATGAATTCTTATTCATTTTTCAGGTTTTGGACTGTTAGCATTTCTATTAGGAAAATAGAAATTTTACTCACATGTTTGGTTTACAATTTTATCTGCATATAATGGTCCTCAAATCTTGATAGCTTGCTTACTAGCTAATGGAAGAGTAGATGTATTACAGATTGTAGGTAAATTTTTAATGATGAGTTCTGAGTTGCATGATTGAACATTTTTGTGCTGAGTGTCTTAATTATTTTTACAAATTACCTAAGTGCTTCTTTGTAATATTTGCCTTTTTTTCTATTCTCTTTGCAGAAAGATCTTGTTATTTTTGAAATAAACGTTCGTGCTTTTACGGCTGATGAATTTAGTAGGCAAAATCCAAGCATACGTGGCAGCTACCTTGGTGTTATTGAGATGGT
The DNA here is from genome assembly GCA_036172215.1 of Camellia granthamiana. Taxonomy (NCBI): domain Eukaryota; kingdom Viridiplantae; phylum Streptophyta; class Magnoliopsida; order Ericales; family Theaceae; genus Camellia; species Camellia granthamiana. The sequence goes on along the minus strand of CM069911.1, from coordinate 38,964,044 downwards.
AATTACTTATTTATTAAACTAAATACATTCTAAAAAATGCTACAAGCACCCACTCTTATAACAATTTCAAGTTATTATCTTGGCAAAGGTTCTTGCAATTCGTTCCTTTTAACATTGGTAACTGATTATTGAATGACTAATAGATGCTTAAATTAATATGGTGTAATTCTCTTCTTGGATGATTTGCTTATATAAACAAGTAGTCTTGTTCTTGAAACTGAATCCACATTTAGCCAACTTTGTCCAATTTTAGATGAGTGCTTGGGAAAACATAGGGATCTACTCTTTCCGATGTTGGCTGAATGGGCACCAAAATCATTTTAGGATAGGATCACTATAAGAGTTTCTAGGACATGTTTATGCTTACTTTCAGTTGAGCACTGTTATATTGGTGATAAAAAAAAAATGTGAGAAAAAGGCGAACATAGGTTGTTTAGTGGCAAAAATTGGAAATAGCCCCGAGATCATCATGGTCACCTCGAAATAGATTAAACAAACTTGTGAGAGCAAGTGGCATGTCGATAAGATTCACAGTTAGAGATTTAGACCCAAAAAAAAATGTGAGAGAAAAAAGCGAAAACAGGGCTGTTTGGGGGGGCGAACATTGGAAACAGCCCCGAGATCATAATGGTTACCTTGGCCTAGATTAAAAAAACTTGTGAGAGCAAGCAGCACATTAAAAGGGCACACGGTTAGAGATTTAGACCCAAAAAAATGTGAGAGAAAAAGGCGAAAACGGGCCGTTTGGGGGGGTTAAATTGGAAGCAGCCCCCAAACTGCCCCGAGATCATAACGGTCACCTCAGCCTAGATTAAACAAGCTTGTGAGAGCAAGCAGTGCATCGGTAGGACACATGGTTAGAGATTTAGACCCCAAAAAAATGTGATAAAGAGGCAAAAATGAACCGTTTGGGGGCGAAAATTGGAAACAGCTCCCAAACCGCCCCGAGATCATAAAGGTCACCTCGACCTCGATTAAACAAACTTGTGAGAGCAAGTGACGCATCAATAGGACACACGGTTAGAGATTTAGACCAAAAAATGTGAGAGAAAAAGGAAAAAACGAGCCGTGTAGGGGTGAAAATTAGAAATAGCTCCTAAACAACCCTGAGATCTTCACAGTCACATCAGCCTAGATTAAACAAACTGGTGAGAGCAACAAAACATCACTTTTTCCACATAGTTCCTGAAATAGTAACAAAAACAGACATTATTGTAAAGAACAATAAAAAGAAGCCTTATTTGAGTAAAGACTACAAATGAAAAAGTCTGGGGATGAGGCCAATGCGGTTGGTATTAAAACTAGATGACAAACAACATTGGAAATGATGATATTGATAGAATTGTAATGTTGATTGGATATATACATATGAATGTTGTTGTTTTATTTACAAAATGGTATTGATAGTCATTTAGTTTGTTCATGTTACCTTTACTTTCCATTGACATTTTTCATTTTTTATCCAATTTTACAATCATTTGATGTGCAAATATTTTCATAAAAAAATTACTTGACAATATTTCTCTTTTTCTTTGGTACAGATAGATGGATGAACTCATGCACGAAGATGAATTGTACAGGACCGGTTGGCACTTGTTACATTTTTTCAAGGATTATATATTTTTGGATAGATGTGTGTGGGTGTTGATTTTTTACCACACAACCAAATGGGGAACTCAGCTGGAGAGCATCGGCAGAATAGATTGAGCTAATCAATTGCCAACAAGAATGTGAGAATACCGCGGTGGTTCGTCCACCCGAGGGCATTCTGACGATCAAGTCAGTAAACAAATATCTCTCAAAGATAACAAATAATGCTTAACTCACTAGCCAGAGCATAAAAAGCATATCTTAGACCCATGAGGGTGCCTTACTTTTATAATGATTAGTGTCCAACTTCCCCTAGAAGTCTTACTTCATAGGACTCTATCCTTCACAAGAATAACATCTATTTACAAGTTATATTGAATGGATTTGATGGATTATTATATTTTGATAAATAAAAAGAATTGAATTGGCGAACAAAAATTGATTTTATTTTTACTCTTTTGGCGACCAAATGATTGGTCGGGAAAGATAAAGTAATACTTTTGTTGACTAAAGTTGTTAGTCAGTGTATGACCATTCACATTTGGCGACCAAAATGTTGGTAGGCGAAAGGGTTCATTTGACGACTAAACAATTAGTTGCTAAAATTATTAATTTTGGCAACCAAAGAATTTGGTCGTGAATAGGTCTATTGCCGACTAAAGTTTTAGTCGCGCAAACATTACTTTTAGCTACTAACAGATTTGGTCAGGGAATGTTACTTTTGGCGACTAACATGTTTGGTCAGGGAATGGTACAATTAGCGACTAACATATTTAGTCGGGAAAATATCACTTTTGGTGACTAAAGTGTTTTAGCTACAAAATGATTTAATTATGACAAATATATATTTAGCGACCAAAAATTTAGTTGGCAAATAGAACCTTTTCTCGACCAAAAAAATTTTTAGTCGCTAATTACTTTTCCCAAGCCTCCATTGGCTACCAAAGTGGCGACCATAAAATTTAGTTGCGAAAAACTTTTGCCGACTAAAAATAGACTTTTGCCGACTAAATTTTTGGTTGGCAAAAGTGTAATTTCCTGTAGTGATCTTTCACACCATCCTTACATACCATATACACCACAAATTTGCTATGTTTCCATCTTCTACAATGAGAGTTCATTAGGTATTCTTTCTCTCTTCCTCACTCTCATCAAACATACACAATACCTCTATCTTTGTCACTTATTTATGAACTTCTTGTTTTAGGTATAAAACTTAATACAATTTGAAAATCTAATCTTCTAACCCATGCATTTATTAATTTTCATTTTTCAATATAAAGGGTTAGTTGTGATTTACTATTATTGTATTTATGTTGTGATTTTATACAATGCCTTGCAAGTGTTTGTTTAAATGCTTCATTGAGATTTTGTTATGTTCTACATTGTTGTTAGTATCTTATAATTCTTGCAAAATCAAGTTTAGTTGTTTTTGTCAATCATAACTTATAAATAGTTGTTATTGATATATGCATTTTTTAATGTTCTAGAAATACTTTTGGACACTTGTTTAATCGAGAGCAATAATAGTATATATCAAATAATTATCTCTCCATTTGAACTTGTAGATTAGTTAAAATTCCCACATTATAGTGTTGCTTGATTGAAATGTACATATGATGTCATGTTTATTGCAACCTCATAGGATGAAATGAATAAGAGGACAACTTAAATGCAAATTTATCAAATGAGGGCACAACCCTAAATGATACATTTGGACAAGTGATGGGTAAAGAACGACATGGACGAGTTCGCATGTATGGATTAGGTGTCTCCCCGTTTAATTTATGGAGAGATACATCAAGTCATAAAACAAACCAAGACATAACAATGGATACTATGGAAGCTAAAAATTTAGAGCTAAGGTCCAAAATTTCCATGTCAAGCATGCTCTGAATAACTTGATAAACAAATCTAACCAAGTAAATTTTTTAATAGAATTTATAAGTTATTAATTGTTTTCCTACACATATATATACATATATCTATGTGTGTGTGTAAAAACAATTAGTTCAAATTTGGTTAGGTCACAACAGCTTCTAGTCCTTTTGACATGGCAACTTGACATCAAGTATGGTCCTCGTCATCGATACAAGATGCCTCTCTTACTTAGATACCCACTAAGAGCTAATTATATGACATTACATCTAGCTTCGTTTTAGAATAGCATGCAAAACTTGTCTTAGAATTAACAAGGGAATGAATATTGTGGATCTAAATTTCATTGTTTAAATCTAGACAAAATGTGCTTTATAGTAAAATCATGACATGACATGAGAGAAACTCTGTTTAAATCATGACATGACATAGTAAAAATCATGACATTGTTTAAATCTAAACAAACTTGTCTTAGAATTAACCAGGGATCGAACACTGTGCTTGTCTTTGGATTGGGAGAAACGCTTTGACATCATTTTGAAGATTGCTCATGGGCTTCTTTATCTTTACCAAGACTCCAGGTTGAGGATTATCCATAGAGATTTGAAAACAAGCAACATTCTTTTGGCCCTGTTTGGTAGAGTTGTGGGAAAGTGCTTATAACTTATGCCTAAACAGCTTATAGCTTATAACTATGAACATAAGCTGATTTCTGACTTATAAATTAAGCATCTCCTGCCCCACTCAAAGAATAAGTTGATTTCTGACTTCCAAAAAGCTATAAGTTATAAGCTATAAGCTAAACCAAACACATTAAAATAGCTTAAATTAAGCTGAAAGCTTAAATAAGCAGCTTTTAAGCTGCACCAAACAGACACTTTAGATGAAGAGATGAATTCCAAAATTTCAAACTTTGGTTTAGCAAGGATAGTTAAGGGCAAAGAAACAGAGACGAACACCATGCGAATTGTTGGAACATAGTAAGTATAGTATGATTAAAGGTATCATCATCAAATTAAGATTGCCGTGTTTTTGGCAATGCAAATTTCAAGTCATTCATTCTTTGTCTAATGTGTCTTATCCTACTAGTATTATGTATTTAATTGTAAGTTTTATGTCATAAGTCAGATTTGTTGTAGTAAAGATGTGATTACTAACCACATTTATTTTAATTGACAATGAAATTTGTTCTTATAATGTGTTTAAATAAGAAATTTAAAAAAAAAAAAAATAGTAATAATAATAGAGAAGTACTGAGCCGAGAGAGCTAGCCCAACAATGAATACTATCTTAAGTTTAGGGCCCTTCATGATGGTGTATGGGCTGATTTCCCAATATTAAATGGGTACACTCAACCTTAAGAAGAAGCCCACCAAAAAAAAAAACTTGTGAGCCCTTGGTGCTCTCTCTGTTAATAAAGTTAAATTAAATTTGACTTTCACATAAAACATATTGCATGATCCCCAAAAAATGTGAGAAATGTATTTTTAACTCATACTTTAGTTAGCTTATTTTTTTAATTGGTAGGTATCATAACTTTATATTTTGTTTAATGTTTTTCTCCTTTTATTTTTTATCGATTGGATGATATTTTGTTTTTCTTATTGTAAATTGGATTTTGATAAATTACAAAAAAAGAGTATTTTTTCTTATAATGATTTCTTCATGTCATGATCTAAATTTTCGTATTTAATTTTAGTGATTATATATGCAATAGCAAATTAAAAATTTTGTAAGTACATATAATTTTATCTGCATATCATTTACAATGTAATTTAAAAAATATAGAGATATTAGTGTAATTTATCAAAACAAAAAAAAAGACTATCCACGAGTACTACTTGCGGTAGAAAAAATGAGTAACCAAAAAAAGGAAAAAGAAATCAGGTCGTACATAGACACTGATTAATTACATTCTTATATTCCAATTTCAATTTTATATTCTTATATATTTCCACACAAAAAGAAAAGTTTTTTTTTTTTATTTATTTTTATTTTTTAGATTGAACACAAAAAGAAAAGGTTAAAAATGCAAAAGTATGGGGACCCAAATAAAAATATGAAATGGACAAAACTCGAAGACAATATTGACTTCCTGGCGTCTAGTCGTCGTGCCAATAATTCATTGTAGCCTTACAAACAAAATTTCCCGGCGTCTAGTCGTCATGCCAATAATTCATTGTAGCCTTACAAACAAACTACCCCTCAAATTACAAAAGCCTATGGGGAAATTCTATCGTACCCACCTTTTAAAATTATATCTTATATGTAATTCATTATAAATTGATATAATTTTATTATAAAATTTTATAATATCAATCATAAAATACGTAATTTTGTTATAAATTAACGTAACAGAAAATATTATAATCAAATTATAAATTTTTATCAAGTCACAAACTTCTGATACATGAATCACAAAATTTTTAACATTTTTTTACGTTAATTTATGATGAAATCATATATTTCATAATTGATATTATGAAATTTTATAATAAAATTATGTCAATTTATATTAGGCGCATATGTTACACACCCTAAAGGGGTGTGCACCATAAGAGGTCCCAAGTTTATGAGACCAACGTTAACTTCTTTTTTTTCTTTATTTATTTTATTTATGTAGTGTGATATTCATATTTAGGTCTTATTTGGCAACTTTCAATTTTAGTTAAAAAGTCACTATAAGTTTTCATATCACTCTCTTTACTTTTCTGCACATCATTTCGTAAAAAACTAAAAAGTTACTAAAATAGTATGTTCCCAAACAACGAACAAGGCCTTAGGCGTTGTTTGGGAAGTCAACGTTTTATTTAGTTGGCTATTTAGTTTTTTTTTTTTTTTTGGGTAAAGCACCAATAAATCCCAAGTTTAGATCTTATTAACCATTTAGTCCTGTCTTTTATTTGATGAACCCATAGGTCCCATTTCAATGTTAATGACATAATTGTACGCCAATCACGCGTGTGTGTTGTACCAACATTAGGGGTATATGTGAGTTTGTGTAATGTGGAATTTACAAAATTGTCCAAAAAGCTTTCTGTAGGTTTTTTGGGTTTCCCTTATTCTCGTCAAAACGAAAAAGACGAAGATGAAAGGTTTTGGTATTCCAATGTTGATTCCACAATGTTTTCTCCTTTGTTACAGTATTCGATTTAAGTAACGTTAATTTCGCAGTCTATATTGCCCAATTTAACATTGGTGTTTCATCCCAAACCCTAGAAACACAAAAATCCCTTCATGTACGTACATTTCTGGCACCGATTAGGGTTTGATAGAAAGTCGATTTGACGTTATAATTGACATTGCCTTTCACATTAGTCGGTGATTGTGTTCTGAACCCATGGCGGAAGGTATGTGTTCGTGATGATATTTTATTCGTTTTGTTTGATGTTTTGAGTTGTATGAGTAACGTTGTAGATTGGGATTGGCATTGATGGTGCTTACATAATGTTAATTAAATGTCTATACTGTTGTTATATGTAAGTAGGTACTGTGGATTTGTAATTGGTTGGGGTTAATGTCATGTTGTGTCCTTTAATTTTGGGGGTATTAATTCTACTAGTGTAACAAGCCTTAAATGAAATTATTTTTTTGTTTGGGTTATTATGTGTTTGTGTGATGATGTGTTTGTAAGTATTATGTGAAGTTATTGATGTATGTTCCTTGTTGGTTGTGTTGTTCTATTCGAATGTGGCCAGGAATGCCATGGTTTTTAGTGTGTATAGTTTGTAGGTGATGTGTGATTGTAGTGACATTCTTTTTGGGTTAGTTTGTTCATGTTGTATACACATCGTACGTGTATAGTAGCGAAGAGGGCGGGCGAAAGAATCGAATATGTGGACACATCGTACGTGTATAGTAGCGTGTGTTCGGTATGTATTTGTAATTTCAAACACACCATACCCTCCCTCCTTAAAAAAAAAAAAACTGTGAGCTGCACCCGTTAACGTTTAATTTATATGTAGAATAAAGATTGAGAGCTCTAATTTTGGAGTTCTAAAGAGAACTCTAGTGATGTGGTAAGGAGTGGGACCCACATGTGATGTGATGTATGTGCCTACGCTTTTGTTTTTGTTCTTTTTTTTTTTTTTTTTTTTTCTCTTACCACATCACTAGAGCTCTCTTTAGAGCTCCAAAATTAGAGCTCTCTATCATTATTGTTATATGTATTGCTGTTGAACACATGTAGGACATGATGAGGAACGCAAGTGCGTTGTTGTGTACCACACCAAAGCCGCACGAGGACACCAGTACACCTATTTTTTGATCTACCATGCAAACCATTGGACTGTTATGGTACATGATGTGGAAACTAGGATGTGGAAGCATTACAACTCCATGAGGCAGAGATGAGGAATACAAGATGACCACTATAACGAGGCACTTAAAGTGGTAAGCACGTGCATAGTACCAGGTCTTAATTTAATTTTATTGGTTTTATTTATTAATTTGACGACTGGTTGACATACTCCTATACAGTTATTGTCCTCAAGTGAATGATGTTAATGCTCTTATGATTATGTTGCGTGTTACGTCGCTAAATAAATGTATGTATTGATTTTGAAAAATCTAGAAACCTCCTAGATGTTGATTTGTGATTATGTATCAATTTTAAGCAGAATATAACAATCCCAATCAAATAATCAAGAGAAAGAGACACAATGATTTTTACGTGGAAAAACCACAATTGGACACCTCCAACTGTGATAAAAAAACCACGGGCAACTGCCACAAGACAATCCACTAAGAAGAATTAAAGGAATTACACAGGTATACTCTCAATTATCTAGCAAATCCACAATGCCTAATTGAACCAACCTCTATGTGCCTCTTCCAACCCCATCTTCACCGCAGAATTGTCTTTCTGATGAGCCACTCTGGATTCCACCAAAGCTTCAGGCTCGAATTCTTCAGAATCCACAACTGAAGAACAACTCTCTCTTTTGTGTATAACAAACAAACCTTTGATGTACTCTCTTTAAACCATGAGTTGAATACTCAATAAAACATCAAAGAAAAATAACAAAATATCCCCAGATATAAACCTTTAAGAACCAAAAAGAAGATCTGGAGGAATTCAATGAATACCTTAGTTTTGGGAGAAAACCAAGTATTTATAGAGAACCAAAAGTAATCCTAGATTGGGAAGAAAACAAACTCCTTGAGAAATCCGGATTCTGAGGCTCGCTCGAGCGAAGCTTTGCTGGCTCGAGCGAGGAATGTATTTTTCATGATTTCTACTAGTGCCTTGGCTCGAGCGACGGATCCTTGGCTCGAGCGAGGAATACACTTTTTCAGGTTTTTGTATGGACGCAATCCTTGGCTTGAGCGAGAACTCATTGGATCGAGCGAGCAAACCTTCGCTCGAGGGAGCTCTTCTTGGCTCGAGCGACCAATGGCAGACATGCAATTTTGAATGCAATTTTGCATTTTGCTTCGGCCGCGAGCTGACCGGGCAGCTCGACCCCCGTAATAATCAGCGAAGTGGCAATCTTGAAAGCATTAACATCACAAACTTCTCTGCATGGCTCGATTCGGGTTGGATTCGCATCAAATAAACTCATAGCCTCACTGAAATAAAAGTGCGAAAATAAATACAACTGAAAGGAGTTTTGTCAAACGGAATTGCCAACAATAAAAACCTAACAGATTTGTTAGAAGCAATGGATGGTCGACCACCACATGAGGTTCGTGAAACCAAGGTTGGCAACTAACAATGTTCAGGGCGAAGATTGGTTGTATTGCAACATTTATGGTAATGTTATATGGCGATTCCAGTTTTAACTCGACCCTTTGGTATCTTGGACTCGGGTTTCATGGTTTTGTAGTGTTGTTCATATCTTGCTTCCCTTGTATTTCCTTAAATTTGGCTATTGGATTGTTGTGATTGTATTTGGGACAGGTTGGTTGATTAGTTTCCAAACTTTTGTTTCCCAGAATTTTGCTCCTCTGCTCGAGCGGCACTTCTCGTGCTTAAGCGGGCTTTGCAAACTCTCAGTACTTTTGCAGGTCTGCAAAATTACTGGGAGAGTGTATTGTACACTCGAGCGGTTCTTTCTACGCTCGAGTGGGCTCAGCTCGAGCTACCTTTCTTGCGCTCGAGCGTTGGCCTGTTGTCTGCAGAACTACTGGGAGTGTGTATTTTATGCTCGAGCGACACTTCCTACGCTAAAGTAGTGTCGCCCTTTCTCATTGTGTCTTGGCGCTCGAGCATAACTTCTTGCGCTCGAACGCAATAACTTATTGTATCTGACGCTCGAGCGTCACTTCTTGCGCTCGAGCGGACTGTGTATATATCAGTTCGTAGCAGCACCTTTTTACATTACTTTCTCATATTTTTTTCTCTCAAAACCCTAGATCGAGACCCTTTCTCTCTCTAAAACCTACATTCTCTCTACATTTTCAACTAGATCTAGTGGTTTCTCCACCCGTGTGCCTTTGTTAAAAAGCTAGAGCACCTCAAGGGCCACCTTTTGATTCGAATAGATCTTGGTTTCGGCGTCTTTGAAGTTCCTACACTTCTTCCTTGGTCTTCTAAGCTTGAAGCAAGGACTTTTTACACTTTTTTATGATTTTTAACTTAGCTATTCGTTGTTGTGTAAATAATGTTGGGATTTAGAGGATTTTAGACAAATCTAGGGTTTTGGTTTAAAATCAAAAGAGGGACTTGCAAATAAAAGCATTAAAAATGATTACGGGTGTAGAAATGAGGGTGTGTTGTGTTAAATTTATTGATTTTGATATGTGGATTGGATTTTGGGAAGGAAATGGAGTTTTGCCCTAAAATGTTTCAAATAATTATTTTGTATAAATAATGGAATTGGTTTTGGGAATGTGAAATTGAATAGATGTTTATGTAAATGGGGGAGTTGGATATGTATTACCTCTCACGGGCATTTGAATAATTGATCTGTCTTGGAGATTGTATATCTGTTTAGAAATATCTGTTTTGGGCTATCGGTGAAGGATAGCTATGATTGTTGTAGAAATTGCATGAGGATTAGGTGAATTGAAACTAATCTCTTATTGGTTGTCATTGAACATGACTGTGTTATAATACATTGTATATGTATGATGTTTGAGAGGAGAAAGGGGATGAACTCCAGTAAATTAAGTTGGACTATGTGTCCAGGGTGAAAGTCCTGAAAACCGCGCGAATACATGGGTGCCGATCCCGCGGACGAAATTTTTGTAAAATGACAAGTGAATGTGTTTGTATGATAATTATATTGATTTAAGACCCAATGAGTTGTATTTTGGGGTTGGTTGATTGAATGAAATGGACATAACTTATGAATTGAGATAAAAAGGGAATTGAGATAGCATGAATTATGCTATAAAACTTGGCATATTATGATCGTGTGAATTGTGAATGATTTTATCACAGGCATTGTATATGCACATCATACTTATATCTTTGTTAAGATTCATATGTTGTGCTAGATTGTTTTTACTAAGCTTTGGCTCACCCTACTTGGGAAAAACCATTTTCAGGTACTGATGATATGCCTCTGCCAAGGACTTAGCTTGGGGACTGTGGAGCTGAAGGCTCAATTCCTGCTTATTTTGTGTTTACTTTTCACAAGCCTAGGATTTTATTTGTATTGAGTATATGACTTATTTTTGTTGTAACAAAGTACGGTCTTGGAAAGATGTAAGCCATTAGGGCATATGAATGCCCGTTTAGCTTTCATTTCTTACTTCTACTCGTAATACATGTTGTAGATTCAGGATGAATTATTTATGAATGTATATCGCATGTGTCACCTTTTGTATATTAACTCTGATTAATGAAAGTTTTTTATTTTATTTATATCACTTTGTACTAGTGTTTGGAGTTGGATTATTGTACTTATTTGGGGGCATTTCATGTTAAGTCAACAGTGATAGTTGCCCCAAATAACGTTTGGTTTGACGCCGAAACCCTAGAAATATGAAAAAAAATCTCTTAGCCTACACTGACATCGGATCATCGGGAGTATTTGGACTAGTGTGATTGTGGGGTATTGGTTAATAATGGTGTCAGGTATGTGGTTTGTGATGTTTCATTTCCCTATTTTATGGTACATCATCGTCGTAATGGGTAGTGTTTTACAATGTTGGAGCATGTATTAAGTGTGTGGCTATATGTAATGGGTATGTAGAGTTTTTTATTTGGCCTATCCGTTGTTTGATGTTACTGGTTTGGTGGGGTTGTAATTGAGCCAGGGATGAAGTCATGTACTGGGACATATCAGCTTGTGATTGTAATTATGGTAATGTAACATTGTGCATGAAATTATGTAGGTGTTTTCTAGTGATATATGTTTGTTGTTATCATATATTGGCGTGAGTGCAATGATGGAGTCATTAATAAATGGGTTGTCTTGTTTTGTTGCATTGTCGAAAAGAGTCCACTGTTTGTTCCAGTTGCATGTGCGTGTAGTAATGATGTAGATTGTGTTAGATGTCCATGTTAGTGGGAGGGAAATTTAATTGATGATGTAGATGCTTAGGATGTTTAATGGAAGCCTTTGGAAATGTGTTCTGTTTGTGTGGGGGTTTGTTGTATTCATGGTGAAAGATTTTGTTGACTTTTGTGTAGGATTTGATTGCGATTATCCACGTAAATGTTAGAACGTGTGACTTCCATGTTAGTAAAAATTAACCAATTTCAATGGAAACAATGAATCCATCACGTTAGTTTGTGCAATTGTAGGTATGTTGGAGTTTTTATGAAATGTTGATGACTTGTTTGTTATTGGCAATGATTTGTTGGAAGTGTACATGTTACTTACTGAAAGTGCATGGTAATGAAGGTGCATTTGTCAGAATCATGTATATAGTGGGTCTTGTGTGGGTGGTAGTGTTAAAATAAATAAATAAAAAATTGCAACCAACAACACCACCACGATTCCACATCAGCCCCCCTATCAAAAGGCTAGACATCACTAACTCCACAAATCACTCTACGCAATCCTCCACAAAAATTTCAAAAATTAACACCATACCATAACCAACCCACCCAAATATCAGGAAAAAATCACAACCAAAATTACACTTAAGAATAAACAAGTAAACTCTAGAATATACCATAAATAAAAGGACTAATTGGTTTGAAAGAAAACTTCCAGGATTAAATGGAGCAACATTTTACCAAATGGGATTTTTGGATAAATTTTTTTTTTTTTTGACTATTTTAGCATGGTTAAAATAGTTGTGACTAAAAAAATATAAAAAATAAAATAGATTAAATAAATTAATAAATAAAATATTACATACTCAAATCTTTGGTTGTTTTAGCTTCTAATTTTATACGTGTAAAAAATTGCTTCGGACCCCCACTGGGGGTCGACCCCCAGTGAGGTGGCAGCCCGTGATTGGGCCAAAAAACATTGTTTTTTTTTTTTTTGAAGTTCCAGCCAGTGGGGGCGCGCCACGTCACTGGGGGCGCGACCCCCACTGGGGGTCTGTAGCGCGGTTCTAAATTATACAACTGTATATTCTGCTAATTTTGAAAAACAGAGTTCAATACTTTTTGTGTGTACCCATTACTGGAAAGTAAAGCTGGCATGCACGATCTGGTAAAAGAATCCAAAGCCACACAACACTAATTGTGTGAAGTGAATATTATTATTGTAGTTTTGATTGGGATGTGAGTTGGTTTTTTAATTTTTTAATATTTTTACCTATGTTTAGGGATAAAATAGTTTTGTTTGAAATGATTTTTTATCTTTTTTTTTTTTTTTTTTTTTTTGTGAGAAAAAAAAAATGATTATGATTTGTACTTTTAACCTGTGACTAAAAAATTTATTTTATTATTATTATTTATTTATTTATTTATTTATGACTATTTTAACCTAATCTACATGCCAAACCAAGATTGTATTTCTTATTATTAGTTTAATTTATGGTTTTATTTAATTCTTTAGATAAAATAATGAATAACACGGTTTTGACAAAAAGTATTGTTAATGATTGTCCTTTCTGGCATTGTTCTTCTTCATACAAATTTAGTTGGTAAATCAAACAGATTTATTTTAAATTTTAACATAATTATATTATTTGGTTTCTATTTTTAGGATTCACTTTTTAGAAAATTGAATTTTTTTATTTTTCATTTTTTTTTATTTCACTGATTTTTTTTTTAATATTCTAAGCAATTTTTTTTTTTTAGTTACACCTAACATAAATATACTTAAAAAATATATTATTTGTGAAAAAAATCTTTAAAAGATTTACTAAATACAAAAAATACAAAAAAAAAGAAGAAGTGAGAATTCAATACATTTTTCATATTCTTGTGTATTTATTAATTTTTTAAAATATTTTTTTTTATAAATATTTTACTTTTTAGATACATCTAAGTAAGGTGCATCTAAAAAAAATAAAAAATAAATAAATTGCTTAAAATTTTAAAAATATTCACTAAAAACAAAAAATACGAAAAATAAAAAAACTCAATTTTAAAAAAAATTAAATCCATAAAATTGAAACCAAACGCACTGAATAATTTTTTGGGTTAATTATACTTTTACCTATATAGTTTGATTTAAATTTTACTTTAGTCCTTATAGCTTGAAATTGAACAATTTAATTCATATACTTTAAGTGTAATTGTAATTTGGTTATTCTGTCTAAGTTTTTGTTAATTTTATCTTCGTGTAATTGATAAGTGTTACAAAATTATTAATTTAAACTTCCAATGTAAATGAAAAGACAAACTAGGCTAAAAAACTTCTTCCCAAACGAACCTTTTGTTAGCTATTTTAAAGTAGTTGTATTTGAAAAGTTGATTGAATTTTTTTTTTTTTGTGTAGTTAATTTGATAGTTGTGAGAAAAAAGGTAAAATAATTTTAGATTAAATTTTGTTTTATTAACTACTTTAGCCTATTTTGTCTTTTAGTGGGTTCTTTTAGCTTAACCCTCTTCCCAAACACCCCCTTAATTTTATGAAAGAATATAAAAAAAGCAGAAAGTGAAAAAATAATTATAAAATAATAAATGTACAAGTAATTTATGCATTCAATGATGTAAATAAATCTTCTATCTTCATTAGTTGGAAAAAAAAATCACTCTACTTTTTAAAAATTCTCCCTAATTTTATTATTGCACGATGTAATTGTTCTTTTTTATATTGCCTTTTTATTAATTGGGAAATTTTACACATGCACCATTAACTTATGTCATCTTCTTCGTTAATTATAATTAATTTTCTTCTTTAGTTATGACCTTATTTGATTATGATTAATGAAATCTTTAGTTATACCTTATATACTATTTAATTATAATTTAAAAAGTACAAAATTATATTCATTTTTTTCAATTATAAAGTGCATAAAGTACCATAATCTTTTCCTTATTGATTTTATTATAAGTCGTTACAATAAAACATCATCACAATGTAATTTACCACGTCATGTTGTAATGATGAAGATGTGCACACACACATTATTTTATTTATAAATAATTACCATTCTATTGTATGTACGGTTTTTAAATGTGGTCCAGATATGATTATTTCTTAGAAGAATGTAGATCGTGAGTTTTAATTTTAAAACTTTAAAGAGAGTTTTGGTGATATGGTAAGGAGTGAGACTCACATGAGATGTGATATGTATACCTATATTTTTGGGGGCATTTCCCTAAATAAGTCAAAATAATAAGAGAATTCCCAAACTAAGCCTAGTTTTGGAAGAATTCTCAAAATAAGCTAACTCGCGGTTCACAATCGCGAGTTCAACACTTTTCCACCCCTGTCGCGCGTAGCCAGATAAATTTGAAACTCGCTGTTATGAAAAGCGAGTTTAATTAAGAACTCGCTGATAGAAAACGCGAGTTTGATTAAATTTTTTTCGCTTTGAACTCGCTTTTTGAAAGCATGAGTTTAGCAGAAAGCATTTTTATTCTGAACTCGCTGTTTGTAAGCACGAGTTTCTAAAAAATTATGAACTCGCTATTTGTAACCACGATTTTAGGGCAAATTTTTTTCCTTTAAGTGAAATCGTGGTTCACAACCACGATTTTAGAACTTATATTTAACCCCCCCAGCCCCGTGTTTTGCATTCACGCTTTCTCCTCTCTCCCTCTGCTGTCTCTCTCTCGCTCTTTACTCCTCTCACTCTGTTCTCTCTCTCTCGAGCTACCTGCTCTCTCTCTCTGTGGAGCTCCCTGCTCTCTCTCTCTCTCTCGAGCTCCCTCTGATTCAGTACTGTCTCTCTCTCGTTGGTATGCCTTCTATCATCTACTTTACTGTGAATAAATTAGGATTAGAGTTTATATTTGTGAATATATTTGTGTTTGTGAAAATGTGAATAAATTAGGGTTAGGGTTCATGAATGTGGGGTTAGGGTTAGGGTTTATATTTGTGAATAAATTAGGGTTAGGGTTCATGAATGTGGGGTTAGGGTTAGGGTTTATATTCGTGAATAAAATGTTGTGAAATCAGAAATAATAAATTAGGGTTACGGTTTATATTTGTGAAATTTTAAGTGTAGATAATTTGTTCAATGTGAATGTTGAATGTGTTGAATTTGTTTAATTATAGATAATTTGTTGAATTTGTTTAATTATAGATAATTTCTTGAATTTGTTTAATTATAGATAATTTGTTGAACTTTAATTATAGATAATCTGTTGAATGTGAAATATTTTGCTATAGATAATTTGTTGTTGAATTTGTTGAATGTGTTTAATTATAGAGGGTTATGGTTTTCTGTTGAATGTGAAATCAGAAATGAGGGTTTTGGTTTTGAATTAGGGTTTTGAATTGATGAATGTGAAATCATTTTTCAATTAACGGTTTTAAATTCTGAAATCAGAAATGAGGGTTATGGTTTCAGAAATTAGGGGTTAAGAAATTTATGATAAGTTAAATTTTGTAAATAATGTTATATAATTTTTTTTAGGAACAAATAATTTTTACGTAATGAATAGATAATTATCTATAATAATAATAATAATTACATAAGAAAGAGAAACGTTAATTTGGCTATAAAAATTATTATTAATTAGGTGATGTGGAGTAGTAATAACTTAAAATTAATAAAGTAACAAAAATAATTTTGTTCTAACTTATAATTTTTTAAGTAAGAATAAGAAATTGAAAAGTATGGAACAAAATTTGTGATAAGAAATTGCTATGGAAGTTTTCTCATCATTTTGGCCAGGAACAAAAATATATATATATATTTTGGAGATAGGGATAAGGAAAAATAGAAAAGTCAGATAATTGAATTTTATGTCGGTGTAGGCCTGCTTTCGTTTTCTTATTAATTTTTTTTAAAGAGTGATTGTGATTGTTAATATTTTCTATGGGTGGCCCTTTAAGTAGTACACTAAAATTTTATTAACAAATTAAAAATCTAATTACTTAGAATGTTGACCCAAAAATGAAAAATAAAAAATAAAAAAGAAAAGAAAACTTTAAAATATGCCATTGATGCCACATGCCCCTACGATAAGAAAAATTGGTTTGACTAAATTTATGCACTAAATTCAAATGTAATCATGGTTAAATATAAAAAGTATAGTTTACTTGAATTTCTTGCCCCATTTACGGTTGAATTTCATTTTCGAGTTTTTCCTCCTTAAAATTCATGACATTCCCTTTTATAAATTTGATATAAATACATGACTTTTTAGAAGTGATCTACAAAAAATTGATATAAACATTAGAGGTCGAATAATTTGATCCACAAAAAATTAGAAGTCAAAACATTATGTTTTACCTCTTTGCCAGAAGAGGCCTTCCAAGTCGTAATGGAAAATGCTATTATGAAAACATTTGATATAAAAAAAAAAAAAAACAAATTTGTTTAGAAATTTTGTTTGAAAAAATTAAAATATTTGATTTATAAAATGAGTCATTCTCGATAATTTTTACCCACTTGAATTATCCAATTGACTTATTCTCTATGTGCCTGCATTATGTTTATTCAATTAAGTTATAACTTTTTATGATAGTCGGATGTCTGAATCAGTTTACGTATTTATCAACTAATCTTACAATCCACACCAAACGTCCATTCCACGTAGATCCGACAAATCTCAATTAATGAAACATACTGAGAGTTCAACTTGAAATCTAAAAGGAGCATACCTAATTTCTAACACATAATGAGCGCTCTTTAATATTAATGAAACTCAAGTTTGACTCGCTTCAGGTCGATAATTTTTTTGTTATGTTATTTCCCTAAGTTCTTTCCTACGTTATTTCGGATGAGGTTATTTCCCTAAGTTAGGGAATAATGTCATAGGAAATAACCTATGAAATAACGTTGTCATTAAGGTCCCTATTGGCAGAGGGAATAATGTCAATAAAAGTAACTTCTCTTTAATTGTCCATAAATCTCACTAATTTGACCATCAGTTATAAAAAATGACGTGAACAATGTTTGAAATTAAAATTAAGTACAAGTCATACAAAATCAGTCGAGTTATTTGAACTCAATGAAAAAAATAATAATTTCATAGAAAAAGTTACACTATGATTTAAGATTTTTGTATGACTTGTCCAGTTTTGTCCAATCGCACTGAATAAATACAATACTTCATACAAATTATAGTATAAAATTATATGAACAGAAAAATAAAAGAAGAATCTTCGTAATGTCTTCATATTCAAAATTATTGATATATATCTGTCTAGGTTACAAATCACGCTTTTAAGGAAATTTTATTTATACAAAAATTTTAAAGTAATTATTTTTTTAAAGTAAATCTGATTAAGAAAATTTGATTTATACATAACCATGCTGTGCTTAAGTAATTCTGTCTATCTTCAGAAAACGTGGTTGCAAACCACGGTTTTACTGTTAACTCGTGCATAATAATCACTTCTAAGCAAAATGTAAAAATTCAACAAAGAATTCAAAATCAGCACTCATTCTTGTTTGTCACAGACACTCACAAACACTCTCTCTATCCCTCTCTCTGACACACACACTCATAACACTCACACTCACATCAAACATATAGGCTTTTTAATATATATAAATTTTATTTTGTAAAATTCATACCAATATTTTATTATTATATATATATAATAATAATTGATAATAGCAAATAATAATGAACTATATAAAATGATTATTTTTTTACTTTAATTCTTAAAATGTAAATTTTTTTTTTAGGTAAATTACACTGACACCCCTGAGGTTTATTTGGAAAAAAAAATTCATTGCAAAAAAATAAAAATAATTTGAAAAATAAATTATTTAAAAAGATAAATTAAATTAAAAAAAAAGTAATTGTTCTGAATTTTATAAAATAAAATTTATATATATTAAAAATTATATATGTTTCATGTGAGCGCAAGTGTTGTTGGTGTGTGTGTCAGACAGAGAGATAGAGAGAGTGAGTGTCAGTGTCTGTCACAAATAAGAGGGAGTGCTGGTTTTGAATTTTTGTTCAAAATGTGTTTTGAAAACACGTTTTTACATATTTTACTTACAAGCGTGGTCACGAATATGTATAAATCAAATTTCTTTATGTATAAATCAAATTTATCAACACTTTATAATTTATATAAGGTCAGAACCTAGGGCCATTTCCCAAAATAAGTCAAAATACTAATTCAATTCCCAAACTAAGCCTAGTTTTGAAAGAATTTCCAAAATAAGCTAACTCGCGGTTCACAACCACGATTTCAACATTTCTGGGCCTGTCCCGCGTGGAATTTGGAAAATCTGAAAATCGTGATTACAAAACGCGATTTTGATTAAGAAATCGCAGTTACAAAACGCGCTTTTAATTAAAAAAAATTTATTATGAACTCGCTGTTATGAACCACGATTTTAGCCAAAACAAATTTTCTTCTGAACTCGTTGTTATGAACCACGATTTTAGTCCAAAAAATTTTTGTTCTGAAATTGCTGTTATAAACCACGATTTTAGCTGAAGTGGTAGTGCAATGGTGATTGTAGACACCCCATTTTTGACCGCCCACAAGACTTGGGCACTACTGATGGTTTACTTGTTGGAGAAAGGTGTGCAGGGCACAAGTTCAGTTTCTTCGGCAAGGAGAGAGGCAAATCTCAACTTCACACCCCATTTTGAATCAAAGCTATTTTGGATGGTTTTTTAGACCTTAAAACCCTCTCTTTCAAAACATTTTTGAAGTAAAATTCCCACGATGTTCCGACGCTCGCATTTCGGTAAATGGTGTGCTTTTCGGTAAACCGAGCAAGGACAAAGTGGAAATGAATGAAAGAGAGATGAAATATTTGAAAAATCTTTCAAAACACCTTATTTAGGGGTTTGAAGTTGAAGAGAAGAGGAGAAGAGGGGAGAAAACTAGTTTGGGAGAAGTTCAGGATGGATCCAGGTGGGAGAAAGACGAGCAGTCATCGCTAAATCAAGCTTATCTACCTATACACTTGGAGTTGAGCTATGAGGCCACCACCATTGGAAAGAAGACTTCTGGGGCTTCATTTTTCATTCAAGAACCTCCTAAAGCCAAGTCCGGGTGGGGGAGGTATGATTGGTTGAAGTTGGGCATCATCCCGGTTGGATTGAGTCTGTGCGGCTTCACCAAAAAGGGCATAACTTTTTCCACAGAAGGAATTTTAATGCAAGGTTTGCGCCATTGGAAAGCTAACTTCCGGGGCTTCAATCTGGACATCCACCGGCACTTTTTGACCTCATCGGCCACCCACCGGCACTCCATTTATCCGACCGGCCAGAAAAGATTGCAGGCCGGCCATTTATTGTGCCGACCGGCCATTTATTTGGCCGATGACCTTTTTTCATGGCCGATTTGATCCTTTTGACTCTTGCTGGCATGGTGCATGCCAGCTGTGCCAGCTGGAGTGCACAGACCCGACCCCCCATGCATATGTGTGGTTGTTTTGCACTTTTCCACCCTTTTGGCCCCTTTTCCTTCTAGAAGGTTGAACCCTTTGGCCAAGCTTATTGGGGAAGCTTGGCCAGCTATTTTAGCTTCCTCTAGAAGCCTTGAACCTTTGCCCCTTTGACCCCTTTTGATTTAGCTTCTTGGAGAAGCTTCAAGCCATTTCCTATGTCTATATAAGACCTTCTTCTTCTCCATTGTCTATGGTTGGAGTTTTTGAGTAAAAAACCAGAGAGTAGACATATATATCTAACATATATATCTACAACCCTCTATATCTATCTTATCCAAGCCTCCAAACACCTTGGTTCTTGCAGCATTTGCCCTACAACACCTAGCACAACACCTCCATCCTCCATTCCAGCACTTTGGAGGCCATTTGCAGAGGTTAGAAGCTCAGAAACTTGGACCAAGGGCTGCTGGTTTGCTGCTCTTCAAGGGTAAGCATCCATTTCCCTTAAACTTGCATTTTTTAACTTCATTGGTTAGCCTTATTTACAAGTATTTTTGAGCTTCGATGTAAACTATAAAGAGGCTTATTTTGAGCCCTTCTTCAATATTGAAGAAGGGCTCAACACTGTTGGGGACCTCCATGTATGACTTGCTTCATTACCCCCCTTTGGTCCCCATTTTTGCATGTTTGTTTAGCTTATTTTGCTTCTGTTTTTCGGCCATGATCAGAACTGAGAGTGGCCATATTTTGACCTCCTTGACATGTTTCATTAAGGGTCTTTGGCTGTTTGATGCATCTTTTGTATACTTCATGTTATAGCCCTCTTGTGGCCTTAATCTTGCATTGCATTTTAAGGGTGTTTGTATATTGATTTGGGGGCTGTCATAAACTGTGAGTAGTCATATTTTTGGCCCCTCTTCAGTGTTGTCGAAGGGTCTTTTTCAGTTTGGGCTTTTCATCTACCACTTGCTGCATTACCTAGCTTGAGGGCCCGTTTTTGCATGCTGTTTTTGCCCTATCTATGCTCACTGTTTGGCCATGCTTTGAACTGAAAAAATGCTTGTTTTGGGGCTGCCTTGCTTCTGTTTTCATGCTTCATGTCCAGATTATGCATGTTTGATATAGCTATAGGTCATTTCATGAGCCTAATCTTGCATTTCGGGTCCATTTCATGCACTTAGTGTCATTTCGCTATGTTTTGGGACCATTTGGCATCATTTTCTAGTGCTGAAATTCACATGCTTGTATGCCATCTTGCATCCCTTGCCATGCTTTGGTAGAGTTGCATTTTCGTGCCTTAGGTTTGATTAATGCATTGTGCATGTATCCCATGTATTGTGTTGTCTCACTTGCCTCATTATGGCCATTGATTTTGGCATGCTTGCGAGCTATCCATGTTAGTTTAAGTCCATCGTTGCATGTTGTTGCATACCATGTTTGTTTACATGTTTAGGTTGCGCGCCTAGCATACATTGCTCATTTGCATGCCCATGTTGCATACTAGATCACATGCCTAGGTTGCATTACATTGGCATGCATGCCTTGCCTCTTGATCAAGTGATAGAGGTTGGGCTTTATGTGTTTGTTTGGTTTGCATGACATTTGAAATCAAAGTGCATACTTGGTTTCTTGGGCCATCACGCATCGAAATGCGCAATTGGTGGTCCGAGGATCAAGGAACATACCCCTTTGAGTCAAAATCATGACAAGGGATGTGTTGGTGCACACATTCGCTTGAAATTTCATGCCATGCACTGTCTGTCCTTTGTTGCTGTCAAAACTGTCTTCTGCAGGAAGTTTCTGCCGACCGGCAACATACAGTGCCGACCGGCCATTTGTGAATGGCCGATAGCTTCATCAGTAGCCGATGGGCATTCCTCATGGCCGGTGGGAATTTCCTCCAGCCGATGGTATTCTACAGTGTGCAAGGAACGTGTCCCAGGACTTTGGCAGTCTTTAGAGAGGCAGGGCAGTGTAAACAGAGGCAGCAGTGGCATGGTGCGGGTTTTCCGGGCGAGTCGGATTCGAGCATGCATCATTCGCGCATCCCGAGGCAGGGGCTGTGGCCACCTTTTCTTTTTGCATTTAATTTGATAATTAGAATTCTGTAATAATTTATTCTGTATTCAGTATTATTTATTTGGACTGTATATTCTTTTGGTCCCTCCGAGTGAGGGCGTATTTGTAATAAGTGTGCGTGAGTGTGTGTATGTCTTCCAACCCCACGTCTTTCTTCCCTTTTATTTACCTGCTTATGATGGTAGACTAGGGCATATTTAAATTAGCATACCTCATGTTATGCATGCGTGCATCATTCATCAGTATCACATGCACCGGGCTCGGTACATCATGCTAACTGCATTGTATTTCAATTTCCAAATTGAATACTTGTTACGTGTAGCATTTCACATGTCATTGTAGATTAGCCGAGCCTATTCTAGTGACATTCTGTATGCGTTGCATTAACCACTTAACATGAACTAGGACCATACATGTTTGCTAACTAGTTTCTGTTTTGGCACGGAGTACTAGGTGAGTTTTTACGCTTCAGCATATCGCATGCGTGTGAATGTTGCCATAACAGCATGATTACCATGAGGCTAGCTGCTTATGTGATATAAACTGTTTGAATGCCTGTGGGTGAAGGTTGGATTGTTTGAGTTGGAAAAACTCGTTGAAATCCGTGTTTTTAGCCTACTTGCGAGTAGCAAATTCCAAAGCCTTTTCAAAACGAACGGATATGCAATGCTTATTTTCAAATTAGGCAATCTAGTCTATACTTGTTTGCTGTGTGCATAACATAGTAATTCTAGGCTAATAACCGGAATAAGAACGCATAACGTTTTCAAAATCGGATATCACGGTTAGTAGAGGCCGGTCTTCGGACCGGGCAAAAAGGGGTGCTCATAGCTGACCTTCCTCGATCGTACCCAAGCTCCCGAGCCAAGACAACTTTGGTGATGACGGACATGTGGCCTTTGGCACCGAGTCAGGGTTTCCTAAATTTCCCCACAAAAAATATTTAGGTGGCGACTCTGTATCTGGCAAAGCAGTCCATGTTTGGCACTTCTTTCAAAAATCTATTTTCTCAAAAACGATTTGCCGGATTTGGACTCTTTGGTTCAAGATTTAGAACCGTGACAATCGAGTCCTTGAACTGTAGTGAGCCCAAATGAACAGAGCGGGACTTAACTCTCCCGGGGCGTTCGGGGACGTCTACAGTGATGCCGAGGTAGTTGTTTGAAAATTGAGTTCTTTGAAAATTTAGTTTTTTGAAAATTGAGAAGGAGTTGGCGTGGTTTGAATCCACGCCTCTGCCTGGGTATCACCATTGCACTGCTACTTGAGCTACCAACAACATAAGTGATGTTCTGATCACATTTTAATATATATGTTTTGAGTACACAAGCCCTTTTTTTTTTTTTGGATAAAATCGTGGTTTATAACAGCGAGTTCAGAAGAAAATTTTTTTTTTGGCTTAAATCGTGGTTTATAACAGCGAGTTCAGAACAAAATTTTTTGTGGCTAAAATCGTGGATATGTGCATACCTGATGAGAAGTATCGACCATACATATGATACACTTATCTAGGTGTCAAGTGTCTGATATGGTTACTTGATTTGTTTTCAAGATTCCATGTAACACAGACATTGTTGATAAATTTAAATTACAACTTCAGAAGTAAAATAAGAAGTCCTTATAAAATTAAGATGTTCATCACACAAATAAAATTATATTTATTTAATGATTACAAATGTTGTTACTTTCTAATTTATACAAAATTAATTCAAAATTAATAAAGCTGTTTTTTGACCTAAAATTTAGCTGAATTACATTTAATGTGCACAAGAGCATGATCTTAAGTAATGTAAAAGCATAGCATAAGAGGATGATGTTAATTTTTTCATAAGTTGTAAGATGTTTTTCTTAAAAAGCTAAAAAATCTAAACCATTATCATTATTTTAACTCATATCTTAATTAAAAAATCAATAATGAATGTTGGATTACAATTGATGATTACTTAAATAAAGTTTTTGCGTCACAGATAATTGTAATTGAATGAGTATAATTTCATATAATTCTTTTACAAGTACAAGGAGATATAAGTATATTGTTGCTATTTTAATGTTTTTTTGTCTTAATTGAAGCAAGTATATAGAGACTGTTCCAATTATTTTCTACTAGGGGGGAAACATAATTCGGGATCTTGATGAAGGCGTAGCATATGATGCTGAGCCGAAAGGGATATATGCGGTGCAAATTGACACCACGCTTAGCAATTTGGAGGAGATGTTTACGTCAAAGGTGGCAAGTTACGGGGAAAGTGTCCGATTGACCTTCAAATGTAGATATCCTTATCGCCAGTGGCAAACACACAGCAAATACAAGATATTACCGATCAATGACGATGAGGCGTTGAACACCGTATTAAGTATCGGTGCAAGTTTTCAAGCACCAAATTGTTTGGAAGTCTACATTGATAAAGAGATTGTACACAATATCCCGAACATGACACATATGGATTCTCGTCCGTTCACTACATTGCTGACGCATGGGATTGACACAACAGCGTTTCAGTCTCCTATGTATGAATCAGATCAATGTTATCCACTGGGCTACACACAACAGTCATTTCAGGGCCATGGTGTAGAATCAAGTTCACCTGGTGGATATGGTTATGAATTTGACAGTAACACACAAGATGTGCCGACATGCAGCCATCATACCATTCCGGTTGAAGTTGCTGGTAATATGGCTGAAACAGTGAACGAGGTGCAGTTTGCTGACAGTGACATGTACGGTCCTGATGTCGCCCTAAACGATGATGACAATGAAATGTGTGAGGAAGAAAATTTATTAGGCGGATCAGATGATGATGATGAAGAAGAATATGATGCCCAGGCTCCCGTTGAACCTGAAAATGCCCCCATTCCACCTAGAGTTGAAATCCCTTTCTATGACAACATTCACATGGGTGGTGATTTTGACATTAGTACCCGTGATGTCGTTCCCCGTAACCGGATCTGGAGTGCTGAAAATCCAGAGTTGGACAGAGGAATGGTTTTTGTTGATAAGAAGCAACTTCTATATGCTGTGAAATTGTATCATGCAACAAATAATCGAGAGTATAAGGTCGTAACCTCCAAGCGAGACCTTTGGGTGTCTGCTTGCAAGCACGACTGCAGTTGGTGGTTGCGTGCATCTCTTAGTAGGAAACATGGTCTTTTTGAAATAAAGCAGTACAGGGGTCCTCACCATTGTTTATACCCACGAATGAACAGGGACCACACTAATATTAGCTCCAGTTACATTGCTTCTCATATTTTGGGACAAGTTGCGGTTAGTATAAAAAATAAATGTTTACATATACATACATATTTGTTTGTTTATAGTGTTCACATCTAGATAATCCAACTCATATTTGATTGTCGTATGCAGAATGAACCTGATATGCCAATTAAGAATGTCATCGAAGATATAAAAAAGACTATGAACTATAGTATATCATACAAGAAGGCGTGGCATGCAAGGGCAAAGGCAATTAAAATGGTATTCGGTGATTGGGATGAATCATACAGGCAATTGCCTAAATTCATGCATGCATTACAGACATCTAATCCTGGCACCATCGTGACATGGAAACATAGATATACTGGGCATGCAACCATTATACCCGTCTTCCACTTTGTTTTCTGGTCTTTCAAACCCGTCATCGATGGCTTTAGATATTGTAGGCCTGTTATAACTATAGATGGTACATTCTTATACGGTAAATACACTGGTGTGTTGCTTGTAGCAATGATTGTCACTGCCAATGGCAAAATATTACCGCTTGCATTCGCTGTTGTCGACAGGGAGAGTTTGGAGTCTTGGTCGTTCTTCATTCAAAATATCAAGGAACATATTGTCATGGACCGACAAGGAGTTACTTTGATATCTGATCGAGCTGAGAGTATTTTAGCTGCTGTGAGGCGGCATTGGCTGAATCCCTCGCTCCAATTTGTTGGATATCATCGGCACTGCCTTCGACATGTTTGCAGTAACTTTAACACACATTTCAGAAATAAGGAGCTCAAACAACTTCTGTGGAAAGCAGGGAGTGCTGATCAACGACGAAAGTGTAATGGTTACTTAGATCAGATACAGGCTATTAACCAAGAAGCTATCGATTGGGTCCACAAGATGAATCCTGAGGACTGGGCCCTTGCATATGACGGTGGATATCGCTGGGGGGTATTGACTAGTAATGATGCAGAGTGCTTCAACAACGTCTTGAAAGGTGCAAGGAACTTACCTATTTCAGCTATGGTTGAATTCACATTTCGACGACTCGTCAAATATTTTGACGAGATGGGAGCCCAAGCTGAAACAGATGTACGCAATGACTTCCAATACCCTAGAGAGATGCAAAGAACTATGGAGGAGGGTATCGCAAGGGGAAATACTTTCAAGTTGATATCGTATGACAGGTTAGTTTGTAATGTGAAAAAATTGTTATTATTATGTTGTTCATTTAATTACATCTAAAAACGTGAACTTGATTAGTTTGTTTCAATATTATCTTATAGGCCCCGCCGTGTATTTGAGGTGCAAACATCTTTTTGCCGTGGACGAGGTCGCAATAGACAGATTGTGCGGATGAATCAACCCGCGTGCAGTTGTGGGAAATATGAGATAAGACACTATCCATGTTCTCATATGCTCGCTGTAATGTCTGAATGCGGTGACAATCCATTCCAGTACGTTGATCCAGTATACAGGCTTCCTGTATACATGAGAGTTTGGGAAACTAAATTCAACCCAATACCGCATGAAGATTATTGGGATGATCCGCAATGGACCTTAATGCCTAATGACCTTCGTCTGCGAGAAGTAAAACGGGGTCGTACATCTATGGCTCGTATTCCGAATGAGATGGATATATCAGACAGGCGTTTGACAGCTCGTTGCAGTGAGTGCCACCAGACAAGTCATGACAGGCGAACATGTCCGGCGCGACTTGGTCGATGAAGACTATGTAATGCTTACATGTTGTAATATATCATTTTGAAATTCTTCATTTGTAATAGAACATTTAATTATGTATTTTTAAATTCTTTATTTGTAAACGGGGTCGTACATTTGAAGTGTGTATTACAAAATGTGTACTTGAGTCAAAAATGTGTAATGCAAAATTGAAAATGTGTACAATTTATTCAAACTTTTATAATTTATTGAAAATGTGTACTAGTTTTTGACGGAGTACTTGATTCGAAAGGTGTATTACAATATTCACGGTCTACTAATCACGTAGTTCTTCTACCATTTCAAAATTTCATATTTTTTAATAAATTAAATATCGAATGCTGCAATCATTGTTCACATTTTATAATTTTGTTAAAATTTACAAATTTTAACAAAATTAACCTATTATAAATTAAAATTTTAAAAATTAGAATGTTGCGGTCATTGTTTACAATTACAAAATTTTATATGTATTTTGCAAAATTTATAATTTATTCAAACTTTTAGCATTACAAAATAAATATTTCAGTTTTGTCAAATATGCCATAAATCTAATCATTAATTTCGAATTGCTTCCGTGTAAGTGGCACATAAATTTGTCTTTTTCTCGAACCCATAACATTTACTTCATTGTATTTTACATCGTTCAGTACAAAATCAATAATTACAGTTTTCTCTGTTATTATGTTATGATTAAATGAGCTTTTGATATGGATGATCTAATATTTCAGTTGTACAGGCTTCATGGCACATGTACCTGAGGAGGTTCCACTGTTGAGACAGGCACATCGGGCTGACAGTATGTAGGACCGTCCGGTATGCAATAACGTTTGTTGCACTTTACGGCTACAATTAAAATACATTGCATTTTGTTGTATATTTCGGGATAATGTTATTATTTGAACTGGTAATTCTGTTGTGCAGGATGAGGCACGCACCGTGTTGACATGCCGTCGGGCAGATTCTGGATTATGGGAGCATCCGTTGGACCATAGAGTCTTGCAGTATCTATTACGCGCAGGATTCTATGGTGTGTATCGTATCGGGCACATTCGACTGGACCACGCACTCATCACTGCTCTCGTTGAGAGGTGGCGCACAGAGACTCATACATTCCATTTCCCGATCGGGGAGGCCACCGTCACGTTGCAGGACGTATCCGTCCTATATGGTCTTCGGATTGATGGCCGAGCAGTTACTGGAGTTGACTCTTCTCTCACGACGGGGCAGTGGATAGCCCTATGTGCTGAGCTATTAGGAGTAGCACCTACACCAGCAGATTTATAGCCAGGTAGAGTGAGGGTGAGGTGGCTGGCCGAGCACTTTGCTCATCTTCCAGATCATGCTCCAGATGAGTTGGTACAGCAGCATACCCGAGCATATATTCTGTGGCTTATTGGGGGGGTACTTCTCCCTGATAAGTCACAGAACCTGGTCAAGTTGATGTACTTGCCATTGCTGAGAGACATTGACGAGATTGGGCAGTACAGCTGGGGTAGCGCGGCTCTGGCATGGTTGTATAGGATGCTATGTCGAGCAGCTCAGGTGGGTACGAGGGAGATTAGAGGACCACTTGTGTTGCTACAGGTTAGTAAAAATTTTATTACATGTCAATTCATATTTAAAGCCATATATCAGTATTGTAATTGTGTTCAAACTATTGCAGATTTGGGCATGGGAGAGATTGATTCGCATTGCCCCGTCTAGGCGGCAACCGGTTGGTCCTGGTGAGCTTCCTATGGGTGAGGGGGACATGCAGTTGCCCACCGGACCGCGAGGTAGCCGGTGGAGGGTTGACATGGGCCACGAGGTCGTCTCGACCCACGTAGTGGTAGTTTATAGAGACCAGCTGGACCGGATGATTGAGGGCGAGGTATGAACTTTTTTGATTGCGTTTTAGTTGTCTTCTTCATTGTATATGTTTTCAGTTCACGAGCAAAATTTAAATTATTTGTCGTCATTGTAGTTTATCTGGCAGCCTTACGCTGGGGTCCTCGATACGCTCCCCGACTACTGCCGACTGGGTCAGGAGATATGGATGGCTAGAGTGCCACTTATTTGTTTTGACGTGGTTGAGTGGCATCTCCCCCATCGTGTCCTCCGACAGTTTGGTCGGGTGCAGTCCGTGCCGGATCGGTTCGACACTGAGTGGCAGTTGCACGTCACTGATAGGCGTGGCCGAGCGGGCACTGACTGGCGTCTGTTTTATATGCGATATGTACAGTTGTGGGATGCCCGCTGGGACAGTATTGTACAGGCTGACTACAGCGATGAGGTGATCCCCTCTTCCGACCCTTACATGTTGTGGTATCGGCGACATACACACCTACTAGTCGGGAATCCGAGCCACGTGTCTGAGTCTGGATATCAGGGAGTTGGCCCTTATCTTGAGGCATTGGTGAGTATCATATTATGTGTCAGATAATTATTAAAAGCATACTTGATTTACTTTCAGTGAACTGTAGCCTAATAATACGTCTGAATGTTTGTTCAGGTGGCTGGATTTGGGAGGTCGTTTCACTTGGCTGAGGACGCCCATTTGAGACGTGATGCACAGCATGCCTTGGAGGCCGTTGCAGAGATCCGGGAGTTATTGTACCAGGCATTCCAGCTTGCCCATCGGGGAGATCGTTTGCATTTCGGCCACTACGGTGTACACATTTCAGCAGCTGCTCTAGACACATCAGCGCCTTCCACTTCAGCGCCTGCCACATCAGCTCCTTCGACACTGCCTTCGACCCCACCACATACTACCCCATACATATCTACAGATTCCCTCGACGTACTTCTTACGCAGCATACTGGCATACCTTATGAGCCTGACCTTGATTGGACACCGCCCCGATACATGCATGACGTTGTTACCCCACCCACTCAGTTACCACCACCAGACAGTTCGACCGCGACCATGAGTACACATGATGCAGTTCTCACTGACATCTCCCACGTTGACGTTGAGGGCCATATTGAGCCCCCCCCAGAGCGCGCGGGAGAGGCAGAGGTTTTGGTCGTGGCGGATGTCGCGGCAGAGGTCGGGGTGCGGGCAGAGGCAGAGGTCGAGTTCCAGCTGCAGATCCTGATACAGTTGCACCAGATGATGGAGTTTCACAGCTCACGGCAGTATCCGATCTTCCGCCACAGCCAGGATCAGGGGCAGCACATGCAGTAGAGGGGGAGTCACAGTCACAGTCACAGTCACAGGCTCCACAGGAGCCAGATATTCAGAGAGTCTACCGCAGGAGACCGAGGAGGGAGGTCCACGGTCGGGGTTGTGCGACTGGGGGCAGGTTAGGGCATTAGCGGGTGTGATGTGGAGTGTATAGTTTATTTTATTTATAGTTTTTGTATATCAAACTTGTACAGATGATGTAAATGTGTCATACTTATTTCTTCGAAAAATATAATTTCACAATTTTTTATTCTTACTTGTTTTGATGATTTCCATAAAAATGAAAACGAAAACAGGAAAAAAATGATAAGAATTGATAGGATTTTATGATTAAATGAGATTGGAGGACCACTTGTGTTGCTACAGGTTTGTAAAAATGTTATACAACAAAAATCTGGGGAAAAAATGTGAACATTGGATAATGGATAGTTGTGGGGAGCAATATGAACAAAAAGGAAACAAAATCAATATCTAAACAAACACAAGTATTTCAACTATCAATCGATATGAACTCATACCTTGTTCATTAAGTATCATTATTATATTCCACATCAATAATGCATGAAATCATGAAAGTCTAGTTCAAGTAGCATTCTTCAAAATAACAATAACGGAGAGAAAGTAAAGGTAGAATTACAATAAATATTCGAAAACAATTGAAATATCTCCCTTCATTGATAAGTCGTGGATAAGCATTACAAATTGCATGCATTACAGAAATGGTTTGGCCGTTCATCCAAACAATTTCATTCATTATCATCATCATCTGACATCTCAATATCAGATTCATACATAACATCCATGCTCCAGGCGTAGTACTGGTGTGCATCATCCATTAACCCATCTTCGGCACGCTCATTTGCAGTCTTCATTAGTCCGGACCTTTGCAAACGTTGGGTCATGCGATTAACCTCTTCGCGGATACGATGCAATGCCCTTTGCAACAACTGTGGAGTGTCAGTTGGCATACGCATGGCTAACCAGCGAGGAAATTTAAGATTAACTTCACAACATAGCTCAACGAGAACGTTTGCTCGTGTTTTGCGAAATTCCCACTCAGCTCTCATGGTATTGACGGTGGCACGTGAGTAACGCAGATTTGTATTCATTGGGTATTCAAATTCATCTCCATCTACAACCCAATAGCAACCCATTGCTGAATATAGATCAACCACCGTATATCTCATGATGATATCGCTCGAAATAGCTGTAAAACTTTTGTTATGGTATGATGCGATATTTATACCATATATACACATGGTAGCTGTATGTATGAAATTATTGTAATCAACTATGCAGCAGAGTTGTCACGTCAACTTTTATGACCTGAACAACTATGCATCAACTTGATAGGAGTTGTCACTTCGACTTTTATGAATTGCATAATTTATTGTTATTCCAAAACAAAAAGTGAAAACATAAAAAAAAATAATAAAATAAAAACCAAGATGATCAACCGACTAAACGTCTGAAGTAGTCAAATTCACAAGGGCACAGTAGGTATGGTACGATAATAAATTGTAGCTCGGCGCGGTGATGCGTCCAACATTTGTCAGTGATGCTCACCAATTACTTGAACCGGTGTAATAATTTGGATGCTTTGTATTTTCCTCAGATGCTATGTGACTTTGTGCAGCGATGCAGTGATGCATCTGACTTTATGCAGCGATGCATGTGACTTTGTGCAGTGATGCAGTGATGCATGTCGCTTTATGCAGTGATGCAGTAATGCATGTGACTTTCTGACTTTGCCATGCATATATAGTTTGTCACTTTTTTCCTCACATTACGTGATGCATGTGATTTTCTGCAGCGCAAGTAAATGCTTTATTTTTTTTATCACATTGCAGAATATACAAAAAGAAGAAAAAAATGCAAACAGGAGAAAATAGGATGACTGTGAAATTCATTAAGTGAAAATAAAATAAAATATAGGTTGTTTATGAAGAATATTAGTTTAAAACAAAGAAAATTTAAGGATTTAATTTCATTTATAATTTTTTGAAAATACCAATTTGTACTGAAATCGTCAATTCCAAGTCACGACTTACTGTATTAAAAAAGTAAGCATGAAAAAATAGTTTCATGGGGCGATGTGACAACTCACTGCATATTGTTTTATTTGACAACTCACTGCTCCAATATGAAGGGATTGCAGTGTCATCCTCTGTCCTACAATGATGACTTTATCTGACAACCACGTCCGTGACTACATCACAGGCACACAAAGTCACGGGTACTCAGGATTGTATGAAATGAAAAGCTAAAAAATAATATCACGGGTATCACTTCTTCCATAGTGCCCCAGCATGCATTATCGTCACTAGATCATCTCTAGTTAACCCTCAGTATGATGTCTATAAATAGCGACAATCCCAGTATGATGTTTGTTCAAGTCATAACAATAGTAATATATCTACAATTACTATTATTGTTTGTTTATTTTAGGAACAATGTCTTCAAGAGGTGCAGGAAGTTCACGCCAACAAAGAAATCCGAAAGTGTGGCTGCTACCTCCATTTAGTTATGACTACAAGAGCGAAAAGTACTCGAGTCCGAAGGATTATTATGCTGGTATCGGAGCAGAATAGGCGTTCAGGGTAACGGAGCAAGAAGGATTGTTTAATGATCTACGTAACTTTGGGGCACCGGTACCTCATCGTCGTTCATTAACCATGGCTAGACGAAATGTCAGTGACTATGAAAAAGCAGTTAGTAGAATTAAGAAGGAGAACAACAGAATGTTGATGCGAAGATGTCGACATTTCATGCTTCAGCTAGCCACCGAAATGGCAGAAGCAAGCAACAGAGATTTGAAAGTGATTGAGCGAAATAATGTCTTAAACAATGAAAAATATCTCTCTGACTACTACATGTCAGATGAGGAATGAGAAATCAAGCACCTTTATCTTTCATATATATTTGTATGTTGTCTGGAGTGTAAGACAATGTTGTTGTTCATCTAACGTACGGATATATTTGAAGTATTTGTTTAATGAACCTGAAGTTTATGAAATAACTACATTTATAACAGCACATTTATTAGTTCATGACTTTCTTTATTGAATTATGTGAATACTTAAAACACATAAAACATAATAGGTAGCTCGGTGAAAAGCTTCCCTTAACTGGGGCTGGTGAAATAGGGATCAATTTACAAAGAATTTCAATCTCCATTAGGAAAGAAGAAAGAGTCACCTTCCAATTCCTGGAAGTCCAGTAAAAATGATGACTCTGGTAATGAATGAGGGGTTGACATAAAACTAAACTCGGTGAAACGAACTACCGCCTTCAATAACACATAAAACAGAACAGGTAGGTCGGTGAAAAGCTTCCCGTAACTGGGCCTCGTGAAATAGGGATCCTGTACGTAAAGAATTTCAATCTCCATTAGGAAAGAAGAAAGAGTCGCATTCCAATTCCTGGAAGTCCAGTAAAAATGATGACTCTGGTAAGGAATGGGGGGTTGACAGAAAACCAAATTTCGGGGGCTGGACAAACAAGCTCAAAGCCAAGCGGTTGGTCCAGTTGGGGGACTAATAAAGTTCAGACAAACGAACTACCGTCTTCAATAACACATAAAACAGAACAGGTAGCTCGGTGAAAAGCTTCCCTTAACTGCGCCTCGTCAAATAGGGATCCTCAACGTAAAGAATTTCAATCTCCATCAGGAAAGAAGAAAGAGTCGCCTTCCAATTCTTGTAAGTCCAGTACAAATGATGACTATGGTAAGGAATGG
Organism: Camellia granthamiana; assembly: GCA_036172215.1. Classification (NCBI taxonomy): domain Eukaryota; kingdom Viridiplantae; phylum Streptophyta; class Magnoliopsida; order Ericales; family Theaceae; genus Camellia; species Camellia granthamiana. The sequence continues at coordinate 38,929,877 of CM069911.1, read as the reverse complement.
GGGGTTGACAGAAAACTAAACTTCGGGGCCTGGACAAACAAGCTCAAACCCAAGTGGTTGGTCCAGTTGGGGGACTAAGTTTAAAACCCAATTGGTTTTACTTGATTTGGTTGGGATGAATCACTATTTACAATTAATTATACCCAAACAGATTGTTTTCTGCACCTTTTTAAAGAAATTGACGATTCTCTTAGTATAGAAACTAGAATTGTAACTAGTTCTAATGACGCTGAAATTACTGTGTAACACCAATTCTCCAGACAGATTTTAATGCACCAGTTTTCTGGATAGATTTGAATGCACCATGATATTCACAAACATTGGTGGCCAAGTACTCCTACCTAACCCACGTTTCACTCACAAGGTGCACCATTATTTTTTCAAACATTGAGTAGTCAAATCGTGGAGAGACTTGTCAGTATATGCAGATGGATTGTGAAGTCATGTGACCTGATGCACAGGCTTTGGTTTTCTCGATATTTTGCTCGATTATTTGATACACAATGACAACTCATCTCTTAATGATATATGTGGGATTCTCAATTCAGAAAGTCACATGGCAACAGTGAATTCACTGATTTACCTTACAGTCAGCATGCCCTTATTTTGTGGGTATATGCAGATGGATTGTCAAGTCATGTGAATTGGTGCACAGGCTTTGGTTTTCTCGATTTTTTGCTCGATTTTTTTATTACAGTGATCACTCATCTCTACTTGATATATGTGGGATTCTCAATTCAGAAAATCACATGGCAACAGTGAATTCACTGCTTTACCTTACAGTGAGTATGCCCTTATTTTGTGGGTATATGTAGATGGATTGTCAAGTCATGTGACTTGGTGCACAGACTTTGGTTTTCTCAATTTTTTGCTCGACTTTTTTATTACAATGACAACTCATTTCTTATTAATGTATGTGGGATTCTCAATTCAGAAAGTCACATGGCAACAGTGAATTCACTGATTTACCTTACAGTGAGCATGCCCTTATTTTCTGGGTATATGCAGATGGATTGTCAAGTCATGTGACTTGGTGCACAGACTTTGGTTTTCTCAAATTTTTTCTCGACTTTTTTATTACAATGACAACTCATTTCTTATTAATATATGTGGGATTCTCAATTCAGAAAGTCACATGGCAACAGCGAATTCACTGATTTACCTTACAGTGAGCATGCCCTTATTTTGTCAGTATATGCAGATGGATTGTCAAGTCATGTGACTTGGTGCACAGACTTTGGTTTTCTCAAATTTTTGCTCGACTTTTTTATTACAATGACAACTCATTTCTTATTAATATATGTGTGATTCTCAATTCAGAAAGTCACATGGCAACAGTGAATTCACTGATATACCTTACAGTGAGCATGTCCTTATTTTGTCGGTATATGCAGATGGATTGTCAAGTCATGTGACTTGGTGCACAATATTTCCTTTTTTCTGGTTTTTCATTCTACTGACAACTCATACCTTGTTCGTTTATGTGGGATTGTTATGCAGGGCCATATTTCTAAAGCTGTTCATAACCAACTATATAAACGACTATAGGTGAAGACACAACCTTACAACTCATTTCGCCCTACGAAATTATCATTCATTTGTTTTAAAAATTTAGCATGGCTACATGGTTCATCGGAGGGAGTGGGAATCGCAGAGGTGGTAGGAACTTGCAAAGGGGTGACAGTTCACGACGAGGAGGGGGAAGGGGAAGTGGCGATGCTGAAGATGAAACACCATTTGCTTCGTTAGATGCCTCTTGTGCTTATCATGATAGGTTTGAGAAGCGACATTTTGTCATGCCCAAGTACTATCGAGATCCATGTGGTTTGGTGGAGGAACCATCAGATAATCAAACAGGATATGGTTTAGCAAACGCTAGACTTCTGAAGTGGTCCGCACTATTTATAGAGCGAGTCCAAATGGAAAGATTATGTTGGGAAAATCGATTGAAGGTGCCAAAAGCACGTTCTGTTGAGATCCAAAAGGAAGATCCTGATAATGTTGATCGACTATGTGAAAGACTACAACGTGAGATTTCTTAAATGAACCGTAGGTTAGCCCGCGATATGCAGCTATACATAGTTAAGAAGGATGCCCAGAAGAACAAAACAGAACCAAATGATGCGGCTATCAAGGGTATCATGGAGGATCCTCAACTTGTCTCTGATGCTGAGCTTTCGGATTGTTCAGACTCTGAGCCACCTACCGATTTAAGCACGAATTAGGTGTTAATGTCTACACTTCGGCAATATTAGGTCATGCATTAATATGTAATGTCTGTGTTAGAGTAAGTGTTTCTGTAATGAGTTGGTCAGATTGTTTGGCTAATATTTGTCTGTCTAACTGTTATGTTTATCTATGTATTGTGTGTTCAGTTCATGGTGTCCACAATGTATTGTTGTTTGAGACTTATGTTTGTACTACTTATGTATTTTTGTGGGAGACTTATGTGTGTTTTTCCTCAAGATTTTATGAATTACATTATCACCTTCTAACCCAAAACGAAGAGAAGAGAAAAAAATAAAAAATGACAAAGTTTACATGAAAATGGCTTTAGTAAAGCGAGAAGAAATTTATGAATTACATTATTAGCTTCTAACCCAAAACAAAGACAACAGAAAAAAAAAATATTATTTACATGAAAACGGCTTTAGTAAAGCCAAAACAAAATTCTAAATAACACATTCTAACCCAAAACAAAGACAAGAGAAAAAAATAAAAAATAAAAAACTTTACATGAAAAAGGTTTTAGTAAAGTGAAAAGAAATTTATGAATTACATTATCACCTTCTAACCCAAAATAAAGACAAAAGAAAAAATATATATATTTAAATGAAAACGGATTTTTTAAAGCCCAAACAAATTACTGAATAACACCTTCTAACGCAAAACAAAGAAATAAAAATTATAAAAAAATTGACATCAAAACGGCTTAACTAAAGCTAAAAAAATTTATGAATTACATTATTACCTTCTAACCCAAAACAAACACAAGAAAAAACAAAATAAATTTACTTTAGTCAAACAAAATAAAAAAATGCTGAATTACACATTCTAACCCAAAATAAAGACAAAAGGAAAGAAAAAAAAATTAATATGAGAACGGTTTTAGTAAAAGAATTTTAACCAAAAAAATTATTCTGAAATATATTATCACCAAAACAATGACAACATAAACAAAAGAACGAAATTTTTTTCTTTAAAGTTCAGTAAAATTGAAATTAAAAAAAAAAAATTATGCTAAAAGCGCGGTTCATAAAAAAATTTGGCAAAAAACCGTGGTTTTAAAGAGTGAGGGTAGAAGAAATTTTTTTTTTTCATAAAACGTGGCTTTTGATGAACTCGTGGTTACAAAGAGCGATTCATTAGAAATTTTTTTTTGAGAAACTCGTGCTTACAAACAGCGAGTTCAGAATAAAAATGCTTTCTGCTAAACTCGTGCTTTCAAAAAGCGAGTTCAGCATGGGATGAAATCGTGCTTTCAAAAAGCGAGTTCAAAGCGAAAAAAAATTTAATCAAACTCGCGTTTTCTATCAGCGAGTTCTTAATTAAACTCGCTTTTCATAACAGCGAGTTTCAAATTTGCCTGGCTTCGCGCGACAGGTGTGGAAAAGTGTTGAACTCGCGATTGTGAACCGCGAGTTAGCTTATTTTGGGAATTCTTTCAAAACTAGGCTTAGTTTGGGAATTCCCTTATTATTTTGGCTTATTTAGGGAAATGCCCCATATTTTTGTCTTTTTTTTGTTTTGTTTTTTTGTTTTGTTTTTCTCTTACTACATCATTAGAGCTCTATTTAGAGCTCTCGATCATTGTTGTTCTTGGAATGTCTTCTAGTCTCTAAGTCTTAGAAATAAAATAAAATAAAGAAATAAAAAATTGTTGTTCCTATAAAACTAAGAACATTTTGAATTTTTTTTTCATGACTAAGTGTTCGAACCAGCTTACGCGTAGTATCTTGACTAAAATTTTCAAAGATTTTGAATGTTTGGCATTTAAGAGTTTTGAACATGTGACCTCTTGAGTGATAGCCTTTCTATTACTATTTTCACCCACTAAGCCAAATTACTTAGCGTTAACATTTTAAATATAGTTTCAAGAGAGAGTAGAAAAAATATTAAACATGAAGTATAGATAAAGAATTTCTTTAGAAACATATACTTAGCTTTTCATAGATTTTTAAGAATTAATTTTCAAAATCGACCAATAGTATTTATTCTATAACTCACTCATACAATTTCTCTATAATTCTCTCATATATCTCACATTTCCCTCTTTCTTTTCACTTCTTCTTCTCAATCTTACTGATCACATTCATATGTATTAGGGGTGTGTGCATCCAAGGGGATGTGCTATTAAATTTATAAAATCAAAATTTTGATTTTAAATTAAAAATATATAGTGTCTATTGTAGGGGTGTAAATCAAGCGGGTTTGGTTGGGTTGGGAGGTTGTCCAAACTCAGTCCAAGTTATGCTGAGACCTGACCAGGCCCGAATTATAACCCGAGATTGTCTGCCCAAGCCCGACCCGAGTTGCCCTAATTATAAATGAATTTCAATTTTTTTTAGCAGCTATATTATTAAATTATTAAAATTTGACTCTATTTACATTTTTTTAATAGAAAATCATTAATGCTATCAAAACAAATAATTTATATAATATAAGAGAGATGCCGCTATAGTAGTGTTTACAATTTATGAGTGAAAATAAAAATAAAAATAAAGTAAGATTTTATATTATTTGTATATATAATATATATTCAATATTATTTAATAATCTAAATTACTTTAATATCATGTTGTTAGCTCCCTTAGTCTTGTCAATTTCACGAACAAACATAGTTTATCGAGTTGTAAATGTTCCTAGTAATTTGCCTTGCTCGCTCGAGTGAAAGACTCTTGGCTCGAGCGAAGAAACTTTGCTCCCAATAGTTTCATTGTCTGCAAAAATATTGGGAAGGATAATTGTGCGCTCAAGCGAAGGAAACTTGGCTCGAGTGAAGGCACTTAAGGATTACATGCATATTAGTCTTATCGCTCGAGTGACTATCGCAGCTCTGGTTGCTATAAAGCTATATTTCAGTCAGAATTTAGGGTACAGATATTCTATTTGGGGTTTTAGGGTTTTCTTTTGAAGGTTTTGTCCCAGTTTTCCTTTGATTTTTTTGTGAGTTTACTCATGGATCAAGAGAGTTAAAATCAAAGGGATGTCGGTTTGTTTTTATTAATACAAGAGTGTTATTTTTTAGTGGATTCCGGAGATTCAAGCGTGAAGTATTCGAAGGAGTTCGAAGTTGTGCGTAGTCGTTGATTTGACATGGATGTTGTGGATTCAACATCAAACTAATCAATTCTGAGACGAAGGCGGTGGTGAAAGAGTTACAGATTGTTGAAGACAAATTGATAGAGTTAAGATAATTTGTTTGGTAAATTTGTATTCTTTTTTTCTTTCATAGTGGATTGTTTAATGGCATTTCGCCCGTGGTTTTTCTACATAAAAATCGATTGTGTTGATTTATTGTATTTGAAGCAACAATCTAAATCACTATTGTACGTGCTAGATGATTTAGATTGTTAGTTTTAATTGTTTGGGAATTGTTGCAATTAATTCTGGTCCGAATCATGAATCACTTAGGTTTTTCATTTGGTATTAGAGCGGGTCACTCTTTGTCTTATCAAAACTATAGGAGTGTGATTTTGTGTGACTTGTGATATGGATTCAATTCGCGAAGGTAACTTGCCCATAGACCTCCATTACTTGATGGTACAAACTATTCTTATTGGAAAGCTCGAATGAGGACATTTTTAAAATCTATTGATGAGAAAGTTTGGCACTGTGTGATCTATGGGTGGAGTGAACCTGTTGTCACCATTGATGGTGTTGATATCCCCAAATCACTTGATAAATGGGACGCATTCGATTATCAAAACTAGAGTTGGAATAGTAAAGCTCTCAATTCCCTCTTTTGCTCTGTCACACCAGAAGAGTTTCGCCGTATTTGTACGTGTGAGGTAGCAAAAGAGGCTTAGGACATTCTTGAAACTATTTATGAGGGTACTACTACTATTAAAACATCAAAACTTCAACGTCTCACCTCCTCTTTTGAAACTCTTTTTATACGTGATGATGAGACATTTGATGATTTTTATGTTAAACTTAGTGACTTTGTGAATTCTTGTTTCACACTCGGTGAAAAAATCCCTGAATCATAGGTTGATGGAAAAATTTTGAGGTCATTACCTGAGAGGTTACAATCAAAAGTGACAGCCATTAAGGAGGCTCAGGATGTTAAGAACCTCAAGCTTGATCAGTTGGTTGGAAACTTACAGACTTATGAAGCCCACCAGATTTCTAGGAAAAAACAAAAAGATAGTGCGGCTTTTACCAGTGCTCATGAGACTGCTAAGACCCCTGAGGTTGAGTTTGATCTAGAGTCCGAAATGATGACGATGTTTACCAAACAGTTCCAAAAAAATTTAAAGAAAAAGAAGCCTAATTTCAAGGACTCTAGTTCAAAAGATAAGGGTAATGATAAATTCAAAATTTTTCTACCAAAAGTTGCTCCTAAAACTGAGAAGAAGACTGTGAAGGGCCAACGTGTCAAGTGTTATGAATGTCAAGGGTTTGGACATAATGACTCTAGAAGTGCCACCATCTCCAAAGGTAACAATTCTGAAAATCCTAAGTGATTCGTGATTAGATCAAGATTAAAATATTCCAAATCTCAATAATCCAAAACACACAATCTAAATCAACAAGCACTTACGAAAGTGATTTAGATTGTTTGTTTTTCGGAATAAACAATAAATCGACACAAACGATTTTTACGTGGAAAAACCACAATTGAAGAACCTTCAATTGTAATAAAAAACCACGGGCAAAACGCCACTAATCAATCTACTACTGAAGAAAGAAAGATTACAAAGATAATACGCAAATTACCCAACTCAGTCAATTTGCCTTCGAATCTTCTGTAACTCTTTCACCAAGCCTTCGTCTCGGAACTAATCCACCTGAAGTTGAATTAACGACTATGTACAGAATCAAACGCCTTTTGAAACTCTACGTTTTAATCTTCGGAATCCACCAAAGAGAACTCTCTTGAATTATAAAGTAACAAACTCCTTGATGTATGAATCTTAGATCATGAGTGAAGAACTCTCTCAAAACATCAAGGAAAACTCACCAAAATCTCTCCACAAGAACACCTTAGAAAACCTCAAAATAGATCTGGAAAAGTAATCCTAAAGTTTGGAGAAAACCAACTACTTATAGAAATCCGAATTCTGAAGCTCACTCGAGCGAAGCTTCTCTTGCTTGAGCGAGAAACTTATCTCGCGTGATTTCTATAAGTGCCTTCGCTCGAGCCACGAAGTCTTCGCTCGAGCGAGGAATGAACTCTTTCAGGATTTTCTGCAGACGCAGTTCTTCGCTCGAGCCACCAATGCTATGCTCTAGCGCACAATGACCTCTTTTAGGTTTTAAGCTAGACGCAGTCCTTCGCTCGAGCGAGGACTTCTTCGCTCGAGCGAAGACTCGAGCGAGCAAGACAAAACATCACAAAAAATTACAACTCGATTACACAAGTTTGTTCGCGGGATTGACAAGACTTAGGGACCTAACAAATTCCTTCTTAATATTTTTTAAGTGAAGTGAAGTAGGATTTGTCACCAGACATGTGATGAGAGCACCCACTATCAAGATACCACATGTGTAAGTCATGTGCGTTAGACTTATATATTTTGATGATTTATTTAATTATGTTTTAATTTATTTGAAAGAGAAAAGTAGAATCCAAAATTTATTTTGATGATTTATTTAATTATGTTTTAATTTATTTGAAAGAGAAAAATAGAATCCAAAATTTATTTTAATGATTTATTTAATTTTAATTTATTTGAAAAAGAAAAATAGAATCCAAAATTTCTTTTGATGATTTATTTAATTATGTTTTAATAGAATCCAAAATTTATTTTGATGATTTATTTAAGTTATGTTTTAATTTATTTGAATGAGAAAAATAGAATCAAAATTTTTTTTGTCCCATTATTTCTCACCTAAACTTTTATCCTAAATATTATTTGAATGTATTTAATATTTGTTTAAATCAGGAGTTCATTTCAACCCAAAAATAATGCCCAAACCATAGGTTCAAACAGCCCAAAATAGAGGTTCAAACAGCTCAGCACAGCAGCAGGCCAAAAGGTTCAAGTGGAAGATATTCAAATTAGTAATGATGGAGTAGAAGATATTCAAATTAGTAATGATGGAGTACAATGGCTATAAACGGCTATAAGTTTCATTATATATATCAAAGCCTCTAATGTAAACAAGTTAAAAAAAAAAAATCAAAAAATATTCTTTGATCTATAATCACTGACATCTAATCTCTGAAAAATTCTCTGAGAAGTGTTCTTCAATTTTTGTTTACATCCTCTTTCAAAAATTATACACTAAGACGTATAGCTTTAAGCTCATCTTTCCTGTGTGAGGTTTACAGAAAAACTAGAATTTCATTTTTATATCTATCTTTGAGAGATGATTCTTGTAGCTTTCTGTCAAAGCAAAAACACATTTTTTTCAACCTTATAAGAGTGTAGTACACTCAGTGTTCTTGACTTAGAAAGTCTGTGTAAAATCTGTAGAGGATTGCTCCATCTGTGAAAATGTTGCTAGCACCCTGTGAAGCTAGATAATAGTGGAGAATCTCAAGTGAAGCTTGAGGGGTGGATGTAGGCCGAGTTGAACCCGAACCACTATAAATTTGTTTGCTTCTCTCTCCCTTATCTCTTTATTTTATTTAAATTGCCATAGCTATATTTCATATTTTTATTGTGCTAAAATCATTAATTGACATAGTTGTTAGAACACTCATTTTAATTATTTTTATTTCATTAACTATATTTATCTATTGTGCTAGTCATAATTTTTATTAGGGTATTATTATTTTTATTTGTAAAAACCTAATTCACCCCCCCTCTTAGGTTGTCTTTTGGGTAACAATGTGCTTTCAGTGCAGTGTGAACAACAAAAACAGGTTTTACCTCATTTTTGTTGATTTTACCCCCTTTAGGTTGATGAAGAGAGGGATCACCCTGTTGACCCTTCAGTTTTCCCTTTGCTTGAGTCTTGATGTCATGTGATATTGAGGCTTGTCCCTTTTGAAATGTTGCACCACCATAGCCTATCCCACTTTTGTCAAAACTCATCTGTTGAGACCCGATGATGTCTTCTAGTGTCTTTGACCCTTTGCTCCATATATCAATCGTGACTCTAGCATCTTTGAGTTCTTTCTTTTTCTGACCAACTTGCTCTTCCAATGTAGCTTGTGACATCTCAAGGATTTCAATCTTCTCTTCATATGTGGCATAGATTTTCAGAAGTTCATTCCTTTTGGTCTCACAAGATAGAAGTTTTCCACAGAGGTCTTGCCTGTCATTGGAGATCTTGATGACATCATTTTTTGCTGATGCAATCTCTTCCTTTATCTTGACATTCTTGCTTTCATGGGTTAATTTTTTAAGAGAAAAATCTGATACGTTTGATGTTTTCTAATCCTTAGTCCTTAAAATCCAAAATGAATAGGGTGTTTCTATTGGGTGTATCATAAGAATCCGAACTGATCATGGTTGTGAATCTTAAGCATGAGTTTTCTGCACCTATTACTCCACAGCAAAATGGAGTTGTTGAGAGGAAAAACAAGGTAGTCTAAGAGATGGCTAGGGTCATGCTCCTTAGCAAGAAAGTTCCTCCAAAGTTCTGGGCTGAAGCCTTGAATACCGCTGTTTATGTTGTGAGTCGTGTGTATTTAAGGCTCGGCACTTTACAAACTCCATATGAATTGTAGAAAGGGTTGAAACCTACTGTAAAATACTTCAAAACGTTTGGGAGAAAATGTTACATTTTCCAAGATAGAGAACCTTTGGGAAAATTTGACTCCCGAAGTGATGAAGGTATTTTTCTAGGGTATTCAATCACTAGTAGAGCATTTCGTGTCTATAACCTGCATACTTTATCTTTAATGGAATCGATCAATGTGGTTGTAGATGACATAGGTTCTCCTACTTCAGCTATACATGAGGAAGAAGTTGGTGAGTCTCTAATCTTGGATACTGAACTGCAAAGTCAAGGAGAAGCACAGGGCCAAGCTCAAGAAGGTGAGCCAGCACCAACTTCTATGGTAAGTCCAAGACCAAAGAGTGCACCAAGAGACACCACCTCCAATGTTCAAGTCACTACCATTCCAGTTTTAAAACCATCAACAAGGGTAAAATTAAATCATCCGATTCAACAGGTGATTGGTAGTATTTTAGATCGAATGAAAACTCGAAAACAAATTTGGGAAGAGGTAACTCATATATGCTATGTTTCGTTAATGGAACCTAAGAATGTGAAAGAGGCTTTACTAGATGATAGTTGGGTTAATGCAATGCATGAAGAATTAGGTCAATTTGAACGTAACAAAGTTTGGACTCTTGTTCCCAGACCTAGAGACATGAATGTGATAGGTACCAAGTGAATATTCAAAAATAAATCTAATGAGGATGGTACTCTGATTAGAAACAAGGCTAGATTGGTTGCTTAAGGCTATACTCAAGTAGAGGGTGTTGACTATGATGAGACGTTTGCCCCTGTTGCACATCTCGAATCTATTCGTATTTTACTTGGTGTTGCATGCTTTCTAGGGTTCAAACTGTTCCAAATGAATGTGAAGAGTGCCTTTTTGAATGGGCACTTGAAAGAAGAGGCTTATGTTGAGCAACCAAAAGGGTTTGAGGACTCAAAATGTCCAAACCATGTCTATAAGTTAGAAAAGGTGTTGTATGGGTTGAAACAAGCCCCTCGAGCTTGGTATGATAGATTGACTATCTTTCTTCTTGATAATGACTTTCAAAGGAGTAACGTGGACAACACCTTATTTGTAAAACATACTAAGTCTTATATACTTGTTGCTCATATTTATGTTGATGATATTGTGTTTGGATCCACTTATGGTTCTCTTGTGAAATATTTTTCGGATTGCATGACACATGAGTTTGAGATGAGCATGATGAGGGAGTTGTCTTATTTCTTGGGTCTTCAAATTAAACAGTCACTTTCGGGAATGTTTGTTTCTCAGACCAAGTATGCAAAAAATGCTGTGACTAAGTTTGGTCTAGAGTTGGCCAATCATGCTAGAACCCCTATGAGCACTAGTGTTCACCTCTCCAAAGATTTCTCTGGTACTGATGTTGATCCTACTCTTTTTAGAAGCATGATAGGGAGTCTTTTGTACTTCACAGCCAGTCGGCCTGACATTGCATTTAGTGTAGGTGTTTCTGCCCGTTACCAAGCCTGTCCTAAAGAGTCTCATCTTCTTGCAGTCAAACGCATCATTAAGTATGTTAATGGGACATTGGGGGTATGAGATTTGGTTCTCAACCTACACCACAGCCGAAATCTGTTTTTTCTAATGCCGACTGGCCAGGGTGTACTGATGATCATAAGAGCACATCTGGAGAGTGTTTTTACTTTGGGAATAATTTGGTTGCCTGGCATAACAAAAAGCAAAATGCCATATCTCTTTTGACTGGTAAGGCCGAGTACATTGCTGCAGGGAGTTATTATGCACAAATGTTGTGGATGAAACAAATGCTTCCAAATTATGGTATAGACCAGGATACTTTCACCATTTTCTGTGATAATATAAGTGCCATTAACATCTCTAAAAATCCAGTCCAACACTCTCGCACCAAACATATTGACATTTGTCATCATTTCATTCGAGAGTTAGTTGAAGAGGACCTTGTAGTTCTTGAACATGTACCCACTAAGCATCAAAAAGCTGATATTTTTACAAAACCCCTTGATCTTCTTCGGTTTGAGTTCCTTAGAAAGACCTTGGGTGTAGTTCTTATTAACTAGAGTCTGACTTGTTACTTGAGTGGGTGAGAGTGATTGGCTGTTTGTGTACTTGGATGTTATAATCTCATTGTCATTGATTCTTGTCATCTTTGCACTTAGACTTAAATGAACATCTCTCATGCTGCTTGCAAGATTTCATTTATCTTTGTTCATAGCTTATTCCGAATGCTCATGCTCATTGGATTTATGATCTCATTCTGTACACATTCTTGAGATAAACTATTGCAGGGGTTTCCGCATAAGTGATCAATTTTCTCTATAGACTTCTAACATTGTCGCTTATACATTTCTCGAGGAATTGACCTATATTGGCATATCATGGGTGATGTTGAGTCTCTTAACCATCCACCATCTATTTTCACTTCCACGGTTTCTCCCTCACTGCTTTGCAGTCTAGGCATTAGGAAAAGGCTACCTCAGAGGCACCAACCAGGCCATCCTCATTGTTTCCATGCTTCTCTGGTTTGGTCTTCATACTCTTGAGCGCACAAGCCACCAGTAAGTGCCCACAAGAAAGAAAATTCAAAAATCAAAAATCAAAAATGAAAAAAAAAAAAAAAAAAAGGGACTCATTACTTGAGGGGGAGCCTCCACTTTTACTCAACAAATATTCCTTGATGTCTAGTGGTTTGACTTTTCTCAGTGATGTTTAGCTACTCTTGCCGGAGGTCCAGCCATCTGATTATTATTAGGATTAACTCTAGCACTGTGACCTCTCAAGGATTGCACACACACACATTCATTATGTGAGCTCTCATGTTTATCTCTGAGTTGTGCATTCATATGTTGCTTATGATCATTGATCTTTGTTTACCTGTTCTGCTCATGATACTGTTCTTCATATTGTCCAACCTACGAGATTGCGGGCTTTATGATATGTGGATTATCTCATCTTAGCATCACATTCTTTCTATTGTGCTAATCCCCTTTTGTTTCAGGTCCCACTTGACTGTGTGAGTGTTTTTAATCTGCTCAGAAGGGTTCTTTTCAGGGTGTGTTTTTTTTCCACCTTCGCTTGAGCGAGGGATTTTGCACTCGAGTGCACATTACATCAATCTAGTACTTTTGCAGGCAGCGCAGATTCTGAGAGCTTGTTTTTTTTGCTAGAGCGGTTGTGTTTTGGCTCGAGCGATCCCTTGCGCGTAAGTGGCTTCGTTCGAGTGACATGTCCTAGTTTATAAACTACTCTCCGTCCTTTCGTTCTCATTTTTCCTAATTTCTTCGACTATCTTCTCTCGCCTAGGGCTTTTATCTGCCTACTGCTATTTGTGCTTTGGCATTACTGGGTTTGGGTATTTTTTCTCTCCAATCAAGCCTATTTCTTCTCCGATATTTGTAAGTCTCTCTCCCTTTCTCGTCCAATTTTTTGTCTTCTTCTTCTTTGGGCTACTTCGGATTTTGTATGTGCCCTCTAGGGTTTATGTGTTTTTTATTTTTATTTTTTGTTTTCTGCTTGGTCTTGTGCTCTATTTCACTACTGTGTGCTTGGCTCTATCTGTTAGGGTATTGTTTTGGCTTACTATTGTCGTGTCTTGACTGCTCTTGTATATTGCTGCTCTTTCACTAGTTTTTGTGTGGGTTGTGTTTGGTTTGAGTCTCTTCTCTTGTTGCATTTTGTAGATTTGGGAGTTGCATTAATCTCTTCTACTGCCCTTGCTTAAATAGTGGGGTTGTAGTTCTGAGCTACTACTGTGATTGAATTTACTGGTTTAGTGTTGTGAGTGCATTCGATTTTTTAAAAATTTCTACTAATAAGTGTCTGGATTTGAATTCTCCCTATGCTGCTATACTCCTAAATTTACTTGTTTTTTAACCCCTGGATACTAACAACCTTTGTTCTGTTGATTTCTTTTATTTTTGGGAGTTACAATTGGGATGTGCTTTTGTCTTAGTGGGTTGGTTTTGGGATTGTCTTGTAGGGGTCTTCTTGTTTGTCTGTTAGTCATGGCGGAGTCTTCCAAACGCCGCAAAACCACCGTATCCCGTCCCAATTACAATACAGATAAATTCTAATCCAGAGAAAAGTCCAACCTGTTTTGGGATTTTTATGATTCTCAGATAGTTCATTTAGAACGGAATGTCCACCCAAGTGCTTTCGAGTCTATCCCTATCCGGTCTCTGTTCGATGCTTTAGGGGGTGACCAGGTCCTTCATTTCTCTGGTCCTCAAAACCTTAGTTGGGTCCGGGAATTTTATTGTAACATGCATTCCATCAGCTAGATAGATCATTCCTTTCACACATGGGTTTGCAATAAAGAGCTATTCATTGATACGGATGTCTTTAAAAAGTTTCTTAGTCTTCCTGAAGTTTGGAATTGCCACTATCCATTCCTTGTTACCCGCAACTTTGCGGATTTTGATTAGGTCACCACTAAATTATGTGGCACTCCCCGAACTTGGATAGCCAGGGCGCTCATTTGGCAAAATGAGCTTTTACCCCGTTTCTGCCTTCTAAATATCATTGTTTGTGCCAACATACATGTCACCACTCATTCCTCGAACATTACCCAAGATTAGGGTTATGTTCTATATTGCATTAACCACAGCTTCACCATCAACCTTTCTGAGATGATTGTGGCCAAAATGATCGGCGTGTTTGAAGGTTGTAAATTCTTAGGACTTTCTTACGGTTGTTTGTTAAACTATTTCTTCACTTCTCTTGGTGTCCCCATATTTGAGGATGACGAGTTTGCCTCTCCTATTAAACCTGTCACCAAACTGACCGTCTTCCAGAGTCAAGCTCATGTTAAGGGGGGTTGTCCGGGGCTAGGGTTTCTGATGCAGGTGATGATCCACTCGGCGAGAAGGCGGAGTTTGATGTGGCTGATGCCGGCGCACCCGAGTTACGTCATCGATCATTTTGCGACCAGCTTCGTCAGTTCGAGCAGTCTCTGTAGACTCGACTTTCTTCGCGCCCCCCCTTTTTGGAGAGGTGCGAATTGGTCTCCTACAGTTTGGACTCCTGTCGCAATTCTGAATCTAATCTCATAAAGTGCAATATGAGACTGATAAACACCAAAGAGTCCAATCCGGCAAATCATTTTGGAAATCAAATTTTGAATCAAATAATGCCAAAACTAGACTGCTTTGCCAGATTACAGAGTCGCCACCTAAATGTTTTATTTTGGAAAATTTAGGAAACCCTGACTCGTGCCAAAGGCCACGTATCCGTCATCACCAAAGTTGCCTCGGCTCGGGAACTTGGGTACGAGAGGGGAAGGTCCTGAAATGAGCACCCCCGCTCGCCCGATCAAAGAATTGGCCTTTACTAAGCATGATATGTTGTTTTATAAACCTCATGTGTTCTTATCCGGTTTATTAGCTAACTTTACTATGTGGCGCACACAAGCAAATATAGACTAAATCACAAGAATTGGAACAAAACAACTCATGTTTGTTTTCGAAAATGGTTTGAAAATGCCACTCGCAAGTGGGCTAAAGCACGGATTTGCCACCCTCAAGCGGGCTTGAAAACATGATTTGCCACTTCGCAAAGTGGGCTTAAAACACACAATCATCGAATTGTCCCAATTCAGGCAATAAAGCCTTCATCCACAGGCATTCATGCAGTTTAGCATTTAAACAAATAGCCTCATGGTAAGTATGCTATCATGGAAACACTCACACTCATGCAAGTATGCTATAAAGCATAAAGACTTACAGTATACTCTTAACCAAAACAAAAGCTAGTTAGAAACAATGCATGGTCTTAACTATGTTAAGATGCCTAATGCAACACATGCAATATGCATTTAATAGGCTCGGCTATCTAAGATGGCATATGAATGCAACTTGATAACATGCTTTGAAACACGTATTCAAATAAGTATTGAAGTACAATGTAGTTTGAATGATGCGCTGAGCCTCGATGCATGTAATACAAATGAATGATACAAACATACAAGCATAAGGTATGCTAATCAAAACATGCCCTAAAACTAACCATTGAAAGCGGTTAAATAAAAAGGAAAAAGAAGTGGGGTTGGAAGGCATGCACACACACACGCACCCTTATTACAACATTGTGTCCTCGCGAAGGAGGGTCCGAATAAATAAGCTAAGCTACACTAAGCTAACCTAATTATTACAAACCAATTAATTAACTATTTTAGCTAATTAATTACAAACCGAATTGAAACTAGCTATGCTAAGCAAATTAAAATATTACAAAACAAATTAATCTAATTAATTTCAACACAACTAACCATGCTAAGCTAACTTGAATATTACAAAACAAGTTAATCTAATTAATTACAACACATGTAATAATTAGCAGCAACTAGTTAATAAAGCAATAAAGAAAAGATGGTCTCGCAGGTGAGGGAGACATGCATGCTCGGTTGGCTTCGTCCCGAAAAATCCATCACTTTGCCACCGGTTGCCTCTGTTTGCACTCTCCTTGATTTCTGAATATTGAACCAACTTCCAGACTGCCTCTTCCTCAAAATAGGAACACTTTTCCACCAAAGATGGACTGGTGGCCGGTCGGCCACAAAAAGTGGCTGCCTTGTGGCTGCCGGCCACCTTAACTAGCCGGTCGGCTAGTGAAAGTGGCCGGTCGGCCACCTCCTTTTCCAAACTTCTGGTTTTGCTGCAACAGAGAACAACAGAATCACAATAATGTATTTGCAAGGAAATGTGTGTACTGCCACACTCCTCATCATTTCTCAAGCTCAAAGGAGTGTGGCACTTGGCTCTCAAGCCATCAATCAAGCATTTTCATGCATGATGGCCGAAGAACCAAGCTTGTACAAGCTTAGTGAATGCGCACATAAGACTCAAAGTGCCTCCACTCTATCATGCATGATCAAGGGTGATAGCGACCAAGAAATGCGACACATTTCATCACTTTGAGTATGAAACGTCCCACGTTTCTTGTGTTTGGATAAACGTCTGATCCAAACACATGCAATGCAACACAAATGCTTATCTTATTCATGTCTTAGTTGTCCAATTCTTGTTTACACATTTTAGCATTACCAATTAATCCTTTAATTAGTTAAGTCCAATGTGAAAGTCCTCTAATCAAAAAGATGGCCTAGGCCACAAGTGCCTTGAGCATGAAAGAGGTCTCATGTTGTTGGCTAGTAGAAACCCTCAAGAGAGGATTCAAGCCATTAGGCATGAGAGCCTCAAATTCACACTCAAGCCAACAAGGGGCTCAAGACCACTTCCAAAGCAAATTGAAAAGTGGAGAAGAGAGGGAGGTGGCAGACTTTTCAGTGCTGAAATGGCATGAAAAATGATGCTAAAACATGCAAACAACTCATGTGCAACATGCTAAGAGCCAAAAACATCAAAGCTAGTAAAAAGCATTACACAAGAGGCATGCAATACTAAGCTTAAATGACCAAACCAGCTCTGGACAGAGCTTAAACATGCTAAATCAGTAGCCAAATCATGCTAAAATTTAGACACGAAAGGTAAGAAAAACATGCTCGCATGTTGGCTCACAAACAAGGCACAAAGCACAAGTCTCAAAGCAATGAAAGAGTGGAATATGTGAGAGTGTAACAAAGTTACATGCACTAAAATTACATGTTATATGATGCTATTGCATGCAATCATCTCAAGCAAAGCATGCTAAAAGCCTTGAAACACAAAGCTTGTAAAGCCATTTACACTACAACCATGCAAGACTAAACTCATATGGCCAAGACCACTCAAAACAGAGTTAAAGCATGCTAAATCACTAGCAAAAACATGCTAGAATCAAGCTAACACAAGCTAGAATGATAGGCTAAATCATCAAGTATGCTAAGCTAGTAAGCATGCTTGCACTACAAGTACAAAAAGCAAGCAAGAAGTGTTTCAACCAGCCAAAAACAGAGTTGAAGCATGTCAAAACAAAGCCAAAAACATGCTTGAACTAAGCTACAAAAAGGTAGAAAAGCATGCTCAAATATTAGGCCATCTACACATACAAACAAGATACAAGGAGGGGAAGCCACCCCCTCCTATTTTGGATCTCAAAACATACCTTGTACCACTGAAATTTCCCTGGATTTCAGTTGTTAAAAGGCCAAGAAAAGAGGGTTTCAAAAGCTTTGAAAGATGGCTCAAAAGGCTTTACAAGCCAAAGAGCAAAGGAAGGAAACCACCCCCTAACTAAAAAAGACTCAAACCATCATTTTAAACCCTTAAAAACAGAGTTTTTTAGATGTTAAAACCAGCCTCAAAATAGCATGCAAAGGTGGCTAAACAAGTGACTAAAGCAAAGCTTAAAAGAGACAAGTCCTTACCCTTGAAGCACAGCACTAAAACAGCAACACTTCTGAGCCAAAACCAAGCTTAAGACCTCAAACCAAGCTTCAAGGGACCTCATCTCCAAGGTGAAGGTGTTTGGCTAAGAGTCTTAGTGCAAAAAAGTAAAAAAAAACTCACTTTCAAGCACAATATATATATATATAGAGAGAGAGAGTTCTAGAGAGAGAGTGAAATTTTGCTCCTAAAAATTCTGAACCCTCAAAATGGGGAGGGACCTCCCTTTATATAGAAAAAGTAAGCAAAAAGCTCGCTTCATCCCTTCATACACGTGTATGAAGGATGCATTCAGTGATCAACAGCTGGCACAGCTGGCACATAAAATATCTGAAAAAGGAAAAAATTGGCCGTTGACCACTTTAGGTGGCCGACCGGCCACCTCCCCTAGCCGATCGACCACTTTAAATGGCCGGCAAGGAGGAAAAGTGGCCGACAATAGCCAAAAGTGGCCGGCAAGGCCCTTCTCCCCTCCTAGCAAGAGGCACCAAGGTTTGGCCCAAAAATAAGGCCAAAACACAGAGGGTTTAGAGGCTCAAAGACATAGAGCTCAGCCAAGACCTTCGGCCGCTCAAAACGAGCACAAACATGCGCAATCATCGAGTGCACAAACGATGACGTCAAAGTCTTGAGGTCGGTCAAAAATGGGGTGTCTACAGTTGCGCCTCTTTGACAGAGCTCAGAGTCATGAAATGACGTGAGTGAATGTCAAAGCCCAGAGACGACCCATTTTTGACAAGGCCGAAGACTTAGACAAACAAACAAAATGTAAATGCAGAAACAAATGGTTGCGCTTGCAGGTTGCCTACGTATCCCTTTGTAAGGAATCAAACCAGCGTAGTTCAGGGGTGAGATGCAAATGATATGCAATAAAACAAAATAGTATAAATGATATACAATGCAATGAAACAATGCATATGATATACAATGTAATTGAATCATCAAACCACAAGTAGCGCAAAACCAGACAAATATCATAAAGAGATGGAGATGCAAAATCAAACTACGTTTAACATAGAAAAGGTGTCGATGCCCTCAGACCACAATTCTCTTAGTGGAATAGGCGCGCACACATTATCATAGAACCATGCTTCAACAATGGAAATGTATGAGCACATACCAGACTAAGCTTAACATGGAAAGGATGCAGGCGATAAGACAGATATGACGTAATAGATGCATGCGATGGATGCTATATGCAATGCAATAGACATAATAGATGATGTAGTAGCTAGGAAGTGAAGGTACCTTACAGGGGCAATTGGTAATGACTCATCTTATGCTGCTGGGGATCTTCCTTTTCTGCATCTTGCATTTTCGAACCACCGGTACTACTTTTCTCCCTGGCTATGGTCGCAGTTTTCCCTATTCTTCAACAGAGTGACAGACTAGGTTGGTTCAGTATCCAGAATTGAGGCACATACTCACTACCTTAACCTATGGGGCTGTCATACAGATTTCAAGCGGGGGATACACCCTTGGGTATTTAAACCAAACTTTAGTCTCGGAAATTCCGAACCTTTGCGTTCTAGGCATCAACCATTCAAACTCTAGTTTTTATCGTCGTAGTTGGTCTCCTAGGAACTCACCATAAACACAGGCAGATGGCTATACTAGACCACTGGAAGTCGTTCGGGTACGACAAACACCAAAGGAATTGCACCTTCAGAGGATTTAAGGTCTCCTAGACTAGAGGAGGGATGTGAATACGTCCAAACGCGTCTCATGTAAGATGCAAAAGTGAATAAATGAACACCGGAACGCATCCGAATGTTCGAAACCGAAGACATCCTAACGCACCATATGCGAGAGGAGAAGAGGAATGAATGAACACTGGAACGTGTCCGAGTGTTCGAAACCGAAGACGTTCTAACGCACCACATGCGAGAGAAGAAGGGTGGAATGAACACCGGAACGCATCCGATTGTTCGGAACCGAAGACATCCTAATGCACCACATGCGAGAGGAGAATGGTGGAATGAACACCGGAACGAATCCGAGTGTTCGGAACCGAAGACGTCCTAACGCACCACATGCAAAAGGAGAATGGTGGAATGAACACCGGAACGTATTCAAGTGTTCGAAATCGAAGACGTTCTAACGCACCACATGCGAGAGGAGAAGGGTGTGGTGTGAACACCGGGATGCACCCGCGTGTTCTAAACCAAAGCGTACTAACGCGCCGTACGTGAGAGGAGATAGAGGGTAATGAGAACACTGGGACGCACCCAAATGTCTCTAACTGAAGCATTCTAACGCGTTGCACGCGAGAGGAGATGAGGGACGCACCCAAATGTCTCTAACCGAAAGCGTCCTATCGCGCCACACACGAGAGGAGAAAGGAATGGTGCAAACACCGGGACGCACCCGTGTGTTCTAAACCAAAGGAGTGTGGTATAAGCATCGGAACATGTCCCAATGTTTCTAACCAAAACAAGGCAGTTCAAGGGATTGGAAAGATCCCACCCGGAATTCCTCTAAATGAATCGTACATACAATATCGTGTATGTAAAGAAAGACACTTAACAAGTGTGATATAGTAAGAGTGCATATTCCATGCAAGACAAACAACCAAGATATAAAGGCAACGACACATTCTATGAAAGCATCTTCTATGCAAAATAACAAGAGCATATTCTGCGCAAAAGACAAAAGCATATGCTATGCAACACTGAAAGCATATTATATGCATGAAACAAGAGCATGTTTTATGCAACATTGAAAGCATATTCTATGCAAGAGGGAGGCATATATGTACTTTGGTGCTTCCGATTTACCTCTCGGAGGACTTTGCAACATGCTCAACTCGAAAAGGATACATCCTGTTCATATTGGTGAGAGGTAACATCTGTATGTAAAAAAAACCGTGGGTGCTGCTTGGACTGCCATTCTGACTTGAAGCAGGCTTAAACTTGGGGTTGGGATACACTCATACTCTAGAGAAGAACGAGGCCTGAGAAGGTGCACCTAGAATGTAGTCTCAGAATTTGCTGAAGTTGAAACATACTAAGATGCTCCAAATTTTCCCTCTTTCCTTTTGCTTTGCAGTCTAGAACCCATATAGCTTCAGATAGGTCCTTGTTCTATTGTTCTCACATGACCTGGGTTGAACCCTGCAATTCATGAAAGAAAGGATCCTGTTTTGCACATATGTGGAGAACGACACAGCACTCTGAGCATAAAACGATTTGTTTTTTTTTTTTTAATTGAAAAATGAGTTCTTGACCGGGTATTGAGCCTACGACTGACCACCGTCAAAACGACTCAACAAAGGTAAAACAACCTAAACACATCTATTGACACTCGAAACGACTCAAAACAAGAATCGAGACAAATAAAACAACACACACGACACTCATACGTATTCCAATGGCAAGAGACCTCTCAGTTCACAGGGAGCCCACAGCTTCTCCAGATATTGTTTTCCACCCTTTCTTATTTGTGATTCTCACATCACTCTGGCACTCAATCTCTTTTTTTTTTTTCTGAAAATGTCCTTTCCTCACTTTTTCTCTCAGCGCACATCTCTCTATTCTTCAATCTCTCTTATTTTTTATCTCTCCCCTGGGTGGTTGATAGATAAGTTGAAAGTTGTGGGCTCTTGTCCCTAGTATTCTACTAGATTCTCATTCTTCTGCTCACAACTTGTGAACTTTTCCACAGAGGGGTTGCACTACGACTGGGTGTGCAACAGATTTGCAATTGACATTGGTTAACGACGCCCTTGACTTAGCTTGATCAAGGTGAGTTACAACATGTCCCACCGGCTAGGTATACAATTGATTGGTCTCATACATTGTGTTTTCTACGTCCCCATTCCGGGTCAGACACCAATTTGGGTGTGATTGTTCGGATAAAGGAACCGAATATCCCATTTCATTTTCAGTTCGTGCTTCGCACTCAGTTTGATACCTCGCTGCTTGGAGGCTGAGAGAGCTTTCGGCCCTTTGTTGTTAGCTTCAGTTGTGCCCTTTCTGGCAAGTATGGTGCCCTTTCTGGGAAGTACGGTGCCGACGGGAAAAAGACAGAAAACCTGACTTAACTATGCCCCTAGTTCATTATTTTGACCATTTTTGTTTTTGGCTTTTGCTAAAACAATTTTGACCAACATGAGAGTTAGATTAACACATTTGTTCAATTTTCTGATTTGAAATCATGCAAGTTAGGTTGTGAACACTGAAAATTTTCCTTTTTTGGGTCCAAGACATGGTCCAGTTTAAAAAAAAAAGGGACTAATTTTCGAGAGAATTAGTCAACCTCATTAAAAATTCTCAAAACTATTTTTGCAAATGGCCATGGCTCGACCAACATAGAATTAACTCTTGAGATGTACAACCTCAGATCTGAATTTGATTTGTCTTGCAGCTGAATCTTCTAACGGAATAGGACAACCTGTGGGGAAATGGTTTGGAAATACTCCTCAGACCCTGGAAGACGCCAATGATCCTCAGCTAGTCACCTGCAAAGATACAAATACTCCGGACGGGGGTGCCGGAATTAGCACTCCGACGGACAAGTTAGTTCCTGTACTCAAGAAAGCTTGTTCACTAAGTTTTTAGAAGTGATTCTTACATACCTCTCCTAGTTCATTGCCATTATATTTATACTCGTTTCTTCTGATCCTCGGGGCCAGGGCCTACTTTTTCAATCATTATCTTTTCCAATATTCGGCTCCAGGGATCCTCCCCTATTCGGCCTATTTATCCTATTCGGCCCCTTATCCTCGCGAGATATCTGCCGGCTAGCGTCAATCTTCTGATATATACCTCCTCTATCTTCGCCAATTATTCGGCTACCACAATTGCCCTCCGAACTCCCTATTGACGGCAGTTGATCGGCGTGTTTGGTTCAAAATTTGAGAAGTTTAGCGTCAGGCGGCTTCGCGTACCCCAATATGTCAGGAGGCGCACGCCTTTTTGCTTATCATTACGCTTTCCCGCTCTATTCATGTGTATCTCAGCATTTATTGCGATTTGAAACTTTGGTCCTTTCGAATTCGCATTTCGTCGATTTTCTGAGACTTTTGGATTGCCAGTGCATATCCCTCCGTGACTCGCGTTTTCTGCAACTTCTTCCCGTCTTCCCTTGTCTCATCTGCTCTTCGTAAGTCTCCTTCTCCCTTTTTCGTAATTCTATTTTCTGTTTGCTATTTTAGCTTCGGCGAATATTTAGTTCTTTGCTAAGATGGCCAAACATTTGAAAGACCTCCTTTCTGAGGATCGTATTTCCGGTTTCCGGCAACATTTTTCTATTCCTGACGACGTCCATTTATCCCTTGTAACGGACAACGCTCTCGACATGGAGAGGGAAGATCAAAACACGATCGTATTCCCCCTTTTATCCATTGCGGAGGGCGGGGTTCGTTTCCCCCTACACCCACTTCTTAGGGCCGTTCTCCGCTATTGGGGTTTGATTCCTTCTCAACCCAATGTAAATTTCTTTCGAATCATCATGGGGGTTGTAGAGTTGAATCGACGCCTTAGAATTAACCTTGGGATTCCGGCCATTCGGCATTGTTACGCCTTAGCCAAATCCTCCGGTCGGCTGGGGCGATATTTTCTCAGGGCCAAAGATACTGACCATCACTTGGTGACTATGCTTGCCAGTTCCGGTAAGCGAGTTGACGACGTGATGGTCAACGTCCGAGGTAATTGGGAGTTCGCTGAAGGGGAGGATCGCCTGGACCCTATTCCCAGACATAAGGGTGACCCAGGTTGCCACATAATGTTTTATGTTTGTTGGTCTATTTCTTATTCGGCTCTTTTCCCTAAATTGCTTTTTATCTTCTGCAGGTAATAGGTTGAAGAAAATTCTGACTTCGGTTGACGACGTAGTTCTTGGGGAAATCAAGACTGCACTCACATATTTCGGCCGCCCAAACGTACAAAAGCAAGGGAGAGCCGCCCATATTCTCCTTCGGTACGAACCCACTTACACTACTTTCTCGGCTGCAGACAATATTTCGATTCCATCCGGCAATCAACAGCTCTCGGCCCTTATCTTCCCCAGCTTCAAAAACCTTAGGCAGATCGGTCTCGTAGCTTCTGATTCGGGGGAAGACGCCGAGCCGGTTGTAGAGGTGATTGCCGATCCGGTTGGGGAGTCCACTGAGGGGCTTGTAGAGGGCGAGGCCGTACGCTCGGCATTTGAGGCCGCCGAGCCATCCGCCTCAGGACGAGCAGATTTCTCTTCTGGGGATATTTTTGCGAATTTGGGGGATCTACCCGGCGATTTTTTTGAGGGTATGGCGAAGGAAAGCCTAACGCAGATGGCGCGTAGAAGAAATGCCGAGCGGATAGCCGCCCGAAAGAAGGCTGAATGCGCCGAATCAGATCCCAGCTTGATCAAGCCCTTCGTACCCGTTTCTGAGGGGACGGTTGAGGTTGCTGTGTCCGACACGGGAAAAGAGGGCGGAGAACAGGCCGATGGGGAACGGCTGATTCCGGAGCAAGGCCAAAAGCGTGGTGCCGGGGGAGAAGCGAGTTTAGAAGTTGGCCCTGGTAGCAAACGGCCTCGGCTTGAAGAATCGGACGTGGTCGCTCCGTTCATTATTCAGCCAAAGATCAGGGATGTGCCGATTTCATCCGATGCTTCGGCCTTTGAGGATCCAGCCGTGGCTCTGAGCCTGGCGGCTTCAGTTTCTCTGCCGGCTGACAACAAAGCTTACGGTGCCGTGCCTGATATTATGGCCGTTGCCCTAACTGCTCAATCGGCACTCCTGGTAGGTCACCTTTATTTCGCTCTTGTTTGTTAAAGGCGTCTGATCATACCGAATTGTTTTGCAGACGATTGGAAGGATCGCCGACTTGGGTCACCGCCTGCGTGATGCTCTCGGGAGAATTGACCATTTGCAAACAGAGGTGCAGGGTCAGAAAAGTAGGGCCGAGTTCGAAATTATGAGAGCTGAAATGGAGAGTGCGCGAGCCGAAGCGGAGAAAGAGAGGGTTCGCATCGCCGAACAGCTTCGTGTTGATGCTGAGGGTAGGGCAAATGCGAGCGAGGAGTCGCTCAAACTTTCCAAGAAAGCACTTGCTGAAGCGGAAGCTCAGTTAGAGGAGCTTAAGGCGGCCCGCGAGAAAGCCGAATCGGAGGCCTTTGAGGCAGGAAGAGGTGCCGCTTTGACGGAATATGTTGAAGAGGTGTCCAAATTTGAGAATCGCGGGTTCAAACATGGATGGCTGAAAGCCCTTGCTGCCGCTGAGGTTACATTGGATTTGCCAATTCCTTATGAGCAGGTGGATGTTGAGCCACTTGAATCCGATACCGACGAGTGATCTGGGAGCCGTTTACTGAGCAGGCGTCTTTTTATTTTTGTTTTTCTTCTTTTGGATAGTGCTTTGTGGTTCAGGGTAGTTTTCATGTATAAATTGGTTAGCATCTGCGCGCAATTTATTAATGAAAATTTCCTTGTAATTTTTGCTACCACCACACACTTTTCCTTGTAATTTTTGCTACCACCACACACTTTGTATGAAAGAGTTCTGTGGTTTAATTTTAATGAAAGAGTTCTGTGTTTGTCAATGCATTTGGTAAAATGGGATTGCATATACTGTGGGGAAACCCTGATTTGTGAGTTTGCCCTTGCCTCAGGGGGTTCATGAAAAGAATTCTAGCTGAATCAATTTGTGAGCCGGCTGGGGTACTTGGTCCGAATAGATTGAGAAATCTGCTCTTGCCAGCCAGCTCGTGAGCCGGATGATTTTACTGTGGCACAAATGATTTTATCTAGAACTCTTCTAAACAAACCGTACATACAATATCGTGTGTCCAAACTTTAGTTTGTTCCTTACTTGAATCTGAAGTTTTCATCAACAGTTCTTTTGTTTTTTTTGTTTTTTTGTTTTTTTGTTTTTTTGTTTTTTTGTTTTTTTGTTTTTTTTTTTTTATCGCTCACCACTGGAGGTAGAGAGGAAAAGATTGGTCAATATTTGGGTTCCTGCAGACTCAATTCATATCCCATCAAAATCACCATTTGCAATTTCACTGCCTACTGATCTTGGACCCTTAGATTGATGAATCTGCCCTTGCCCCAGGGGGTTCATGATAAGAACTCTGGCTCCGAATCGATTCGTGAGCCGGCTGGGGTACTTGAGCCAAATAGATTGATGAATCTGCTCTTGCCCTAATCAACTCGTGAGCCGGCTGGGGTACTACGCACTTAGGCTGAACATATCCCATCAAAATCACCATTTGCAATTTCACTGCCTACTGATTTTGGACCCTTAGGTTGATGAATCTGCCCTTGCCCCAGGGGGTTCATGATAAGAACTCTGGCTCCGAATCAATTTGTGAGCCGGCTAGGGTACTTGAGCCGAATAGATTGTCCTGCCGTCAACTTAGTCGGCGTCAGGCGATTGGGTTTCGCGATTAATGAACTTGCCTCGATCGTGCTGCCTCTGGGAGTGTTAAATGATCAGAGGTACAGCTCTTAAGAGTCTGGTAGGTATCTGTTTCAAACTCCTGAGAGAAAATCTATTGTGCGAATGTCGAACAAGCTCTTCTTTAACAGCAAAGGGGAAGCCAAGACATTAGCTGAGCTTGGCGGTGATATGAATCGAAATGAACACCGTGGTGAACACCGGAGTGAACACCGTGCTGGGAGTAAAAGTTCTATGGGTCGAGAGAGGCGTCAATCTCCTCGACGTCGTAGTAGGTCACCCAGACGGGATAGGCAGTCCCAGGGAAGATCGCCACACGCCCAAGTCGAAAGGAGATCAGACGTGAATCCGTGCCCGTTAAGTTTTGCAGTATTTGTGAAGAATAGGCCCATGACGGAAGCGGACTCGATCGTGAGAGATCCAGACGTGGTGGTCGAGTTTGCTCGACAAATATTTCCTCTGGAAGTTCAGTAGTCAATGGTTGGTCGTCAGGACTACAAAGTGTTTCGCGACGGCATTCATGGGGCGGTGAAAGGGCTCTATACGGCTTATGAAGTCGGTATGCGTTTGCGCGCCGCCCGCCGAGAGATGGAGAAAAAGGAAGAGCATATCCGCAGTTTGGAGGCTCGCCTGGAGGCGGCCGAACGTGAGTTAAGAAAGATCAAAGCGGATCAGGTACAACCAGCAGGGCCGGTGAATCCGATCGTGGAAGAGAGGGTTACCAGTCGGCTTATAAGCGCTGCCCTTGCCGATCGTGAAACGGCGAGCATGTTCGCATTGGAATCCGCAAAGGGGAGGTCTTATGAAAGAGGTTTTCACGAAGGGCGCTTGGTTGGAATCAAAAAGACCAAGGAGAAGCTTGCCGAAGAAGTTTGCCGATGTGAAAATCGTGGGTTTAGGCATGGTTGGATCAAGGCATCTCAAGTCCTCGAATCTCTTCGCTTGTTGGGAATCGATTTGGCGTCACCTCTCTACCACAGTAAGGACTTTCCGTTTTCTGCTTTCGAGGTTGAGAAGAGTGAGGATGAGGGCGACGCCGTATGACTTTAATTATTGTAAGATTCGAACGCTGGTCGAGTTCGCAGTTATGTAATTTTGTTGGTTTTTTTTTTTTTTTTTTGAATAAAAGACACTTTATTGAAAATATCAAATTGTCTCCCGCATTCGGCGTGTCCGTGTTTAATTTTATTGCATAGATGTTTGGATAGACGTATCAGCATGTTAAATCGATGTGCCGATTCGTTGGCGTGATCGGCCTACATGTAATGGCCGTTTACTTTTGAATAAGCCATTGCAGCGTGTGTTGTTGAAATTTGAAGAAACCGTGAGCCAGGGACCGGAGGGGTTGCGGCATTTTTGCATTTTTAGACTTAGCTCGAATGCCGGATGTCTAGCCGATTGGGCTAGATAATTTTTGCCCTTGCGCAACCTGTGCGCGTTTTAGCCAACCGTTGGGTTAACTAGGTCATGGAGAATGTTGACCGACGCCTGTCTCGTGGGGTTTAGTGTTGATAAAATCACTTCGGGATTTGGGCCTTGAGATCGTGGCCATTGCTGAGAATAAAAGCGGCAGGCGCCTTATGCAATCAAACATGTTTGGCTCATGAGCATCTATTGCGTGGGAAGCTCAAGAGTTCTCACCATCAAATGGTGATGATAGTTGTAGGAGCTCAAATTCCGGCCGAACTTGGCACTCAGATGGTTTGCGGCGGAGGATTCTCCAGTGTAGGAGGTGGACCGCTGAAAAGAGAAACTGGAAACGCGTCAGCCTCCAAGTCGTTGAAGCGGATCGCCCCGAAAGGAGACACAAGGACCGCTGCCCCTAACCTCCCTTGTCTTGGATCTTGGCCTTGACATTGTCGATGGTGTCAGAGGCCCGGCGATATGCCGATTCGGGCGCGGTTAGATCGACACGTTTTGAGTCGCGATGGTTGTTCAACTGACAAGAGTTGGATCGATCGGTTGATTTGTCTTAGAAGAGATAGATATTGTAATGTTCGAACGCGGATTGCGTCTATGTAACAACTTTTTAATCAAATAAAAAGTGTTATTTCATATAGTTGAGTCTTACTCTGAAAATCTTTTGTTTAGCCGTGCTGGATGAATGTTCCTGATCCCAACTTTTAATGGTTAAGCACGTCATTTTGTATGGTTTAATGGTTTGCTATTAGTTCGCTATCGGAAAGTTTGCTATCAGAGCTTTTGTGTAGCTTAAATATTTTTCCTGTATTCAGGGATCGGCCCTTGCCTTAGGCGGGATGCGAGTTTAACCGGAATGGGTCGTACCCGTGGGCCGGCTAAGGCACACCTTGTCCGGCGAACCATATTAGTAATTTTGGCTTAATTACTTGATTAAAGCAGGCTCCGAATCCGGAGACTTATTCGGCCCTAAGGTGTCGTGCACCAAAGGGCGCTCCGAATCCGGAGACTTATTCGGCCCTAAGGTGTCGTGCACCAAAGGGCGCTCCGAATCCGAAGACTTATTCTGGCCAATCGTGACATCTACGAAGGGTGCTCCGAATCCGGAGGCTTATTCGGCCCTAAGGTGTCGTGCACCAAAGGGCGCTCCGAATCCGGAGACTTATTCTGGCCAATTGTGACATCCACAAAGGGCACTACGAATCCGGAGGCTTATTCGGCCCTAAGGTGTCGTGCACCAAAGGGCGCTCCGAATCCAGAGACTTATTCTGGCCAATCGTGACATCCACGAAGGGCGCTCCGAATCCGGAGGCTTATTCGGCCCTAAGGTGTCGTGCACCAAAGGGCGCTCCGAATCCAGAGACTTATTCTGGCCAATCGTGACATCCACGAAGGGCGCTCCGAATCCGGAGGCTTATTCGGCCCTAAGGTGTCGTGCACCAAAGGGCGCTCCGAATCCGGAGACTTATTCGGCCCTAAGGTGTCGTGCACCAAAGGGCGCTCCGAATCCAGAGACTTATTCTGGCCAATCGTGACATCCACGAAGGGCGCTCCGAATCCGGAGGCTTATTCGGCCCTAAGGTGTCGTGCACCAAAGGGCGCTCCGAATCCGGAGACTTATTCGGCCCTAAGGTGTCGTGCACCAAAGGGCGCTCCGAATCCAGAGACTTATTCTGGCCAATCGTGACATCCACGAAGGGCGCTCCGAATCCGAAGGCTTATTCGGCCCTAAGGTGTCGTGCACCAAAGGGCGCTCCGAATCCGGAGGCTTATTCGGCCCTAAGGTGTCGTGCACCAAAGGGCGCTCCGAATCTGGAGACTTATTCTGGCCAATCGTGACATCCACGAAGGGCGCTCCGAATCCGGAGGCTTATTCGGCCCAAGAGGCTTGAGGGAGAGTTTGCCAAAGAAAATCGATTTTGATTAAAACGTGGTACCAGTACAAGCATCAGATCCCACAAGTCGGGTCCATAAATGGATCTTCATAAAGTTTACGTTCGCGCGGATTGCGGTGAGCCACGGATCTCTTCAATGCCACGGTCTGTCGGGAAGCGCATAAGCTGATGGTAGGTGCTTGGGACAGCCTTCATGACATGCAACCAGGGGCGCCCCATGATGACATTATACGGCGATGGAAGCTTCACAACCAAGAATTCCACGTCAACCGTTTTTGAGCCCGCTCGAACAGGTAACACGACCCTCCCCAACGGGTATTCTGGATTTGTGTTGAAGCCGGACAGTGGCTGAGACGACAGTGATAGGTCCGACTCGTTGAGGCCGAGTTCAACAAAAGTTTTGTAATACAAGATTTCCGAAGTGCTTCCTGGGTCTATGAGAATGCGTTCAACGCTGAACCGACGTATGCGTAATTTGACGACCAAAGGATCGACGTGGCTGGCCGCTGCTCCGACGAGGTCAGCGTCATTGAACTTAATTGTCGGGGCTTCTTTGGGCCTGCCGGTTGACATGTTACGTGTTTGGGGAGCTGGGTGCGATTGAATTGTATGCACGGTCGGGGGTGCCGGCAAACCGTAGATTATGTGGATCACACCAAGCGGCGGTGAATCCTGTCTCAAGGCTAATGCTTTGGTTGGCCTTCCCTTGCTCACGTATTGCTGCAGTCGACCATCTTGCACCAGTTCCTCCAGATGATCCTTTAGCGCATAACAGCTCTCGGTTTCGTGGCCGTGATCTTTGTGGTATTCGTATCGTCTGTCCCTCCTCCGTGTGTCGGGAGGTCCCACCATCTTCGACGGCCACTTGAAAAATGGAAGGTGCTGGACTTTGGTCATTATGGCCGCGATCGGCTCTGTCAACTCCGTATACTTCTTGTCGGTTCGCCTTGGGCGTCTGCTGTCGACTTGTAGTTGTTCGTTCGTTCGGTGGGAGCACTGATCGCTTGATCGGCGGGATTCCCGCCTTTTGTCTCGCTTGGTTCATTGCCGGGGCTCAGGGCTTGGTGGCGGCACGGAGCTTATTGGTCGAGCAATTTCGGGGAGGGCCGTTTTGCTGGAGATTTGTCCGGCTTTTATCCTTAGGGCATCATCTTCGACTTTACAATATTCTTCGACTTTCTTCATCAGCGCCCAGACTGTTTTTGGGGGCCTTCTGGTTAGGAAACTGCGCAGAGCACTGTCAGGATGTAAGCCCATTTTGAAGGCGGTGATGGCCATGGAGTCGTTGCAAGCATCGTCAACAAGGTTGAAGCACTTCCAATATCGTGCCGGGTACACTCTGAGCGTCTCTCCCGACTGGATCTGCATAGCCCAGAGGGAGTCGGCCTGTTTCGGTTGTACCTCGTTGGTGATGAACCTGGCCCTGAAGGATTTCTGCAGTTGGCGGAAGCTTTTAATCGAAGCTGGCTCCAACTTGTAATACCACCTGACGGCTAGTGGACCTAGGCTGCTAGGGAATATTCGGCACATGAGGGCTTCATTGTCTGCGTGAAGCGTCATGGCCTGTTTGTAATGACGGATATGATCAGTGGGGTCTGATTTTCCGTCGTAAAGAGTGAATGACGGAGCTTTGAATTTCTTGGGCAGGGACGCCCTTGCGATCCGTCGCACGAAAGGATCGTGCTGGTCTTCCTCGTTTGAGCTGCTTCTCCTGCGCTTGATCCTTGTTCGCAGGTCCTTGTCGGAGGAGCTGGAGCTTTTGGATCGTCCCCTTGCGTCGAGCTCCGTGGATAATGAGTTGGAGTTGCTATCGGTATCCTTTGGTCGAGCCCGAGGTCTTTGCCCGTCTGCCCTCGGAGGTCGCTCTGGTTCTTGGCCCATGGCCTCTCTAGATTTTGCTACCTCCAGGGCCAACTCTTGACGGAGTCGTTCGTTCTCAGCGATCATGTTCTCGAGCCTTTGTTCGTTCTGCTTTGCTTGTTCCATGATGGCCTGCATTGTTTCTTGTGCTGAAGTTGTTGGCGAATCAAAGTTCAAGACGCGTCGTGCCGCGATAGTTTCTTTTCCGAGGATATTAGCTGGGGTGAGGTCGTCTTGCTGTGTGATCTCATCGGTGGCTATCGGAGGATGTTCGGTCACGCCTTCCATGGATGTATTTGAGTATTCCCACAGACGGCGCCAATTGTGGGGAAATGGTTTGGAAATACTCCTCAGACCCTGGAAGACGCCAATGATCCTCAGCTAGTCACCTGCAAAGATACAAATACTCCGGACGGGGGTGCCGAAATTAGCACTCCGACGGACAAGTTAGTTCCTGTACTCAAGAAAGCTTGTTCACTAAGTTTTTAGAAGTGATTCTTACATACCTCTCCTAGTTCATTGCCATTATATTTATACTCGTTTCTTCTAATCCTCGGGGCCAGGGCCTACTTTTTCAATCATTATCTTTTCCAATATTCGGCTCCAGGGATCCTCCCCTATTCGGCCTATTTATCCTATTCGGCCCCTTATCCTCGCGAGATATCTGCCGGCTAGCGTCAATCTTTTGATACATACCTCCTCTATCTTCGCCAATTATTCGGCTACCACACAACCGAATTTGCACAAAAACGAGCCAATTTGTACATGGACAAGATAGCTGAGTTGAACAAGGATAAACCAATTAACATGGATGGGCCAAGCAGGCTGGAAATGATTGGGGCCGAACTTCAAGATGAAGTTGCCTATGTATCCCAAAGATGGGAATCAGGCCCTACGCAGTTCCGGGTTGAGGTTCACTCGGGTGTTAACACTCTCCTTTTGCGCCCTAACTTTTGCCAAAGCCGCCCTTCCGGGTTTTCAACCTTGTGAGCTATGTTTTTCTTTTTCTTTTCATTTATTTTTTTCTTTTCTTTTCTTTTCTTCTTTTCTTTTTCTTTTATTTTCTTCTTTTCTTTTTTGTTATTTTCTTCTTCTTTTCTTTTCTCTAACTTTTGTCTGGGTCGCCCTTCTGCGTTTTCAGCCTAGCGAGCCTCTTAAGGATAGAAAAGTGTAACTTGTCTATGTTGATCGATCATAGGATCTCTAAGCCATCTGAATCCATGAGAATGGCTGCTGTTTACTGATGATGTAAGAGCCCATCCAATCGGGTCTAAATTTGCCCCTAGTGTTGCGGATAGGAACTTGATTGTCCTTCAACAAAACCTTCTTCTTCCAGCTGCTGGAATTTGGCTTTCTTGCCAGTCTTCATTGGTTTGCGGAATGACCTAACTTTGACTCTTCGAGCACATCTGACCTTTTTGCTCCTAGTCCAAGGGCTACTTCTGATCTAACTTTGCAAGCTTCCTTTGATAACATCTAATCTTCTTGATCTGACCTTTTTTGCCCCTAGTGTGAGGGTTGCTTTTGATCCGGCCATACAAGCCTTATGTTTTGGTTGATCGTTGAACATTCTGAATCAAAGTTCAAGGTTTGAAAACAAAGGAGTCGAGTCTTGAGGCTGAGAGCAATCCTGTGCTTCACAATCTCGAAATCAATTCTACGCATGTCTTCACAGGACCACGCAAAATATTTTTTGAAATCTTTTAAGAAAGCGACTAGTCACTCGCACTGAAGACAATATAGAACCAATCTGGATCAAGCCAAGATCCTTCTCAGTACTCATATTAACAAAAATGATCTTATTCATTAAGGGCTTAGCATGCCTCTCCTCCTCTCAATTAATCAAAATTTTGCAAATCTAGAGGAATTTCTCCCTCTTTGTTTTCAACACAGTGTTAGAAAAGTTTTGAAAAACTTAGGTCGATGCGATGATTTCAAGGCACAAAAAAGTAGGTGAAAAGCTCTGCCGTTTCATTCAGAACTTCTGGCACAACTGGCTTTAGGGTAGAAACAGACTCAAAAGAAAGAGTGTAAAAGACAAACACAAAACAAGATAGTGATGTCTGAGGTAACACCCCCGAAATCACTCGACTCTAACACAGCAGGATTGACTCGATACAATAAGACAGACTCGACTGACTCAGTACAAAAAGACTGACTCAATACAACACAACAAGACTGACCTAATACCCAAGTCAGAAAGTAAAATAACCAACATTTGCACATTGCTCAAAACAGTACGTGTCATCCGCCATATCTGGAGTAAAATGAGCGTCATCAGCAGGTGGTTCATCCCCCGATCACATAATCACATAATCACATTATCCCCCACATTCATCGATCTAGTGTCGATAGACTTTGCAGGATCTAGTGCGACAATGACCTCGTTGTCAATCAGATCTTGTATTTCATGCGAAGACGAAAACACACGTTAGTGTCATGGCCGGCTTGTTGATGGAAGGCACAGCACTTGGCAGCATCATGCTTAGCTGAAAGGGGATTCGGGAGAGGCCGAGGCTCAAGGGGTTTGAGATGGCCTTGTCCAACGAAGATTTGGAGAGCTTTGGACAAAGTCATGTAGAGGGGATTGAAGACCCTCCGGCCTCGGGGTGGGTACTTCAAGGTTTGTGAGTTTGTGTTGGATGTACTAGCGAAAAGGTCGGCAGGTGTTGACTGGGTTTGCTGATCTCCGACAGATGTAGGACTAAAGTTGAAAGGGGTGTTTCTGGTATGACATCCCTTTTCCCGGCTTGCCCCTTGATTTAGAATGCTCTCACTGTGAGTAGCAAAAGTGTCATCCACAGTTTTTGTAACAACTGCGAGCACTTGCTATTTGTTCAGTCCTTCGGCTTTCAAAGCCTCAACAGTCCACTGAAGATACTCATGGGGACCAATGCCTGTCCCTACCTTGTTCTTGCCATTTGTTTCCACTTTGCCAAGGGATTGGGTCGCCATATCAGAGCGGAGCCTAGTTACTGTCGACATGTCATTGCCCAGACTTGGGATGGCTTTAGGTTGGCCATTTTCAATTGCAGCTTGCCCCAAGATTGGAGAGCCTTTGGCATGTGATGTGGTCGATGACGGAGCAAATATCCCAAAGGCCAGATCTGCCACTGTTCTCTGAAGATCTTCAATCATTCTCATAGCTCAGAAGTAGTGGGTTCACGGGTTTGAGATGATTGGGGTTCAAGTGCATCTATCATGCATAAGTCCATGCTTTCTGGGATAAACACCTCAAGCTTGGGTAGATGGGCCGGGGTGTATCTACTGGGGTTGTAGGTAGGTGGTATTGTATGGACGAGGTTGAGATGTGGATGAGGTACTTGGTCATTGGGATCTTGAGGTGGAGCTATCGTCTGGTTGTCGATGAGATTCTGGACCTCATGACGAATGCGGTAGCAACAATCGGTGCCATGGCCGCGCTGCTGATGATACACATAGTATTTCGTGGGGTTATGTCTGGTAGGGAGTGGGTTAGGTAGAGGTTGAGGATCGAGGGGCTTGAGATACCCTCTTTCCATCAGGACTTTTAGTGCGCTGGTTAGGCTCATATAGGGAGGAGTGAAAGTTCTGCCTTGAGCTCGGGCTGGGCTGCCTGTTTGTGGGTTGGCCTTGGCAAAAGGGTCGACTATGGCGACTGTATTGGTTTTAGTGGGTTTGGGAACAGTACTACCGCCAGCATTGGTACTCCCGGCAAAAACCCTCCTTACTGTTTCATTTGTTCTGGAAATAATCCCTCTGTTGAACGCACTCTCAATCTGAACCCCCAAGTCATGCAAACTTTTGAAAGTGAATAGTGGAACAACTATTAACTTTTGCAGCATATCAGGCTCAAGGTTCTGCACCACTATCTGCACTTGATCCCTCTTAGAAGGGCGATCTGTCATCTGTGCTGCCTTTGCTCTCCACCTTGCAACAAATTCCACAAAAGGCTCTGTTGGGTTCTGGTGGGTTACTTCAAGCTCTTGAATGGTCATTTCAACTTGGGTATCACAAGAATACTGATCGACAAAGGCCTCAGCAAACTTTTCCCAGTTTTGCTTCACTGTATCCTCCAATTCGGCGTACCAAGTGACTGCTGCACCCGACAGGGTTTTGCCACACAGAGAGAGTTTCTGCGGCTTAGTCAGACCCATCGGTTTCAGGGCATCCATGAAAAGCCAGATATGTACCATAGGATCTCCAAACCCATCGAAACGATCAATATGAGCATTTTGACTCTGTCTGGGAGTTGTACAGCAGCCTCGGTGTACCCATCCTCAATATCGGGAATGAAGTTAAGGCCCTGCGCCTTTTCGAATTGCTTATCAAGGTTCGCAATTTTCACTGAGGTCGGATCGAGATCAGTAGTATCAAGGGGATAAAGCCTCTCATTAGGTTGTACTAGGGGTTTGAAAACTCGAGCTTGAGCCAACCCTTCTCGGGGATCCGGACCATGCAAATCTTCAGTTAGTGGAAGTTGGTCAAAGTTTGGTTGGGCTCCCAAGACTGGATGTGTGGCAGATGCCCTAGATGGGCATTGCGTTTCAGCATTGGTCTCATCCTGCATGGCGATTCCCTGGTTTAATGCCACTATTATGGCCACAACTTGTTTCGAACTCTGTGCCATCGCGGTCTGCTAAGTTTGAACAAAAGTGATGTAACTGGTGACTGTCGAATTAGTTGAACTAGTGAGCCCTGGCTGGCTTTTTTTGCCTTGCCTCTAGCGAAGGAAACATTGGTTGTCTCTGAACTAAATCTCCGACCTGACAAAGTCTAACAACACAAGTCCAATGTACCCGGGGGATATCGGAGCCTTCTGAAGCTACGGTTCCAGGACTACCTTGCAAAAAAGAAAAACAGGCAGCATCTCAGCCTGATTTCACTAGAACAGATATGAACACAGCTGAATGATTGCACTCTTTACTAAATTTTGTCCCAAAACAGATACCAACTTGGCAACTGATATGCACATCCCTGTACAGGTCACTGTAAAGCACATGCTAGTTAGTTGAGAGCCAAAACACCCTTATGGTAGGGGAGGGTTACCCTGTCCTGGTTTTGTTAGGAGCTAGGGTTTCACTACGCACGCATGCGGTTTCAAACAACCCTGCATTCGGGTGAGCAACCTGTCCTAGTTTGGAACAGTCTCTAAGGCTTCCGATATGCAACTAGGTCAATTGGTCAAAAAAAAAAAAAAAAAGGGTGCCTCAGTAAGACCACCTACTATACCTCTCGCACCTAACACCGAGAAGTGAAAGGAGGATCAAACGGTACAGCGGTAGTCCAGATCCAAGGTTTGTGTTCCCATCGTGGCAGAGCCCGCAACCGGTCAGCCTTATGGCACACTTTTTCAAGCAAGCCTCCGGCAAACCGTTCAGGAATAGCAGATGGCAAACACTGTGACTTAGGCGCACCAATGCAAATGCAATGCAAAGAAACACATAAATGTAGATAAAACAACATATCATGAGTTCGAGTCAAGTTCTCTAACTCCCCAGCAGAGTCGCCACAAACTGTAGACTCGACTTTCTTCGTGCCTCCCTTTTTGGAGAGGTGCGAATTGGTCTCCTATAGTTCAGACTCCTATCACGGTTCTGAATCTAATCTCACAAAGTACAATGTGAGACTAATAAAAACCAAAGAGTCCAATCCAGCAAATCATTTTGGAAAATCAAATTTTAAATCAAATAATGCCAAAACTGGATTGCTTTGCCAGATTACAGAGTCGCCGCCTAAATGTTTTATTTTGGGAAATTTAGGAAACCCTGACTTGTGCCAAAGGCCACGTGTCCGTCATCACCAAAGTTGCCTCGATTCAAGAACTTGGGTACGAGAGGGGAAGGTCCTGAAATGAGCAGCCCCACTCGCCCGATCAAAGGATCGGCCTCTACTAAGCATGATATGTTATTTTATAAATCTCATGTGTTCTTATCCGGTTTATTAGCTAACTTTACTATGTGGTGCACACAAGCAAATATAGACTAAATCACAAGAATTGGAACAAGACAACTCATGTTTGTTTTCGAAAATGGTTTGAAAGTGCCACTCGCAAGTGAGCTAAAGCGCGGATTTGCCACCCTCAAGTGGGCTTGAAAACATGATTTGCCACTTCGCAAAGTGGGCTTAAAACACACAATCATCGAATTGTCCCAATTCAAGCAATAAAGCCTTCACCCACGGGCATTCATGTAGTTTAGCATTTAAATAAATGGTCTCATGGCAAGTATGCTATCATGGCAACACTCACACTCATGCAAGTATGCTAAAGCATAAAGACTTACAGTGTACTCCGAGCCAAAACAAAAGCTAGTTAGAAACAATGCATGGTCCTAACTATGTTAAGCTGCCTAATGCAACACATGCAATATGCATTTAATAGGCTCGGCTATCTAAGATGGCATATGAATGCAACTTGATAATATGCTTTGAAACACGTATTCAAATAAGTATTGAAGTACAATGCAGTTTGAATGATGCGGCGAGCCTTGGTGCATGCAATACAAATGAATGATGCAAACATATAAGCATAAGGTATGCTAATCAAAACGTGCCCTAAAACTAACCATCAAAAGCGGTTAAATAAAAAGGAGAAAGAAGTGGGGTTGGAAGGCATGCACACACACACGCACCCTTATTACAACATTTTGTCCTCGCGAAAGAGGGTCCGAATAAATAAGCTATGCTACACTAAGCTAAGCTAATTATTATAAACCAATTAATTAACTATTCTAACTAATTAATTACAAATCGAATTGAAGCTATCTATGCTAAGCTAATTAAAATATTACAAAACAAATTAATCTAATTAATTTCAATACAACTAACTATGCTAAGCTAACTTGAATATTACAAAACAAGTTAATCTAATTAATTACAACACATGTAATAATTAGCGGCAACTAGCTAATAAAGAAATAAAGAAAAGATGGCCTCACGGGCGAGGGAGACATGCATGCTTGGTTGGCTTCGTCCCGAAAAATCAATCACTTTGCCACCGGTTGCCTCTGTTTGCACTCTCCTTGATTTCTGAATATTGAACCAACTTCCAGACTGCCACTTCCTCAAAACAGGAACACTTTTGCACCAAAGATGGACTGGTGGCCGGTCGGCCACAAAAAGTGGCTACCGGCCACCTTAACTAGCCGGTCGGCTAGTGAAAGTGGCCGGTTGGCCACCTGCTTTTCCAAACTTCTGGTTTTACTGCAACAGAGAACAATAGAGGCACAACAATGTATTTGCAAGGAAATGTGTGTACTGCCACACTCCTCATCATTTCTCAAGCTCAAAGGAGTGTGGCACTTGGCTCTCAAGCCATCAATCAAGCATTTTCATGCATGATGGCCGAAGAACCAAGCTTGTACAAGCTTAGTGAATGCGCACATAAGACTCAAAGTGCCTCCACCCTATCATGTATGATCAAGGTTGATAACGACCAAGAAATGCGACATGTTTCATCACTTTGAGTATAAAACGTCCCACGTTTCTTATGTTTGGATTAACGTCCAATCCAAACACATGTAATGCAACACAAATGCTTATCTTATTCATGTCTTAGTTGTCCAATTCTTGTTTATACATTTTAGCATTACCAATTAATCCTTTAATTGGTTAAGTCCAATGTGAAAGTCCTCTAATCGAAAAGATGGCCTAGGCCACAAATGCCTTGAGCATGAAAGATGTCTCATGCTGTTGGCTAGTAGAAACCCTCAAGAGAGAATTAAAGCCATTAGGCATGAGAGCCTCAAATTCACACTCAAGCTAACAAGGGGCTCAAGACCACTTCCAAAGCAAATTGAAAAATGAAGAAGAGAGGGAGGTGGCAGACTTTTCAGTGCTGAAATGGCATGAAAAATGATGCTAAAACATGCAAACAACTCATGTACAGCATGTTAAGAGCCAAAAACATCAAAGCTAGTAAAAAGCATTACACAAGAGGCATGCAATACTAAGCTTAAATGACCAAACCGGCTCTGGACAGAGCTTAAACATGCCAAATTAGTAGGCAAAACATGCTGAACTTTAGACACGAAAGGCAAGAAAAACATGCTCGCATGTTGGCTCACAAACAAGGCACAAAGCACAACTCTTAAAAGCAATGAAAGAGTGGAATATGT
Source organism: Camellia granthamiana (assembly GCA_036172215.1). NCBI lineage: Eukaryota > Viridiplantae > Streptophyta > Magnoliopsida > Ericales > Theaceae > Camellia > Camellia granthamiana. Next base: position 38,890,064 of record CM069911.1, on the reverse strand, counting down.
GAGAGTGTAACAAAGTTACATGCACTGAAATTACATGTTATATGATGCTATAGCATGCAATCATCTCAAGCAAAGAATGCTAAAGGCTTTGAAACACAAAGCTAGTAAAGCCATTTACACTACAACCATGCAAGACTAAACTCATATGGACAAGACCACTCAAAACAGAGCTAAAGCATGCTAAATCAGTAGCAAAAACATGTTGGAATCAAGCTAACACAAGCTAGAATGATAGGCTAAATCATCAAGTATGCTAAACTAGTAAGCATGCTTGCACTACAAGTACAAAAAGCAAGCAAGAAGTGTTCCAACCAGCCAAAAACAGAGTTGAAGCATGTCAAAAAAAAGCCAAAAACATGATTGAATTAAGCTACAAAAAGATAGAAAAGCATGCTCAAATATTAGGCCATCTACACATATAAACAAGATACAAGGAGGGGAAGCCACCCCCTCCTATTTTGGACCTCAAAACATACTTTGTACCACTGAAATTCCCCTAGATTTCAGTGGTTAAAAGGCCAAGAAAAGGGGGTTCCAAAAGCTTTAAAAGATGGCTCAAAAAGCTTTACAAGCCAAAGAGCAAAGGGAGGAAACCACCCCCTAACTAAGTAAGACTCAAACCATCATTTTAAACCCTTAAAAATAGAGTTTTTTAGATGTTAAAACCAGCCTCAAAATAGCATGCAAAAATGGCTAAACAAGTGACTAAAGCAAAGCTTAAAAGGGACAAGTCCTTACCCTTGAAGCATAGCACTAAAACAGCAACACTTCTGAGCCAAAACCAAGCTTAAGACCTCAAACCAAGCTTCAAGGGACCTCAGCTCCAAGGTGAAGGTGTTTGGCTAAGAGTCTTAGTGCAAAAATGCAAAGAAAACTCACTTTCAAGCACAATATATGTATATATATATAGAGAGAGAGAGAGAGTTCTAGAGAGAGTGAAATTTTGCTCCTAAAAATTCTGAACCCTCAAAATGGGGAGGAACCTCCCCTTATATAGAAAAAGCAAGCAAAAAGTTTGCTTCATCCCTCTATACATGTGTATGGATGATGCATTCAGTGATCAACAGCTGGCACATAAAATATCTGAAAAAGGAGAAAATTGGTCGTCAGCCACTTTAGGTGGCCGACCGGCCACCTCCCTTAGCCGATAGACCACTTTAAGTGGCCAGCAAGGAGGAAAAGTGGCTGACAATAGCCAAAAGTGGCCGGTAAGGCCCTTCTCCCCTCCAGGCAAGAGGCACCAAGGTTTGGCCCAAAAACAAGGCCAAAACATAGAGGGTTTAGAGGCTCAAAGATAATGCGCTCAGTCGAGACCTTCAGCCGCTCAAAACGAGCACAAACATGCGCAATCATTGAGTGCACAAACGATGACGTCAAAGTCTTGAGGTCGGTCAAAAATGGGGTATCTACAGTCTCTCACGCACAACTTTGATTAGATGGATGCTCGGCTCGATGCGTTTGATGGCTGCCTAGATTAGCAAACCACCATGCTTGCTCAGATCTTTTCTCTTTTACAGATGCAGCAGTAGCCCCCATCGTCCTCGCCATGATGTTTGCTCTTTTTTTTTTTTTTGTGGATAGTTTGTGTTTCTGTGGATAGTTTGTTTTTTTACTATTTTTAGTATTTTGCTGGCATGTATATTCTCTTCCCTTGGTCTCTCATGGGTCAAAAAAGAAGAGTATTATGTGTTAGATTTTTTGGCTAATCAATTTTTTGGGATATTGGATATTGGGTATTATGGTGTATCTGTGGGATATTGGGTATTATGGTATAGCTGTGGGATATTGGATTAAACTAATCAAGTTTGGATTTCATTCTTTTGCCTGATTATATCTTGATTTGTTATATGTTTTTCTTTGATTACTCTATCTATTCACAGTGCTTTGGATTATATATTTTTTCAGGGTGTTTCTGCAAGGATGTTTGCATACACAAGGGTGGTTTAGACTAGTTCGTAGCGTCTGTGTTTACTTAGTTGTTGGGTCTAGCGCGTGTGTTTGCTAGGAAAACTTGTTAGAATGTTTTGTCTGAGAATTGACAAAGGGGGAGATTGTTAGGTCCCTTAGTCTTGTCAATTCCACGAACAAACATAGTTTATCGAGTTGTAAATGTTCCTCTTTGCTCGATCGAGCGAAGGACTCCTGGCTCAAGCAGAAAAACTTGGCTCCCACTAGTTTCACTGTCTGCAAAAATACTGGGAAGGATAATTGTGCACTCAAGCGAAGGAAGCCTAACTCGAGCGAAGGCACTTAAGGATTACACACATATTAGTCTCATCGCTCGAGCAAGAGATCCTGCGCTCGAGCGACCATTGTAGCTCTGGTTGCTATAAAGTTGCGTTTCAGTCAGAATTTAGGGTACGGCTTCCAAATATTCTTTTTGGGGTTTTAGGGTTTTCTTTTGAATGTTTTGTCCCAGTTTTTCTTTGATTTCTTTGTGAATTTATTCATGGATCAAGAGAGTTAAAATCAAAGGGATGTTGGTTTGTTTTTATTAATACAAGAGTATTGTTCTTCGGTGGATTCCGGATATTCAAGCGTGGAGTATTCGAAGGAGTTCGAAGTTGTGCGTGGTCGTTGATTCAACATGGATGTTATGGATTCAACATCAAACTAATCAATTCCGAGGTGAAGGCGGCGGTGAAAGATATACAGATTGTTGAAGACAAATTGACAGAGTTTGGGTAATTTGTTTGGTAAATTTGTATTTTTTCTTTCTTTCATAGTGAATTGTTTAGTGGCATTTCGCCCATAGTTTTTCCACGTAAAAATCGATTGTGTCGATTTATTGTGTTTGAAGCAACAATCTAAATCACTATCGTACGTGCTAGATGATTTAGATTGTTAGTTTTAATTGTTTGGGAATTATTACAATTAATTTTGATCCAAATCACAAATCACTTAGGTTTTTCACATGTAATGAATAATAATTTATATGTATATTTAATATTTTTATATATCTATATATGTATAATTCGGGTTTCGGGTTACTTGAGTTGTTTGACGTCTTTACCCAAGCCCGCCCAAATTTAATTCGGGCTTCTGAATTTTTTACCCAAGCCCATACCGAATTTGAAAATGTTTTGTCCAAGTCCTAAAAAAATTTAAGTTGGGTTCAGATTGCTCGGGTTGAGCCCGCTCAAGTTGCACCCCTAGTCTATTGTTCAAGTAATAAAAATATTGTTTACCAAACTAATGGTTGCAAGTTCAAATCCCTTTCGCAACCTTAATATTTAATTTTTCACTTAATTTAATAATATAGATATTCTTATTCCAACTACCTTATTTATTATAATAGTGTAGATATTTTTATTCCAACTACCTTATTAATTATGATCGATACATGTATTTTACAGGAGTTAGTGTTCTTGTCATTTATGTTTTACTATTCTTGGTACAAATGTGTGGAAGTAAAACACAGATATGTTATAAAAGAGAATAGTTGGGGATCATAAAAATTTTTTTATGAAAATGATCATGAAAGATTTATGATTCTTGAATTATCTTGATTAGTATGTGGTGTATTATTCTAAGTATAATCTAAAAGTTACAAAACTTTCATGATTATTTTTATAAAATATTTTTTTATGATACCTAACATTGTTGGTTATAAAAGGTTGATCTTATATGTTGACCCAATACTTCTTTAAATGTGAACTCGCAACACTTAAGTTTTTTTTTTTTTTGACGTTAATGTCGCCACACACCATCTACGTGCATCTGTCAATGGCTAACCTACTAGTCAGCCCTCCTTGGGACGAATTTTTTTAAGAAAAATGCTTGAGACCTCTAATTAGAGGTACCACTAATGATGTGGCAGTGGATCCCACCACTGCCACAACCAATCCTGTGTCTTGATTTTTTTTATTTTTTATTTTTTCCTTTTTCCACCTCATTAGAGGTGTGTTTAGAGGTGTGTTTTTAGAGGTCTCTAGCATTGTTGTTTTTTTAACTTAATTTTTTGGTTATTTAATTATTTTAACTTGTTTAAAAAAATTATATTTAAAATATTTTTTAGTTTTTTTTAATTGAATTGATGATTATGAAAGAAAAAATGAAAGATTATAATTTAGATGTGACATTTTATCTTATTAATTATTTTAACTTTTTTTTTTTTTTTTTTTTGTCTTTTATTAACTATTTTATCCAATTAGTTGCATCCTAAAATGCCGGGAGCTTCTATTTACACACACAATACACACTTTCTACACATCCCTCCTCACTACACTTTTTACACACCCCCTTCATTAAGTATGTGCATAAAGGGGGTTTAGTATGTGTAAATAGAAGCTCCCCAAAATGCCTTAACACTGAATAGAATTCCTTGCCATGTGCAGTACTTTTTAGGATTGTTTTGCGTAGAACTTATTTTTTGATTTTTTTTTTTTGAAAAGATGTATAGAAAAATAAAAATGTGATATGATAGAAATAAGTCAATAAATAACTTATTTGGGGTGTTTCCAAAAAAGGCCTTAGTTTTAACAATATTAGGCAATCTTTAAATATATATATATCATTAAAAAAATTACATAATATTTAGGATTATACTAATCTCAATTACTTTTGAAGCATCTCTTGTAGTTTTAATAATTACACTAACCTCAATTACTTTTGAAACTATTATTAAGATTTCCTCACTGTTATTCTCCATTAGACTATTTAACAGAATTTGTTGATGTCACACTGATGTCATACTGATAATGACGAAATTACCCCTTAGATGCCTTATCGCTTGGCGGAATGCCCTGGCTGTGGTTCTCTCGGCTGTCCTCTTTGTCTGATCGTCCTAGCACCAACCACACATATGCCATGGCACACCATCACTAATCAAATACATTCAGATGTTTTTTTTTTTTTTTGCACCGCAATATTGCATGAATCATGATCTGCAAGTCACATGCGGCATGCCATCTACTGTTTACATCTTCTTTGCAGTCTTTTGTTGTTATTGTGTTCATGTCTTCACTATTGTGCTGCCAGAGATACCATAACAGCAGGCAATCCGATCAACAGCACAAGTAACGAAACTCTCATATCAGACGGAAAAAGATTCGAGCTAAGGTTCTTGAACATTAGTGGACAGAGCAGCAGCAGATATGTAGGAATACAGTATTACACGTGGCAACCCCCAGAAATTGTATGGGTTTTCAACCGGGACAACCCACTACCTGATTCCGCTACAGGTTTCTTTGGCATTAAAAATGGCAATCTAACTTTGTGGGATGAAAGTGAAATTTCTTACTTTTCCACCCGTCTCGGAAGCTCTCGTAGCACCGCCAAGCTTTTAGATTCTGGGAATTTGGTGGTGAGAGACGATCAATCGGGAAAAAGTTTATGGGAAAGCTTCAATCATCCAACTGATACGTTTCTTCCTGGCATGAACATGAACGCGGACCTAAAGTTGACTTCATGGACAGGGCCCGACGACCCAACAAGCGGCAACTTTATATTCCAGCAGGATAAAGATGTTAAGAACGGTTACATCGTTTCGAAAAGCCATATAGTTCACTGGAAAAGTAGAGAGACAGGTGGCTTCAATAACTACAACAACTTGTATGATCCTGTGACGGTATTTCTAAATTCTAGCAACAGTATCCAAAGCAACCCTGGAACAATTTCAAATTCTCCCAATAAGACAATAATTGTACCTGTCCGTAACAATAGCAATACTGTCCGTAGCTATAACAATACGAGGCTGTTCATAAAATACTCCCAGACAATATGTAATAGGGGTGTGTGCATCCGCGGTGATGTGCTATTAAATTTATAAAATATAAATTTTGATTTTAAATTAAAAATATGTAGTGTCTATTGTTTAAATAGTAAAAATATTGTTTACCAAACTAATGGTTGTAAGTTCGAATCCCTTTCACAACCTTAATATTTAATTTTTCACTTAATTTATAGTATAACTATTCTTATTCCAACTACCTTACTAATTATGATCAATATTATTCCAATTAGGGGATTAATTATGACCATTCAAACATGTATTGTATTTCATAGGAGTTAGTGTTCTCGTCATTTATTTTTTCAAAAATGCTTGGTAGCCCAAAAAAGAGGGGCTCGAATGGCCCGAACAGGCGTTGGTCGGACGTCTGCTCGGACGATTGAGTGAAAATTTGTTTAGCGCGGTTGTCACCTTTGTCAACTGCAGCTGTCAGCTTTCTCGCCGGACGACTGACCGGACAATCTGCCGGAAGATGAATTTCGAGCCATTTGAGTCAACTTCCTTTTCGGGCTATCAAGCATTGCTCTTATTTTTTACTATTCTTGGTACAAATGCATGGAAGTAAAACACAGATATGTTATAAGAGTATCTTTAACGGTGTATCAATTTTTTTTTAAAATTAAATTTGAATAAAAATTTTATTTGATATCAAGTGTTCTAATGGAAGGTTTTAAAGTTTCATCAAACTACCGGACGGACGACTGGCCAGTGAATCGGTCAGTGTAATTTTTTCAAAGAGGGGTGGCCTGGAGGATATCCGAGGGATGATCGGAAGAACATCTGGGGAGACATCCGGCAACGGCAATGAACAGTGATTTAATAAAAAGTATATTGGCCCTCAGTTTGATAAAAAAAAAAAAAAGTAAAATCCTGAATTTAATATGTATTTGATTAAATCGTTGGAACAAATTTTGAAACTATTTTTTATCAAATTCAAATTTAATAATAATTTTAAGTCACCATTGAAGATGGTGTAAGAGGTTGATCTTATATGTTGACCCAATACTTGACTTTAAATGTGAACATGCAACATTTTTTTTTTTTTTTGACGTTAATGTCGCCACACACCATCTGCTTTGTATGGGCATCTGTTCATGGCTAATCTACAAATCAGCGCTCGTTTGGGGTGAGTTTTTTTAATTTGATTTTTTAGTTATTTGATTATTTTAATTTGGTAAAAAAAATTGTATTTAGAAATTTTTAGTTTTTTTAATTGATAATTATGAAAAAAAAAATTATAATTTAAATATGATATTTTATTTTACTGATTATTTTAAATTTTATTTTATTTTATTTTATTTTTTATTATTATTATTTTTTTGTGTGTGTGACTATTTTATCAAATAAGTTGCATGTCTAAACACTCAATAAAATCCCATGCCATGTGCAATACTTTTTAGCATTGTTTTGGGTAAAACTTATTTTTTGACTTTTTTTAGTTTATTATAAAAATATATGTAAAAACGTGCGGAGATGATATAATAGAAATAAGTCAATAAATAACTTATTTGCGGTGTTTCCAAAAGAGGCTTTAGTTTGATATTAGGCAATCTTTAAAAAAAATATTATTAAAAAATTTACAGAATATTTAGGGTAAATTACACTTACCTCCCCTGAGATTTCTGACAATTACAGGACCTCCTCTATAGTTTTAATGATTACACTAACCTCAATCACTTTTCAAACTATTACCAAGATTTCCTCACTATTACTCTCTGTTAGACTATTTAATAGAATTTGTTGATATTACTCTAATGTCATGTTGATGTGATATCAATAATGACAAAATTACACATTAGATGCTTTATCTATTCAAATGAATAATTTCAATCACCTCTCCTGGGATTTACATATATATTATCAAAGACTCATATATATATACATTATTTAATTAAATTCTTAAAATTCATGAAATATTAAATAAAACTCTTAATCCATACTACATAAATAAAGTAAAATTTATCATTTTAAGTAATACATTTATTATTTAATTTTTCTTAAAGTTGAAATAAATGCATTTATTTTTTTCTTGGCAATTTGCATTACTTATTCATATGTAAAAAATTTATTATTTTATCTTTTCTTATTATTATTCTCAAAATTTAATTTTTATCTTTGCACCATTAAATTTCTAGTTGATGCATATTTAAAAAACTTAAATTAACATTTCTTACATGATTTAAAAAAATTACAAAAATAAATATAGAAGTAAATTTTTTTTACCTCCTCTAAAGTTATCAATACTAATCTTAACCTTAAATGCACTAAATTTAATTTACCCTATTAAATATATATGAAATTATTATTTATTTTTCATAAATTTTTCAAAATAAAAATATAATTTCTTGACACTATTTTTTTCCATAATTTTTTGAATTTTTGTAGAAAAAATAAAACAAAATTTAACCATTAATATATGTGAGAAATTAATTCTAAGATTTCATGATCATCCTTCCTTTCCTATAAACTAATTTTAATTTATTGTAAGGTGATTATATTTTTTTACTTCTATATTTATTTTTTAATTTTTTAATCATGTAAAAATATTAACTTGTATTTTTTAAACATTGACTAGAAGTTTAACGACCCAAAGATAAAAATTAAAATTTAAGAATAATATATGATTGAGAAAAGATAAAATAATAATATTTGTCCATATGAATAAATAAGTAATGCAAATTGTCCAAAAAAAAATAAATCCATTTATTTCAAATTTTAAAAAAATTCAAATAATAAATGTATTACATAGAATGACAAATTTTTATAAGTCTTATATTAAATTATTAGGATATTATCTAACATTAATTTTAGAGAGATTGTTTATTTTTAAGTGTTTTATCAATAGAAATTAAGTTTTTTTTTTCATTAAATGATTTAATAATATTTAACAATTTATTAGAATGTTATCCAACATTAATTTTAGAGAGAAAAAAAAATCTACAATTGATCAATTTTAAAGCTTCACTCCCAGGAGCTTCTGTTAATACACTGCCATTTTGGTGTAAACAAGAAATAAATTACCCTGCAAAAATACTAAAAATTTGGACAGAAATAGCAATGTGATATTTAATGTAAAGGTGCAACAATATATCCCGTAAACAACTATTAAGGGAAAATAACAATTCAGTGTGAATTTAAAAAAAAAAAAAAAAAAAAAAAAATTCAAATCAATGATAAAATTTATTTTTAAGTATTTTATCAATGAAAATTAAGTTTTTTTTTTTTTAATTAAATGTTTTAATAATGTCTTAACAATTTAGAGATAAGTAATTTTTTTACATATGAATAAATAAGTAGGACAAATTGCTGGGGAAAAAAAATTCATTTGTTTCAACTTAAAAAAGAAAAGAAAAAAGAAATTTAAATAATAAATGCATTAATTAAAATTGATAAATTTTTCATTGTTTATATAGTAAGAAATAAGTGTTATATGTATTATATTATTAGAGTCTTATATTAAATTATTAATGTATTATGTTAAAATATGTATAAGTCTTTAATAATATATATGTAAAACCTCAAAGGAGGTGAGTGAAATTTTTTATAAATAGCTTATTAGTTTATTTGATAGTTTTCATCTCCCCGTTCAATTCAAAGGAGTAATATGGTCATTTTGGATAGTCAATTAATGCAGTTTGTGCTAAATTAACGGAGTGGAAGAATCTTGATATTGTCAGCAAAAGTAGGAAAAAATTCTATAATTATTAAAACTATAGAAAAAGTTCTTATATTTGCCAGAAAGCTCAAGAGAGGTAAGTATAAGTGACTCTAACATTTATATAGGTATATGATTTATATCACATGAGACCCACCCCATAGTACACAATATTTATATGGTTTGAGACTTAGACAGTATTGAACCCACCTTCATCGTGTTGTGTAAAATTTTAATATTTTTAAAAATTTTCTAATATTTCACTTTTAGTTTTTTAATATTTAAGATCCCTCCAAACTGAAATTCCCATTTTGAGTGGTATCTTCTATTTTTAACCGAAGTTATTCCTGCTGCTAACAAGGGTGGTGGTGGTTGGTTGGTGTGTCGGTTGTGGGAGGTAATGAGCCCATCAAATGTTGGGACTGGTAGTACTAATGAGCAATGGGGTGATAATATTGGAGTGGTTGAAACATAGGAATGGATGAAAATCAATTTTCAAAGTAAAAAGTCAGTTTTTACAATTTTTCAAAAACAAAAATTAACACTAATTTTTTTTTTCTTTCGTCATTTAATTTTTTTGTAAAAATTAATAAAAAAAATATAAACATAAATAGTACCAAATATGCTTTAGTTTTTATTTAATAGTGCAAACAATGGATGTGTGCAGTGTCTCAAAATAACATCATTTTGGAAAAAAAAAAAAAAAACTTGACAAACACCCCTTTCAACAGTCACAACCCTACTCCATCGCCACCCAACAAAAACACGTACCCCCATTCTGATTTCTATCCAACTGTTTAGTCCCAATCCATACAACTAAGATGACAAAGATGGAAACGCATTAAAAGCTTCAGAAAATGGTGACGAAGATCATGGACGAGAATGCAATATCAAACTCAGACCGTCAGAGAGTAATTCAGCGTAAGATCTAGAATCTTTCATGGGAGTCAAGGTCTGTAGAGTAGTTCGAGATTATAAGGGTGACTATATCGACGACCTGTCGTATCCCTACCTCATGAATATTCTCCAGATTCAAAAGGTAATTCTTAAAATCAACATTGCAATCAACCTTGCTCATAAAATCAACATTCACAACTTTCATTCGATATATTCATTGTTCATAAAATTTACATTTTTGCAACATTTTCGAGAATATCTATCCAATAATATTTATATTGAATGTAAAATTTTGAAGGGAAAAAAAAAAAGAAAAGAAATTTCATAGTAGATTTTTTTTTTTTTAAAATGATTAGTTTCTCATTTATTTTTAATTGATTTTCAAAATTTCTTTACAAATTTGTCAAAAATTGAATTTGCACATGCACGAGCGTACACACACAAATCCCGTGAAATCTGGTAAATTTTGAAAAATTTGTTAGTTTTCATTAAAATTTACAATTTTGTACAAAAATTGTGAAATGTCACAATTTATATGAATAAGTTATGAAATTTCATAATTTCTCAAATGCAAAAATTAAAATTTTTTTCTTAAATTTTATTTTTTGCAGTTTGAAAACTATGAAATTTCATAGTTCTCAAACTACGAAATTGAAATTTTCAATTTATTTATTTGAGAAACTATAAGTATGAAATGGAGGACAAATGGCACATTGAAACTGTAATTTCACAATTTCCCAGGCATGGAAACTAAAATTTTATAGTTTCTCAACCACAGAAACTGAAATTTCAGAAAATGTAATTTGTTTGAGGAACTAAGAAACTTTTATATTATTTTTACATAATTTCATATTTAATGTAGATTTTGATTAAAAGGTCCTGATAAGTAGATTCCTAAAACATATATGTCAAAAACAGATGGTTATCAAAATATGAAACCAAAAAACAAAAAAACTTGATAGCTTTGCAACGTTAATGGCCCTATTTGGCGGAACTTTTTTTAAGTAAAAAAATGATAATCAGAAAGCAGAAGCTTAAAGCACCCTTATCCTAGCTTCCAAATAATCAGGCTTTTTCAGCTTATTTAAACTATTTCTACCTAATAAGTAATAGGCAGAAGCTGCACCAAATAGTTTGGAACAGACTCTCAAATCAAAATAAGTTATAATCACTCCAAAAGTTATAACAAACAGTCCCAATGTTATGAACACAAGTGACGTTGCACAAGTAAAAGATAAGATTATATTATATATACATTTTGAGATCCTCTCCGTTATATATTTGTAAGGGGAGAATCAAAGTTCTTCATAAATAGTGTCACGTCAGATATAAGGACTTTTCTTAAGTGTGCAACTTACACCTTTTGTGTAAGTTGCACACTTACACCTCCTGTTTTATGTTTACACCTCCTGTTTACACCTTTTGTGTTGGTTACATATGGTGTGCAACCCTACCATAACAGGACCCCAGATATAATTACCCATAAAACAAAACATACGAGGATATTTTTAATGTAACAGTCATACTACATTAGTGATACGTGATATAACTAATTAATAATAAATATATATAAAAGGGATGAACCTCATTTTAGATACCACATATACTTGAAGAGAAAAAATAATAATTAATAATTGAATGATAATACCATCTATCGCTGTTGCATTTAACTTTGAGAAAAGTTAGAGATCATGAAAATTTTTTTATGAAAATGATCATGAAAAATTTATGATCTTTGGATTACCTTGATTAATGTGTAGTGCTTTATTCTAAATGTAATCCAAGAATCACAAAGCTTTCATGATTATTTTCATGAAAAATTTTTCACTACCTAACATTACTGTTTAACTTTTTCTCCAATAATACATGTTAGAGAAAAATTATGCAAGACAGCTACTCAAAAAAGTTGAAAAACACAACAGGCCATACTTCGGCCTTTGCCCTGACTTTCCTACTAATCACCGTACAGAGAGATAAGATCCACCTAGTCGGACAACCTCCATCACTCAATACCACCGCACCAGCAATCAATTTGCCGGCGACGAGCACCGATAAAAGGCACACAGACAAAGATAGCCAGCCAGGTCTCTTGGCAGAATGCCCTGGCTGTGGTTCTCTCGCCTGTCCTCTTTGTCTGATCGTCCTAGCACCAACCACACATATGCTATGGCACACCATCACTAATCAAATACATTGAGATGTTTTTTTGTTTTTTTTTTGCACTGCAATATTGCATGAATCATGATCTGCAAATCACATGCCATCTACTGTTTACATCTTCTTTGCAGTCTTTTGTTGTTATTGTGTTCATGTCTTCACTATTGTGCTGCCAGAGATACCATAACTGCAGGCAATCCGATCAACAGCACAAGTAACGAAACTCTCATATCAGACGGAAAAAGATTCGAGCTCAGGTTCTTGAACATTAGTGGACAGAGCAGCAGCAGATATGTAGGAATACAGTATTACACGTGGCGACCCCCAGAAATTGTATGGGTTTTCAACCGGGACAACCCACTACCTGATTCCGCCACTGGTTTCTTTGGGATTAAAAATGGCAATCTATCTTTGTGGGATGAAAGTGGAAATTTTTACCTTTCCACCAGTCTCAGAAGCTCTCGTAGCACCGCCAAGCTTTTAGATTCTGGGAATTTGGTGGTGAGCGATGATCAATCGGGAAAAAGTTTATGGGAAAGCTTCAATAATCCAACTGATACGTTTCTTCCTGGCATGACCATGAATGCGAACCTAAAGTTGACTTCATGGAAAGGGCCCCACGACCCAACAACGGGCAACTTTACATTCCAGAAGGAAGAAGAAGTTGAGAACGGTTACATCGTTTTGAACAGAGGTACAATTTACTGGAAAAGCAGAGAGACAGGTAACTTCAATAACTACAACTACTTGTATGATGCTGTGGCGGTATTTCTAAATCCTGTACCTGTCCGTAACAATGGCAATACTGTCCCTAACTCTACCAATGCGAGGCTGTTAATGAATTCCCACGGGCAGGTTCAGTATTTTATTTGGAGGGATAGTAACACGGGATCATCAGGATGGTCTTCGATATGGTCTGAGCCGCGTGGCCGATGCAGTGTTTATAATGCTTGTGGGAATTTTGGTAGCTGCAGTATAAACAACAACAATAGGTGGTTATGCAAATGTTTGCCAGGGTTTGAGCCTACCTCACAGGATCATTGGGACTCTCAGGATTTTTCTAGTGGGTGCACCAGGAAGTCAGCCATATGTGGTGGAGACAAGGATAATAAGGGAGGTGATGAGATGTTCTTGGACTTGACGATGATGAAAGTAGGGAAACCAGACAGCCCACTTTCAGAGGTAGATGAGACGGTATGCAGAAAGGAGTGTCTTGACAATTGCCAATGTCAGGCATATTCATATAATGAAGCTACTAACACAAGGAGAGATGGTCCCAGACATGGCTGCTGGATTTGGACGTCCGTTCTCAGTAACCTTCAGGAAGAGTATGCTACAGATGGCCACAACATCTCCGTCCGCGTTGTGGCTTCAAGTATAGGTATACTTCCTTTCCTTTTGCAAAATAAATTGAAGCTGTGGTGCTCCTTGGTGTTCCTTACTTAATTTATTCAGGGTCTGCCTTCAATTTAGTCTTAGATTGGGATTGGAGGATGGTGTCCTGACCGGATTTACGGGTTCAATATGGGTCATGTTTTTATAATTTAAAACGTTAATTTTTTAGAATCTTTTGTGTATATTCTTTATTAGAAAAAAAGGAGGCAAATTATACTTTACTCCCATTAACTATCACATTTTTTTACTTTACTCTCTCAAATTAAAAATTGACACACACAATTTACCAATTCATCTTTTGAAAGTTTTCAATCTAACTTTTATGTCTCTATTCCGTTAACAAAACAGAAGGAAAAGGTGTATGTAATGTATACATATCATTTTTTTTTTTTGACATTTAAAGGGTATTTTCATCATAAATATGATATGATGTGCACTTTACTTGCATGTTTTTTTTTGGTCTATTTTGTTAACAAAATGGAGAGATAAAGGTTAGATTGAAATTTTTCAAAAGATAAAAGGGGTACATTGTATCAATTTTTAATTTGAGAGGTTAAAATAAAAAACAGTGACAGTTGAAGGGGGGGGGGGTTTTAAAGTGTAATGTGTCCTGAAAAATGGGTTTTAAAAATAAATTATCTATTTTTTTGGAGGATAAACGTGATAAAATAAGTAGTTTAAAATTATTGGATTGGCCTAATATTTTCATTAATGATATATATGAAAATTTCTAAAAAAAAACAATTCGAATTATTAAAACGAGACTCATAGTGAACCCTATAGACCCAAACAATATTTTATAGTTCAGATAACAGTTTAGATTTGAGACTGAAAGGAAACTATACCTTTATTTGTTTTTATGATCATTTTTTAAAAAATAATTAACTTACCATAAATAATTACAACTAGGCAACAAAATTTAGAGTGTTTTTTTTTTTTTTTTTTATCAGTAAAAAAAACTTTAACCACAAAGTAATATAAGGTGATACAAAGTGATACATCAAAATTTAGAGTGTCTTGAGTGCTTCCCTTCTAAAAATTTCCATACAGACTAAATACCTTAACCAAGAGTGAAGGGTGTACAATAACAAAACAAAATAGTGGACTTGTGGGGTTCCAGTCCCACATCGCGATGGATGAATGAAGATTCCTACTCACTTAAATATATTATGAAATGTATTAAAAAGTTATATAATATAAATTTTTATGATGAATGAAGGGGAAAAGGGTGAAATTTTTTTATAATTTTAATTATTAATATTTATAATATTTATCAATCTTTTGTAAATAAATTTTCTGAGCTCCACTGATCTATAATTCTCCCATGAAATAATGAATAACAAAATTAATTGTGATGCAATAGAAGAATGAAGTTCCGTACTCTCTTTAAATGGGATAGAGATGAAAGAATGAAGCTTTGTATTCCCTCTCTAAAATAAGGTAGGAGATTTTATTTATTATAATGATATTGGCACATTATTCTTGTGGAATTTTTTGTATGACGTTTGTGTAAGAATAAAATTTTATTAAATCATGAAGAGGTGTAATCTATACCATAAAACAATGATTGGAATTTAAACCAAAAGTGATTGTTAAATAACTGTCAATTGATAGTTATTTGTGATTATTATAACATGTGACTTTTATGTAAGAATAGAATTTTATGAGATCATGAAGAGTTGCGATCTATATCATAAAACAATGATTGGAATTTAAACAAAAAGTGGTTGTTAAATAACTGTCAATTGATAGTTATTTGTGACTATTATAACAATTATTATCTTCTTCTAATAGTCACCCATATTTGTCCAATTTCTACTCTTTATTTTAATAATTTTTTCATTCTGAGGCAATGAATATTTTTTTTTATTTATTATGATTACTATTATTATATTCATTTATATTTTTTGGAGTTTAATTTATACAAAAAATTCTCGGTGTAATTGCAAAATAATTTCAGTCAAATTTTTGGAGTTTAATTGTAGAACGATTGTTTCACTTGATTGGACAATCAAACTAGATGGTCAAGTACAAGTAACGGTAAGGGGCGGACCATGTAAATTGATGACTAGATTTGCCTTTAGAATCCCCAAACCATCAATAACAGAAATATATTGTTGGTCCTTGTATTAATTAGCTGATTAAGCATTCACCGTGTATTTCAATTTTGTTTGAGGAATCCGTGGCTGATAATATTCAAAATTTAGATGTATCCTTGTGTCGCCTTACAAGTTGCAAGAAACCATGGTACTATACAATGTTACATGTGAACAATGTGCACAAAGATGATAATATGTTATATATTGACCACGTTATATGTTATATGTTATGTGTATGTATTTGTCAAAGACTACTATATATGCATCTTACTTTTTCTCAATAGTAGAAATCAGATTGTTGATTTTGAACTCCTATTGTATTTATTCGCTTCTAGATGCCTATGCTGAAGTGGTACAAGGACTTTTTTCAAAATCCAACTTTTTTCATAACATAATTTGATTTATCTTATTATTAGCCTTCCTTACAGATATGAATATGATCTAAAATTAGTTTTCAGAAATTCAGCACATGACAATCTTGTGTTTAGAGACAGTTTTCACCTAGCAAACTAATACAATTATTTGTATGTAAAATTGTAGTATATTTATATGATATATTAGAAGAAATAATAATCTGAATATATCATTTTATAATTTCAACAAATGCTTAAATTCAAAAAAAAAAAAAAAAAAAAAAACTCATTTTCGACATATCAACAAACATGCAATTTGACATTTTTAGCTTATATATAGATACATTTGATCTTAAGTCTGGTATTTTTTTGTAACATTGATCAGATATATAGTTGAACTAGTTGACTATCAGTTAGTTTCTTTTTGAATTTTTTTAGAAAACTCTTTTTGAGGAAATCTGGGTTACATACAAATATGGTAGGAACACATCTTGTGATTAGCTACCTGTTACGGCCGTTATAGCGGTGTGACAGAAATTCACGACCGTAACAACCACCACCGTTATGTAAAGGCCATAACCGTTATATTGTCGCTGGCCGTTATGACTGTTATGCTTCTCTTTCTTTTTTTTTAAATATGAATTTTGTATGTATTGCTATTTTTCTCTTTTTATTTTCTAGTTATATAGAAGTTGAGTAAAAATCTTATCTATACATGTTTTGAATGTCCAATCTTCAAATTCTACAAGATTTCATTACTTTTTTAACTTAATTGTATTTGAATATGAACTTATATCTATTTATCCCCCCCCCCCCCCCAAAAAAAAAAGAACTTATATGATATATCTATTTCTGTTATATTAAATTTATTTTACATTATTATGTTGACATTTTGTATTTTGAACTTTTGTTTATGAGAATATTATTTTTAATATTAAATGTACTTCATTTTTTTTTCTTAACAAATCAGAGAAGTTGTCCACAATTATAATTAGTAAAGTAAAAATAAACAAATAAATCCAACAATAGGAAAATTTTCCATAGCAACTTAAACCTAATATAAAAATTAGTATATATATTGGATCATGTTTTAAAACTAAACAAAAATACTAAAAATCATTTTCAACCTCACTAAATGTGATTCTAAAATTAAAAAAAAAATGCGTATCGGTATGTTTTCTTAAAGTTGAGCGAATAATTAAAAAAAATTTACAGTTTCAGTTATCGCCACCGTTATGCTACGGTCGCTACATCCTGCAACCGCGTCAGCTTTACCACTACCATTATGGTAACCACCACCATTATTTAAAACATTGGCTACAATTATTGTTGATATATACTTGCCATCTAATTTTAGTTGATTTGTCCACTAGTTTGTATTCTTATTGTTGATTTTTGCATATATATGTTCCTTATGTTGGTTAAAAAAGATGTAATGTAATTGATAAATGTGCCTAGAATAAAAGTATAAACACATCACATTGTAGTTAAACATGATCTTGAAACTTCAGTGGTAGCTCTTTTTTTGACATATAAGACAATCCACTCTTGTAGGATCAATAAGCAAAAGTTGTGAGACTTGTGGCACGAACATAATTCCCTATCCACTAAGCACAGGACCAAACTGTGGTGATCCCATGTACTTCAATTTCTTCTGCAACTTCTCAACTGGCCAAGTTAGCTTCCGGACTCTAGGAGACAACTTTCAGGTCAACGACTTTCAGGTCAACAATATCAATCCAAAAACACGCAAGTTTGTCATTGAAGTGAAAGATAAAGATTGTGGTGCGAGAAATTCAAAATATCTACAGCTCAGTCCAGCATCCCCTTTTCAGGCGCTTAACTTGTGCTCTCATCAAAAGCAATCAAGAAATCGAAATGAAGTAGAGTTTGTTTGGAATTCCCCACTAGAGCCACCTTGTACTTCAGCCATAGACTGCAAGGATTGGCCTAATTCAAGTTGCAATGCGACAAGTGGTGGTAAAGGTTGGTGTCATTGCAATGCAAACTATCAATGGAACAGGACTGCAATAGCTTGTACACAAGGTGAGGATGCTATATAATGCATATATTTTATCATTTTTCTTAAGTACTAGACTTTTCCCATTGGCTGGAGGAATGAATGAAACTATTAGTCAGATGTGCTGATAATTGATTTATCAACTGTAAACGTTGCCTCTTGTGTTACTTGTTTGGTATCTATATTCTTAACTAGATAGATGCAAATTCTGTGCCTTTTCATATCTAAGAGAGTCTCTCTCTCTCTCTCTCTCTCTCTCTCACACACACTTTCTTTGTTTTTTTTTTAGTGGGCAGTAACCCTATGAAATCTGGAGGATCTAGGCACTTTGGAAGCTCTGAGAAGAAACATAAGTCAATTTCTTTGAAAACCAGAGTTATTTTCATAGTTGTGTTTTTCATATTTGTGCTATTATGCATCATTAGCTTGATTTTCTATAGAAGAAGAATGGCAGCAAGAAGACGAGGTAATTAATTAGTCAGCCCCATAATGTGCGTTGATTAAATTAAATTTTTTTTAGTTTACTGTTATTCTGTATCTTGAAAATATTAATGATAATGTCATTGTTCCATTCCATGTTAGAATTTTCTATAACTAAGTTGTATACTTATCTTCAACATCAGAAAGCAGAGAAAGAAGAGAGGGAAATCAAGTGCTTCAGATGTATGACATGGAAAGAAGTGTTAAAAACTTCTTAGATTCGAGCGAATTCAAAGAGGATGATAAAAAAGGCATTGACGTACCTGTTTTTGACTTAGAAAGCATATTAGAAGCTACAAATTACTTCTCAGATGAAAATAAGCTCGGACAAGGGGGATTTGGGCCTGTTTACAAGGTTATAGTCCTTTCCTAATTACTCATTGAAGTTCATTAATAAGTAGTTTCTTCTTTAATGACATCACAGTAGTCTAAAAGTATGCTTGTAGGGTAAGTTCCCTGGAGGACAAGAAATCGCTATAAAGAGGTTGTCAACTCATTCAGGACAGGGTTTAGAAGAATTTAAGAATGAGGTTGTCTTGATTGCCAAACTTCAACACAAGAATCTTGTCAGACTTTTGGGCTACTGCATCAAAGGCGATGAAAAGATTTTACTTTATGAGTATATGCCAAATAAAAGCTTAGACACATTCATATTTGGTTAGCCTTTATGACCATATTCCTCAAATGTCAATTCTAAATTTACTATATGTTAATTAATATAAATGAAACATGGTAATCTGACTGCTTTTATTTTTATTTTAATGAATTATTTCCAAGATCAAACATTGTGCTTGTCATTGGATTGGAAGAAACGCTTCGATATCATTTTGGGGATTGCTCGTGGGCTTCTTTATCTTCACCAAGACTCCAGGTTGAGGATTATTCATAGAGATATGAAAACAAGCAATATTCTTTTAGATGAAGAGATGAACCCCAAAATTTCAGACTTCGGCTTAGCAAGGATAGTTAAGGGCAAAGAAACAGAGGCAAACACCATGAGAATTGTTGGAACATAGTAAGTATAGTATGATTGAAGGTATCATCATCAAACTAAGAATTGCCATGTTTTCGGGGATGCAAATTTCAAGTCATTCATTCTTTGTCTAACGTGTCCTATCCTACTAATATTAACTTAAGTTTAAAATTTGGCATAATAATGCAGTGGCTATATGTCTCCGGAATATGCATTAGATGGATTGTTCTCAGTAAAGTCCGATGTCTTCAGCTTTGGAGTAATTGTGCTCGAAATTGTCAGTGGGAAAAGGAACACAGGATTTTATCAGTCCAAACTAGCCTTGAACCTTTTAGGTTATGTGAGTGCTAAAATTTGTTTGACCAAAATATATAATCTTCTATGTCTTTTGGTTTACTCAAAATGTTTTGATTGGATGATTTATCATCTCAGGCTTGGAGATTGTGGAATGAGGAGAAGGCATTAGATTTGATGGATCGGACACTAGTCGAATCGTGCAATAGAGGTGAAGTTTTAAAATGCATAAATGTTGGGTTCTTGTGTGTACAAGAAGATCCTAGTGATCGTCCAAATGTGTCAAATGTACTTTCCATGCTCACTAGTGAAGCTGCAACTCCTCTTCCAAATCCTAAAGAGCCAGCTTTTGTTGCAAAGAAGTGGATTTCTTCTGGACCTTCTTCTTCTTTTGACAAACCTGAAACATCATCTTCTAATAATGAGTTGACAATGTCTACAGAACCCGGCCGATAAATAAGATAGTATTTTCATGAATCTTTACTTCTACATTTCTGATAGTAATTTAGGTGCGATAAGTTTGTGTAATGTTAATTTTATGGTAAATGAGTAATAGGTCTTATTTTTGAGACATATTACTCATTAAGTTTATCGGTCTTTCTTGTTTTTATGAATAAATTTACAGTGATAAATTTATCAGCATGACCTGTTAATAAATAAGTCTAATTAATAAGATTGATAGATAAGCGCCCCCTTAATTTTATTAGTCTCCAAATCATATTAGTGTCATCTCCATGTTTTGTGATTCTATTTTTCTATAAATTTATTTTTATTTTTATGGTAGAATAGACTCACCTCCGTGCAGTTTGAAGAAAAAAAAAAAAAAAAAAAAACTAAGTTAGTCTCACTCTTTTCATATATTAGTGTTATCTCCATGTTTTGTGATTCTATTTTTCTGTAAATTTATTTTTATTTTTATGGTAAATTATACTCACCTCTGTGCGATTTGAAATAAATAAATAAATAAAAGACACTATGTTAGTCTCACTCTTTTCATATGTAATTATACTACTGACTTTTCTTTTAATATTACTAAAGCAATCAAAATGCATTCAGAATATGTATAAACATTGAAATAAATACAAATTAATATATATTTTAGCAGAAAAGAGATAATAACATTATTATTTTTTTAATAGTTTAATTGTTATTTGAATTAAAATCTTAAGAGAAATCAACGTAATTATGACAGAAGTGTAAGATTTTTTGAGGGGATGGTCGGGTGTCCAGATAAACTGTGATTAATCTCAAAATCTATGCAAAGTGTCCCCTCTACGTGGGTCGGGCAAAAGTGTGGGATTAACAATATTTTTTCCATTGGTTGGGATGGGCCTTGTTTCAATAATTTAAATCTTTCATTTTGTGGGTAATTCTATTTGCACACAAATATAAATTCAGTACGCCCAACTAAAATTTTAAAACTTTAGTTTCTATTATATCTTAATATAAATTTACTAATAAGGGTAATACACAACAAATCTTAAAATAAAATATTATTTTTTCCATGGTATACCCTAATCACTTATATATATATATATTTAATTGAGAGGGTTGTAGGGTTTATGGAAGAACTGGTTTAAGGCCAAAAAGTGTCAAAACTTAGAAAAAAAAAATATATATAAATAAGAATCTTCAATGACATTGTAGGGGGGTTCGAGGTTAGAAAGGTGATTAAAGAGGCAAAACTATGCTAACGGTTCAACATGGATGAAATGGCTAGAGAATGAGCAGCAACAACTGTCTGGGGAGTTGGAGAGTGGGCAGTTGGGTAAGGGTGAAGCAAGTAGCTGAAGAAGAAGACAATGGCAGTGCACAAATAGGCAGCATCTCCCCCAAATCTCCAAATGGGTCCTATTTATAGGCTTTTTTTTGATACCAAGAGGACACTAAGTGACCAAATAGAGAGAAAACAGGTGTCCCTAAGGATCACATGGAATATTCTTCCTTGAGCCAATAGATTAAATGTGCCACGTGCCCCTCTGCATATACTGTGTACTATCTGTTTGCGTCCGCAACTACCTTTTTGAGCTTTAACAAGTTCAGTTGCGAAGGGAGTATTTGTCACTGCACTTGCCTTCTTAGCTCGAACCTCAGCAAATGCACCTGCAGTGGTAAACCTTGCTGTTGCACTTGCCTTCTTGTAGACCGCCCCGAGAACTCCGCGTCTCCGCGCCGCGAGGGCGCGAATCATTTTGTCTTAGCTACTACAATTCGGACTCGTATCACGATTCTGAATCTAATCTCACAAAGTGCGATGTAAGACCGATAAATCATCAAAGAGTCCAAATTTGACAAATCGTTTTGGAAAACTGATTTTTATAAAGAAGTGCCAAACATGGACTGCTTTGCCAGATACAGAGTCGCCACCTAAATATTTTATTTTGGGGAAATTTCGGAAACCTTGACTCGTGCCTAAGGCCACGTGTCCGTCATCACCAAAGTTGCCTCGGCTCGGGAATTTGGGTACGAGAGAGGAAGATCATGCAATGAGCACCTCCGCTCGCCCGATCAAAGATCGGCCTTTACTAACATGATATTTTGTTTTTGAAAACACATGTGTTCTTATTCCAGTTATTAACCTAGAATTACTATGTGATGCGCACAGCATACAAGTATAGACTAGATCGCCTAAGTTGGAACAAAACATTGCATGTTCGTTTGTGAAAATGATTTGAAGTTTGCTACTCGCAAGTAAGCTAAGTCGGAGATTTTGCCACCCTTAAGTGGGTTTAAAACTCGCATTTCGATGAATTGTTCCAATTCAAGCAATCCAATCTTCACCCACAGGCATTCATGCATTTAATCACTTAAGCAGTTAGCCTCATGGAAAGCATGCTAACATGGCAACATACACATCTCATGCAGGGATGCTAAAGCATAAGCCCTCACAGTGTACTCCGAGCCAAAACAGAGAACTAGTTAGAAATCATGCATGATCCTAGTTCATGTTAAGATGGCTAATGAAACACATGCAAAAATGCAACTTAGATAGGCTCGGCTATTCTAAGATGGCATATGAAATACAACAATTGATACATGTATTCAAATTGGAATTGAAATTCAATGTGGTTTATATGATGCGCCGAGCCCGGTGCATGCAAAACAGATGAATAGATGAACGCATGCAAGCATAAGGTATGATAATCAAAATATGCCCTAAAACTAACCATCGTAAGCGGTAAAGTAAAAGGGAGAAAGAAATGGGGGTTGGAAAACATGCACCACACACACGCACGCTTATTACAATAGTTGGCCCTCTCGACGGAGGGTCCGAATAATAAGCTAACTAGCTAATCTAAGCTAATTAAACTAATTATTACACCACAAAACTAATTAACTAACAAGCTAACTAATTAAGTACAAAACGAAGCTAATTAACTAACAAGTTAACTAACTAGTTATTAGAACACAAATAAGCAGCTAAACGCATTAACTACTTAAATACAGAACCAAAGCATAAACTAGCTAAGGAAAGCAGTAAAGAGAGGTCCTCGGGATGAGGAGTGCATGCATGCTCGTTCGCCTCGTTCGGAAATCCAACGCGATGCCCCGATTTGCCTCTGCTCGTAACTGTTCTCAAAACCTTGCACCATGCTCTAGAAAGCTTCCAACTCACTTTGGGGACCTGTAGGAGCATGGCCGACCACTTTTTGGGGGTGCCAACTACCTGCTGACCAGTTACCATTGCTGCAGACCAGAAAAAGTGGTCGGCCAGCTAGTTTTTCTGGTCTGCCGACCACTTGTTGCTGCACTTCTCCAGTTTGCTGCAATAGAGAGTAAGAAAGGGTATGGCAATGTATTTGCAAAGTATGTGTGCACAACCACCCTTCCTATCATTTCATAAGCTCAAGGGAGTGCGGTTCTTGACCCTCAGGCCACCAATCGCGCATTTCAATGCATGATGGCCAAGAAGCCAAATTGCACAATTCAATATGAAATGAATGCACACATAAGACACATAAAGCCTTGACCTCTATCATGTATGATCAAGAGGGTTGGTGACCGAGAATTGAGGCATGTTTTATCACTTTAAGTATGAAACGCCCCTCGTTTCTCGTGTTTGGACTAACACCAAATCCAAACACAATGCAAGTAACAACATGCATAACACAATGCAATTAACAACATGGCATACACAATGCAAAGAATAATATGGCATACACAATGCAAAGAACAACATGACATACGCAATGTAATGTAACATAAGCATGCAAACGATATGGCATACACAATGCTAAGAACAACATGGCATACTCAATGCAATGTGACATAAGCATGCAAACAACATGGCATACACAATGCTAAATGCTAAGAACAGCATGGCATACACAATGCTAAATGCTAAGAACAACATGGCATACTCAATGCAATGTACCATAAGCATGCAAGCAATATGCAAATAAACATGGTAAATGGACTTAAACCGAATATGGACAGATCTCAGCCATGCCCAAATCAGTGGCCAAAATGCTAAGACTTAGGCACAAAGAAGTAAGACATGTATGCACATGCATTGGCCCATCAACTAGGCCTAAGAGTACAACCTTCAAACACAGTGAAGAAGTGATAAACATGGAAGTGTGACAACACTACATGCTCTCAAATTAGGTATGAAATGATGCCAAATCACTCAAACAATACAAGTATAGCATGCAAAGGTCCTTAAGTATTAAAGCTAGCAAAGAGGACTACAAAGGGGGCATGCAATACATGGTACAAAGGCATGAACCAATCATGGACAAAACTCAAATAGGTCTAAACAAAGACCATAATATGCCAAGATGGAGGCTCAAAGGCCTAGGCACGCATGCATACAAGCTAAGCCACAAACAAGGTAACAAATGCACAACCCTTGGAGGCACTCAAAGGGTGGAAGAAATGGGAATATGCCAATGCTATATGCTCTGAAATATCATGTGAAATGATACCAAATCATGTACATGATGCAAATGAAGCATGCTATGGTATCCAAAGCTTGAAGCTAGCATATGCATTTGTACTACAACTATGCAAAACATGAAGCATATGGTCAAGGCAACCCAAAAAAGTCTTAGAACATGTCAAAATGATGCTAAAACATGTATGGAAGGAAGCCAAAACAAGCTAGCATGAAGGGCATGAAGCATGGAATATGCAAGGCCAAAAGGGAGGGTTACACTACACTTACTAAGACCAAGCATGAGATGGCTTCGCCAACAAAAATTAGAGTTATATCATGGCAAAATAACCCCAAAAACACATTGAAATGATAGCTCACAAGCTTAGGCATGAAGGCATAGGCAATGACTCATTCCTAGGCATAAAGGACTAACCCTCCAAAGCATGGAAAGAGTAACAAATGTGAGTGCATGAACATGAAACATGTACTGAAATCACATTTCAAATGATGCCAAATCATTCAAATAGGCCAAGCAATGCATGCTAGTGGACTCGATACACAAAACTAACAAGCTAAAATGCACTATAGCTATACAAAGCATGGCATGCATGACCAAGACAACACAAATCAAAGCTTAAGCATGGTAAAACATGGACAAAAGCTTCTTGAAGTTAAGCCAAAATCATGTTAGAATGATGGTCTAAAGCATGATACATATTAGGCTAGTTCATGGAATTGCACTACAAGTGCATGGAGCATGCATGGGGCTATCAAACCAAACCTTAACAAAGGTATATCATGGCAAAAAAACACCAAGAACATGCTGAGATGGACTCAAAACAAGCTAGAAAGACATGCTACTTCATGAAGCACACAAAACTAGTTTGCAAGATTTACACTATAAGTGTATAAAGCATGCAAGGGATGACAAAACCAAATCAAAACAGTGGTATGCCATGTCAAAATAACCCCAAATATATGCTAAGATGGAGCCAACATAAGCTTAACAAACATGCTCACACATGAGGCATACAAAGCAAGCATACAAGACATAAGGAGAGGGGATGACCCTCTCCTATTTGGGACCTCAAAACCACCTTTCCACCACTGAAAATTCTCTGAGTTTCAGTGGTGAGAAGGCTAAAACAAGGTGGTTCTAATAGCTTAAAAGGAAGGTTCAAAACAAGGCCTAACAAGGCACAAGAGGGGGTAGACTACCCCCAACACCAACAAGGCCTCAAACAAACATGTTAAGGACTGAAAAATAGAACTTTTTGTAGTTTAAAGTTAGGTCTAAAACAACATGCAAGTAGGGCCAAAAGCATAAGCAAAAATAAGGGTTTAAGAGGTTAGTTTCTCACCCTTGTAGAACAACTCTAGAGCAACAACTCTAGTAGCTTTTTCTGACCAAAACCAGTCCAAAAACTTCAAAACAACTTCAAGGGACCTCAGCTCCAAGAGTATGGTGTTTCACTATGTGTTTGTGTGTTAAAGTGTGATAAAAAGGCACCTTGGAAGCAGAAATGTGAAGCAAAGAGCAAGATAGAGACAAATGTGTATCTATATCTCTCAAGCACAAAATTCTGAACCTGGAGAAGGAGGGGGGAGGTTCTCTTATATAAAGAACCAAAGTGTAAGCTTGTTGAACAAGCTTAAGGTCTAGAGCCATCTCTCCATACACGTGTATGAAGGATGGTCTTAGAGCTCTCCAGCTGTTACAGCTGGAGAGAAAATATCTCCAGGAATGAGCTGGAAAGCTGCCGACCACCTGAAGTGGTCGGCCAGCTACTTACACTGGTCGGCCGACCAATGGAAGTGGTCGGCCAGGGAAGAAAGTGGTCGGCCATGGGGGGAAGATGGTCTGTAGCATGAAAGCAAGGCAGTGGTGTGGTGGCCGACTAGAAAAGGTGGTCCAAAGACCAAGAAAATCAATTGGCCGACCAGAAAACTGGCTGGCAGGAAGGAAAGTGGTCTCCAAGGGGAAGAACTGGTCTCCCACCCTTATACCACCTTCCAAACAAGGAAAACATGGCTTTTACCAAAAACAAACCAAAAGGGATGCAAGACAAGAGTCCGGGAGGCAAGGCGCGCAGCCGGGAGCCTCAAAAACTAGTCTACGGGCACCAAAAGTGGTCTATGACCACAAAAGTGGTCTCCCAGACCACAGTGGCCCTCTAGGCCAAGGCAACAAGGCATGGTTTGAAAACCAAGCCAAACGGAGAACGTTAAGCGGTCCCGAGACAAGGCGCGCGGCCGAAGGCTCCGAAAATCGGAAACTAGTCTCCAAGCGGAAAAAGTGGTCTACGACCGCAAAAAGTGGTCTACAGCCACAAAATGATGGTCTACAAGACCTCTCCCTCCCTCCAGGGAGGAGAAAACAAGGTTCGGTCCACAAACCGAGCCAAAGCACAAAGAGTTCAGAGGCCTAGAGGCAAGGCTCTAGGCCAAAAACTCCGGAAACTCGAAACGAGCTCAAACATGCACGATCACCGAGCGCTCAATCGATGATGTCTGAGTCTTAAGGTCGGTCAAAAATAGGGTGTCTACACTTCTCAGTTCTATTTAGCTAGTACATGTATTCTCAGGACTCCATTAGCCTGCTATCGGCTATGTTCGTGTTCACCTCAGCGAAGCCTCCACCCTTAGCCACCTAACCACAAACTCTCTAGCTTCACAATGCGAAGGCCATAACCAAGCCTACTATCAGCCATGCTGTGCCTTAGTACCAAGCCCAAGGGGGCTTCCTTGGTCCTGCCTATGCAACCAAGGCAGGTCCATAACTTGGGTAAATGGAAAGAGAGTCTCTTGCGCTCGGGCTGCCCTGCTGCCATCTTCGCGGGTCACCGCGGTAAATTGGTATCCCTGAGCCTACTATCAGCTCCAACCAGTAAGCCTTGGGGCCTGCTATCAGCACCAAGTTAATGAACTTTGGGGCATGTTATTAACCCTAGGCTAGTAATGCCTTGGGCTCTGCTATCAGCGCCAAGCATTAGCCTCTACTTGCAGAGGGGAAGTTTCTCCCAAAAACTACTATCACCTTGGCAGGATGTTCTTTCTGCACATTAGTTGCGGCGGCTATATGTGATATCCCTGTTCCGTAATATGTTAATTGGTCCTTAACATGAATATGATTATGTGTTTAATATGATTTTATGTGCCATTATGTGAAAATATGTGGTTTTGAATTTCTTTCTGTTCACCGTAGGAATATCTGTTTGATTGTCTGCTTTGGAAATTAAATTGAAGGCCTTATTGGCCACAGAATCCGAAATTGACTGCGCCATTGTGATTGGCATAATTTTTAGAGCCTACGGTGAAATTTAATTAGAAATTGATTCGGATCAAATTAAATTGATTTAATTAATTAATTAAGTGCTCAAATATCTAATATTAAATTAATGTGACTTAGTGGGGTTGTGTAAGGGCCATTACACTCTCAATTCTTCTCTTTTGTGTTCATTTGGCTGATATCAACTCTAAGAGAGAGAGAGAGGGTCGGCTAGAGAGAGAACAAGAGGGAAAATTATGTGTTTGGCTCAAGTTTGAGAAATTGGAAGGTTGAACTCAAGGATTAAGCATACATTGGGGAAATTGAGCTTCTAGGTGAGTAATCAACCCTTTGATTCATGAGTTGAGTTGTAATTTTGTGGATTGAAGATTAATTAGTGAGTTAGACTATGGATTGAATTGATTTTGTTAAATTTGAAGTCATGGAATGCATGCATGTGTATAATTGCCATGAATTTGTATAGTTGAGCATGAAAAATATGATCCTTGTAGAATTTTGGCTAGAACTCATGCTTGTGATCATCATTTGTACCATTTGAGTTGAAAATGGAAGTTATATCCCACATGCATGTACAATTCATAAGAGTATGAGCTTGAATGCATGAAATTGTTAAGTTGAAAGCGGGTTTGGTGTAGATTAGGACATGCATGTGATTAATTTGTGAAATTGAGCTTCATGGTGTTGTAATTTGGTGTTGGTACCATGTTAGTATCTGTATATGTGAAATTTGAGCCATAATATGCAAGAAATGTTGGTTGGAATATTGAATTTGAGCTCAAGAACATTGCTGGAAAACCCAGAAATTTTGATGTCTGCTCGAGCGGGGAATACGAGCTCCCAATATATTTTGCAGACATGGTGTTCGCTCGAGCGGGGAAGTTCACGCCCGAGCGGGGAGCTATGTAGACAGAACTTCCGCTCGAGCGCCTGAGTTCAAGCTCGAGCGTGAAATTGATGTAACCAGCACTTTTGCAGACCTTATGGGTCCGCTCGAGCGGGGACCCTGTTTTCTGAAATTTTGTTTATGTGTTCTGTGTTTCGTTTTCCGTCCTCTTTCACTTGTAAGCACTCTTAGGCATGCATTGAGCATTGTAAATGAGTTAAAGAGATAAGAATGAAGCCTAAAGAGGAATATGTGAATTAAGGAATAGATTGAATCGTTTGTGACCCATATGTGCTATGTGATGTGTAGGGTCAAGCTCCAGGGCAAACCAACCAACCGATCACTGTAAGTAATATCTTAATAAAGATAACTGAAATATATTGTTGTCCAAATTACTTACTTTTATGTAAGTTTTATAAGTTCGTTGATTCGATTGGTGGGCAATGTTGCTATGCCAACTGAATGGGCCGGAGGCCATTTTGACATGAATGAATGGGCCAGAGGCTGTTTTGACATGAATGAATGGGCCAGAGGCTGTTTTGACATGAATGAATGAGCCAGAGGCCGTTTTGACACGAATGAATGAATGGGCCAGAGGCCGTTTCGACATGAATAAATGAATGGGCCAAAGGCCAGTTTGATACGAATAAATGAGTGGGCCAAAGGCCAGTTTGACATAAATGAAAATATGAATTGGGCCCAAGGATGTTTGAAGCTTGTTGTTCTACATGCCGTTTGTATAATTCCTTTATTTGATATTATTCACTGGGCTTTCGCTCACGCTCATTCATGTGTTTGTAGGTGAGCCAAGAGAAGTCCAAACCCGGCCCCAGTGAAGTCTGTGAAGAACAACAAAGGTTTTGAAGAGTCAGCCCTTGTGTCTCACGCACGAGACCCGTCTTCGCCTTTTTGTCATTCTATTTTTTTTTGTCATGTGGGTGAAGTCTTTGAATATGTTGTATACAGTTTTCTTGGTTTGACTTAGACTTATATGATCCTGTATGTACAGAACCTTGTGTAGTACATATTTTGTTGTGAGTTATTAATATGCATATGTAGGGTTTGTTATGATGTGCCATGTAAGCACAGCTATATGGACAAAGTTTTAAACTGCTTCCGTTTGGCCCCCCATTAACTCTGTTAACATACTTTTGGTTACAGTTGAGGCCGTAGGTAATCTCATGATTACTGGCCGGTTATGCCCTCAACCCACGGGGGCGGGTTCGGGTCATGACAGAGTGGTATCAGAGCACGAGTTAATAACTCACACACTTGTCCAAAAGAGCAATAAGCGTCTAGAAACGATCTAGGATGCATTCATGTGATAGGTATGAATTTGGAAGCATTGAGAAGATGCCTAATTGTTTTGATATGAATGATTATGTACTATAAGTTTGTGAATTGCTTGCATTGCAATTGTTGAATATGTGTGCTTTCTAGTATATGCATACTTGTGTATCTCTTGTATAAAGTATAATGTAAGTTTAATCTAGATGGTAAGAACAGGAGGTGATGAGATAGAGGAGTCCTCTACTGCCAGAATAGACAGAATGGAAAGATTGATTCAGGAAATGGCAGAAACGTTGAGGCAACAACAGAAGTGGCAATAACAGTGGCAACAACCACACCCTCCACCTCCACCTCCGACACCTCCTGTGCTAGATGATTAGAATGGCGATCGGATAATAGCACTCACCAAAGAATTCAAGAAAATGAAACCACCACAGTTCCACGGGGGACTAGATTTGTTGAAAGCCGAAGCATGGATCCTCGGCATTGAGAAACTGTTTGAAGTGCTCCCGTGTTCAGAGACATCGAAAGTACTTCTAGCCACTTTTATGCTAGAAGACGAGGCAAGAAGATGGTGGATGTTAATGCGTGAGAATCATAAGGATGTTGACTGGGTGAAATTTCTGGGGATTTTCTACGACAAGTACTTCCCACAATGTGTTCGGGATAAGAAAGTAGCAGAGTTCATGGAACTTAGGCAAGACAGCATGACTGTAGCTGAGTATGAGGCCAAATTCACTGAATTGGCCAGGTTTGCACCACATGTAATTGATACTGACTATAAAAAGGCGAGACATTTTGAAGGTGGACTTCGAAGTGAGATTTTAGAAAGAGTGAATGTCTTGAAGCTGGAGACCTATATTGGGGTGCTAGACAGGGCCATCATATCAGAGGCTAACATAGCTAGACAGACTAAGTCAACAGCTGACTGGAAAAGTAACAAAAGGCAAGGCTTCTTCTCAAAGAAGAAATTTTCGAAAATGCAAAATACGGGTTCCTCAAATACTTCAAATTCTTCCCGAGACACAGCTCCCATGTGCAATATTTGTAGCAGAAAGCACCGTGGAGTTTGTTACCGTGTGTCAGGAGCCTGTTTCAAATGTGGGAAACAAGGGCATATGGCCCGAGATTGTAATCAGAATGGTGGAAAGCTAGCTGCTAGCTCAACTGCATCGATCCCGAAGCGGGGAAATACTTTGAAGTCTGCTACCACCGGGGATACAGTGAGACAGGGGAGACTTTTTGCGTTTGTTCCGGGCGATACACGGAATGCCAACGCAGTTGTCTCAGGTACTATTTCTATATGCAATCAGGATGCTTTTGTGTTAATTGACTCCGGATCCACACACTCTTTTGTGACATGTGCATTTGCATCTAGACTGAATAGACCTCTAGAATTACTGCCATATCTGCTATGTGTGTCTGCTCCATCTGGGGAATCTGTATTGTGTGAATCTATATACCAGTTTTGTGATATGCGTGTTGAGGATGCTATCCTATATGTAGATTTGTTACCCTTGAACTTTAGGCATTTGGATGTAATTTTGGGCATGGATTGGTTGACCAAATATTGTGCCATCATTGATTGTGTGACAAAACGGGTTGTGTTTAAACCACCAGAACATAAGGAAATTGTGTTTGTGGGTAATGGGGTAGTGCTTCCACCTTATTTGATATCTGCAATGAAAGCATGCAAACTGATCAGGAAAGGATGTCACGGTTATTTGTTCTATGTGTTGTCTGAACAATCTGTGAATGTTGAATTGAATGATATCCCTATTGTTAGACAATTTCCAGATGTGTTTCTGTAACAAGTCCGTGAGGGACCTCGCTACAGTTCGGACTCGATTTGTGCCACGGTTCTAAATCTTGAACCAAAGAGTCCCAATCCGGCAAATCGTTTTGAGAAAAAACAGGTTTTTAGGAAAGAAGTGCCAAACATGGACTGCTTTGCCAGATACAGAGTCGCCACCTAAATATTTTTTAAATGGGAAATTTAGGAAACCCTGACTCGGTGCCAAAAGGCCACGTGTCCGTCATCACCAAAGTTGTCTCGGCTCGGGAACTTGGGTACGATTGGGGAAGGTCACATCGTGAGCACCCCCGCTCGCCCGGTCAAAGACCGGCCTCTACTAACCATGATATCTGCTTTTGAAAACATTGTATGCTCTTATTCCGGTTATTAGCCTAGGTTACTACGTGATACGCACAGCATACAAGTATAGACCGAGTCGCTTGAATTGGAACAAAACATTTCATGTTTGCTTGTTTGAAAATTGTGTGATGGTGCTACCCGCAGGTAGGCTAAAATGCGGATTTGCCACCCTCAGGTGGGCTTAGAAAATAGTGATGTTGCCACTATCTAGTGGGCTTAAAACAAACAGTCAATGCATTGTCCCAATTCAAATAACTCAACCTCCACCCACAGGCATTCAAGGCAGTTATATCACATAATCAATTAGCCTCATGGCAAGCATGCTATCATGGCAGTCACTCACACGTATGCAAGGATGCTAAAGCATAAAACTCACCGAGTACTCCAAGCCAAAACAAAAGCTGATTAGAAATCATGCATGATCCTAAATATGCTGAAATGCCTAATGCAACACATGCAAAGATGCAATTATAGCAGGCTCGGCTATTCTAAACATGGCATATGAAATGCTACAACTAACACGTATTCAATTTGGAATTGAAATACAAATGCAGTTTGTATGATGCGCCGAGCCCGGTGCATGCAAAACAGATGGATGATGCAAACATGCTGTCATACTGTATGCTAATTGAAATATGCCCTAATCTACCATCATAAGCAGATAAATAAAAGGGAAGAAAGACGTGGGGTTGGAAGACATACATCACACACACCCACACTTATTACAGCACTGCCCTCGCGCAGAGGGTCCGAATAAATATACAGTCCGAATAAAAAAATATTACAGTCCGAAATAATACAGATTCCTAATTAATTGACAAATTAACTAAGAAAAACTGTAAACTGGCATGCAGGCCAGGGACTGCCTCGATTCTGATGAATGATGCATGTTTGGGCTGCTTTGTGCGGAAATCCATTGGGATGCCCCAATTAGCCTCTGTTTACAATGTTTCTCGAAATGCGTGCCAAGTCCCGGAAAGTTGTTGATTCTTCATTTTGCTGCAACAGAGAGCAGGAAAGGGGCATAGCAATGTATTTCACACAAATATATGCATGCCTCGATCCTCGTGCCACCAATCACGCATACCGATGCATGATGGCCGAGGAGCCGAATTGCACAACTCAATATAGGATGAATGCACATGAATGCTAAAACAAAACCTAACTCCATCATGGGTAATCCGGAGTGTCGGTGACTTGGGAATTGAGACCCGTTCCGTCACTCGGAGTACGAAACGTGCCTCGTTTCCCGTGCCATATACATGATATGCATGAAATGCAACTAAGATACAACCTAGTATGCACAATGCAGATGAGACTGAGATGCCTCGAAACGCGTGCACATAGGCACGCGAACCGAGGTAATGCATGAATGCAATCTAAGATACAACCTAGTATGCACTATGCTGGTGAAAACGAGATGCCTCGAAATGCGTGCACACAGGCACGCGAACCGGGGTAATGGTACTAAAGCATGAAATGGCACTCCAAATGCAAATTGGGCTTACACTAACATGAGAGGGCCTCGGCCACACTCACATAAGAGGCCGTGAGATGAAAAAGAAAAAAAAAAGAAAAAAAGAAAAAAAAAAGAAGAAGTGCCTCGAAATGCATGCACACGGGCACGCAAACCGAGGCATGGCCCGAAGGCATGAAATGGCATGCGAAATGAAATGAGGGCTTACACCAACATGAGAGGGCCTCAGCCGCACTCACATAGGATGCCGGCGGATGAAAAATGAGGTGCCTCGAAATGCGTGCACACGGGTACGCAAACCGAGGCATGGGGAATGACATGCGGAATGCGAATTGGGCTTATGCTAACATGAGAGGGCCTCAGCCGCACTCACATAAGCCGCCGATGGATGAAAATGAAGTGCCTCGAAATGCGTGCACACGGGCACGCAAACCGAGGCATGGCCCGAAGGCATGAAATGATGTACGAAATGAGACGTGGCAAATGACACATGGAAAATGCAAATTTCAGCAGCTAAAATGATGCAAAACAGCCCCCGAATTAAAGCAAAGTCACACCCGATGCCCGAAATGCTATGCTATGCGCCCGAAATGACTTGCAGCTATGCCAAATGTGCAGAATATGGATATGAAGTGTAAAGACAGATGCTAGCCAGTCCCTAAACTAGAATTTTTCCAGTACAAATAATGGCCAAATAACAATCAAAAATATGGCAAAAACAGCATGCAAAAATGGGGAAAAAGTGGAGGATTATGAAGCAAGTGGTATATACAATGCCCAAACTGAAAAACACAGTTCTACAACAGTGAAGAGGGTCCAAAAATATGAACATTTACAGCTTATGGAAGCCCTCAAAACAGTGTACAAATATGGCAAACATAGCATGCAAAATATGAGCCAAAAGAGGGCTATAAAGAGAAGTGCACCAAGCATTCACCAAACAGCCAAAGACCCTTAACAAAACATGAATAATGGGTCATTTTAAGACTATTTCCAGACCTGATGATGGCCAAAAACAGAAGCAAGAATGGCCTAAAAAATCATGCAAGATATGGACCAAATAGGGGATATAAAGATAGGTCATGCATGGAAGCACCAAACAAGGTTGAGCCCTTCTACAATGTTGTAGAGGGGCTCAAAATGAGCCTAATCACAGTTTATGGCATGCTCAAAATCAGACTTCAAATAGACCAAATAAACCATGCAATTTTACGGTAAATATGGAAAATTACAAAGCAAGTGCATGATAGAGAGGCCAAACATGGTTGAGCCCTTCTTCAATGTTTAAGAGGGGCTCAAAATAGGCCTAAAACCAGTAGGGGTCAGAGCCCAAAACCACAAGAAAATAGGGTAAAGAAATGAAGCAAAAATATGTTAGAAAAAGGGAAATAGAGACTTACCCTTGAAGACAAGTCTTTGGATGCTTCTTGGCTTGGATTTGTTGCTTCTTAGCCTCTGGAAAAACTCCCTTTGCTGCTGGAATGGAAGTGATGATGGTGAGGCTTAGGGTTGATGAAGAAATGGGCTAGAGACTTGAAGATTTTTCAAGGTTTTGGAGGTGAAAATGGAGGCAAATGGCTAAGTGTTCTTGAGGAGAATTCTTCTAACCCTAGCAAAGAAGGAGGTCAGCCCCTTAAATGGGCAAGAAAGGGGTGTAAAAGGGGAGGGAAATGCACCCAAGCTTTCCCTCCCAAAATATCCCCTGGAGGATAGGATATTTTGAAGAAACAGCCGGACAGCTGTAAAGTGCTCAAAAGCAGAAAGCAGGCCGGCCAGGTGCTTTTCTTGAAGATGGCCGGCCGGCCACCCCACTGGTCGGCCAGCCACTCCCCATGGCCGGCCGGCCATGGCCAAAAATGAAGTGAACAATTACTGGCCGGCCACCATTTTTTGGTGTCCTCCCAGATGTGTAGAATAAGACCCCATGGTTGGAATTTGGCAACTCTGGAATAGGAGTCACAACATTGCATTTGAAAGAGAGGCTCAAAAATGAAAAACACAATTACTGGCCGACCACCAGTTTTTAGGGTCCTCCCATGTCCCCTCATCACAAATATGTAGTCTCGGCTCGAAGAAAATACCCCTAGGGTGTTCAACATTAGCTCGGAAGTGAGAAAAACGGGCGCCGGAGGAGCGAAACTGGTTTTCTGAAACAATTACTGGCCTCCCACCCTCCAGTGATCTTCCTGGTGCTAAAACAGAGGTACCTGCCAAAATTGAACAAAAACTAATGCAAAACGAAAGCTCGGGGACCAAAACCGCGCGGTTCGGGGTCCCGAAAATGGGCTGTAAGCACCGAAAGTGGCGTTCGGCCACGAAGTGGGTATCTGAGACCCCAGTGTCCCTCGGTAGGGAGAAAATGAGATGCATGCCAAAAACCGGAGAAATCAGAGATGGTCGGGTGGTCCCGAACCGAGGCACACGGCCTGACGGCTCCGAAAACCGGGAACCGGGCTCCGAAATGGGCAAAATGGCCTACGGGCACGAAATGTAGCCCACGGCCACTGAGAGATAGTCTACGGGACCTCTCCCTCCCTTCAGGAAAGAAAACAGAGAAAACCGAGTCTGGTTCGCAAACCGAGGCAAGGCACAAAAGAGGGTTCGGAAGTCCGGAGGCGGGGCGCACGGCCTCGACTCTGAGACTTCTGAACGAGCACAATATACAACACCACCAAGTGCTCAATCGGTGACGTCTGAGTCTTAAGGTCGGTCAAAAATGGAGTGTCTACAGTTTCCAAATGAATTACTAGGGAAATTGGTAGACAGGGAGATAGAGTTTACTATTGAAACTGTGCCAGGCACCCAACCCATTTCTAAAACTCCCTACAGAATGGCTACTTCCGAAATGAAAGAATTGAAAGAACAGTTGCAAGACCTGCTTGACAAGGGGTTTATTCGACCTAGCACTTCGCCTTGGGGTGCACCAGTATTATTTGTGAAAAGAAGGATGGAGCCCTACACCTGTGTATCGATTATCGGGAATTGAACAAGGTAACAATAAAGAACAAATATCCCCTACCCCGTATTGATGACTTATTTGACCAGTTGCAGGGATCACAGGTGTTTTCTAAGATTGATTTGAGGTCCGGGTATCATCAGTTGAAAGTTAAGGCAGAAGATGTTGAGAAAACCGCATTCAGAACGAGGTATGGACATTTTGAGTTTCTTGTTATGCCATTTGGAGTGACTAATGCTCCGGCAGCATTTATGGACTTAGTGAACCGAATTTTTAAAACCTACCTTGACGAATTTGTTGTGGTTTTTATTGATGACATTTTGATATATTCTAAAGATAGACTTGAACATGAACATCATTTGAGAACTGTCCTACAAATACTTCGGGAAAGGAAATTATTTGCTAAACTAAAGAAATGTGAGTTTTGGTTGGATGAAGTTGTTTTCTTAGGGCATGTGATCAATAAGGAAGGAATTTCAGTGGACCCACAGAAAATAGAGGCAATTGTAAATTGGCCCACACCGACGAATATAACAGAGGTCCGCAGTTTCATGGGCTTGGCCGGGTACTACAGGAGGTTTGTGAAGGACTTTTCGAAATTGGCTGTGCCTCTTACCCAATTCACACGAAAAGGGCAACCGTTTGATTGGAACGACGAAAGAGAAGCTGCCTTTCATGAACTGAAAACAAGATTGACCACTGTACCGGTTTTGACACTACCTTCAGGTGTGGAGAATTTTGTAATTTTCAGTGATGCGTCTTATAAAGGTTTGGGTTGTGTGTTAATGCAGAATGCAAAGGTTATTGCTTACGCCTCTCGACAATTGAGGCCGCACGAGAAAAACTACCTAACACATGACTTAGAATTGGCCGCAGTCATTTTTGCTTTGAAAATCTGGCGGCATTATCTGTATGGAGCAAAGTGTGAAGTCTACACGGATCACAAAAGTCTGAAATACTTCTTCACGCAGAAGGAGTAGAATATGCGACAAAGGAGATGGTTGGAACTAATAAAGGATTATGATTTAGAGATTCAGTATCACCCCGGGAAAGCTAATACAGTTGCTGATGCCTTGAGCAGAAAATCAACGGGGATTATGGCTTATTTGCTTACTGAACAGAAAGTGATCTTGCAAGATTTTGAGAAATCTGAAATTGAAGTGGTAATGTGTGAACAGGGCGGATTTATAGCCGCTATTACAGCCGAGCCGGCAATCATTGATGAAATCAAGCAGAAACAGAAGGAGGATGAATTCCTCCAGAAAGTGATTGGTGAATTTGAGGCAAGTCCGAAAGCAGAGTTCAGCATTGAAAATGAAGTGCTGAAATTCCGAAACCGAAT
The DNA here is from genome assembly GCA_036172215.1 of Camellia granthamiana. NCBI lineage: Eukaryota > Viridiplantae > Streptophyta > Magnoliopsida > Ericales > Theaceae > Camellia > Camellia granthamiana. Next base: position 38,851,739 of record CM069911.1, on the reverse strand, counting down.
GTGTGTCCCAGATATTCCGGAACTAAAGAAAAGGGTTTTAGATAAAGCCCACAGATCTATGTTTGCTATGCATCCGAGTAACAATAAAATGTATCGGGATTTGAAACAAACCTATTGGTGGCCTAAAATGAAGAAAGAGATTACAGAATATGTGTCCAAGTGTCTTCAATGCCAGCAAGTTAAGGCTGAACATCAGAAACCAGGTTGTCTACTTCAAACTCTCCCTATTCCTGAATGGAAGTGGAAGCATGTGACTATGGATTTCGTTGTTGGCCTACTTTGGACTTCTCGAGGTATGGATTCTATTTGGGTTGTAGTTGATAGACTGACTAAATCTGCACATTTTCTGCTAGTTAGAACTACGTTTAATGCTTATAGACTGGCTACTATTTATGTTGATGAGATTGTTCGTTTACATGGAGTTCCGGTATCTATTATGTCAGATAGAGATCCGAAATTTGTATCTAGATTGTGGAAAAGTTTGCAAGAAGCCATGGGAATAGAACTAAGGTTTAGTACTGCATTCCACCCACAGACAAATTGGCAATCAGAACGAACAATACAGACTCTAGAGGATATGCTTCGGATGTGTGCTTTGGATTTTCAAGGGAGTTGGGAAGACTATTTGCCACTTGCGGAATTTGCTTATAATAACAGCTTCCACTCCAGCATCGGTATGGCACCATACGAGGCTTTGTATGGTAGAAGGTGCAGATCACCAAATTGTTGGACAGAGGTCAGGGATAGAGCCTTACTTGGACCTGAAATTGTGCAAGATACTTCTGAGAAAATCAAAACTATTCAGCAAAGGCTCAAAACAGCTCAGGACCGACAAAAAAACTATGCAGACATTCGAAGAAGACCTCTTGAGTATGAGGTTGGTGACCACGTGTTTATCCGTGTGTCCCCAATGAAAGGCCAAGTCAGGTTTGGAAAGAAGGGCAAGTTGTTGCCCCGTTACATTGGGCCGTTTCAGATTCTGGAAAGGCTTGGTCCAGTTGCTTATAGAGTTGCTTTGCCACCAGGATTCGAACAAATCCATAATGTATTTCACGTGTCGATGTTGAGGGGTTACCTCCGAGACCCGTTTCATGTGATTGATTATCACCGGGTAGCTATTGATAAAAATATGGAATACGCCGAATGGCCGGAGCGAATCGTTGACCGACAAGTGAGACACCTGAGAAGCAAGTCCATCCCAATGGTGAAAGTGGAATGGAAAGAACACTATGGGACGGATGCCACGTGGGAAAAGGAGGATGAAATGCGACTACGCTATCTACATTTGTTTCCTGACAAAGGTAAATTAAGTTTGGAGGACCAAACTTCCTAAAGGGGGGAAGACTGTGATATCCCTGTTCCGTAATATGTTAATTAGTCCTTAACATGAATGTGATTATGTGTTTAATATGATTTTGTGTGCCATTATGTGAAAATATGTGGTTTTGAATTTCTTTCTGTTCACCGTAGGAATATCTGTTTGATTGTCTGCTTTGGAAATTAAATTGAAGGCCTTATCGGCCACAAAACCCAAAATTGACTGCGCTATTGTGATTGGCATAATTTTTAGAGCCTACGGTGAAATTTAATTAGAAATTGATTCGGATCAAATTAAATTGATTTAATTAATCAATTAAGTGCTCAAATATCTAATATTAAATTAATGTGACTTAGTGGGGTTGTATAAGGGCCATTACACTCTCAATTCTTCTCTTTTGTGTTCATTTGGTTGATATCAACTCTAAAAGAGAGAGAGAGAGGGTCGGCTAGAGAGAGAACAAGAGGGAAAATTATGTGTTTGGCTCAAGTTTGAGAAATTGGAAGGTTGAACTCAAGGATTAAGCATACATTGGGGAAATTGAGCTTCTAGGTGAGTAATCAACCCTTTGATTCATGAGTTGAGTTGTAATTTTGTGGATTGAAGATTAATTAGTGAGTTAGACTATGGATTGAGTTGATTTTGTTGAATTTGAAGTCATGGAATGCATGCATGTGTATAATTGCCATGAATTTGTATAGTTGAGCATGAAAAATATGATCCTTGTAGAATTTTGGCTAAAATTCATGCTTGTGATCACCATTTGTACCATTTGAGTTGAAAATAGAAGTTATATCTCACATGCATGTACAATTCATAAGAGTATGAGCTTGAATGCATGAAATTATTAAGTTGAAAGTGAGTTTGGTGTAGATTGGGACATGCATGTGATTAATTTGTGAAATTGAGCTTCATGGTGTTGTAATTTGGTGTTGGTACCATGTTAGTATCTGTATATGTGAAATTTGAGCCATAATATGCAAGAACTGTTGGTTGGAATATTGAATTTGAGCTCAAGAACATTGCTGGAAAACCCAGAAATTTTGATGTCTGCTCGAGCGGGGGAACCGCCGCTCGAGCGGGGAATACGAGCTCCCAGTATATTTTGCAGACATGGTGTCCGCTCTAGCGGGGGAGTTCACGCTCGAGCGGAGAGCTATATAGACAGAACTTCCGCTCGAGCGCCCGAGTTCACGCTCGAGCGTGAAATTGATGTAACCAGCACTTTTGCAAACCTTATGGGTTCGCTCGAGCGGGGAAGTCCACGCTCGAGCGAGGACCCTATTTTTTGAAATTTTGTTTATGCGTTCTGTGTTCGTTTTCCATCCTCTTTCACTTGTAAGCACTCTTAGGCATGCATTGAGCATTGTAAATGAGTTAAAGAGATAAGAATGAAGCCTAAAGAGGAATATGTGAATTAAGGAGCGGATTGAATCGTTTGTGACCCGTATGTGCTATGTGATGTGTAGGGTCAAGCTCTAGGGCAAACCAACCAACCGATCAATGTAAGTAATATCTTAACAAAGATATTTGAAATATATTGTTGTCCAAATTACTTACTTCTATGTAAGTTTTATAAGTTTGTTGATTCAATTGGTGGGCAATGTTGCTATGCTAAATGAATGGGCCGGAGGCCGTTTTGACATGAATGAATGGGCCAGAGGCCGTTTTGACATGAATGAATGGACCAGAGGCCGTTTTGACATGAATGAATGGGTCAGAGGTCGTTTTGACGTGATTGAATGGGCCAGAGGCCGTTTTGATATGAATGAATGGGCCAGAGGCCATTTCGACACGAATGAATGGGCCAGAGGCCGTTTTGACACGAATGAATGAATGGGCCAGGGGCCGTTTCGACATGAATAAATGAATGTGCCAAAGGCTAGTTTGATACGAATAAATGAATAGGCCAAAGGCCAGTTTGATATGAATAAATGAACGGGCCAAAGGCCAGTTTGACATAAATGAAAATATGAATTGGGCCCAAGGCCATTTGAAGCATGTTGTTCTACATACCGTTTGTATAACTCCTTTATTTGATATTATTCACTGGGCTTTCGCTCACGCTCATTCATGTGTTTGTAGGTAAGCCAAGATAAGTCCAAACCTTGCCCCAGTGAAGTCTGTGAGGAACAACAAAGGTTTTGAAGAGTCAGCCCTTGTGTCTCACGCACGAGACCCGTCTTCACCTTTTTGTCATTCTGTTTTATTTTGCCATGTGGGCGAAGTCTTTGAATATGTTGTATACAGTTTTCTTGGGTTGACTTAGACTTATATGATCCTGTATGTACAAAACCTTGTGTAGTACATATTTTGTTGTGAGTTATTAATATGCATATGTAGGGTTTATTCTGATGTGCCATGTAAGCACAGCTCTATGGACAAAGTTTTAAACTTCTTCCGTTTGGCCCCCCATTAACTCTGTTAACATACTTTTGGTTACAGTTGAGGCCGTAGGTAATCTCATGATTACTGGCCAGTTATGCCCTCAACCTATGGGGATGGGTTCGGGTCATGACACTATAGTTGCTGCGGCATTCATTTTCCACGGCAAGTTCAAATGGCAGAACCGACAATATTAGAGATGGCAGCATCAGCAAAATGCCCCCAAAACTTGGGCACTGCATGTACTGCCTCTGTAACTTAGTTGCTTCGGTTTTCTCCTTCTCTTAGTAACTCTAGGTGGTTGCGGTACCGACAATACTTGGAATGGAAGTGCTTAGACAAAGTGCCTCTTCAACTTGGCCGTGGCAAGTGTTGCCTCTACAACTTAGTTGCTTCAGCTTTCTTTTTCCCTCAGCAACTTTAGATGGTGGCGGGACAGACAATATTAGGAATGGCAGTGCTAAGGCAAAGTGCCTCAGCAACTTGACCACTGCAAGTGTTCCCTCTACAACTTCACTTAGGCATTTTCCTTCGTGGAGTCTGTTTGGACTTTTGGCGGGTTTGACCTGTTTCGACCCATTGTTGGCCCACTTCTCTTAGGCTTTAACCCATGCTTCTTTAGACATTCTTGGTTGCCCAAAAAGGACGACCTCAACACTTAGGCCCATACTTAATTTAGAGTTTAATTTCTGACCCTCTACATTTGCCCCCTGCGCACGTAGAGACACGTCCCTTGTTTTCTGTGCGTGCATGACGTTAACAAGTAACCCAGGGGTTACGTCGGTTAGGTCAGAAGTTGCATCAGTTCTCTACAAGGACATGATGACTCTAAAAAGGTGCCTTTGATTGATGGGTCATAATGGTTTTGGGGAATCGTGTTGGCACCTTTTACTGACTTCTTTATAAATAATGCCTCATGGGTCCACTGGTCCACCACTTCCACCAAATCCCATTTCTTGTCTTCTTCTCTCTCTAGCCCCTACCTTCCAAAGTCTTTTTCTTTTTCTTTATCCTTCTTTCATGGCCACCACAAGATTCTTGGCTGACAGGGCTGTCCCACCCAGGGCCGAATGGAGAAGAGCCCCATATTTTGGGGGGGCTCGCTAACCCGTTCTGGAAGGCAATTGACTTATTTGTTCCTAATGCCCCTCCTCTGGAAGAGCCTTTGCTTCCTTTTGGTGAGGTCTCTTTTGATGACGTTGATATAGTGAACCCAATCTCAGTATTTCAATTTCGTATTGAGCGCGATGACTTTTCCCATTTCTACATCTATTACCACACTCACTCAGGCCCTTTAGTAGACTGGTCCCTTTGGGTTAACGATGTTATTGTGGACAATGACTTTGAGTAGCGCTTAAGGGCTGTTCGTCTCTTTAATGCCATTTTGATTTTGAGGGAGTTGTCTCTGTGCAAGGTACAGACCAATACTGATATGGTTCTTTCCTGTCGGAGCCGTGGCATCCATATATTTGTTCTTGCTTGGGGGGAGGTAACTCCAACCCTTGAGGATGTTGTCGTCCTACTACGCCTGAGCACCCGTGGAGATTATCTTTTTGACCCTGCATCTGTTATTGTTACAGAGCAAACTGCTGTCACTACTCTTCAAGGTGCCTTTCGAAAGGCATGAAAATACGGCTCTTGTATAACCCCAAGACTGGGGAATTGCTTCGTAACTCCATAGTTATCCTAGGTTACCCTAGCAACTTGTATCTAACCGCCTTTGTCAGTTATTTCATCTCTTTTTTTGTTCTCTCCAGCAACCCTTCCGAGAGCATCAATCCCTTGATGTTCCCTCTTGTCGTCAAACTCTGCAGCGGCAATCAGATTCCTTTGGCTCCCCTCTTCTTAGGGAATTTGTATTTTCGTCTCGATCTTATTTACTCGGATATGGAGAGATCCATTGGCCGGTATGATGTAGGGAGTTTTCCGCACACCCAGTTCTTGACTACCTTCTTTTATGAGCGGTTCCCTGCCATGGGTCCTATCCCTAAGAAGTATGAGCCCTTCTTCACCGACGAAGTTCTGGATACAGAGGGTCATCTTGTCCTAGATGCAGAGGGACAACCCGTCACCAGGAAAGTATGCAATTCCCTCCCTTGTATCTCCAGATGGTCTGGTGTTGGCACTAACAGGCCATTCCCGGATTACATTGATCGCGTGGAGGACTGTGTGTTCTGCCCCTTCACTCAACTTTTTCTAAGCATTTCTATTGTTCCTTTTTATTTCTCAGAGGCTTGTCATGTCAACTTCTCTCTTGACAGTGTCTAGGCCAATTCTCTTCTTGTGGTTGCCATAATACGCCCTGGATTCTTGCTGGTATGGAACGGGAAGGGTATGTCCAACGTTGTCTATCGACCGGACAGGGTCCTTAGGCAATTCGGCATGGACTAAGGTATCCCACATGCTCCTCCACTCCAGACAGATTTCCATTAGAGCTTCTAGCAGTTCGCTCGCGATTACACCACCTTACTTGTGAAGGGCCTAGGCCTCATGGAGTTGTCCTCACTTGGGAGAGAAGGTGCCTTCACTCCCAACAACAGGCTATTTTGGCAACACAACCTCAACTCTTTTTTTAACTTTTGTAACAGTGATCCAGTTGTCTCTGCAGTGGAACCCATTTTGCAACTTGACTTATCTCTCCGTCTCACCTCTAGTTACGCGAAACAAACCAATCTGTTTTTCTATTTCAAACTTTTGTCTTTGCCTGCAGTAGAGGAGCCTCATCCATCTGGGGCAATGTCTGTCCAACCTCTGCAAGTCGCTCATCCCCCAATTGGCACAACAGTGCACATGACCCGCTCTCGGCTAAGAGCAATCCGGGAGGCATAGCATCAGCTGTTGAGGCTCGTGCCTCGCCAACTAGGAAGAGAATTTGAAAGGTACTCATACTTAGAACACATTCTGTATTCTTTTGTACTTCCTTGGTCTTTTTTTTATCTTTACTTTAATAGTCACATGATCTTGTTCCTTTTTAGGGCCTACTGGTCTCAGGACGTGGCACCGTTTCGGACATACCACCTTCGAGCCCCATAGGTCCTTCGACTGCCATTAGACTTTCCTCAGATTCAGACGATGATGACGACCTTCCCATCGCTTCAAGGGCCATAGACTTAGAACTCCCAGAATGATGCTCCCGGACGTTGAAGAAAAACCAAGTGCTGAAGCTGAACCAATTGCTGGGGTTGAGCCAGTTGCTGAGGCTGATCTAGTTACTGAGGCTGTAGATATGGAAGAAGGTCATGATATCCCCATTGCTAAAAGTGGACAAGTTTTTCTTACTGTGGAAGTTGCAGAGGGTAGTACAATTGCTGAGGGCGCTGAGGCCCCAAATCCCGCTAATCCCATTCATTTTGACCGTTCCTCCGTTGGTGGGGAGGATTTTGTTCCTAAGACTCCAAGAGAGGAGTGTGGAGTAAGAGAGCCACTTGAACTTGCACCACCCCCCAATGGAAGCTGGATCTGGAGGGTTCTTCTCAATCCACTGAGTCTTCACTAGTTCAACAAACAATACTTTCCAATGTCCAAGTTTCTGAGAGGGGTACAAATGTAGTTATTGTTCCTGCTATAGGCCCCCCAAATTTGGCTTAACTTGCAGAGGTAGCTGCCAACCTGGCCACTCATGGTGCTATTGTTGTTGCTGGTACTTTTGACCTAGTTACCTCAGCAACTTCTGAGCAGCTTGCTGATCTGTACTCCACTCATTTCCCTAAGGTGCCAGCTAATTTTAGGGGATCACGATACTTTTATGCAGGGATAGACACCACCGCTGTGCCAGATCTGAATGTTGAGGGCTACCACATGGACGATCTCTCTTTCGGAGCAACATGACGGTATAGGCAATTTTGGCCTATCCTGTGAAATCAATTCACCCAGTCACCTTCCAGTATCTACCCATTCCAACGCTGCTCGGCAGTCGTCTTTAGGGGAGGTGCGTTGACTTACAACTTTTGGTCACTCTACAAGTCTTCCTCTCATAATTCAAGCTAGTAGTGATGTGAGAGAGTCCTCACAGCCTTCAAGGAGAGTTTCTTTTCTAATCTTGGACACCACCGTCGTGCTAGATCTGAATGTTGAGGACTACCACATGGACGACCTCTTTTCGGAGCGACATAACGATGCAGGCAAATTTGGCCTATCCAACGAGATCAATTCACCTAGTCACCTCCCAACATCTACCCATTCCAATGCTACTGGGTAGTCGTCTTCAGGTGAGGTGCGTTACCCTTAGACTTTTGGTCGCTCCATAAGTCTCCATTCTATAATTCAAGCTAGCAGTGGTGTAAAAGAGTCCTCACGGCCTTCAGGAAGAGTTTTCTTTCTAAGCTATTGGGTCTCCTCCGAAGCTGCTCCCATCATTGTCCGTATCCAGGCATTGCACCCTAACACCTTTACTACTTTTAATGTTTCAGGCTCAATGGTGTAGACAGCGCTGTTGGAGTCCTTTGCCAATTTCGTTCGCGACGTCACCTTAAAGAAGATTCTAATAACTCCTAGCAAGTTCATAGAGAGTTCTGAGGCAAATCTGAGTGGTTTTGAGAGGAATGGTTTGGACTTATCATGGATGAGGGCTAGACTCCAAGTAGTTGATGGCTTTCTCGAGTACGCAAATAATGTGGCCATGATTGCCTCCTTGGAAGAGACTATCAAAGAGTGTGAGGGCGCTTTAGAGAAGCACTGACAGAACCTGGCTTGGTTCAAGGAGAAGGACTCTGCGCTTGTTACTCAGTTGCCTCGGGATGTGACTTTAATGGAATCCCTGATGAAGGGTTTGATTTGATGTATTGTGACTTTGTTATGGCTTTTTCTTTATATTCTTGCTATCTTTTTCTTTTTTCTCTTTTCCTTTGAACATTATAATCATGCTTTGGGAAACTTTGATTTTATGAGAATCAAAGATATTGAGCAGTTGAATTTCACTTCATTGTCTTCCTTTCATTGTCTTTACATAACTTTTCGAGACAACTAGTATTTTTGCGATGAACAGGATTTTACTGTGACTAAGTGTTTACAAGAGTAACAAGTTTACTACGTGTATGAAACTTTCGTTACACTTTGCTTTGAAAAATATTAACAAGAGAAACTTACAACTCCTTTTTGAACAAAGAAATTAAGGAAAATACTCCTTTACATACTTAGCATTGATAGGGTCAGTTCTAAACCCGTCATCTACTCTTGTCAACTTGTAATACCCATTGCTGCTTGCCTCAGCAACTTTGTAGAGGCTTTCCCATCTTGGTGAGAATTTGGAGATTGGTTGCCCCCGTATGATTACGTCTATTGTCTTCCATACCAAGTCCCCCTCATTGAACCCTCTATGTTGAACAATCTGATTGTAAGCGCGGGCTATAGACTGATTATACCTTTCCGTTGTTCGCAAGGCCCAATCTCTTCTTTCTTTGGCTACCTATATGTCGTTCTTTCTGCTGTCTGGAACTAAGTGTGCCGACATAGCCATTCTTGATGAGGGTACTGCCAACTCAACTGGTAACACAACTTCGGACCCCTATACTAGGGAAAATGGGGTTGCCTGAGTCTGCTTCCTCCTTGACATTTTGTACACCCAGAGTGCTACGAGGAGTTATTCAGACCATGTGCGCCCTGCTTCGTCCATCATTTTACTCAGAATTCGGATGAAGGTTTTGTTGGTTGCCTCAAATTGTCCGTTCCCTTGAGGATAGTATGGAGTAGACTTATAGTGCTTGTTCTAGTTGGTGTCCAGCAATCTTCCCACATGGCGATTTACGAAGGGAGTCCCATTATCAGACAACATCACTTTTAGTATGCCAAACCTATAGATGATGTTCTCTTTGATAAAGTTGGCCACTCCTACCCTATCTGTTTTCCTCATCAGTATAGCCTCTACCCACTTGGTGCTAACCTCAGTCGCTGCAAGTATCCATCTGTGGCCTTTGGATTGCTGCATTATAGGACCTATTAGGTCAAATGCCTAAGTATGAAATGGGGTAAAGAGTCTTGATGTTGTGCAGTTCAACCGCGGGTGCATGGATGAAGTTCCCAAACTTTTGACAAGACTGGAACCTTCTTACAAAGTTTTTAGCATCTTTTTCCATTGTCAGCTAGTAGTAGCCAAGGTGGATAAGATGTTCATATAATCGCTACCCTTCTTGATGTTCTACCTTGTGGGCTTCCCTCAGCACTTCGTTTCATCTGTTGATAAACACATCAAAGGTTTCCTTTCAAAGCTTCTGCGTTACAGCTTGCCTTGGTCAAGGAAGAAGTGGAGGGCTTGCCTCTTAACTCTGATTACATCGACTTTGTTCTCGGGCAGTGTGACATTTCCAAGATAGTCAATATATGGTTGTGTCCATTCTTCACTGCTTAAGAAATGGGCTTCCTCTTCTTTATGATGGGATTGACATTTTACACATTGCCTTTACAACTCAGTACTTTTCTTTTCTATCTCTGGCCAGTAATACCCTTGCCTCTGCATCTGTCGGTGCATACTGATATCTCTATCTTCGCAGGACTTAGCATGGATCTGCTTAAGTCTGTAAGTTCCTTCTTGTCTACCAATGCACCTTGCTAGCAGGTTGTTGGAACCACGAAAATACAATTTTCCTTTGAGGAGCAAGAATGATATAAGTTCTGCTGGTCTGATTGTTCCTTGGTATGTTTTCAGCTGTTAGATTATATTTGCTTTCCATCCCTCAACATCTTGCTCTGTATGTCCTTCGGATAACACTGCTGGTGTTATTCTTTTCTCGATGACGATGGCTGTACTATCATCTAGTATGTCCACCTTTGAGGGTATGCTAGATTTGGACATCATCAAACTGAGTGAGCAACTTCTGAATGATGGTGCGATATGGGGCCAAAAGAGGTTCCTTCAAGGAGAAATCACCTAGTGTTTGCATGCCAACTAACTTGGAGTCGCCCCAAATTTTCAGCTTGCGTAGGCCATTCTTTTGGGCAATAATCAACCCAGTATCAGCGCCTCGTATTCAACTTCATTGTTTGAACATTCAAAGTCAAGCTTATATGATAAATAGAATTTCTCTCCTTCTTGACTAGTTAGTGTTATGCCAGCTCCGCCTTTCCCAGCCCCAGAGGCTCCATCAAATTTCAAATCCTAATAAGTCTCAATCGCAGCTACTAAGACATGGACCTCACCAGGTAGAGGTACCTCTGCAGGTTCATGTTCACCAGATAGGAATTGTGCTAGTAAGTCTGCGAGTGTTTGGCTCTTAATAGCCTTGGGTGTAATGCAAGTGATGTCATATTCAGCTAGAGCCAAAAGCTATCTTGTCATTCTTCCAGTTAGAGCAGGCTTGCTCAATAGGTAGCGGACCGGATCACTCCTGATCATAACCTGGATCGGATGTGCCAAAAAATAATGGTGCAACTTTTGCGCTGTGAAAGTTAACGCCAAATAATGCCTCTCAATAGGGGTATACCGTGATTTAGCACCATTGACTTTGAAACTGATGTAATAGACTGGCTTCTTAACGCCATATATGTCTTGAACCAATAAAGCGCCGATAAACCGAGGTGTAAAGGTAAGGTACAGTAGCAGAGGCTTTTTAGGTTATGGGACGATCATTGTAAGTGGCGTGGTTGGTGTTCTTGTAGCCATTCAAACTTTTGATTCCCTTTCAGCAGTGTCCCAAAGAAAAATGTTATCTCAGCAAGGGCTGGAATGAAGCTCCTAAGGTATGACACTTTGCCTAGGAATTTCTTCAAGGCTGTTTGAAAGTGTGGCGATGGCATCTCTATGAAGGACTTGATCTTATCACCGTCTACCTCAATATCACGTTGATGTACCAAGAAACCAAGGAACTTTCCTATGGTAACTCCGAATGCACACTTGAGGGGGTTCATCTTTAGACAGAATTTACGACAATGTTGAAAAAAAAATTCCAAAGTCACAGAGGTGCAGATTTTCTTTGCTAAACTTTACCACCAAATCATCGACATACACTTTTACTTTGTGATGTAACATATCATGGAATACTGTAGTCATAGCCCGTTGATAGGTTGCCCTCGTATTTTTCAAACCGAAGGGCATCACTGTACCACTTCAGTAGTGTTATCAATTTTACTTTAGCTGCTGGAGCTATTGTATCGCTGATAAACATAGGTTTGCTCTGCCTTGGCAAGTCACTGAGGTTTACCTCAGTGAGTACTTCTTGCTGCGGTTTGGGCCTGCCTTGCATGCACTCAAGGGCGGGTTTAGGAGTCTCCACCAACCCGTCTTGGGACTTGTTGCCATCACACTTGTTGGTCTCAAGGCCATCATCCCAGGATATAAAGTTTAGCCCCCAAGACCGTCATAGGTAGTAAACTATCTTGTCACCTCGCGCACTTTAACAATCTTTGGCAAGGGACTTGTAGACTTGCTACCCCTCTTTTGCCTACTACTTTCTGGAGCGGCCTCTACATCTCGAATATTTTCCTACTTCGGTAACTTTACCCCTGCAACTTTGCCAGTCCTTAGGGTTTCATCTGCTGAAAGCTCAGTAAAGAACACTACGTCGAAATAGTGGGCCTCCTTGTAGGGGGTTCGAGGTTAAAAAGATGATTAGAGAGGTAAAACTGTGTTAGTGGTCCAATAATGGTGGGATGACTGGAGAATGAGTAGCAGCAACTGTCTGAGAAGTTAGAGAGTGAGCAACCAGATGAAGGTAAAGCAAGTAGCTCTAGAAGAAGGCAATGACAGTGCACAAATGGGCAGCATCTCCCCCAAATCCCCAAAATTCCTCTCTTTGGATCTTGGGAAATGGGTCCTGCTTATAGGCTTTTCCTTGGTACCAAGAGGACACCAAGTGGCCAAATAGAGAAAAGACAGGTGTCCCTAAGGATCACATAGAATATTCTGCCTTGAGCCACCAGGCTGAAGGTGCCACGTGTCCCTCTGCATGTACTGTGTACTATCTGTTTGCCTTCGCAACTACCTTTTTGAGCCTCAACAAGTGTAGTTGCGACGAGAGTATTTAGCGTCGCAACTCCCTTTTAAGCCTCAGTAAGTGCAATTACTGCGAGAGTGTTTGCCACTGCACTTGTTTTCTCAGCCTGAACCTCAGTAAGTGCACTTGTAGCGGTAAACCTTTCTGCTGCACTTGCCTTCTCAATTCTATTTAGCCAATACATGTTTTCTCAGGACTTCATTAGCCTGTTATCGGCTATGTTTATGTTCACCTCAGCAAAGCCTCCACCTTTAGCCATCTAACCGCAAACTCCCCAACTTCCCAGGGCGAAGGCCACAACCAAGCCTACTATCAGCCATGCTATGCCTTAGTACCAAGCCTAAGGAGGCTTCATTGGTCCTATCTATGCAACCAAGGTAGGTCCATAACCTGGGTAAATGGAAAGGGAGTCCCTTGAGCTCGAGCTGCCCTGCTTCCATCTTCGCGGGATTATCGCGGTAAACTGGTATCTCTAGGCCTGCTATTAGCTCTAACCAGTAAGTCTTGGAGCCTGCTATCAGCACCAAGTTAGTGTACTTTGGGGCTTGTTATCAGCCCTAGGCTAGTAATGCTTTAATCTCTCTTAGTTTTCATCCCTTCCTAGGTATGGCTAATGGATAAGCTAAAAATGGTGGACCCTTGCCCTAAGTATTCAGCCCGAGCTCACTTCTTCCGCTAGCAGCTGGTGGACTTTCCTACAGAAGGATGGTGGTGCAACTAGATGTGCAACAGATCTGCAGCTGACATTACCTAGTATTGCCCCTGGTTTAATTTGGCTTAGATGAGCTACAGCATGACCCAACAACTGCGCATATAGTTGTTCAGCCTTACACACTGCGTGTTCTACTTCCCCTTTTGGTTCAAACGCCAGTTTAGACATGATCAGACCCGACCAGAAGAGGGGGTAGAATACCCAGCTCCATTCCCAATTCGTGCTTCAAACCTGACTCGATACCCTACTGCTTGGAGGACGGGAGAGCTTCTGGTCCTTGCCCCTAGTTTCAGTTTTGCCCTTTCCAGTGAGTGCTTGACTTGGCTTGAGGATAAAGCACAGATTGGACCAACCTTGGCTATAAAGACTTTTGCAAGCAGGAGTAGAGGATGTAGGAACACCTGACTCATCTATGCCCTTAGTTTATTACTTCAACTTTTCTTTTCAAGTTTTAATGATGTAAAAAAAGCAATTTTGATTCAAATCAGAGAATTGGAGAATGTACTTGTGTTGAAATGGAATTAGTTATGAACACTAAAAATTTTCCTTTTGGTCCCAAAATGGTCTAAGTTGTCTAAGTTGTAAAATGATCACTGCCTGACACGCGCAGAATCAATCCTCAAGATACACAACCCCAAATTGAAAAATCATAACTGCCTGCAAATGCACTTGTTGCTCTGTATTACGACCGGCCTTTCTACTGAATTAAGGTAACATAACCAAGCTAGAGAACAATGGACAAAGATGGCCTAATCAAACAAAGTGGACAAGATAGTTGAGTTGGAGATGGCTACGGCTGAACTTCGGGATGAAGTTGCCTATGTATCCCAAAGATGGGAATCAGGCCTTACGTAGTTCAGTTCTGGTTCACTTGAGTATTAACTCTCTCCGTTTACGCTCGAACTTTGGCTAAAGTCGCCCTTTCAGGTTTTCGACCTTGCACGCTAAGTTTTTCTTTGTTTCTAATTTTTTGTGCTCTAACTTTTACCTAGGTCACCCTTCTGGGTTTTCGGCTTAGCAAACCTCTCAGGGGTAATATTTCTTTAACTTGGCCATGTTGATTGGCTGTGAAAAGTCCAGGCCATCTAGATCCATAAGGATAATTCCCCCTTCTGACCAGATAGATTTGATGATGTAGGGGCTAGTCCAATTGGGTCAGAACTTGCCCTTAGGGTCATAGATGGGGGCTCGGTTGTCCTTGAGCACCGTATCTCCTTCCTTGAGATTTCTGGACTTGACCTTCTTATTAAAAGCCCGAGCAATTCTGCGTTGGTAGCCCTGGATGTGATACAATGCCTTCAACCTTCTCTTATCAAATAACATAAATTCCTCGAATCTACTATGTTGCCAATCCGTCTTTACTATCTGACACTTGGCCATAACTCGTAGCGACGGTACTTCAATTTCAATTGGCAAAACAGCTTCCATCCCATGGACAAAAGAATAGGTGGTTACCCCTGTAGACGTCCAAATCGATGTTCTATAGCCCTAAAGTGCAAACGGCAGTTTATTTGGCCAGTCCTTATAAGTTTCCACCATCTTCTGCAGGATATTCTTGATATTTTTGTTTGCGGCCTCGACAGCTCCATTGGTCTGCGGTCTGTATGTGGATGACTTGTGAAAAGCCATGTCATATTTCTCGAGCAAATCCAACACCTCTTTCTTGAAATGCGAGCCATTATTGGAGATCATCTCATTCGGAACCCCATATCGGTAGATGATGTTGTTCTTGATAAACTTAGCCACATGCGACGCCTTTAGCACAGAGTAGGACTGAGCTTCCACCTACTTAGTGATGTAGTCAATCGTTACCAAGATGAAGTCATGCCTATTTGACCCCTTTGGCGTGATAGCGTTGATAAAGTCTATCCCCCAGACGGAGAATGACCATGGTGAAGTCATGTTGTAGAGCTTTGACGGTGAAATGTTCATGCGATTGGCATGGATCTGACATTTGCGACATCGCCGCATGAAAACCAATACAATCCTCCTCCATAGTAGACCAGTAATAGCCTTGTCTGAGGATTTTCTAGGCCAACGTTACACCGTTCATGTGTGCAAACTCCCCCCCGTGGATAGGCTCCATGAGGCTCTTCGATTCTTCTCCCTCAATGTAGAGTTTATGCATTCCCAGATGGCCTCTTTTGTAAAGCTTACCCCCGTAGATGATGTATTGGACGGCCAGACGCCGTATTCCTCGTTTGTCCTTGGCATTTGCCCCTGGTGGATATGTCTCCTTTTCCAGGAAATTCCAAATGTCATAGTACCAGGGGTTCTTGTTTGAAACCTCATCCATCGTGGAAACGGTCTCATAGGATGGCGTGTACTTCTGCTCAATGATGATCGGACGCATCTTCACTCCCAATGGAATGTCTACCATAGAAAATAGAGTTGCTAATGCATCAGTGAACCTGTTGTTCTCTCTCACCATTTGTGTAAATGTCAGCTTTTTAAATCTCGGAATCAGAATATCCAAGGTCTAATGGTAAACTTTCATTTTTTTCTCTTTGACTTTCCAATCTCCATTTACTTGAGAAACGACCATAATTGAGTCTTTAATGACGTCCAACCGTATTGCCCCTAGTTCTAGGGCGACTTCGAAACCAGCAATACACGCCTCATATTCTGTCTCGTTGTTGGACACTTTGAAATGGAGTTTAAAGGCTAAAGGTATGTGGGAATCGTCTGGTGCTATTAGCAGCACCCCTATCCCATAACTGTACTGATTAGACACTCTATGAAAGTACATCGTTCATGTCTCCTCCACAACATGCAGAATGTCTTTATTTGGGAACAGGTATTCCACTACTTCATCTCCCTCTAACGGGTGGTCTGCCAGGAATTCCACTATAGCTTTTCCCTTGATCAACTTGTGTGTGATATATTTGAGATCAAATTCGGAGATGAGAAACAACTAACGAGCTAGCCTACCCGTAAGCGCTGGTTTCTCAAAAAGATATTTGATAGGATCTAATCTTGAAACCAGGATTACAGAGTGAGCTAACAAGTAGTGCCTCAACTTCCGGGTAGCCCATACCAAGGCTAAGCAAGCTTTCTCGAGGAGAGTGTAATGGGTCTCATAGTCTAGCATCTTTTTGCTCAAGTAGTAAATGGTCGTCTCTACCTTATTCTTAGATTCTTAAGCTAGTATACACCCTATTGTCGAAGCCGTTACCGACAAATACAAAATTAGAGGCTTCTTTGGTTTTAGCGATGGTAGGTTTTGCAAGTACTATTTGACCTACCCAAAGGCATACTAATAACGATCGTCCCATTGGAACTTCTTTCCTTTCTTCAAGAGACCAAACTGTGGTTTACAAGTCAAGTTAATTTGGAGATAAACCGTCTTATGAATTGCACTTTGCCTAGAAAGCCACGCACCTCCTTTTCAGTCTTCGGTGGTAGCATTTCTAAAATGACCTTGATTTTGAAAGGATCTACTTCAATTCCCTTCTGTGTGATAAAAAAACCCATCATTTTTCCTACCGTTACCCCGAAGATGCACTTCTGAGGGTTTAGCCTCAGTCTATATTCCCTAATCCTTTTAAAGAACTTTTCCAGTGTAGTGTAGTGGCCTTTTCGCTCTTTGGACTTGACAATCATGTCATGCACATACACTTCAACCTCTTTGTGGATCATGTTATGCAGTATGGTGGTTGCAGCCCCTTAATAGGTAACCCCAGCAAACGGCGTAGCACGGTAGCAATACGTTCCCCATGACGTGGTGAATTCAGTTTTTTCTCTATCCTCCGGTGCCATCAGAATCTGGTTGTACCCGGAAAGCCTATCCATTAAGGAAAGCAATGCATGGCCAGTGGTGAAGTCTACCAACTCATCGATATACGACAGTGGAAAGTCATCCTTTGGACTAGCCTTATTCAGATCCCTGAAGTGGACACAGACTCTAATTCTGTTATCCTTCTTCGGAACTGGAACAATATTGGCCAACCATGTCAGATACTCAGATACAATCAAGAACCCTACCTCAATCTGTTTGGTGACCTCCTCTTTAATCTTCAACACCTAATCCGGGTGGACTTTGCGCAATTTCTATTTCACTGGTCAGGCCTCAGGGTCAAGAGGGATCCGGTGTTGTACGATCTCAGGATCGATTCCAGGCATGTCTTCGTAGAACCATGTGAAAACATCTTTGAAATCTTTTAATAAAGTAACTAAGTGCTCGCATTCCTACGAAGACAAAGTGGACCCGATCTGGACCAAGCGTGGTTCCTTCTCAGTACCCACATTAATAGCAATGATTTCATCAATACAAGGTTTAGCATATCTCTCCTCTTTTTGATTAATCAAGTTTTTCAAAGCTAAAGGAATTTCTTCCTCTTCGTTTTCATTAAAATTCTAAAAATCTTGGTCAATGCAATAAATCAACAGTACAGAGAAGTACACAGAATCTGCAGCATTTCCATTTACAAGTTCCAGCTCCTTAGTTATAACAGGCTCAAAGGAGAAAGAAAAAAAGGACCTTGACAGGACCTTGGCATTCGGGTTGCCACCCCTGGAAATGCCAGACTCAGACCCCCTGGATTGACTTGAATTTGATCCCGACCCCACAGACTTAGTGTAATCAGATTCTGGCTCATCACCTGATTCTTCCTCCGGCTGCCAAGTAAGACACGGTTCCCTTGATGCGTCCAAAATACCACTGGTTGGGTCCACATCCGGTTCTTCCCCGATCATAGAGACAGTAAAGTTATCCCCCAAGTTCTCTAGGTTAGTCGCGAGATCTGTAAAGAGATTGGCCAGTGCTGCCCCTACTTCAGCTTCGCTATTGTTTGAGTCCTCTTTTGTGCTATGGTTAGCTTTGATGCTCAATTCAACCCTTTCTTCATCACTGTCCAGTTGAAGATCAAAGAAGATCTCGAACCTTGGGACGCCCTTTCTTGAGGAATTTACCCAAGGCTCAAGAAAGCCAGAAAATGGGAAATCTTCTCCCTTTGGAACAAAACGGCCATTTAACGTCTCCCAGATTGGCCTGTGGATGAGCTCGTAATGCTCTCCAGCTTTCTTGGCCTTGGTTCTGCCCCTTATCTCTTCTCTCTTTCTTATCTAGTCTTCCTTGTTTGGTACATAGCCCAATTCAAAGACATGCGGGTTATGTGGCACCTCTGCTAATGCTATAACACTTTTCTCACCGCTCTTTCCAAGCCCTATTCCCAGAATGTACTGCAGTTTATTCATGAAATAGAGGGACTAGGCACTACATACATGCCTTCATCCGTGGCCAGAATGGTCTACATTACTCGGGCTTCCGCCAGGGTGAATCCCGAGAGGAATACATCCTCGTCACCATGATTGATCTCTAGCACTGGCGTAGTCACCTTTGGAGGTGGATGGATGGATGAATTCCCAAAAATAGTTGTTATTCCTCCCTCGTAAGGATACTTCAGTATTTGATGGAGGGTAGAGGAGACAGCCCTTGCGTGATGTAACTAAGGCCTCCTTAACAACAGATTAAAGGTAGTCAGCACATCCAAGACGTGGAACTCAATTTCTTACTTTGATGGACCCACCTGGACTCGAACCTTCACTGTGCCCATGACCTCTCTGCTTGTGTTATCATATGCCCGTATCACCTAGGTAGTGGGAATAAAGTCCACTGGTTTAAGGCCTATCGCATAAGTAATGTGGGAAAGACATACATTAATGTCAGAACCGGTACCTACCAACATCACTAGCACCCACTTCTCTCTGCACTCCACAGATATGTATAACGGTTTATTGTGAGCCGACCTTTCTGATGACAACTCTTTGTCAGAGAAAGTGAGCATTGGCTTGGCACCTCCTACAAAAACCAAACCCACAAGTTGCTCGGGCGTAGTATTAATGGATAATTTAGCTTTGTCCATTGCCGACAAAACTACATGTCAGTGTACCCGTGAAGCCATGAGGAGTCCCTAGATAGAGATATCGACTTGGATTTTCTTGAGCTGTTTTAGAACTAACTCCTCTTCAAGTTGCTCCTCCTTCTATTTCTCGACCTCCTTGTCCTTTCCTGATGGCTCCGCTTGATCCAGGTGTAGTGGCTTAAAGTACCATCCACTTCGAGTAAGATGGTCTATCTTCTCAACATACCATGCATTGTCCAGGATGCAATCCCCCTAATCTTCGTCAGTATGGGCTAGATGCAAATCATTGTCGTCCCACCACTCGCCATCAATTGTTATCAAGCAGTCGTCTAGCTCAACTCGGATCATCTTCACGATACAAGTGTTCCTCTCAAGGCGACATACTGTTGTGGTTTTTGGACTGGCTTCAATTCTTTCTCCCTCAAACTACATCAACGCAGCTTCCTATTCAGTATTTGTAGTATTCATAACACCTATTTCTTGGGTTAGGTTTCCCACACATGTGTTCTCCGGCAATTTTCTTTTCTCATCAACCTTCTCGACTATTGCAGCTACCTCTGCTTCCTTTTCCTCTGGTCTAATCCCAGTTTCTTCTTCCTTGTCTGGCTTATCACTCAGCCATCCGGTGTCATCAGTCGATCCGCTCAGATCAAGCCATCCGACATGTACATCCCCCTAATCCTGCTCGTCGAAGAACTGCAGGTTGTCCAAATCCTCTTCGAGGTCTGCCAGATCATTTAACCCTTGGTTCGGGCCGTCCTCTCTAACTAAATTGACACCCACCGAGCTTGGTAGTGCCATTTCGGGTCTAGTTTGAGTGGTTGGCATAATATAGCAACTTGGGTTATATGCCCTTTCAACTGGGGCCCCAGGAAATTCTGACGACAAATCCGTACCTCCCTCCGAGGTCAAAACCTTCTTTACCGCAGGCACTGTCACCACATTACGAGGCTCAGGCTATGGTCTAGATGCGTCCATCGTGCACAAGTCTGTGCCCTCAAGAATGAACAGCATTGGTTTTGGTTGGTGAGAAGGGGTAATATATATGCTGGGCTTATAGGCGACGGACAATGTATGGATGAAGTGGAGATTTCGGGGTGGGGGAACTTGATTATGGGCTGGCAGTGCATTGGTAGTCATATTTGGTTTCTGGGATGGAGCAATGACCATGTTGTCAATGAAATCTTGAATCTCATGATGCAAACGAAAGCACTGGTCGATGTCATGACCATACTGCTCGTGAAAAGCACAGTATTTTGTTAAGTTGTGCTTGGGTGGGAGAAGGTCAAGAAGTAGGCGAGGTTCTAAGGGTTTTAGGTGCCCTTTCTTGACCAGCACGCACATGGCTTTGGATAGGGTCATGTACAGTTGGTTAAAAGTCCTATTCTGAGGTCGGCCAGGGTTGGATGATGTTTGTGGGCCAATGTTGGTGAAGGGGTTGGCAGTTTTTGTTGTGGTAACAACACTAACATCTGATGGTCTCGCAGCTGTGCTACCACTGGCAGCATTGGAACTACGAACAAATGGCCTTTTAGCTAGCTCTTTCTCATCAGTAATAAGCCCTTGCTTCACGGCATCCTCAATTTGCACCCCCATTTCATGAAGCTTTGCGAATGTAAACAACGAGAGAACAATCATTTTCTACAGCAACTTGCCATGCAGGGTTCCGGACGACCATTCTAAACTGGTTTTTCTTTGAAGGTCGAGTGGTCATCATTGACGCTTTAGCCCTCCATCTCGTCACAAACTCAGAGAAACCCTCATTTGGCTCTTGACGCGTCGCCTCGAGATCATGAGTCGTGACCTCGATTTGTGTGTTATAAGAGTACTGAGCTATGAATGACTCAGCTAACTCCTCTCAATTCTGCTTTACTGAATCTTCTAACTTGGCATACCAAATGGCCGTTATACCCGACATGGTGCAACCGAAGAGGGATAGCTTCTGCAATCTAGTCAAGCCCATCAGCCATAAGATATCTAAAACAACCGTAAGTGAACCATCAAGTCCCCGGAACCGTCAAAGCGATCAATGTGCAACATCTTAAGCCGCTCAGGTAAGGTAACTGCAGATTCGGTGTATCCATCCTCTATGTCTGGAATGGAGTTGACCCCTTGTGTTCTTTTGAACAACTTCTCCATTTTATTAACTTTGAGCGCAGTTGGATCAACCGCAAATTCAAACGGTGCCTCAGTTTGATAAATCGAGGCTTTGGAAGCTTGTGCCGGGATGGGTTCTGCTAGGACTGGGAAAACCAGAACACCCTAGTTTTGTGGATCTTGAGTCACGGCAGTATTAGCAGTGGCACCGAGCGCAGGTAGAGCCGTGGTGGAAACACATGATGCAGAGGCCGAGGCTGATTACGGTTGTTATTGCTGCAACCTGGTTATAACGTCGGCTTGACGGGCCGCATCCAGTTGTAATGCTTTAACTATTTGTTGTAGATGGAGTAGTAAGTCCTCTATGTTTGCCGAGGGATACTGTGCCATTAGAATAGGTGACTATCTTTGAGTTGGACTAGAAGCAGATAACTGTGCTTGAACCGAACTGAATACAGGTGAGCTGAGAGGTGACTGTTGTAAAAACTGGACTAGTGAATTTTGTCTGATCCTCCTTTTCCTTAAAACTGGTGATAATGAGGTAAACATGGGATGTCCCTGAACAAGATCCCCAACTTTGCAAAGTCTTCCGACGCGAGTCCATAGTACTTGGGGGATATCAGAACCTTCCGAAGCTATGGTTTTAAACTACCTAGCAAAAAAAAAAATAAAGCAAAAGAACAACAATTAGAAATCGCATAGCACCTCAGCTAAGATGTTCATCAACATAGACATGATTAAAGTTGTAGGGCTGTACTCCGCACTGAATCCTGCCCCAAATCAGATACCAACTGTACCACTAATATGTACGTTCTTGTACAGTTTCACTGTAAAGCACATACCAGGTAAAAGAGAGCCAAAACACCCCTATGAGTGGGATAGGGTTGCCCTATCCTAGTTTTGTCATGAACTAGGTTTTCACTATTTCAAACAAGCAGTTTCACGCAATCCTGCACAAGGGTGAGCATCATGTCCTAGTTTGGAGCAGTCACTATGGCTTACTATATGCAGCTAGGCTGAATGGTCAAAAGGCGGTACCTCAACAAGACTACCTAATATACCTCTCACACCTAGCACCGAGAAGTGAAAATGAGGATCAAGCGGTATAGCGGTAGTCCAGATCCAAGGGTTGTGTTCCCAACATAGCAGAGCCCACGATCGGTCAACCTTTTGGCAAGCTTTTGGGCAAGCCTCCGGCAAAACCGTCCAGGAATAGCAGATGGCAAACATAGTTACTTAAGCGCACCAATGCAAATGCAATGCAAAGAACATATAAGTGTAGATAAAATTTCACATCATAAAGTTCGAGTCAAGTTCTCTAAATCCCTAATAGAGTTGCCAGTAACTGTAGCTTACTTTTCGTGCTCCTTTCGGATACGACTAGCCCTACAGTTCGGACTCCCGTGGTTCTGAACCTGATTTCACAAGTGCAATGTGAAAATAGATAAACACAAATGAGTCCAAATCCGGCAAATCTTTTAGAAAATTGATTTTGAATCAAATACCAAAAATGGACTGCTTTGTCAGATATAGAGTCGCCACCTAAATATTTTTGTAAAATTTAGGAAACCTATGACTCGTGCCAAAGGCCACTTATCCGTCATCACCAAGAGTGTCTCGGCTCAGGAACTTAGGTATGAGAGGGGAATGTCATGAATTGAGCACCCTACTCACCCGATCAAAGATCGGCCTCTACTAATCATGATGTGATTCTTATTCACATTATATGCTCTTGTTCCGATTATTAGGCTAGTTTTACTATGTGTTGAAACAATTCGATTTTATGTTTGTTTGAAAATTGTTTTGATCACGTGTCACTTGAAAAAGTTAGTTCATGTACATTTAATTTATTCATCCCAATTTTAGCAATTAGCCTTCATCCACAAGCATTCCAACAAGTATATAGTATGCTTGATATGACAACAATCACATGCATGCAGTATGCTAAAGCAGTAAATGCTTACCCTAATATTCGAGGCGAGCCAAAAAAGTGAAACCAGTTAGAAAAGTGCATGAATCTACAAATGCAAAATGACTAATGCAACACATGCAATATGCAATGATAGGCTCGGCTACTAGCATAATATATGAATCAATTTGAAAGCATGTAGTTTAAGCACTTTTTCAAAGAAGTAAGAAATAACAATGTTTGTTAGAATGATGAATCGAGCCTCGTATGCATGTGAGACAAATGGATGCAAACATGGGAAATGCTAAAAGAAACATGATATTCTAAGCTATCCATCGTAAGCAAAGAAATAAAAAGGAGAAAAAGCTGGGGTTGGAAGACATACATACATTATTACATATTCGCCCTTGCACAAGAGGGTCCAAATAAATAAATTAGCTAAGCTAATTAACTAATTATTACAACACCAAAATAATTAGCTATTCTAACTAATTAAACAATTACAACACAAAATTAATTAATTAATCTAACTAATTAATTACAACACAACTAATTAATTACAAGTTTACTATTT
This sequence comes from Camellia granthamiana, assembly GCA_036172215.1. NCBI lineage: Eukaryota > Viridiplantae > Streptophyta > Magnoliopsida > Ericales > Theaceae > Camellia > Camellia granthamiana. The sequence continues at coordinate 38,827,956 of CM069911.1, read as the reverse complement.
AACAGACCCAAAAATGAGAGAATGGCTTATGCATGAACATGATTTCCCCCTCCTTGAAAATGCATCTGTTTTGCTGCCAAAAGAATTCTGTTTTGCAGTCAGAAAATTGCACTGTTTTCACCTCAGCCTCTACTCTGTTCTGTGAGGAAAATAACACTGCCTGGCTGAGAAAGGTGGCCGGTGGACAGCCCTACAGTATAGGTGGCTGACCAACCACTGATTTTGGGTTTCTCTTGCTACAACAGAAAGCAAACAGAACACAAATAGAGCATTCTCAAGGGATGTTTGTCCACCCTGTCTCTCCTTATCATTAGACAGATCAAAAGAGAGATAAGCCCCATTCATAAGCTATCAATTGGTGTAAATTCATTTACATGATGGTCTATGAACCAAGGGACAAAAGCTTTAATAAATGAAGCTCAAAAAGACCAACAACAACCTTTCCCTATCATGGTATTGATCAAGGGAAGTGGTTGACCTTGAAACTTAAACCATTTTCATCACTAGTTAGTATGAAATGTTTTAAGACTCAACAGGTTCAATTAATGTCCATCATTAATTAAGATTTTCTCTTATATAATGATGGATAAATATAGAAATCTGATACTCATGACAATCTTACTTCGTGCCGAATTGTACCATACTCTTGGTTATCTTTACTCTTTTTCTTAGTGCTAATTCTACTTGGTTGTGTTCCTGTCACTTGCATTGCAGGGGATGGGAAAGCGCAGCAAGATTTGCTGTGCTGCCAAAATGGTAGCGCTCTACTGTTGATTTTCTCTTTTTTTTTGGTTATTCTTCTTGGTTTTTCTTTTTTTCTGTTTCTAGTTTTTGCAATGATAGTACCTTATTTGGTTTTGTTTCAAATCTGTTTTCTACTTTTTCTTTTCTAAGGTACAAATTAATTTGACAAAAATAAATACAAAAAAGATAGTTTCAAATTGTCAAAAACTATTTCGCTCCAAAAAAGAAGTAAGCATAAAAATGATGAGTGTTTTTTATGTGGTTCATTTTATTCACCAAACTAGTTTTTAGTTTTTTAAAAAAATAAAAAAGAAACAGAAACAAAACCAAACAAGTTGAGTGTGTATTTATTTATTTTTTTAATAATTCACAAATACCCCCACAAAATTAAATTTAATGTAAGGAAAAAATTTATTGACATATTTTTTATTTTATTTTTGAGAATGCATATGAGTTGGGATTTAATGTGTATGTATTGATTATTGTATTTTTGGTATTTTTTAAAAAGTCAAATAAGATTATTTATATTTTTTTTGACATTGATATTTATTGGAGTATAACAACCTATTTTAATTGTTCACATGTAATGGCATATAATCTATAGATATTTATCATTACTTGATGATATAATGATATACTTAGGGAAATACTCTTTTTACAATCACTACCTATTTGTTTTTGTCAAATAATTTATACTTTAGAAAATAAAAAGTAAAAAACAGATTTGAAACAAAACCAAACAAGGTACTATCATTGCAAAAACTAGCAACAGCAAAAAAGGAAAACCAAGAAGAATAACAAAAAAAAAAAAAAGAAAAAAAAAAAAGAATAATCAGCAGCAAAGCGCTATTGTTTTGGCTGCATAGCAAATCCTGCTGCGCTGGGAGAGCAGCAGGTACCCCCATCCTGCATTGCAGTAGCAGTAAACAATAATAGCCACTATTTTGCTTTATTCTTCCTAAGACGAGTGGTAAATTACACAGTCCTCTCTTCGAAGTTGGCAAAAATGCACATAGTTCCATTAGTATGAGATAATTGCATTGGTCTCCTGATGAAGATCATGGAAAAAAGAAAAAGAGCAAATCTGGAATTTCACATGAAGCATATTCAGGGCATCAAGAATTAAAGATTTGGAATAATTTTGAGTCTTCACGTCATTATAGTAGGTTTTAGTAATTAAGGGTATAATGGTAATTTCAATAATTGTTGGACATGGGTTGTAGGGTCACCCATGAGTTTTATTTTGGGTCAAGTTGGTAAATGGGTTATTATATATGAGTTTTACTATGTCTAAAATAATCTTAGTGGTCAAAAGTCTAAGTTTTCTATTTTGATATTGAAGTAGAATTAGAAGTCATTAAAGTTTCCTATTATGATTGAAATAGAATTGGAAGTTATAGTTGGTCTAGAATATTAGTAGCTACTAAATATTTTTTAGTTTCTAAATTTGAGAAATAGTCCTTATAGAATTAGGAAAGTCTTTAGCCTATAAATATAGGTGTAATCTCAATGATTTAATAACAGAGTTAATATTATGAAAATTTGAGATTGTGTGATTGGCCTATTCCTTGTGAGGGTGAAGCACTTCTCTTTCTTACTATCTTCTTTTTCTTCTTCTTCTTCTTCTTCTTCTATCCAACAAGGTTACTATTCACGTGTTCACAGTGCTTAGAACAACCACCTAACTGTCCCTAAACACTTGCGTTTTCATCCTGAAACCCTACCTTTTAACAAATCCTTAAACTCTTATTTTTTAAATACTTTTGTAGCCATAAAATCCCACCCAAATCCAACCCTATAAATCTATTGTTGTTGCTGCCAATATATTTAGACCAGACTCACTACTTGTAGGAAAGTAATCCCTACTCGTCCTATATCATCTCCCCTCAAAGGAGACCTGCTTTAACTCTGTTAACGAAAGGAGTTTGATGAAAAAACCCTCAAATTTTTCCTCTCCTTCCTTTCCAAAGAGTCCAACCCCCTTCTCTCAATTCAGTAAAAACCCTCAATTCCGAAGTACACTATTTCAGCACAGAAGAATGCAAGACCAAGTCTTGCACCGTAACACATTTAAAACAACAAAATAACAAGCCTAATTGCACTTCTTTAACGTGTGCACACACACAAAAAAAAGGCCTAATTGATACTAATTATTGTGCCTACAAATGCAACCATTCATGATTGGATCTATGAGAAAAGCTAATCCACCATACATTAACAAAAACAAAAGCCTGATCTGCCCAATCCATAGAACCTAAACATTAGAAAACCTAACCAAAAAAGAAAAAAGAAAGATGGACTTTGGTTTGATATCAATTCTCTTATATATGACCACTTGAATCAATGTCTATTATTAGTTTCTTTTAGTAAAGTGCAGAACACAAGGAATGAAGCATCAAATGGTTCGGTATGTTACACTGAACATTATTATGATCATCATGTCCTCTTTTCTCTTGCCTGTTGGTTCCAGTGAAGACAATATTAGAGCAGGAGAATCTATCAACATTAACGAAGCCTTAACTTCAGCTGGAGGAAATTTTGCATTAGGCTTCTTCAGTCCAGGCAATTCTATGAACAGATACATTGGCATATGGTGCAAAACAATCTCCAAACAGTCATATGGGTTGCTAACAGAGAAAACCTGCTTGCTAAAAATTCTCATGGAGTTTTTGGGCTCGGTAATGATGGCAATATTGTGCTTTTACATGGAGGAAAAAAAGTTATTTGGTCATCAAATGCACCAATTGCGAAATTGGCCATGAACTCCACAGTTACAGTGCCGTTAGATGCTGGAAATCTCGTTCTCAGACATGGTGAGACGGACACTGTATTATGGCAGAGTTTCGATTATCCAACTGATACACCCATTCCTGGCATGAAACTTAGCTTGAATAGGAAAACTGGCCAGCAAAACCTTCTGTACTCGTTGCCCAACAATGCAAATCCTCGACCAGGAATGTTCTCCCGAGGTATAGATCCTGAAGGGTGCACGGATTTTCATTTGGAAGCAACATCATCCCTTTTGGAAAAGTACTGTATACGACTATAGTTTGGTTTATATAGATCACATATATCAAGGGTTTGGCTCCTTTTTAACTTTCATCAAAGAAAGTGACGAAATTTATCTCACTTGCAGTGTCTCAGAAAACTTGCTTAAAGTAAGAGTCAGTTTAACTCCTACTAGGCAAGCTCAGCTGCTGTTTTGGGCACAAAGTAGCAACTCACACTACAGGAAATATCTGTTTTGGAGGCATATTTTTAACGGCGTTTTTTAAAACGCCACTGTTTGTAATATTTAACGGCGTTTCATAAACGTCGTATTTTTCTCTAATCAAAACGGCGCCGTTTATGAATGGAAGATGTTTATAAACGCCTTGAAATGGTTTGTCCCACACGCTCCGTCTCCCTGTTTTACCTTTATTTTGAATCTGACTCGCACTCTCGCTCTCACTCACACTCGCGCTCGCTCTTGCTCTCAAAATCGAAATCGATTCAGATCGGTGAGCGTTCATCAGAGCCATTTCCAAGATCTTACATTGGTGATTCATCAGAGCCATTCGAAGTTCTCTCTCAAAATCGATTCAGATCGGTGAGCGACTCTCTCTCTCTCTCTCTCTCTGCTGTCTAAACCCTAATTATCTCTGTCAGTTCAACTCTGTGATTCAGAGATTCAGCTCGGTCTCAGCGAAACAGATCGGTGATTCATCAGAGCCATTTCAGTTCTCTCTTGAAATCGAATTTCATCTCAGCGATTCAGATCGGTGAGCTCCATTGTCTCTGTCTCTATCTGTCTCTCTCTCTCTCTCTCAAGCTGAACTGATATTTGAATCATGTTATATGTCCTGTTGAATCAAGCTGAACTGATATTTGAATTAATCTGATATGATATTTGAATCATGTTACATGTCCTGTTGAATCAAGCTGAACTGATTTGAATTAATCTGAACTGATATTTGATTCTGACCTGAATATAAATATATATGTATATATATAGCTGAAGTCATTCTTGTACAACTATTTGGAATAAATTAATTTGGGTTCATATATTGGGAACACTCTGCTAATTACTTTAATAATGCTCTGCTAATTTCTCTAGTTCAATCATGGTAGCAAGAACACTCTGCTAATTACTTTAATAATGCTCATGACCTTAGTCAATTAAAGTCAAGATGAAATGATTCATAATTTCTACATTAACCCATTGCACTGCTAGAGGTCTCTAGAACTCAATTTTAACCATCTTTTGGTGCATACAGGGTTATGCCCTGCTCAGTTCTAGGTTCAACTGGATGTTCTTGGACATGCCTTCTTTGCCCCATTTCCAGTAGTGAAGATGGCGTTTTAAAAGTTGTTTCAAATGAGTTGAATCAAGTAGTTGAAGGATACACATCTCTTGCTTCACATTTGGACGTTTTGGCATGAGATGGGAGTCTTGCACCACTCACTTTTACGACTTGGCATTATGTCCCAAAACAAAACAAAGATAACATATGGAAGGAGATAAAGGTATGTGCTTAATTTGCTTCTTGTTCTCAACTTTTTGGCGATTTGATTGGTGTAATTTGGTCGTTTTGAGCTTTGTAACTCGTCGTTTGCTCCTCCTTTCTCTGTGCTTTTTTGGAGATTTGAGAGCGTTGTGTTCTTATGGTCAAATCCAAAACTCCATTGTGTTACTTTTGCTATGAATATATCCATTGAGTGAAGCCAGTTTTCCCTGTAAAATAAATAGATAGATAAGGAGTTACTCTATATTATTGGGAACATGTAGAGCTGAGAAACAAGAACCACTCAACTGAACCTGACATGTAAAACATGTACTTGGAGGTCATGTAAAACATGTACATCTTGTGTTAATAATAAACCCAATATATAATCACCAATGACAGTTTACTGGAACATATAGCCTCTGATGTTGACTGATGAAAATGTTAGAAAAAGCCTTCAGTAGAGCTAATAAATATCTCTTATATAGGTAAATATTTTTTATCCACTTTCCACCTTTTCAGGCTGTTATATGTTTATGTTATACACAGTGCCTAAAGTGACAAAGCTTTATCTGTGGTTTCAAATATATGCTGTACTGATTCCTGTAATATTTTTTATTTTTGCTCATTCCACATAGGCTGCTGACTTGGCTCCACAACCAGCCTCAAGATAAATAAATAAATTGAAGCAGGGGGTTAGTATATTGATATATATGCTACATAAAATTTTGAGACTTATCTAATGATAGTTGATAATATCTGAAGAAAAAAAATTATTAAAAAAATGAGTGTCATTATTTCCTCTCTTAAGATAAAAAATTAATAAAGAAATGAAAGTTACATACCAATATTTTTAATAATGAAATGACAATTTGTAGTTGGTATAAGCTATCAAGCTAAATTTAGAAAATTGAATTCCAAAATTACATAACAAGATAATATGAAGTGAACTTTGAACAAACTGACGAATAGTTTGATTCAATTTACAATGTAGCTGTTCAATTGTTGGCATTTGGTTTGTTTTGCTTATGGTCAGTTTTTTAAAAGGAGAGATATTTATAGTCGATTTAACATTTTTTAATCTTGTTGGCAGCAAAGTCTTGCTTCATGTCAAATGTTGTCAAGTAATGTATTTTCAGTTTTTTATTTTTATTTGTCTTATTTCTAGTGTGAATCGACTCTCTCTCTCTCTCTCTCTTCTTTTTTTTCTTTTTTTTTTAGATGATCATTACAATTTACAACTGAAAATTCTTAGATGGGAGAGGTTTGAAAATTGAGGCAGCAGTATTAGCTCTCAATATACCACATATACTCTTGACTTGATCTCTGCTTGCTTCTCACCAAGTATGGATTTTTTCAATTTCCTTCTCCCCCGTCCCTTGTCCTAAATGTCCTTTCTACCACATGAAGATGCCAGAGAGACCTAATCATATGGTAGAGAGGGAATTTGGGATAGTGAGATAGGAAAAGGCAACAGGTAATCCTCAGCCCACTCCCTGCCTTTTTTGCTCTATGGCACAGTAATTTCCTTCTCTACTCTGTGTACTACTACATGCTATGTAGACATTGCATTATATGATAGCAACAAAATTGTCTTTCATGCTTGTTCTTTCATTGTCACGATAACAAACACTTCTATGAGCATCTAGTGTTGAATTGTTGCTGACGTAGAACGTTTAGAAAACAGTATACATTCACCTAATGTATGATTACTTTGATGTTAGTTAAACACAACTCTATGCTTCATATCGTTACACATTATCTACACCAGAATTGATCATGCATATTTTTGGCTCAAATTATTAATCATGTTCAATTCTAAACTTTAAGTAGTCTTAATTAGAACTGAAGTTCCACTTGTAGTGACTCTAACCAGTATAGTTGATGGGTGTCATGCTTCAGGCTCTTGATCTAACCGTGGATCTGAGTGCCGCCAGTGCTGCTGCTGAAGAATGAATGAATGAATGAACTTTTTGGGTCACACATCCATCCCACAAGAACAGAGAGAATAGAGTTCAAAAGAACATTCCCTTTCCATGATGAAATTCTTTTGAATGCAAATGATAGCAGTCCTTAAAAACACATTCTGCACTTTCTCCACAAAAGACTGATTGATTGCCTTCCCATATGAGAGCAAATGACCCAAAACCTGCATTATATTTTAGCAAAATCTGCTAGGAATTTGTTGTTTTGCCATATGGTTTGTTTATAATACTCTCATTGTGGAAATGGTCGTCTCCTGCATTAGTTTCTGCTATACTGTTGTTACTTGATGTGTTAATTTATTTCCAATCAATTGATTCAATTATATATTATGAATTTTAATAATGTAAGTAGAAATTCGTGTGATGGGTACTGATGATTTATATCATTAAATATCGCTTAATGAAATTGTACTAATTATTGCTCTGTACATTGATAGAGCGGTAGTGTTACATGCACCAATTAGTGTACTAACTAGTGTACCAACACTAGTTATGACATTATTATTGATCTCATTCATTATACAAATTACAAGTTTAGTTGACATTTTATATTACAAGTATGTATAATTGTAATGCAGGCTCATACGGATGCAGATGAATCCATGAAGAGAACAATAATGGCTTCATTTGGGAAGAAATGGAGAGATTGGAAAAGTCGAGTGAAAACAATGGGATACAAACCCTTCAAGAATGATGCAGAAAGGTTGGCTCATCGACCAGATAGAGTACATGAGGATCAGTGGCGGGCTTTGGTCTACTATTGGGGCACTCAGAGTGCATCGGTAAAATTTTATTTATGTGAAAAAATATTTATATATGATAATTTTTTATAACATCTTAAATAAATTTCATATTTGACAGAAATCAAGCAAGAAGAATAGAAAAATCTGGAAGAAGAAGACATTACATCATAGAACAGGCCGAAAGCCTTTCTCAGTAGTTCAACTGGAGGTCTTAACTTGTTCACATATTTAATTGCTTAATTATTTAATTTTCTTATTTATCTTAAGATTTTGGTTGTCTTTCATTTACAGGAGACAAAAAAGAACAATGGGGTTCCTACTAGTCGGTCACAGGTGTGGATGGCCGCATACATGATGGATGGGACGTCAAATAGTGATTCAGTTAATGAGGTTATGATATGTGATACTATTTTATCTCAGAACTTTTAATATGATTTATATTTATATTGGAGGCTAGTTATTGAATTCAAACTTGCAGACTCAAATGAATGAGTTAACGGAATGTGGTAGAGTTTTTATGATGTATACAAGCTAAGTGTATACATCCTCTGTCCTAAGTGTATAGAGAAGATGCTTATTAATACCAAATGGTTTTGTTCCTTGAATATGCCACAGCTTGAGTTTGGAAGATAGTTGGGATGGACCAATCAACTATTACCATTTTTTTACCTTCTATGTCATAGCAGTGAAACCATAGTGGGCAATGACCCTTAACATCCACTCAATAGCCTCTCTCCTTGACACCATTAAAGGCCCATCTGAGTTCAAATCACTCTTACCCACCAAAAGAGTCTCATTCTCTGACAATAGAGCCACTGCTCATTATCTTCAGGACCAGATGATGAAGAGAGACATGATCAACATTGGACCCATTACAACATCTGAATCTATTTCCTCTCTCACTCTCTTTAGAAAGCTGGTGTCTCTCTCATGATCCCTGTCTCTCTCTCTCTCTCTCCTCTCTCTCTCTCACATGTCTCTCCTCCTTCTACGATCTCTCTCGCACCATCATCACATCGTCGCACCGCCATCGCACCTCCGTCGATCCACCATTGGAGCATTATCCCAAGTATGTCTTTCGCCCTGTCTCTGTCTCTGTCTCTGTCTCTATCCCTATCCCTCTGTCTCCCTCCCTCTCTCTCTTTCTCTCTCTCTGCCTTCTCCCATTCGCATACCTGTAAATCGACCCAACCCCAAATTGACGCAGCCCCAAATCATGATTATATAGAAAGGAAAATCCAAAGTATATTTGAACATCAATACAAAACAAGAGCACATGTATGATCAACACAGGTCAAGGAAATTTTACTTGCTTACTACAATACATATACTGTCTTTACAAAAATTAAATAGATTATTTTCTCTTCATGTTGATAATTAAACATTATCTATCTATACAACTAAGAATGGAATATGATCTCCACTTCTATTCGTGTTGTTCATTTCTGGTGCTGTGTCTGAATTTTGACTTTTTTCAACTTTTTGGTGTTGTGTCTGAATTTTAATTTTGGAATTCAATTACAATTCCTAATTTTCTTTTTTTTAGCTTTATATTTATGTAGAAGATGAAATTTTGGTTGTTAAAATGGATTATATACCAAATTTGTTGAATCAATTTATATGAATTTGGTTTGAATTTTAATCTGTTGTACTGGTTTTCTGGGGGAAATTGTGGTTTATGTCCAGTTCAATGACATGTATTTAGATTGTCATTAGACTCATCTAATTTTGTTTGGCCTGTGATTTTGATATTGATATATGCTTTTTTCTTTGGATTTTCTATTGATACACCGAATGTTTCCAACTCGTGTTTCCATTTTTGCTTTTGAACGTAATAATGGCTGCTCATTTAAGTGATTTTGCTTTTATGTCATATATCAACAATGATTCATCCCACTAATTTGGGAACACTAATGGACCACTAATGAGGTGGAAATTCAAAAAAAAAAAACAAAACAAAACAAAAAAAAAAAAAAAAAAAAAAAAAAAACACAAGAGCAAAACATCCCATCATATGGGACCCACACCACTTTAGAGCTATTAGTGCTTCTCTTTTTAGTGGTCTCACTAATTTTTGGTCATATATTTCGATTACAACAGTTTAATATTTATATATTTGTTTCTATGCATCTTGTTATTTATTCAAATCATTTTATTATGATGGTTGGATGTTGTCTGTTTGTCTGTCTGTATAAAATATCAATTGTAGGTGGCAGCTCAACTGGTTAATTTTTCGAACTAAAAAGCCTATCAGTGTTCCCTATCAAAAAGATTGTTCTCTCTCTCTCTCTCTCTCTCTCTCTCTCTCTCTCTCTCCATACACATTGCTCAGTGATCCACTCAGCCCAGGTGAATTACAGGTTTGCTTTACTTTTTCTTGTATTTTATCTCCTAATTTCCATTCGGTGTGGTTAGTCTTCACGATTTAATGATTTGTGTCTCTTACCTTCCATTTTTGTTGCAGATTCAATTGGTACAAGTGAAAGAAATTGAAAATCTTTAAAATCTGTAGGTTTAGGAAGATTTGAATTTTCTCTCTTTTTCCGGCCTTTTCTCAACAACGAAACAGAGGTTACATATTACCGGGGAACTAGTGTTCGCAATATGTTCTGGTTTCTTTGTCAATTGAATGTGGGTCTCTTGATTTCAATTATCATGTTTTGTTTTGTGGGTTTTTCTGAAACCTGTGGGTGTGTTGCAGTTTTTATTTGAAATGTGCGGGCCTCTGCAAACTTTGAACTCAGAAGGCACCATTCCAATTTATAGCATTCTAGTGTAGAACATAATTTTTGGGGATGAGCATTTATAAAATATGCCATATTTTTTTTGTACACAGTCAATTTTAAGTTTACTTGGAATGGCAAAATCCATTTCAAAACATAATTTTTATGATGCTTGAGGATTTAATTTTATTATATTTTTATTTCAGTGAATCTGATTGCAGTTTATGTTCTGATGCAGGCATGTAGACCAGTGTTGACCACAACTTCTATGCTAAAACATGATTTTTGGATATATGTTAGTTTGTGGTTAATGTTAAAACATGATTTTTGGATTTTGGATATGTTATTTTGTGGGTAATGGTGATTGGATATTAATTGAATGAGAAACTGAATTAATGCTTCATTTGTTATTTGAATGGAGTTATTATTTTATATGTTAGTTTTATTACAGGTATTTGAATGGGAGGTAATATTATATATGTCATTTTTATTACAGATATTTTTAATTCAATCAAATAAAATTAGCACAATTTTTTAAAAAAAAAAAAAAAAAAGATATGACGGCATTTCTACAAACGACTTCTAAACCATAACACTAACGGTCATATTTTTAAAAATAGATACGACGGCGTTTACAAAATGTCGCTAAATATCAGCGGTGACGTCAGCATATGCATAGTAGGACATTTTGCGGCGTTTTTTGAAACGCCTCCTATACTCATATCACGACGTTTTTAAAACGTCACAAAGCTACAGCGACGGCCGCATCTTCGACGCTTGGTACTAAACGCCCCAAAAGGAATTAGCTGCGTTTTTGGTAGATATAGCGGCATTTTTGAAACGCCACTAAAAGTCCAATTTCCAGCAGTGTCATGGGTAGTTGCATGGCAGGCTCCAGTAGTTGAATGTGATTTTTATGGGTATTGTGGTCCATTTAATAGCTGTTTGCAGTTGTTTGGAGGGTTTTGAGCCCAAAGATCAGAAATAATGGAATCTTGGAAATCGGACAGGAGGCTGTGTCGGGAAGATGGAATTGACATGCGATAAGGGAGATTGATTTTTTTATGTTTGAAAGAACTAGATAACCTGATTATTCAGTGTCTCTGGGAAATATGACTGTTAGTCAATGTGAATCCAAATGTCGTGACAACTGCTCTTGTCTTGCACAGCTTATGCTTATGCTAATCTGACTATAGAAACTACAGTGCACTGTATGAATTGGTTTGGGGCTTTGGTGGATCAAAATCATAATGCCTTCATTGGCAAAGATCTTTATGTTCGCCTTCATAGCTCTGACCAAGGTATGTATGATATCTTGCTTGATTTCTGTTGAAGGCACTGTTTTTCTAAATTTTAGCCCAAGTCATTTAGTTTGTGATGAGCTAATTTTCTGTGTTTTGTTATTCTTGTGTAGTTAGTAATGCTAAGACTAGTAACTTGACCCCTAAAAGAAGAATTCCGATTGCAATTGCAGCAGCTGCTATCTCTACAGGATTGCTATTTATTAGTATCATCGGCTATGTCTTAAGGAGGGGAAGGTTGGGAAATCCAGGTACAATCTCTCACTCTCTCTTGAGTGTTGTACGTAGGGATGGCAATGGATAACATTGTGAGAATATAGAATATATTATTGTGTGTTTTGTACAAATTAGAGTCCTATTAGAGGCATGATTGTGTTAGAGTCCTGTTAGAGACATAATTATAATTGTATTTGTATTTTCCTTTTTGGTTTAGGATTTAGGGCTATATAATCTAAGGTCTGATTGTAATCTTTGACACATTGAATATATGAGATACATAAAGCTATTCAGAAATCTTACATGGTATCAAAGCCTTGTTCGAAACCCTAAGTCCACGCCTGTTGTTCGAAGTTGTCGCCGATTGTTCGAAGTCGTCTCTGTTCTTTGGTCTTATTCACCGTCGCGACTTAGGGTTCGTGGGTCTCTCTAGTTCGTGGGTTGTGTCTTCAGTCATCATTAGCAACTCGAGATCAGCTTCAGCCAGTGCTTCGTCGCGACTCAGTTCTGGTCCTTCTGGTTCGCGAACTCAGTCCCTCTGGTTCGCGAACGTCATCACCGTGCTTCTGATTTAGGTCACGTCGTTGGACTCGTGAAGTTGAGTCGCTGCCATTGCTAGACTGGTGAGGTTGGGTCATAGCGACATCAAGCTGCCTTCTCTCTCTGTTTCGACTGGCCTAGTTCTCTCTCTCTCTCTCACTGTTATTTGATCATCTGGTGGTATAAATATGTACCTCTCATATAAACTCTGTTTTATTCAGAAAAAAAATAAAAAATAAAAAATGGACTCTTCTTTGGCCACTCAATTATCTGTTATTGCATTTTAACCCTACAAAATTTTGGGTACACTTGAACCCCTTAGTTTTCTAGTTATTATGATGTCTCTGGCTTCGGATGAATGTGCCTACTACCATCAAAGAGGTCATTGGAAGTATCATTGTCCCAAGAAGGGATGTTTGTCTGCTTTGTCTGTGTTTGCCTCATCTTCTCAGCAATTGCCGATTAAGTTCTGCGCTCCTCCCCTGAGTACCGTTTAGCCTCCCACCGATTCTACTGTATCTGCTCCAGCTCCTGATCCTGACTTAACTTCCTTGACTGCTCAGATTAGTCAGTTTCAACATACATTGTGTACCTCCCAGCCATCTATGTCTGCCTCCATTGTTTCCCCTCTTCATTCAAGTTTGCTTGGGTCTTCTTCAGGTATTTCTTCGTCTGTCTGGCTTTTTGACTCTGGTGCCTCTCATCATATGACTCCCCATCTCTCCTTACTTCAAAATTACACTCCTCCTTTTCCTATTACTGTCAATACTGCTAATGGATCTGGTATGTCTATTGTATCTGTTGGGTTTGTCCTACCGTCTGCTATGTCTATTGTCTCTATTCCATCTGTCCTTTATGTTCCTCAGTTATCTGTCAGTTTATTATCTATCAGTCAACTTGATGCTGCTGGTTTTGATATTATCTTTTCTTCTGCTATCTGTTCTGTACAGGATCGAATTTCTAAGCAGCAGATTGGGATCGGCCGTAGAATTGGAGACCTCTATGTAGTGGAGAGCTTGCATCTGCCTATAGCAACCTCTTTGACTGATTTTTCCTCTTTTCAGTTAGATTCTCTGTCTAGTCCTTTCTACTTATGGCATTATCGATTAGGGCATTTGTCCGCTAACCGCTTACGGTCTTTAGCTCAGTCAGGTATTTTGGGTAAAGTTTATCCAAGTGAACTTAATGAATGTCGGGGTTGTAAACTTGCCAAAATGACAGCCTTACCTTTTCGTAAAAGTACTTCTATATCTGCTACACCGTTTTCTTTAATTCATACTGATGTTTGGGGCCCTTCTCCTGTTCTTACCAAAGGGAGTTCTGCATACTATGTGTCATTTGTTGATGACTGCACCCGTTACACTTGGGTTTATCTCATGACTCATAAGTCCGATTTCTATCAGATATACCGTACTTTTCAGTCTATGATTACTACTCAATTTGGGTCTACAATTAAAGTGTTACGGTCTGACTTGGGTGGGGAATATTTTAAAAATGAGTTATGTGAGTATTTGGCCAATTTGAGTACCATTCACCAAACTTCCTGTACAGATACACCTGCCCAAAATGGTCGAGCCGAGCGTAAACACCGTCATCTTCTTGAGACCGCTAGGTCTCTTCTTCTCTCTGCCTCAGTTTCGGCTCCATTCTGGGGGGAGGCAGTTCTTACTGCTGCTTTTCTTCTCAACCGCATGCCTACTCCCCTTCTTTCTGGTCGATCTCCTTATGAGGCTTTGTTCTCCCAAATTCCTAACTATTCCCTCCTTCGTGTGTTTGGGTCTGCTTGTTTTGTTCTTCTTCTCCGCAAAGATAGGACTAAACTTAGTGCCCGGTCTGTCCTCTGTGTCTTTTTGGGTTATAGTCCTACTCAGAAAGGTTACCGGTGTTACGACCTTGTTTCCCGTCGTCTTTATGTCTCCCGTCATGTTTCCTTTCTTGAATGTCTATCTTACTTCCAGCTTCCCCCTCTCACTACTCCAGTTTCCAAAGAGGATTTGGTTCACATTGACCCATTTCCTTATGAGGTCTCGTCTGATGAGTACATCTCCACTATTCCCCCTGAGCTTGTTCCATCTTCTCCTCCTATCCCTCTAGCTACTTCTCCTTCTTCGGCTTCTTCGGCTTCTTCTCTTCCTTCGACTTCTTCTCCTCCTCCGTTGTTAGTTTATTCTCGTCGCAAGGCTCCTCCTCCACCGGTTGACTCTGCCCCTGCTGCTGCTCCCTCTGCTTCTGACGACTCTAATCTTATTACACACCGATATCCTTCTTGAGCACGTCATCCTCCAAACAGGTTGAGTTGGTCTAATACTTGTTTTTCTACTTCCTATCATACCTTTTTGTCTGCTATTCACTCTTTTGTAGAACCTCAGTTTTACAATGAGGCCTGTCCAGATCCTCATTGGGTTCAAGCTATGGAGGATGAGTTGTCTGCTTCACAAAAAACTAGTACTTGGGAGTTGGTTCCTTTGCCTGCTGATAAGAACCTGGTTGGTTGCAAATGGGTCTACAAAGTCAAGACTCATTCTGATGGTTCTCTTGAGCGTTACAAAGCTCGTCTGGTTGCCAAAGGTTTCTCTCAAGAGTATGGTATTGGTTATGAGGAGACATTTGCTCCTGTTGCCAAAATGACTACTGTCCGTACTTTGATCTCTGTTGCTGCTGTTCGTTCTTGGCCTCTTTATCAGATGGATGTTAAGAATGCTTTTCTTAATGGCCATCTCACTGAGGAGGTTCACATGCGTCCTTCCCCTGGCCTTCACCATCCCTCTGGTCAGGTTTGTCGTCTTCGGCGTGCTCTGTATGGTCTAAAGCAGTCTCATCGTGCTTGGTATGATCGATTTCAGACTGCAATTACCGAGCTCGGATTTCATTCTTCTGCTTCCGACTCTGCTTTATTTCTGCAACATACATCGGCTGGTTTTGTTGCTCTCTTACTCTATGTGGATAATATGATCATCACTGGCTCGGACTCTTCTGCTATCTCTGAAGTCAAGCAGCATCTCTTCCGCACCTTTGAAATGAAAGATCTGGGTCCATTACAGTATTTTCTTGGTATTGAGGTTGCTTTTTCTCCCAAAGGCTATTTTCTGTCTCAGGCTAAGTATGCTAATGAAGTCATTCATCGTGCTGGTCTTACTGATACTAAGGTTTTTGATACACCTATTGAGCTTAATGTGAAGCTTAACTCTATTGATGGTGTCCCTGTAGATGATCCCACTTTATATCGCGAGCTTATGGGTTGTTTAGTTTATTTGACTGTCATTCGCCCTGATCTTGCTTATGTTGTTCATGTGGTTAGTCAGTTTGTTTCTGCTCTTCGCTCTACCCATTAGGCTGCCTTGGTTTGCGTTCTTCGCTATCTTAGAGGTACCATCTTTCAGGGCTTATTGTTGTCCTCTACTTCCTCTTTGGACTTGGTGGCTTATGCTGACTCTGATTGGGTCGGTGATGTTACTGGTCGTAAGTCTACGTCTGGTTTCTGTATGTTTCTTGGAGATTCCTTGATCTCTTGGAAAAGTAAGAAACAATTAGTCGTTGCTCGCTCTACTGCCGAAGCTGAGTATCATGCTATGACTCATGCCACTGCTGAGATTGTTTGGCTTCGTTGTCTCTTGTCTGATTTGGGTGTCTCTCAGTCTTCTCCGACATCTCTCTATTGTGACAACCGCAGTGCTGTTCAGATTGCCCACAATACTGTCTTTCATGAACGGACGAAACATATTGAGATTGATTGTCACTTTGTTCGCCAATATCTGCAGTCTGCCTCTATCTCGCTTCCTTTCATCCCTTCGACTTTGCAACTTGCGGACTTCTTCACCAAAACTCACACTACCGCTCGGTTTCAGTTTCTTCTTAGCAAACTCTCAGTGTTTTCTGCGGTGTGAGAATATAGAATATATTATTGTGTGTTTTGTACAAATTAGAGTCCTATTAGAGGCATGATTGTGTTAGAGTCCTGTTAGAGACATAATTATAATTGTATTTGTATTTTCCTTTTTGGTTTAGGATTTAGGGCTGTATAATCTAAGGTCTGATTGTAATCTTTGACACATTGAATATATGAGATACAGAAAGCTATTCAGAAATCTTACAAACATATCCTGTGGGTACCCATGGAGACCCAACCCCAATATATGGGTTTTCCTCTGTTTTCTTGCCCATCGGGTCAGATAAGTAAGATTCTTTAAATCTCCATCGAGGATGGGTCGGGGATGGATACCCGGCCATTTCCCCGTATGTTTTCACTACCCTGTTTACAACTAGGTTATCATTTTCATTTTCTCCCATCCTTTCACTACCCGAACATTCATCTTTGCATTTTGACATGTTTTCTTCTATTCCTTGTGGCTTGTGGATACCACATAATTTATATGGTGAACTTAGAGAGAGAGAGAGAGAGAGAGAGAGAGAGGGGCGGCCATGGTTGTATGCCCTCTTCTTCTTGACACACATCAAGCCTAGATTCTACTTGAGTCTCTCTCTCTGTCATGGATTTGTGGGATCAACAAAACCCATGGAAGGTTCAATCTTTACCTGAACTCTATTTACTTTCTAATGTGATTATTCATATAAGGGTTTGCTCTGATTCTTTGAATTGGATAATTTCTTATTTTTTGGTTTGTTTTGTTTTTGCTTATTTGATTTTTTGTTCTTTGGAATTTTGATTTTGTTTTAATCTAATTTCTGCCCTAATCGAATTGGGATGTGCTTTGGCATTTCATGAGATTGCTTTTGAAGTTTGAGCACCTTAACAACTGTTCTCTCTCTCTCTCTCTCTCTTTGGATGGGTTTCTCACTCTGCTGCCACTTTCTCTTGTGCTCTGAGACTCTGAGGGATTGTATTTTGCCAACTTAGTGAAGGACTATATTGAAACAATAGTTTGAATATTGGTGACCAAAGTAAAATTATAAAAGTTGGAGATGAGAAGTGTAATTTATTCTTTCTTTGTTTTTTAATCTTCTACGTTCTTCCACATTTTTTTTAATTACTAAAAATTTATTTGATTGTCTCAAAATTATATATTTGATTATTTTAAAACAAACTTTTTAATTAATTAATTAATGTATATTTGATTTTGTTATTGAGCCAAATAAAATAAAATTGAATGTATATTTAGTTTTGGTTGTTAATCTTAAAAAATAAAAATAAAAATAAAAATAAAAATGGTGAAGTTGAGTTGGGGAAAATCCAAACCCATTAGGGATGCGGAGGGTCGTACCCATGGGGGATGGGCAATGGGGAAAAATTATTATAGGGGAATAGGGATGGAGAATTAATATCCGCCCCATTGCCCCCCATTGCCATCCCTAGTTGTGCACGTTTAGTCCTACACACTTGGAAACACAAATAGAAGTTACCAGTACACTTCTAGTTTCCCATGCATGATTTTGTCCACTGATTACTCCAAATACAGAGAGAATAGAATTGACACAAACTCTAGTGCATCTGTTGTTGGGCCACATGATGGAGAATTGTTATCATTCAGTTTACAAAGTATATTAGCTGCCAGAGACAACTTTTCTGAAGCAAAAAAACTAGGAGAGGTGGGTTTGGACCTGTTTATAAGGTAACTATTCCAAAACTGTGATTTTTTTCCATTATTTTTTACTCATTTCTGTGTATCTAAGACTCAAATGACACATTTTGTAGGAAGTTGGAAAAGGAAAATTTGTTCTTTCATCCTTCTTTTTTTTTTTCTTTTTTTTTCTTTTTTTTTTTTGGGTTCCTGTCCAGGGGAATTTCCTGAACTACAATTAGCAGTTATAAAAAGACTCAAAAAAATCATTGCAAGGAATGGAAGAGTTCATGAATGAGCTGAAACTTACTGCCAAACTCCAACATAAAAATATTGTCAGACTATTGAGTTGTTGTGTTGAAGTGGAGGAAAAGATACTAATCTACTAGTGTATGTGCTACGGAAGCCTAGACAAATTCCTATTTTGTACGCCTTAAGATCTTTTTCAATTTACTTCGGATAAAGCATATTTCCAGTTTTGAAGCTCCGATTTTCATTTTTCAATCACTGATTGTGATAACTTTTCATTAGATCCTTCTAAGCAAGCCAATTTGGATTGGAGTAATCTCTTCCAGGTCATAGAAGGGATTGGTCAGGGTCTTATTTGCTGTCATAAGTATTCTAGACGGAAAGTCATTCACAGCCGTTTAAAAGCAAGGAATATTCTGTTGGATGAAGCTTTGAATTGCAAAATTTCGGACTTTGGAACCGCAAGGAGTTTCAGAATAAATCAAACTGATGCAAATACTAGGCGGGTGGTGGGCACATATTAAGTATAGCAGATATTTCCATTCATCTGCACTTTAAATAAGATGAGTTTATTTTATACTACTGCTGAAAATATAATACTGCTGCTACTACTGTCAGTATGGTTGTTAACATTGTCATTGGTGATGCAGCAGTTACACGTCACCAAAATATGCGTTGTATGGGCAATTTTCTGAGAAATCAGATGTATTCAGTTTTGGAGTGTTATTGTTAGAGATCGTGAGTGGTAAGAGAAGCACTAATAAGATAAGTATTAATCATAAGATAAGTATTAAATATGAAATTTTTTTTGGATGGCTTTAATTTGTTCAAGGCACGGGAAAATTGGAAAGAAGGTAGCTGTTTGGAGTTAATTGATCCATCAATAAGGGATATATGCAATCTTCAGGAGGCATTGAAATGCATTGCTGTGGGGCTATTGTGTGTTCAAGAATTTCCGGGTGATCGACCAACAATGTATGCATCAATTCTCATGCTGAGAAATGAAAATGTATCAGTTCCATCACCCAAAGCACCTGCCTTTTCTACTTATACGAATTCCAACATGCCAGCTATTCTTCCCAAACATCTAGTCGCTATTTCAACAATGAAGTGACAATTACCATGCCAGAGGCTCGATAAGAAGCTCTCGATTTTCAACTACACAGAAAGATTTCCATAAAGATGAACTGCATACAGAACTGATGTTTCCGGTAGAGTATGCTATGGTAGTAGTATTAGCTAGTGCCCAAGAAGCATACATATGATGACATTGTCACTTCCATGTATACAACTTATACTAGTAAGAATTCGTAGAAGTTCTTCTCATTAATGTAATTATCACTATTGCATAAATACTATGCTAGTATCAGAATGAAGAGCAAGTTTATTTTTTCTTGCTTATTGGACGAAGCTGAGAGTGATCTTGGAGACAATCATATACCTTTGGATCAACAACTTAGATTTGATTATGCAACCAACATCATTAGTCTTGATTTAAAGATGATTTGAAAAACATCATTGAGTAAACCATGAGAGGGTTAGATCAAGTAGAATTTATCCATCTCCTCACACTTTAATTTTCAGGGTAATTTGCTTGAAATTAAAGAAGCTAAGCCATAAAAAGGCTATCTAAAAGGCAATATTACAAGAAATAGAGGAGTAAATGAATGAGTTAAAACTTATTGCCAAACTCCAACACACAAATTAATCTTGTTAGGCTTTTTGGGATATTGACATATACTGATCTATTGAATAGATGCCTATTCTGTACATTTTAAATATGTCTTTCCTAACCTGTCTCACATTTTTAGTTCAGATTTTCTCCAAGACGCTTAATATTGGAAAAATATTGACATCTCAATTACACTCATTGCAGCCCCATACCAATGACGATGTGGGACAAGCCCACTTTTTTCTCAAAGATAAATCTTGTTTTGAGGTGGCACCTGCATTGTGCCTTTTTGCTCCAGGTTCTACCTTATTGACTCTTGCATTTTCCATTATATAAAACTTAGCAGGAAAAGAAATCTCATCAGTGGCATGCATTTACCTCCTTCACTAATTATCTTTACTGCTTTCTTAGTGCTAATTCCACCTCATAGTTGCTGTCACTTTCACTACGACGGATTCCCCCCCCCCCACCTATTATTCTTCCTATCTAACACAATTATGGTATCATATAAGCCACCAGCTATATCTATATCTGTCTATCTAAATATAATAATAAGCAACTTGTTTAGTGTCCTTGTCATAACTATTAGCAAGCTTGATGTTCTTTACATTTTGGTTAAGATTTTCTCCATGTTAGAATGTAAAATAAAAGAATTTAGGGTTCGGATTTAGGAGGAAGAAGAAGAAGAAGAAGAAGAAGAAGAAAAAGAAATTTTATATATGTTGAATGATTATTATCCCTCAACTTTATATCAGCAAAATATATATACAAGTCCTAACATAGCAATATGACCATCATACCTTCAACTTATGTAAATATTAACAAGAGAACAAAAGAACAAAAATAAGTATTCTAACACTTCCCCTCAAGCTGGAGCATAGAGATTGAACATGCTCAGCTTGACGGATAAACGATGAAACGAAGGTCGAGCCAAAAGCTTGGTTAGAATATCATCCAATTGATCTGCAGAACCAATATAAGGAGTCACAAGTTGCTTGCAGAGTAAGAGATCAAGAATAAAATGAAAATCAACTTCTATATGTTTGGTGCGTTCATGAAACACGGGATTATTAGCAATGAAGATAGCATTTTGATTGTCACAAGACATGCTCATAAAAGTGAGAATAGAAAAGTCAAAATCTCAAAGAAGAGACTGAACCTAGAGTATCTCAGAAACAGTATGAGTGATGGCACGATACTCAGCCTTGGCATTAGAACGAGTAACAATAGCCGATTTTTTGCTACGCCAAATAACAAAAGTACAATAGCCCGAGGTGGAACGTCGGTCAGTCTTATTACCAGCCCAATTAGCATCACTGAAGCCAGTAACAGACAAAGGGGAAGATGGGCGATAAAGCAAACTCCGACCTGGAGCACTTTTTAAGTATTGCAAGATGCGACACACAGTCACAAAATGGGGTTGGCGAGGAGCATGCATAAACTGACTGACCACACCCACGGCATATGTAATATCTGGACGACTGACAGTGAGATATATTACCTTCTCAACCAATTGACGATAACGACCAAATTTTTTGGGAAATAAGTCCCTAATGTCACTAACAAGCTTGACACTAAAATCCATGGGAGTATCACTAGGGCGAGTGCCTAAGAGGCCAGTCTTAGTAAGAAGATCAAGCACATACTTCCGTTAAGAAATAAACAAGCCCTGAGAAGAGTGGGCAACTTCAATCCAAGAAAATACCGAAGATGGCACAAGTCTTTGGTGTGAAATTGTTGGCCCAATACTGCTTCAAATCAGCAATACCATCAGAGTCACTCACTGAAATGATGATGTCATCCACAGACAATAAGAACAATACTCCTAGTAGGCGAGTGGCAAACAAAAATAGAGTGATCAAAGGTGGAACGGTGAAAACCATAGGTAAGCACAACAACACTGAAGCGATCAAACTAGGCACGAAGGGACTGCTTAAGACCATACAAGGCCTTCCGTAATCGACAAACAAGATGCTCTTGGCCAAGAACAACATAACCAGGGGGCTAATCCATATAGACCTCCTCTTGGAGATCACCATGAAGAAAGGTAATATTGATATCAAGTTGATATAAAGGCCAAGACTTATTAACTGCAATGGAGAGAAGAATCCGAACAGAGTTAAGACAAGTCACAGGAGAGAGTCTCCAAGTAATCAACACCATATGTCTGTGTGTAGCCTTCAGCTACCAGGCGAGCCTTAAGAGTCTCAACAATTCCATCAGGAAGATACTTAACAGTATAAATCCAACGACAACCCACAATAGATTTGCCAGACGACAAAGAAGTAAGTTCCAATGTCTAATTCTGATGAGTAGCATGCATTTCGTCCTCCATGGCAGGCTTCCAGCCAGAGATGGACAAAACCTGCTGATAGGAGCAATAAATGGAAATATTAGACAAGTTACAAGCAAAAGAGTAAAGTCTAGGAGAGAGGCGATCATAAGAAACGAAATTAGCAATAGGATGCTGAGTGCAATTTCATTTACCTTTGCGGAGTGCAATAGGAAGGTCATCTGAAGGCATATCAGCAGGTGGAACAGGGACCTCAGACTAAGGAGAAGAACTGGTCGGGCCATAAAACACAATGCGACGAGCTTGAGACCGTTGATAAACCTGCAAAGGAGGTGTAGAAGCAAAAGGAGAGGATATAGGAGTGGATGTGGAAGGAGCATAAGAGGGAAGAGTAGGAGTGAGAGAGGCTGGCTCCCCCTCATAATAAGAGAGAAGATCAGTGGATAACTATTGTCCAGAGGAAGAAAAAAATGAAGTAGATTCAAAAAAGATAACATCAGCACTAACAAAATACTGTATGGATGGGTCTTTCACCCCTAAACTCGAAATTGCCGCCTGAGATTTATGGTGATTTTTGTGAAATTTTTTGAGCATCCCTAATGTGAGTTTTCGATTTTTTGAAAGCATTTTATGTTTTTTAGGACTGTTTTTCAAATTTGCTATTAGGACTGCTTTTTGCTGTTCTTGTTGTTGGAATCCCTACCCTAGGAGCCGAAAATGCCAACCCTAGTGATCCTTGCTCTTAATTTGTGGTTTTTCTATTGTTGGATTGATCTTTTGTTCGATTATTGCCTCATTCTGGTCCAGCAGCACTGTTTTCTTCATTTCTACCTATTGAAAGTTCCTATATAAGGGCTAAAATCCTTCTAGCACGGAATATTTGTTCTCTATTTATTGATTTCTGCTATTGAGTTGGTGTGTTAGTCTAATTTGGGTGTGTTCTCCTCACTCTTGCCTATTTTTTCTGCGGATTTTTGTCTTTTGAGCTAGTTCTGTGTCTATATTGGTGATTGTTGGTGCTGGTTGTTGTGGGTATTGACTGTTTGCAAGTATTTTGCCCGTTCATGCTCTTGTGTTAAGAATTTTGTGTGATTGATCATTATGGTTGAGATTGAGGCTGAGGCTGAGGCTATAACTATGGTAAGGATGATGACATGCCTAAATCTATCACTACCACGAAGAATAGATTGCTCTGATACCAAGTTAGAATGTAAAATGAAGGAGTTCAGGGTTGGGATTTAGGAGGAAGAAGAAGAAGAAAAAGAAATTTTATATATGTTGAATAATCATTATCCCTCAACTTTACATCGGCAAAATATATATACAAACCCTAATGAAAAATCTAGAAATCCCCTAGATGTTGATTTGTGATTATGTATCAATTTTAAGTAGTATATAACAATCCCAATTAAACAATCAAGACAAATCGACACAACGATTTTAACGTGGAAAAACCACAATTGGAGCACCTCCAACTGTGATAAAAAAAACCATGGGCAACAGCCACAAAGCAATCCACTAAGAAGATATAAAGAAATTACACAGGTGTACTCTCAATTACCTAGCGAATCCACGCCCGAATTGAACCAACCTCTATGTGCCTCTTCCAACCTCGTTTTCACCTCGGAATTGTCTTAACGATGAGCCACTCCAAAATCCACCAAAGCTTCAGGCTCAAATTTTTCAGAATCCACCGAAGAACAACTCTCTCTTTTGTATAGAATGAACAAACAAACCTTTGATGTATTCTTCTTAACCCATGAGTTGAATACTCAATTAAAACATCAAAGAAAACTAGCAAAATATCCCCAGATATAAACCCTAGAACCCAAGAAGAAGATCTGGAGAAGTAATCCTAAAATCTGACTGAATCATGTACTTATAGAGATCTGGGACTGCGAAGCTCGCTCGAGCGAGGAACCAAAAACGCGTGTTTTCCATAAGTGGCTTCGCTCGAGCCATGCACCCTTCGCTCGAGCGTACATTCATCTCTTTCAGGTTTTTTGCCAGACGCAGCCTTCGCTCGAGCGAGAACTTCTTCGCTTGAGCGAACAAGAGCGGACATGCAACTTTGAATGCAATTTTGCATTTTGTATTTTGCTTCGGGGGCGCTGCCCCTCGACCCTGCCTGGGCACTGCCCCCTCAACCCCTGCGAGCTGATTGGGCAACTCGATCCCCGTCATAATCAGCGAAGTGGCAATCTTGAAAGCATTAACATCACAAACTTCTCTACAAGGCATAATTCGGGATTGGATTCGCATCTAAAAACTCATAACCTCACTGAAATAAAAATGCGAAAACAAATACAACTGAAAGGAGTTTTGTCAAACGGGATTACCAAGAATAAAAACCTAATAATCTCCCCCTTTGGCAATGCCGTGACAAAACACACCTAACAAATAAAATCCTAATCACCCCAACCCATTACAGCCAACAAAAACAAACTTCTTTCTCAAGGTCATGATCTGCAAAACAGTTATTAGTGTCACAATCTCCAAAACAACTATTAGTCCCACAAGACTATATGAAAAAACAATAAACATATGGCTAGATTATCTTGAAGCATTTGAAGCATGAGATGGAGAGATTTTAAGAACATGTAGTATGAAAACATGAAAACTAAGACACATGCACCAGACAATATTTCTCCCCATTTTTGTCACGAATTGATGAAGGAAGCTCAAACAACTAAAGTAAAAGCATAAAACACATAAGCAATGATATGATAACGATTAACCAAACTCCCCCTCACTAAAAGCAACCACAAACACTGAAAACAGTAAACAAGAAGAAAACGACAAAAATAATATGGTGGAGCAAGTAAGGAATTTTAGAGTTGTACCTTAAAACACACAAGATTATTCAAGAAGCACAATTACTTGAAAACACAATGTGCACAGCCTTTAGAAGATTCCTCACAAAAGAAAGTGATGCATTATATGAAAAGCATAGATCCCATGATAAAAGTGTGTGTGTGACTCTTGGAGTTCGACAAACACAAGATTCAAATCCTAGTAGTGATCTGATAGCTGGACCTCCGGCAAGAGAATCTAAGCACAACTAAGGAAAGTCAAACCACTAGGAATCAAGGGGTATTTGGTGAGTAAAAGCGGAGGATCCCCCTCAATTAATGAATCCTTTATTTGTTCCTTTTTCTTTTTTTTTTTTCACATCTTTTTCTTTTTTTTTTTTTTTTTTTTTTTTGTTTCTTTCTTTTGCATATTTTTTTTTTCTTCTTTTTCTTTTTCTTTTTCTTTTGCACACTCATTGGCGGCTGACACGCTCAAGAGTATGGAAATCGAACCAGAGAAGCATGAAGATAATAAGGATGGCCTAGTTGGTGACTCTGAGGTAGCCTTGTCCTCATGCCTCAACTACAAAGAACAGAGGGGAAAGCCATGGAGATGCAAAAAGATGGAAGATGGTTAAGAGACTCAACATCACCCAAGATATGCTAGTATCAGTCAATTCCTGTAGAAAAACAAAAGATACCATGCTAGAAGTCCATAGAGAAAAAAGATCACTAAGGTGGAAGACTCCAATATTTGTTAATCCAAGAGTGTGTACAGAATGAGACATACTAATCAAAGAATACACACTCCAAAATGAGTAATGACCACAGAAAGCACACACATATTAACATGTAATAGATATTCTCATCAATTCCAATATGTACCAAGGACTACTCAAAAATTTCAAACTTGCAAAACCATACTAAGAAAATCTTTTTGGTTTTTTTTTTTCCTTAACCAAAGCAAGACAAAAAACGAACATGCACATATTAAATGACCCAAAAAGAAAAAAAACACACAGAAACCTAAAAACTAAAAATGAATAAACAAATTAGCACAAGTCAAGTTTTCTCACCCAAACCGCTTTAGTATGAACAAAGTTGTGAGAATTGCAGTTCTTGGATGGTGTCTTGATGTTGTGGTTCCTTTCCCCTGCAATGGGAACCCGTCTTGACGTGGTTTCCGACTTCCTATTCCTAGGTCTAGGCAAATGCAAACTCGCTCCATGTTTGGTCTCAAGCACATCAAAATAACGAGGTCTAATATGACCTTTAACCTCATTACTACCAATGAAGTGTCTCATACCCACGAGATGTTGGAATTTCTTCCATCTCTATGAGACACTCTCCCATGCAACTTATAACAATAAAGGCGAATATGACCATGCATACCACAATGATGACAAATAAAAACAGGGTGTACAGGATGTACCTTCTTTTCTTTTACCTTACCAAGTTTAGAAAGTTTGAAAAGTCCATCCTTATGTTGAATTTTTTGTTCTCTCTTTCCTTGAGTTCTTGTATCATAAGATGTAGATACACTCTGTTTTTGCTCTTTGTTATCACCAAAGCCAATGCCACTCTTGTCACAACACATTTGTTAAGACCCAATGATATCCTCCAAAGTCTTTGATCCTTTGTTCCAAAGACCAATGGTAGCCATAGCACACTTGAGCTCTTCCTCTTTCTTGATCATTAGTTCTTCCAAGGCAACTTGAGACATCTCGAGAGATTCAATCTTTTCTTCATACATTGCATAGATTTGCTGTAGCTCATTCCTCTCTCTCTCACAAGTCAAGAGTTTTACACAAAGAGCTTGTCGATCATCAGCTATCTTGATGGCATCAATCCTAGCCTTGGAAATCTCCTCCTTTAGTTTGACATTCTCACTTTCACATGCTTTGAGTTTCATAGTGAGTTTGTCATTCAATTTGGATAAGTTAAGAGATTCCTTATACAACTTTTCATAAGCTTGCTCAAGCTCTTCATCATCATTTCCCGAGGATTCATCATCAGTGGCATTCTCAACCGACCTCTTCGGATACTCTGTTCGTCCTTCAGTTTCAGAAGCCGCCATGAAAGCAAGGAATTGTTTATGTCCCTCTTCACCTTGATCTTCATTGTCACTTTCATCTTCATCAAATTCTGACTCATCATCCCAAGTGATAACGAGGGCTTTCTTCTTCCTCAAACGAGTGGGGCATTCTGAAGCAAAGTGGCCAAATCCTTGGTATTCATAGCATTGGACTCTTTCAGAGTTCCCTTGTATGTTTCCTTTCTCCTTATTGGCTATAGAATTAATTTTGAGTTTATCTTTGCCTTTAGATTTATGAGTATGAGTAGATTCCAAAAGATTAGGATTCTTTTTCAAAAAAGATTTTTTAAATTGTTTAACAAAAGCAGCCGTAATCTTGGAATCTATCTCACAATCCTCATCAGAATCCTCTCCAACTCTATGAGCACTACTAAAAGAAATAGCATCTTTTTGTTTCTTTTTGAAATTCCTATGTGCCTCATAAGTTTGGAGATTTCCAACCAAGTGATCCAGCTTGAGGTTGTCAACATCTTGAGCCTCCTTAATAGCCGTAACTTTTGGTTGGAATCGATCGGGCAAGGACCTCAAAATTTTTCCTACAATCTTAGATTCTGGTATTTTTTCACCTAAATTGAAGCTGGAATTTACAATGTCACTCAACTTCGCATAAAATTCATCAAAGGTCTCACTATCTTTCATTGAAAGGTTTTCGAAACTAGACGTAAGCCTTTGAAGTTTTGAGCGTTTAACCGAAGGAATGACCTCATGAATAGTTTGTAAAATATCCCAAGCCTCTTTTGCGACTTCACAATTGCAAATTCGACTAAACTCTTCAGGTGTGACAGCGCAAAAGAGAGAATTGATAGCTTTACTATTCCAGCTACTATTTTGGTAATCCATTGTGTCCCACTTATCAATTGGTTTGGGGAAAGTTACTCCATCAATGGTAATCGTTGGTTCAGTCCACCCATACATGACAGATTGCCAAACTTTTTCATCAATAGATTTTAAAAACGATCTCATCCGAGCTTTCCAAAAAGAATAATTGGATCCGTCAAGTAGGGGTGGTCGAACCATAGAATTTCCCTCATGAATTGTATCCATTATCACAAATCAAACAAGATCTCGCTCTAATAGATTTGTAAAACTAAAAAAAAAGAGCGACCCGCTCTGATACCAATTGAAAATCTAGAAATCCTCTAGATGTTGATTTGTGATTATGTATCAATTTTAAGTAGTATATAACAATCCCAATTAAACAATCAAGACAAATCGACACAACGATTTTAACGTGGAAAAACCACAATTGGAGCACCTCACACTGTGATAAAAAAAAAAACCACAGGCAACAGCCACAAAACAATCCACTAAGAAGATATAAAGAAATTACACAGGTATACTCTTAATTACCTAGCAAATCCATGCCCGAATTGAACCAACCTCTATGTGCCTCTTCCAACTCTGTCTTCACCTCGGAATTGTCTTGACGATGAGCCACTCCAGAATCCACCAAAGCTTCAGGCTCAAATTCTGCAGAATCCACCGAAGAACAACTTTCTCTTTTGTATAGAATGAACAAACAAACCTTTGATGTATTCTTCTTAACCCATGAATTGAATACTCAATTAAAACATCAAAGAAAACTAGCAAAATATCCCCAGATATAAACCCTATAACCCAAGAAGAAGATCTGGAGAAGTAATCCTAAAATCTGACTGAATCACGTACTTATAGAAATCTGGGACTGCGAAGCTCGCTCGAGCGAAGACTCTCTCGCTTGAGCGAGGAACCAAAACGCGTGTTTTCCATAAGTGGCTTTGCTCGAGCCATGCACCCTTCGCTCGAGTGTACATTCATCTCTTTCAGGTTTTTTGCCAGATGCAGCCTTCGCTCGAGGGAGAACTCCTTCACTTGAACGAGCAAGGGCGGACGTGCAACCTTGAATGCAATTTTGCATTTTGCAATTTGCTTCGGGGGCGCTGCCCCTCGACCCCGCCTGGGCGCTACCCCCTGGACCCTTACGAGCTAACCGGGCAACTCGATCCCCGTCATAATCAGCGAAGTGGTAATCTTGAAAGCATTAACATCACAAACTTCTCTGCAAGGCATAATTCGGGGTTGGATTCGCATCTAAAAACTCATAACCTCACTGAAATAAAAATGCGAAAACAAATACAACTGAAAGGAGTTTTTTCAAACGGGATTGCCAAGAATAAAAACCTAACACCTAACATAGTAATATGGCCATTGTACCCTCAACTTACGAAAATATTAACAAGAGAACAAAACAAAAGAACAAAAATAAGTATTCTAACACTCCAAAATGCATAATCGTCGATGTGGGAGCCCTCACAAGGTTTGGGCTTAAAATGCTGTGTTTCGATTTTGACTTATTGCTCTTAGATCTACTTTGCCAAATTTTCACCTTTCCCTTGCATGTAACTCAATGGGGAAAAAAAAAAAAAAAAAAAAAACTCGTCTGCTTGCATTTGCCTCACACCCTTAGATGAGTAACACAATCTCTCACATGGAGACAGAACTAGGTAGAGCGAAACGGTGCACAATAACAAACACAAATTATGAGACTTAAACTAAGCAAACACAAAGGACCTGCTGAAGTGTTGCATTCAATCATTTATTATCCCACAAGCTTAAGATTCTAGGAAATAAGTCTAACAAATATATGCCACTTTATCTAACAGAAACTGTCTCTCCCTTTGAAGCATAGCCAACACAAGTCTGAATAATCCTACACAAGCACATACAATACAGCTCTGCTAATACAAGAAGTTCTTGATACTTCTGAGGAAAATTAAGAAGATGCAGAGCATCGAGTGATGTTTTGATATTTTCATCATTCTGGGAGTTTTTTCCTTTGATGGCTTTCTTGTAATCACGCTTATATATATATATATTTTGGTAGAAATTGTCTTGATTTCATGCTTGCTTGTATGTGTGTGAAAATAAAATACTACGAACACTGACAGGGAATGCCCAAAGCACACTAAATAAAGGCAATAATCAACTCTGCTATACTTATTATTTAAGCACATAACAATAGCAGACCAAGTCTCCACTTGCACATTTTTAACAAAAAAAAAAAAGTGAAGAAAAATTATCACTCAGAAGATACGCCACTTATTGTGCCTAGAAGTGCAACCATTCATGATTAGATCTACGAGAATGTTAGCTTTTGATAAAACTCTCTTTAGAATGAACTATATTTTGTATTGAATTTTTCTCACTTATTAATTCATATATCTTGCCCAAAGGCTTACATCCTTTTATATAGAGAAGGTTATACATAAGTTCAATGAATAAGATCCATGAACCTAACAACCTTACAATTAACTAGGTACATGAATATGATCTAGACAATGTACTTAATAAATATAAAATACATGAATATAAAAATACATGAATACAAAGAATGTATGAACTCAATGTATCCAATGTATCTAATGTAAATATGACATTAATTTTAACACTCCCCCTTAATGCCATATTGTGTGACACCCAACATTTCTCTAAAAAATTCAAATTTGCCCCTTGGTAGAGCTTTGGTGAAGATGTCCGCAACTTGATCTTCAGTCTTGCAATACTTGATTTGAATCTCATCATCTTCCACAGCTTCTCTAATGAAATGATGTTTGATAGCAATGTGTTTGGTACGAGAATGGTAGACGGGATTCTTTGCCATAGCAATAGCAGACTTATTATCACACATAATTGGAGTAGCTTCACCTTGCTTCTCACCAAAATCATCCAAAATTCTTCTTAGCCAAATTGCTTGTGTAGTTGCCAATGATGCTGAAATATATTCGGCTTCAGCAGATGATTGTGCCACAGTTTGTTGTTTCTTAGATGACCATGAAATTACGCCCGATCCAAGAGAAAATGCATACCCAGAAGTGCTTCTCATATCATTAACACATCCAGCCCAATCACTATCACAAAATCCAAGTAACTTTGCATCAACAAATTTCTCATAAAAAATTCCATAATCAAGTGTACCTTGAATGTATCTCAACACTCTTTTTGCAACCCCAAAATGAATTTGGCTTGGACTGTGCATGAACCGAGACAACAAACTTGTAGCATACATGATGTCCGGTCTTGTAGCAGTTAAGTACAACAAACTTCCAACCAAACTTCTATAACAAGATGCTTCAGCTTCTTTGCTTCCATCTTCCTTTGACAACTTTTCATTTACAATCAAGAGCGTAGCAACTGATTTGCAATTCTTCATTTTAAATTTCTCAAGAAGTGTTTGAGCATACTTCTTTTGGAAAATAAAAACACTACCATTGTTTTGGTAAATTTCAATGCCTAAAAAATGATGCAATAGCCCCAAATCACTCATTTCATATTTCTTCATCATCTCCCTTTTAAAATCTTCAATCAATTTTCATCACTACCGGTAAAAACCAAATCATCAACATAAAGTGAAACAATGACAATACCGGTTGTACCTTGCCTCTTGATGTACAAAGTTAGCTCACTTTTGCTTCTTTGAAAACCCTTTTCATTGAAGTAAGCATCAATTTCACTATACCATGCCCAGGGTGCTTGCTTTAGGCCATATAAAGCCTTCTTCAACTTGTACACTTTATCTTCTTTGCCTTTGACAACAAAGCCTTAAGGTTGATCAACATACACCTCTTCTTCTAATTTTCCATTCAAAAATGCTAATTTTACATCAAGTTGGTGCAAGAACCAACCCTTTTGAGCTGCCAAAGCAAAATAGCTCTAATTGTATCAAGTCGAGTCACAGGAGCAAAAGTTTCTTGGAAATCAATTCCAGGTTGTTGTGAATACCCTTTTGCCACAAGTCTTGCTTTGTTCTTTTGAATAGAGTCATCCGGATTGAACTTCGTTTTGAAAATCCACTTCACACCAATTATTTCTTTTTCTTTCGGTTTCTCCACTAACTCCCAAGTCTTGTTCTTCTCAATCACATGAATTTCATCTTCTATGCTTCATCTTTAATTGCCTCTTCAAAATTTTTAGGTTCAACAATGTATAAATTGCATCTTGCATACACATCACTAAGACTCCTTATATTTCTTGGAGTTGAACTTGGAGATGAAGAACTTGAACTTGAACTTGAATTTGGAGAAAATTGTGAACTAGCAATTGGTGACAATCTTTGTGGAGATTCAAGAGTTGCAACATCTTCAACTTGTAGACTTTCCGATTCTTCATTGAAAGCAATGCTTTGATCTTGGACTTTCTCTTCCTTCCAATCAAAAGATGCCTTCTCATCAAAGAGAACATCTCTACAAATAATCACCTTCTTTTGATCCAAACTGAAGAGTCTATAGCCTTTGGATTTTGAGCTATAACCCACAAAGATGCATTTCTTACTATTTTCATCAAGCTTGTGCCTCGCTTCTTTTGGAACATGAGCATAACAAATGCAACCAAACACCTTCAAGTGATTCACCGATGGTTTCCTTCCACTCCAATCTTCAAATGGAGTTTTGTCCTTAAAAGCTTTTGTAGGACATCTATTCATCAAATAAACTGCTGTATACACGGCCTCACCCCAAAAAGTTTTGGGTAGCCCCTTCTCATGTAGCATAGACTTGGACATCTCCTCTATCGATTCTTTCTTTCCGCCACACCATTTTGTTATGGAGTGTACCCAACAGTCAATTGCCTTTCTATTCCAATATCTTCACAAAATTTCATCAAACAACCACTTTGTCTTTCAACAAGATTTTGAAATTTCTTGAAGATAGAGAAAACTTCACTCTTTTGTCTCATGAAATACACCCAAGTCATTCTAGCAAAATCATCAACAAAGATAATAAAGTATTTGTTACCTCCATGAGTTGGTGTATCCATAGGTCCGCACACATCGGTATGAACAAGCTCCAATGGTGCTTTAGCTCTCCATGCTTTCTCCTTTGGAAATGACTCTCAGTGATGCTTTCCAAGTGCACAACCTTCACAAATATGTTGCACTTCATGAATGGTTGGCAACCCAAAGACCATATTCTTTTGTTGTAGATGCTTCAAGCTTTGAAAATTCAAGTGCCCAAATCTTCTATGCCAACTATCAATTACATCCATATTCAAAGCCGCATTTTTGCTATACCGGAAAATGAGAGGAGAACTTCTATTCTTCTCCATCTTGATTTTTGCTACAACTTGGCTTTTCCCCCCTGTAGTTAGACGTCCCCGAACGTCTCGGGAGAAGAGTCCCGTTCTGTTCATTTGGGCTCACTACAGTTCAGGACTCAATGTCACGATCTTGTATCTAATCTCACAGAGTGCAATGCAAGACCGATGAATCATCAAAGAGTTCAAATCCGGCAAATCGTTTTTGAAAACAGATTTTTTGAAAGAAGTGCTAAACATGGATTGCTTTGCCAGATACAAAGTCGCCACCTAAATATTTTATTTTGGGAAATTTAGGAAACCCTGACTCGTTGCCTAAGGCCACGTGTCCGTCATCACCAAAGTTGTCTCGGCTTGGAAACTTGGATACGATTGGGGAAGGTCACTTCATGAGCACCCCCGCTCGCCTGATCAAAGATCGGCCTCTACTAACCATGATATCGAGTTTTGAAAACATTATGTGCTCTTATTCCAGTTATTAGCCTAGATTTACTACGTGATGCGCACATCATATAAATATAGACCGGATTGCCTGAATTAGAACAAAACATCTCATGTTTGTTTTGAAAACGGTTTGCTACTCGTAAGTAGGCTTAAAATCCAGATTTTGCCACCCTCGGATGGGCTTAGAAAAGATGATTTTGCCACTATCTAGTGGGCTTAAAACTCACAGTCAATGCATTATTCCAATTCAGATAATCCAACCTTCACCCACAGGCATTCAGGCAGGTATATCACATAAGCACATAGCCTCATGGTAAGCATGCTATCATGGCAGTCACTCACACGCATGCAAGGATGCTAAAGCATAAACACTTACCGAGTACTCCGAGCCAAAGAAAGAAGCTAATTAGAAAACATGCATGAATCCTAACTATGCTGAGAATGCCTAATGCAACACATGCAAAAATGCAACTATAATAGGCTCAGCTATTCTAAAATGACATGTGAAATGCTACAGCTAACAAGTATTCAACTCGGAATTAAAATACAATGCAATTAGTATAATGAGCCGAGCCCCGTGCATGCCATACAGATGAATGATGCAAACATGCAAGCATAAGTATGCTAATTGAAACATACCCTAATCTAACCATCATAAGCTAGTAAATAAAAGGGAGAAAGATGTGGGGTTGGAAGACATACATCACACACACGCACACTTATTACAAAATTGCCCTCCTCGGAGGGTCCGAATAAATAATACACGACGAAATAAATAACTAACTACAGCTAATTATTACACAAAGCTAACTAATTAACAAATCAGCTAAGTAAGCATGTAAACTAAATGAATGTGACTGCCTCGGCTCTGTTTTAGATGATGATGGATGCATGCACGCTCGAGTCGCCTCGTCGGGAAATCCATCGCGATGCCTCGTCTCGCCCTTGTTTGCAATTGAATTCAGAAACTTGCACAAGGCTCCAGAAGGCTAAAACTCCACCCTGAGAAGCTGTGGGAAAGCCACCGACCAGCCAATGGCATTGGAGACCACCCACCAACCACCTCTTGTGGGAGAAACCCAAAAGGGTGGTCGGCCTGCCCGAAAAGTTTGTCGGCCGACCACTTTCTGCCTCTAGTTCCTGGTTTTCTGCAACAAAAGCAAGAGAGGGGCATGGCAAAGCATTTTCAACAAATGTGTGCACGACCACTCTCCCTGTCATTGCAGAAGCTCTAGGAAGTGTAGACCTCGATCCTCGTGCCACCAATCACGCATCTCGATGCATGATGGCCGAGAAGTCGAATTGCATGACTCAATATGAAATGAATGCACATATAAACACAACAAGGCTTGAACTCTATCATGGGTAATCTGGAGTGTCGGCGACCGGGAATTGAGACGCATTTCGTCACTTTGAGTACGAAACGTCTCTCGTTTCCCGTGTTTGGACTAACCTTACTCCAAACACGATGCAATGAGATGGCATACACAATGCGACTAACATGAAACCCTAAATGCAATGCAACCTAATCATGCTGGCATGCAAGGGATGATATGCAAACTTGCAACTAGCATACGCAATGCTATGAACCTAGGATGGCATACTCAATGCACATGACATAATATGGCATACACGACGCACATGACATAACATGCAACCTAGCATACGCAATGCTATGGACTAAAATGGCATATACAATGCAAGATGGACTTACACCAGTATGAGTGGACCTCAACCACACTCACATCAGTGGCCATATGATGAAAATGAGACAACCGAAATACATGCAAGCATGCACGAATGCAATGGACCGATCCTAAGGCACAACATGCAACTCTAACTAAGCATGGCAAAGGATGAAATATGGCATACAAGCATACATTTTCCAGCTCTGAAACATGATGTACAATGGTCCCGAATCATGCAAATATGTTACCCAATGCATGCTAGATGGCCCGAATACCGAAAGTAGTGAAGCAGATTACACTAGAGGTACACAAAGTGATGCACAAATGGCAAGACCAGCCCCAAACAGACCCTAGGCAGGTCGAAGATAGTGGGAAAATGGCCTAAAATGATGGCTCAATATGCAAAGAAATGAAGCTCATTCAATGGTCCGAAAACAAGGCATACAAGCCCAACTCTCAAACGCATTTGAAGAGGAGAAAACATGAGGATATGGCATTCACATAGGCTCTGAAATATGATGCAAAATGACCCCAAAGCATGAAAACACCTCAGTATATGCATGCAATAGACTTCAAATCTCAAAGCTAGGCAAGTGTATTGAACTACAAGCATGCAAAACAAGCATCATTCGACCATGAGACCCAAAAACAAAGCTAGGGCAGTCCAAAATATGCACAAAATCAGTTTAAGGCAAGGCCAAAAAGTGCTAAAATCAAGGGTCAACAAAGCATGCAAAATAAGCTAGTGAACCACGATTTGCACTACAACTATATGAAGCACATGAGAGCTTACCAAACCAGCCAAAAACAGAAGTATGCCATGCCAAATAATGCCCAAAAACCCATGGAAACATGATCAAGGCATGCTAGAATGAAGTGCCCCTTTGCAAGGCCAATAAGAGGGTTGTTCTACATATGCAAGATAGACATACAAAATGAAAAAACCACCTCTAGAAAGAGGTTATGAAGGCCCTAAAACTCACTGGAAAGGGCCTGAAATGAGGCTAGGAAGCATGCAAGTGAAAGCCCCTTTGAAAGGCCTTGAAGAGGGTTACTCTACACATGCATAATAGACACTTAATATGGCAAAAAGGGCTCCGGACAGAGTTCATGCAGGTCACAAAACTCACAAAAATTGGCCTGAAACATGGCTTGAAAACATGCAAATGGGGGCTCCTTTGGAAGGCCAAGAAAGCTAGTAAAGAGAACAAAGGGTGAGAGGGTCACCCCTCTCTGATTTTGAGGCTCAAAACAGCATGTTAGCCACTGAAAATCCACTAGATTTCAGTGGCTAAAAGGTCAAACAAAGCACAATACAAAGGCCTAGATGCATGGCTCAAAACAAGATGAAAACAAGCATGCAAGGGAGTAGATGACCCCCAACAGAAAAAAGACCTTAAACAAACATGTTTAAAAGCTCAAAACAAGACTTTTTTCAGTTTATGACAAAGCCTAAATATGCTTGCAAGAATGGCTAAAAGATGGAGCAAAATAAAGCTTAAAAGAGGGAAATGGTGTGTTACCCTTGAAGCACAAGAAGACAGCAGCAAAAGGGGTCCAAACTCTGAGCTAAAACCAGATTTTGGAGCTCAAAATTATCCTCAAAGAACCTCAGCCCAATGGTAGTTGAGTTTGATCAAGGGTGCCTAGGCAAAGGAGAGGTATATCTCCAAGAATAGCTCTTGCTATGCACACAAAGGCAAGAGAAGAGAGAGGCAGAGATTTGGCTCTGAAATTTATAGAGAGAGAGGGATTTTTTAGAGTGAGAAGCTCCCAAAACTTGCTTAGGAAGATTGTCCCTTGAAAATGAGAGATATAGCCTCCTACATATCAAAAATGAGAGTTGGCTCGAAAATATCTGATTATAGGACAGCTGGAGGTTGTGGAAGACAGCTGGAGGGAAAATATCTGTCAATTCTGAGCTTTCTGAGCATAAGTGGTCGGCCGACCACCTTTTCTGGTCGGCCTGCTACTTTTTCTGGTTTTTTAGGACAAAAATTGGTCTGCCGGAAAGAAAGGTGGTCGGCCAGTGATTGGGAAGTCCAAAAGTGGTCGACCAGGTGTCCAAATTGAAGCCCCAGAAGTTAGCTTTCCAATGGAACCAGCCTTGCATCAAAATTCCTCTTGTGCAAAAAGTTATGCCTGTTTTGGTGAAGCCGCACAGATTCGGTCCAACTGGAGTGATGCCCTACTTCAACCAACCATATCTCCCCCATCCGGAATTGGCTTTAGGAGATTCTTGAGTGCAAAATGAAGCCCCGGAAGTAATATTTCCAACAGTGGTGGCCTCATAGCTAGATTCCAAGTATGCAAATGAATAGGACTGATTCGACGAGGGCTGCTCGACTCTCTCTTAACAGTTCATGCCCATTTTCTCCCCCAACTGGGTTTCTTTCCTCTTCTCTTCTTTTCTTCAACTCCAAACCCCTAAACAAGGTGTTTTGAAAGATTTTTCAAAGATTTCATCTCTCTTTAATTCATTTTCACTTTATCCTTGCTCGATTTACCAAAAAGCGCGACATTTAACAAAATGCGAGCGTCGGAACATCGTAGAACTTTATTCTCAAAACATTTTGAAAGAGAGGGTTTCAAGTCTAAAATCTTTTGATCAAGATTGTTTTGGTCCAAAAAGGGGTATGAAGTTGAGATTTGACTCTCTCCTTGCCGGAGAAATTGAACATTTCCCCTGCACACCTTTCTCCACCAAGTAAACCATCAGTAGTGCCCAAGTCTTAAGAGCGGTCAAAAAAGGGGTGTCTACACCCCCTTTGTCAAAAATTTTGCAAAAATCGTCTTCAAAGTGAACAAGGTATCCATGCTCCATAAGTTGTCCAACGCTTAGCAAATTTTGCTCCAAGTCTGGAACTAAGAGAACATAGGAAATGAATCTTGTACCCATCTTGGTTTCTATAGCAATAGTACCTTTTCCTTTTGTTTGGACTAAGGCACCCCCATTTTTACTTGAGAGCTGGAGAAAGCATCCATTTTCACAAAAATGCTTTCATCTCCTGTCGTGTGATTGCTACATCCGCTTTTGAGAAACCATACATCCTTGGTTTGATCCGATGCCTTGTGACAAGTATAGAACATGTGCCCTTCACTTTCTTGCTCCTCGGAAAAATTAGCTTGTTAAGCACTCTTGACTAGGCAATCCTTCTTGACATGCCCAAATTTGTTGCAATTGTAACATTTTGGCTTTCCTCGGAACCGACAATCTTTATCAACATGATTGCTTCGGTTGCAAATTCCACACTTTTGTTGAGTGGACTCTTCATTTTCCTTTCTTTGAAAATTAGGCCTTCCTCTTCCTCTTGTGTTTCTTGCTCTTCCGGTTGCATTTGTTCTTCCTCCTCTTCCTCTTCCTTGGGAATTGGAGGTACTAACATTGAGCTTGGATTAAAAGGCACTTTCAATTGACTTTTCAGATTGCCTACTCAACCTTTGCTCAAATGCTTTAATTGAACCCATCAATTCTTCAATACTCAAATTAGCAAGATCTTTAGTTTCTTCAATGACAGCAACAATGGGATTGTATTTCTCCGGAAAATTTATCAAAATTTTCTCAACAACTCTTTGATTAGTAATATTATCCCTATAAATTTTCATTTGGTTTACAAGTTCCATAACCCTAGAAAAATAATCCTTCAAAAATTCCATATCCTTCATCTTTAAATTTTCAAAATCTCTTTTCAATGATTAAAGTTTGATGGTTCTTACCTTCAAGTTGCCTCTATATTCTTTCTGAAGAATATCCCATGCCTCCTTCGCTTTTGTTGCATTGATAATTCTTGGAAAGATTGCTTCTGAAACTCCTTGTTGAATAAAAGAGAGAGCCTTTGAATCCTTCTTCCTTTGCTCTTTTAATTGGTTCTTTTGGGGATTTGTCAAAGCTTCTTCATCTTCAGGTTCCTCGAACCCATTCTCAACAAGATCCCAAAGCTCCGTATAGACAAAAATAGTTCTCATTTTCACATACCAAAAATCAAAATTTTCACCATTAAAGATAGGAGTGGATACATTTTGGTTGTTGGGATTCGCCATGGACGTCGGTTTGTTCTTCTTCGGGGCTTGTTTTCCCGTATCCGATCTCTACGCCCAGTTTGTTCTTGACCCAACCAAAGCTCTGATACCACTTATGTTAGCTTTTGATAAAACTCTCTTTAGAATGAACTATATTTTGTATTGAATTTTTCTCACTTATTGATTCATATATCTTGCCCAAAGGCTTACATCCTTTTATATAGAGAAGGTTATACATAAGTTCAATGAATAAGATCCATGAATCTAAACAACCTTACAATTAACTAGGTACATGAATATGATCTAGACAATGTACTTAATAAATATAAAATACATGAATACAAAGAATGTTTGAACTCAATGTATCCAATGCATGCAATGTGCCCAATGTATCTAATGTAAATATGGCATTAATTTTAACAGAGAAAAGGTCAACTGCTATACTTAAACTAAAGCCTGATCTACCCAATCCATGTGAACCTAAACATTGTAAAATGTAACAAAAAATCAACTTTGGTATCAACTCTCTTATAGAACTACTTGAATGTGTACCATTAGTTTCTTCTAGTGAAGTGAATATCATAATGAACGAACCATCAAATGGCTTGTTGTTTTCTACTCAATATTATGATATTGTCCTCTTTTATTTTGCCTGTTCTTGCTAGTGAAGACAGAGTGAGAGCAGACGAATCAATCAGCATTAACCAAACCTTAACTTCAGCTGGAGGAAATTTTGCATTAGGCTTCTTCAATCCAGGCAATTCTACGAACAGATACCTTGGCATATGGTACAAGACAATCTGCGAACAGACAGTGATATGGGTAGCTAATAAAGACAACCTTGCTAAGAATTCCCACGGTGTTTTTGGGCTCGGTGATGATGGGAATCTTGTGCTTTTCGATGGAAGAAGAAGAATTGTTTGGTCATCAAATGCAACAACTGCCAATTTGGCCATGAACTCCACAATTGCAGTGCTGTTAGATACTGGAAACTGTGCTATGGCAGAGTTTGATCATCCAACTGATACATTCATGCCTGGCATGAGACTTGGGATGGATAGGAAAATTGGCTGGCAAAGCCTTCTATACTCATGGACAGACAATGCAGATCCTCGGCCAGGAATGTTCTCCGAAGGTATAGATCCAGAAGGTCGTCCAGGAATTTTCATTCGGAAGCAACATGATCCATATTGGAGAAGCAGTGTGCACGACTATAGTTTGTCTTATGTAGGATATAAATCTCCAGAGTTTGACTCCTACTTCACTTTCATTGCAGAAGGTGATGAAATTTATCTAACTTTTACTGTCTCAGAAACTTGATTAATATAAGAGCCATGTTAACTCCTAGAGGGCAAGCTGTGCTGCTGTTATGGGAGCAAAGTAACAATTCATGGGTAGTTTTATGGCAGGTTCCATTAGTTAAATGTGATTTTATGGGTATTGTGTTCCATTAGTAGCTGTGATGCAAATGGTTTGCATAAATTTTGCCGTTGTTTGGAGGGTATTGAGCCCAAAGATCAGAAAGAATGGAAGCTTGGAAATTGGACAAGATGCTGTACCAGGAGAATGGCACGGACACGTGATATAAGAGATCAGTTTTCCAAGTTAGAAAGGATGATATTGCCTGATTATTCAATCTCTCTGGGAAATATGACTACTATTAGTTAATGTGAATTAGAATGTAGTAAGAACTGCATTTGCGCGACTTATACTAATGTGAGCAGTGAAGCAGTGAGCTGTATGCATTGGTTTGGGGATATCGTGGACCTAAAGGGTAATGACATCAATGGCAAAGATCTTTATGTCCGCATTCATGACTCTAATCAAGGTATGTATGATATCTCGCCCAATCTCTGTTCATACATATATGATTGATTAATACTAATTGAGATTAATTTGATGTGCAGTTCGTAATGGTAAGTTGACACATAAAAGCAGAAGTGCCATTACAATTGCAGCAGCTGCCATCTCTACTGGATTGCTTCTTATTTGCAGCTTTGGCTATGTCTTGAGGAGAAGGATGAGAAGCCCGAGGTATATTACATGCTTTTGCACTTGTAGTTTCTCATGCATGGTTTTGCTTCACTGATTACTCTGAATCCAGGGAGGGCAGATCGAAGTGCACATGAGCTTGATGCCAACTCTAAAGCATCGGTTGATGATTCAAATAATGGAGAATTGTTGTCGTTCAGTTTGAGAAGTATATTAGCTGCTACTGACAACTTTTCTGAAGCAAACAAAATTGGAGAGGGTGGGTACGGCCCTGTTTACAAGGTAGCACATTTCCATAATTGTGATATATATTCAAGTACTGGGAGTTGTGAAAAATTCATACATTTCGTCCTTTTTCTTTCTTTTTTTTTTCAAATTCAGGGGTATTTGCCTGAAGTGCAAGAAGTAGCCATAAAAAAGCAATCAAAAACATCATTACAAGGAACAAAAGAGTTTATGAATGAGTTAAAATTAATTGCCAAACTCCAACATAAAAATCTTGTCAGGCTTTTGGGTTGCTGTGTTGAACAAGAGGAAAAGATCCTGATCCACAAGTATATGTGCAATGGAAGCCTAGACAAATTGCTATTTTGTACACACGTTCACCTTTTTCTTTTCTGAAACTTCTGATAAACAATTTCTGTAAGTTTTATAGTCTTTGATTTTCAATTTCCCATCACTGATTTAGTATTGGTTTTCTCTTAGATCCTTCTAAGCAAGCCAATCTGGACTGGACTAAACGCTTGCAGATCATAGAAGGGATTGCTCAAGGTCTAATCTACCTGCACAAGTATTCTAGATTGAAAGTCATTCACAGGGATTTAAAAGCAAGCAATATTCTGTCGGATGAAGCAATGAATCCCAAAATTTCGGACTTTGGAACTGCAAGGAGTTTTGGAATAAATCAAATTGAAGCAAATACCAGCCGGGTCGTGGGCACATAGTAAGAATAGCAGATATTCCCATTTGTATGAATTTTGAATGAGATAACCTTATTTGTACTGATGCTACCACTACTATTTCATCAACATGGTTACATGTCACCAGAATATGCGTTGTATGGTAAATTTTCTGAAAAATCCGATGTACTTAGCTTTGGAGTGTTAATGTTAGAGATCGTGAGTGGCTAGCGAAACACTAGTTTTCATCTCACCAAACTCTAGTTTTCATCTCACCAAACTCTTGCTAACCCTTTTAGGATGGGTAAGTATCCTTTGTCTCTTTGGTTATCCTCTTACGTTGGTTGTTGGTTAGTTGGATATATAAGATAATTAATTAGTTTTGAAATTTTAATTTTTGATGGCTTTGACTCTTTACTGTGTAAAGGCATGGGAGAATTGGAAACATGGTAGCTATTTGGAGTTCATTGATCCGTCAATAAAGGATACATGCAACTTTAAGGAGGCATTGAAGAGTATTGCTGTGAGGCTTTTGTGTGTTCAAGAATTTCCGGTTGATCAACCAACAATGTATGATGCAGTTCTCATGTTGAGCAATGAAAATGCCTCGGTTCCATCACCCAAAGAACCAGCCTTTTCAACTTGTAGGAGTTCTAACACTGTCAACTATCCTTCTCAAACATCGAGTAGCTATTCCAACAATGAGGTGACAATTAGCATGCTAGAGGCTCGATAGAAGCTCTCAATTTTTCTATTTTCATTTGAAGTATTTATGTTATGGTAATGGTGGTAGTATTAACAGGTGCAAAAGCATACAAATGATGAAATTGTTGCCTACTCAGTCTTTAGTTTTATTGAATAAATCAGATTCCATCAAAATCAAGTGCCTTTTTAAAATTTTCCCATTCAGTCTTCTTAGGTTCCAAGTGCCAATCTAAAATTTTCACACTGAATCTTCTTAGGTGTTGCTGCATCTTTCCTTTCAGTTACTGTGCATGATTAAGGGTAGCTGTCATATGTCAAACATGTGTTTCGAATTATTATTGAAGCTGTCCATGCTCAACCCGCTTTAGGCCTATTCTAACTAATCTTCTTCTACGAATAATTGGACGAGGTTTGTCATCATAACAATTTGATTGGTGGTCCATCTGCTAGCATAATTTTTTTTCTTCTCTCTCTCTCTCTTTCTTCGCCTTTAATAGGCATAGGATGAGACTGCATCAAATTTTCTTTTTAAATCTATGTTGAATCTGTGAAGGGCTTTCTTTAGATGACTGAAAATTTTAATGTTGTCTTTTTTGACAGTTGAAATTGAGAATCTGAGATAGATCTTGTATGACTTCTCACAATCATAGGTTATAGTAAATTTCAAAAAGCCTGGAATTAGCAAGTTGTTTCACATGTTGATTTGTTTTGATCTGAAGTCATCTTTCTAGGCTTTCTATCTGTTTTTTTGGAAAAACACTAGTTTAATTTTAATTGACTATAAAAACCAGTAACTCACTAGGAAGCCACTCACAAGCTATAGAAATCAGTTTTATTCAGTAGTTCGACCCATTCAAAGATGGAAAACATTTTATTATCATTCTGTCGACTTCGGAATTAGATCATAATTGATAAGTTCGATAGTTTTCTTTAAACCAGAAACAATTCACAAAACATATTGGTAAACTCAAAATGTGACATGTTCTGTTTTTACGTTAGTACTTTTTTCAATTCTTTCAGAACAATCGCTCTAATGTCATAATAAAATGATATAAATTTATTATTTTTTTTTTAAAAAAAAAAAATTCAAAATGGCTCATCAACGATAACAATTCCACAAGCTTATGGTAGGATAATTGCTTTACTGATTCTCTATCAATTGGATTTGCATTGAAATCTTTGGGAGACTCCAATTTTTGTTATTACTTGTTGCCTAA
Source organism: Camellia granthamiana (assembly GCA_036172215.1). Taxonomy (NCBI): domain Eukaryota; kingdom Viridiplantae; phylum Streptophyta; class Magnoliopsida; order Ericales; family Theaceae; genus Camellia; species Camellia granthamiana. The sequence goes on along the minus strand of CM069911.1, from coordinate 38,783,572 downwards.
ATGGTGAATGGAATTTATCTTCTTTACCAAATTGTTCTTCACTCTGTGACTGAATCGCAAATTTATATCTATTTATCATCTGACCAGAATGGTAAAAGCACTTTTGAATAGATTCTTATGTTTTGCTTGAATTTCATTATAATCAAAATGGATGCAGAAAACTTTTAATATAAATATTATAAATTTACCCTTATCAACTCAAAAATTATTTAAAATTTTCATCTTATAGTTCAGATTTATTTTATACGTGAATTTCACACTACACAAATTCTCAACTACACATTTTTATTTAAGATAAATTCATGGTGATTAAGGTGGGTTAATGTATTCCATAAAACTATACAGTAATAAATATTAGCCCTTAAAACAAAAATACCACCAAACCATTAGGCATCTGCCAACCCATGTTCCCCAACCAATCGGACATTATTCGGCATAATCATGTGAAAAGATCTTATTCGGTATTAGGCTATTTAGCATGAGAAAATTTAACTTCTTTTTTATTTTATTTTTAAAATTCTTTACTAATGAGGAACCTTAAAACAAATGATCATATCTGAAAAAAGTGATGAATGAGGAACCTTTAATGTTCACATTGACAGTATGAATATTTCGTGATGTGAATATTTACATTGTTAAATATAAATATTCATATCATCAAATTGCTAACGGTTCAAAAAATATTTGTAAGGATAAAATTGTTCATGAAATATTTTAAATATGAAAATTAGGATTTGATAGATTAAATTTTTAAATAATAAGATTTATTAAAATATAAGAATATATTACGAACTAATTGAGATACAATACAAGTATTTGAAAGAGAATTTCTTAATAAATTTCCCTTGATTTAAATATGAAAGAAGTTTTAACAAAATGAAAATAAACTGATTTTTTCACAAGCCAAAATAACAAATCTATCTATATCTATTATATAAGGAAAATGAGATTTCTAGTGAGAAGGTTTGTGAGAGCTCCAAATCTCATTCCACAATTACTAATTTTTGTGATTTTAAAAATATTTAAAAATAATTCTATTAGCTAACAAAGTAATTATAGATTAAAAAAAACAAAAAACCACCTAAAATTTTGAATTACAAATTCTTAAAATCTCTCCCCCCGAATATTTCTCTTTCCTAAATCTCATCTCGTAACAAAGTAACTATACATTAAAAAATAATAATAATAATAATAAAAAACACAAATCTCATCTAATAACAAAGTAATTATATATATATATTTTAAAAACATTATATGTTAAAAAGAACGTAAAACCACAATTGTTAATTTTTATAATTTTAAAAATATTTAAAAATAATACTATTGGTTAACAAAGTAACTATAGATTAAAATAAAAAATTCTAATTTTTGTAATTTAAAAATATTTTAAAATAATACTATTGACTAACGAAGTAACTATAGATTTAAAAAAATAATAATTGAACTATAAGTTTCTAAAATCTCTCCCCCTAATATTTATCTCTTTTCTAAATCTCATAATCTCATAGCTCCATTTCGGAAGAGCTAGGTTGGGCTTTTTTGGCTATTTTAGCCACAAAAGACAAAATAGGCTATTTTAGCTACAAAAAACAAAACATCACATCCAATCTATAATCATTACACTCTTCTCTCATAAAAAAAGTCAAAAAAGTCAAAAATCCAAAAAGTCCTTCTCAAACTAAGCTTTTTAGCCCAGGCTAAAATAGCCAAAAAAGCCAAAAAGCCAACCCACTCTCCAAACCAACCCATATGAGTGACTTTTCATCTTAGAGACTCGTATTTCAAAACCTTAAAAAGAATATAAATCTTATACAATTTTCTTTCTCTTAAAATAAATCTAATGAAAAGAAAACTCTTTCACCTCCCCATAAAATGTATACTATTAAAATCTTTCATAACTGGTCTAATATATATAAATAGGGATGTAATCGGCTCGGTACTGTCGGTATTTAGGTAAAAAATTACACCGAACCGATAATGTCGGTTTTATTATTTTGAACACCGATACAGACCGCTTCTCCTATCAAACCGCACCGAACCGAACCAATTGAAACGGTTTGGTTTGGTGCGGTTTAATTGGTTTACAAATTTTCAAACTTGAGCCACTTTTAAATATAATCATTAATTTATATAAAAACATTAAATTAATTATTTGTCTACCATTTCAAACATATCTAATCCATCCGTTTAATACATGCTTTTCAATTCCTAAATTAACAAAAATTAAAAATACTAAAGTTTCAAGAAGGCCTCGTTTGGGAACCTTCTTTTTTAGTCAAAAAGCCAAAAAGTTGCTAAATTAGCCAAAAAGCCAACAACCCACACCAAAAAGTCAAAGATTCTCTTTTCTCTCTACTTTTTGCACATCTTTTCGTAAAAAGCCAAAAAGTCATCCCAAACATACTAGTTTTTTTAGCTCATATTTTAGCCAAATAGCCAAAAGTTACTAAATTAGCCTGTTCCCAAACGAGGCCAAGATTATATATAATAAGAGTATACAAACTTAAGTTATAAAGATGATAGGATTAATTAATTAAGGTTAATAATTTATTATACTAATTAATATCATTATATTATTATATTTTATATATATATATATATTATAAATACAATATATGTTGATGCGGTCGGTTTCGGTTTAGATCGGTGCACAAGGTGTTTAAACCGATACCGAACCGAAAATCAAAAAAAATTAAATTTAAAAACCGCACAGACCGATTCTTGTTAAAAAACAGACCAAATATAGCCCGATTTGGTCTGGTTCAATCGGTTTTTTCGATTTTTCTTACATCCCTATATATAAATCTAAAATTAAGCCTAACATAAAATAAAAATTAAACCTTATATTTAGATTTTCTCTCTATTCCATAATTAAATACAATTTTATTCCCAAATAAATTTAAGCATATCTATACTATATATAATTCTTTTAAAAATCTCGTAATTTATTATTTTTTATAATGATTCCGTGATTTAAAATTTATAAAAGAAAAGATGAAAAAAATTATTCTTATGCACTTTTTCTCTAACCAATTCTTTCTTCTATCCAAAAATCTTAGCCATTATACATTATACTTTTTCCAAGACATTCATGTCTTCCTTGCCCTATAAATATTACATTCATGGAATAATGAAACTCATTCTTTTTTAACTTTATTTTTATAAAACAATTTGGAGGTTAGTTTATGTTTAGTCTGTTCTATTCTTTAAATAGACTCTTTTATCTTTTAGGTACACCATTTTTTCTTCTTTTCTTCTTCTTCTTCTTCTTCTTCTTCTTCTTCTTCTTTTTTTTTTTTTAATCTATGACCATTTTTTTGTTTTTATATTTTATATTTTGTGTGTCATTTCTCTTTCCACTCTACCAACCATTATCTATTTTTTGTTTATAACTATTTTTTTGTTGGTTAATATTGTTTACCTAGAATTTCTATAATAAAATTGTGTGATAGGGTTATTTGTATAATAAAAAATATGTTACTCATTATAAAGTGATAGATCAAAATTCAAACAAAATATTTATTAATAAGTTTTTTGTATTGATTTTATGTTTGTATATCATTACTTTTTTAAAAAAATATATATTTTTTAATATTTTTTTGATATCATGATATGTGTTAATTGACAGTTGGTGCAAAGCATTATTTCAAAGGTATATAATAATTTTTTAGAGTTATAAAAAAGAAAATATTAATTTTAATCAATTTTTTCAAAACTATTAAAGGTGTTAATCAATTATTTAATTATTTATCTTTAATATATGCAGTTCCTCTCCTCTTTTATGGTACTTCTCTCTCTACTCTACTATGAGTTCATATGTTTTTAGAAAAAGATCATATGTAATTTAAAATTTTAAATCTTTTTATATAGGAAATTAAAAAATAAATTTTAGAATTTGAAATATAACTATACAAAACCATATCCTTTTAAATATAGCTATATTTATAATTAATTTTAATCTATCTATTACCTATCCTTATTTATATTATTATATATGTAAAAATGTTGTATAATAATTGAAGTTCAAAGTCCTAATCGATTTTTTTTTTTCAAAATTTAAAATTGTTAAAATGCATATGTTGCAATATCATTAATTTCGTTCTATTATAAATTTTATTTTAAATCTTATAAGATTTGTTCAATGGCTAATATTTAATTTTTGTAAAAAAAATTCCCATATATTCCTTCCAAAAGTTAATATAGCAAGTCTACAAAATAATATTTTAAAACTCAAAATTATTAATATTAATATTTTTATTTTTATTTATTTTTGTTTTAAATAAGCATGTTAAAATATAAATCGATATCCAAATAAAATTATACTTATTAATAAATATGGCATTAGTTTTAATTATAATCACATCTTCTTAAAGTCTTTATTCATTTTTTTACTTTTTTTTGATATTTTAAATTACATGTTACGATACTTCTTTCTTATTCATTAAATTTTTAAATTTTCTTTGATTATTTTCTTTTCAAAAACCAAATAACAATTTTTTAAAATTCATATATTTTTATTCTAAAATAGTAAAGTATTAGAACTATATCATTTTTTTTTTTATAACAAAGCATAATTTTAATTGTTAATTGTCAATATAACAATTTTAATCTATGGTTAAGAGTAAATATAATAGTAAATGAACTTTTAAAACAAAACTTTTAAACTTATATATAAAATTTTATGGATAAATTACAAATATACTCCCTAAGATTTGCTTAAAATACAGATTGCGTCCTATAGTTTGAAAAATTATAAATATCCTCTTATTAGAATTTTTTATTTAACAGAATTAACTAAAAAAATAAAATTCATAATTAATCTCCTATACAATAACAAAATTACTTAAATTATTAATTGAAACATAGTTTTAACATTATTAAAAATTGTTAATTGACTTGATAATTTATTAATAAAATGGACGATTTATTATGAAATTAGAAAGAATGTAATTTTCAAAATTATAAGGAACGATTCATATTTTAATCAAATCTCAGAAAATATACTTATAATTTATCTAAATTTTATTTACAAGAAACAAAATATAAAAAATTAAATATAACTACCATATTTTTAATAAATAATATATTATTTTATTCCAACATACATGTGACATGTTAGGACTATAATATAAAAAAATGAAACAAATCCTTTGGGGAAATCAAAGGAGCAGAGAAAATATAAAAATTAAAAAAATATTAAAAATAAACAATGGTTAAATGACGGCTATATAAATTAAAAAAATATTAAAAATAAACAATGGTTAAATGACGGTTATATACCGGACAGGCTTCTTCCAGGAAACAGATTGGCAATCGCAGACTGAAGCCTGCAGTGTCCAAACCCAAACCTCCCTCCTCGCCTCTGTATCTTGGTTGTCATCCATTGTGGACCCCCCTTCCGCCTCTCTTCCTTCCGCGTTAGGATCCTCCAACTAACCCTTATTCCCATGTGTACATATATCTCCCCATCTTGCTCCCCCCTCCCTCATCCAATCTCCACTCTCTCTCTCTCTCTCTCTCTCTCTCTCTCTACTTTCTGTCTCCAAAAATATAGTCAACAATGGCAGGGACAAACACAACTGCTGTTGCTGCAAGTGCTGATTTCGAAGATCTGTTACCGGTGATGGCTAATAAATTGGGAGGAGAGGGTCTGATAAGGGAGCTGTGTAATGGGTTTGGGCTTTTGATGGACAGAGACAGAGGTCTCATCACGTTCGAGAGCTTGAAGAAAAACTCTGCCCTTCTTGGGTTACAGGACTTGAGCGATGACGAGCTTCTGAGTATGGTCAGAGAAGGTGACGTGGACGGTGATGGGGCTCTCAATCAGATGGAGTTTTGTGTTTTGATGTTCAGATTGAGTCCCGATTTGATGGACGAATCTGAGGCTTGGCTTGATCGAGTTCTGGAATTGGAGCTCGGGACTGGTTGGTTCGATGATGATGGCAAGTGATCGAAATTGACGAGGTTGACTTTAACTTTTTTGTTTTACCAAGGAGGAAGAGGAAACGTCGTCGTCTTTTAGTTCTGTAAATTGATTTTATTTTTTTATTTTTACTTTTGTTTTATCATTAACGGAAACAACATGTTGATTTTTACTGATTTTGTTCGTGTTGAAATAGAAAAAATACACATTTGTAGTCAAAATAGAGGACTGGGTATTTGTTTTGATTGTACAATTCATCATAAATATTTCCTATTCCTTCATTCTTTTTCTTTGTTTTTTTTTTTTTTTTTTTGGTAATATGAAATTTTGTCAAACATAATTAAGAGTACATATTTATGGAGTATTCAATTTCTCGCAACATTAATTTATTAATCACATAATTTTCGTGGTTTGCTATGATCTTGATAAATATGACTAGTTGATTATACCACAATCAATTAAAAGGTACTTGCAATCACCTATCAAATTACTTCAATAATAACATTTGCTAACAAACCCTATAATGAGTTGCTTCATAATTAAGTAGTATATATGTTTCAACTTCAATATTAATGAAGTTCGTGTCTAGTGCTAAACTTTTGTTAAAAGTCTACAACTTTGTTGATAGGTTAGTGGCAAAATCATAATTGCCTAGTGTGTGATACAACACTCTCTAGACTTTTCAAATATAATTGGTGAAGAGAAAATTGAACAAAATAACTAGTATGTGAGAGTTTCATTATGTGAGGAAGCAATGTAAAATTCTAAAATACTCTAAACATGTTGAAGCTGTTCTTGTGCAATGAAATTACAAAGTAAATGGAAAGATAGGAGGGAATCCAAGGTGCAACAAATTTTGAACAAAACAACAAAAATTAAAAATTATTTCATATGATCAACCATCGATGTAAGTATATTAAATTTTAAAGATATTGTTATAATAGTATTCATAGCGGGTTGGCATTAAATTTCTCCAACTCCACCACTTGATTGGATTTCTCCATTTTCACCACCAAACTCATACTATTATTGGGTCTGAGATTTTTTATTTTTTATTTTTTATTTTTTTTGGTGTGGACAATCCTAATTGTTGCATCTTATAATAAGGTAGAGCTGGATACTAATTTTCATTACCCAAATGATACTCTTTATCTATAGATATGGTTCAAAAAACTCCGACAAGGATAACAAATTTGGCAGGGGCTCAATACAATGCACACTCTCTCAATAAAAGTGATAATAAAAAATTTAAAAAAATTAGAAAAAAAATGAACCAAATTTGACGAGACTTTTAATTTCTCAACTTAATAATATGTACAATGGATCATACACAGACAATGATGAAGTTAAATTGTTATTGTCTTTTCTTAAAAAGCAGGGCCTGCAGGTTTGTATTATTCTGCATTGGATTCATTGTTAACAACTCCTTCTAACACTTTGGCATGCCTTAATAGTAATCCTTGGTTTAGTCCCTTTCTCTTTAATTAACCTTTTTACGCCACTAGCATGAGGTGATACAATTTTAAATATAAAAAAAAAATAAAATAAAAGACAAAAAGAGAACTAATAATCATGCAAAGCAATATGCTTTTTCTTCTTTGAAACTGGTAATGTAATGCCAAGGTTCCTGAGGTTGTGTTGATTTCCATTCCAATTTGTTGGATTAAGTAAACTGCTCTCCCTACCTCCTATTCTTTGCTGCGTTGACAAAGCTCTGTTTGTTGGTCCTGAATTGCTCAGTTGAAGGTTTCGCCCTTTACCTGTTCGACAAAATGCCCCAGTGAAAACCTTGTCACTGTGCTGTCATAAGATGATTAAGGAGAAAGAGAAAGAGAAAGAGAAGGACAATGAGATGGACAGAGAGGGTAGTAAGCTATCATTGAAGAAGGGCAAATTAGCCAAGAGCAAACTAACCAAGAGTAAATCAAAAAGTAAATCTTCGACTAAGGTATCTTTGAAGGAGTTTGTAATTCAGGTGGATCAACTATCTACTGATGATATGCCTAATGTACTTCCCCGCCGGTCTACATGCATTCGAGGCCCCCCCAAATCTCTTTCACTTGGAGATTTTGTGGGACCGTGGCAAGGGCCCTCAAATGTAAACAAGAGGGGATTGAGGGACGTAGATTCAGAGGATAGCTCAATTGAGTGTGACTGTGATCTTGGTACAACACAGTTTCGCTGGACTGTGGAAATGCAAGCCTCACTTGAGCAATCACCAAAGCAGCATCAAACACCTAATGCATGGAACACACCAACTAGAGTGCTAATTGATGTTGAGCAGTAAAATTGACCACTGTGTCCCCATTGGTGGCAAACGAAATGATGTTGTCAAATAAATTTGGCTCACTTAGTGCTGATCAAAGGAAAGAAGTAATGGGTTCCAAGCAACGAGAGAGTGATAAGCCCGTGCGAGCTTGTCGAAATGAGGATTCGGTTGATCTACATACGGAAGATGGTAGTGAAGGTCTGGATACACTTGCTATATCAGGTAAACCTCTACAAGTTGGGAGCTCTTTAATTAAAGAAGAGATTAACAAGGTGTCAAAATTGAAGTATAAAATAGGTGCCCATAAGATTGAGAACCAAGTAGATGGCATTTACAATGTCCCTATTGAGATCTCAAAAAAAGGCTTTTCTCATTGGGAAAATGTTTTGGTTGGATACTTTATTGATAAAAGATTCTCTTTCCATTATGTAAAAACTTGGGCGGAGAAACTTTGGGGAAATTTGCTTGAGGACGTTGTCTCCATTGACAATGGTTTTTTTATTTTTAAAGTAAAAAGTGAAGAGACTATGGACACAATCTTGGAATATGGCCCCTATTATGTTGGGGCTAGATTGATTGTTATTAAAAAATGACAACCTGGACTAAAACTAACAAAGTGTGAATTTTCAAGTGTGCCATTGTGGGTGAAGTTGTGCAATGTTCCTTTGGAACTTTGGAGTGAAGAGGGTTTGGGTTACATAGCTAGCATCTTAGGAACTCCTTTTTATTTGGATGAGCCAACTTTCAAGAGAAGCAGACTTACATTTGCGAGAATTTGTATTGAAGTGCCAGCAAATAAAGAGATCCCTAAGTGTTTCAAAATAAATCTTGGTTATGGTGACCCATATGAGATTCAAGTTGAGGTACCATGGAAGCCTCGAAGGTGTGATGGTTGTAAGACTTTTGGCCATACCACTAATTTGTGCCCTCAAAAGCCAAAGTCTTTGAACCCTCCCTCCTTCAAACATGAGTGGAGAGTCAAGGACACTAAAACACAAATTCCGACTAAATGGGAAGTGGGGAAGAAAAAGGGGAGAGATAGTGGGCAAGGTTCAACGCCATTGATCAACAAAGAGAGAGAGACGTAATCTTCTGTCCCCTCAACATCTAGTGCCTTTGATGTCCTTAAATCGTGTGATATGGACGAGTTAGGAAATGGAGATTCAAGTCAAGAGTTGAGAAATAGAGGGAGTCCATCTCCAAGTAATCCTAGTTATGGGGAGACTTCAAAAGAGGATAACAGAAGAAAACTTAAAGCGAAACTTCATGACTTGAAGAATGCTAGAAGGAAATTCTGAATCCTTGTTTTGTTGGGAATGTTGTGCTTGTTTTCTATAAGCTCAGTTTGTCTTTTGATGGAGTAGTTTATTTTGTTTATTTTTGTGCTCCCATCAAAAGCTGTGTATTGAATTTCATTGTATATCTTTCTTTTTTGGTTATAATATGACTTACTTATCCAAAAAAAAAAAAATAATAATCATGCAAAGATGTGTTAAGAATATAACATTTAAAATATATAAATAATTACTGATATACAATCAGAGGTGAGATCTATACATGGGAGTCATTGTATGTGAATCTCACCCTTTATTATTTTAATTTTTGTGTTTTTAATAGCAAGACAACTCTAACCTCGGTTGTTTTGACCAAATGGCCACTTTCAAAGCTTTGATTTTAATTTTAAGGTATTTGGCAAGAGGTTTTTTTTACTAAAATAGTTAATAATATCTTATATATTAATTTATTATTTTTTCTCTCACAATCATATATTTAACTATAAAAAAAATTCACAAATTATCTTAAATATAACTTTTTTTTTTTTTACCTCATAAAATAATAAAAATCAAAGCAAATGGTTTGGGCTTCTATCAGCGAAGATCAATTTCACTTTCCTTGGCGGCTTTGTGTATAAATAAACGATTTTGACTACCCTGGTAAGACTTTTATTGAAGGAAATTCTTGGGTTGGCTTAGACTTCTTTTGAGTAAAAAAGTAGTAGTAAAACGGTTAAACAACCCCCTCCCTCCCTCAATCATAAAATCAGAGTATAAAAAACACCAATCACTTGGATTGTATTTCCAACAAGAGAACCAAAGTTCGTTTGGTCTCCAACATACAAATGTCTACAAATATCAACACATTCAAACCCAAAATCATCATCAGAATATACTAAACTAAAGTTAAAGTAATCAAAGCTCTCATTTGTTCCAAGAATTCATAACCACATTATTGAAATGCAATTTTAGCATTAGAAGAAGCCCTTGAGAACTCCATCATCTGTGACTTGATTCTCTCTCTCCGATGGGTATCTCTAGAATTGTAGTGTCCTGGACAAATAATCATCTCTTCCAACACCTTTCCATGTTTGAGCAAAAACTTTGCTAGACTAATATCATTCTCACATTCTGAAAACCTTTGAATTTTCACTACCTTTAGGTTATGCAAGAACTTCAAGGCTTGAGTTTGCAAGTCCCAGTATCGCTCTTCTCCTGAGTTAGACAAGTCCCACAATTCCCTGTTCCATTGCTGAAGTAGGGATGAATCATCAAAGTATAAGCTGTTACTATAGATATATACATAAAAATGCAATTTATGTGTTGGGGATAAGGTTAGTGTGTATGGTTGGCTGCTCACTCTCCTTTCGATCTTGTAATCGTTAGCAATCTTGATGATGAGAGTGTGGAGATTAGAAGAGCTTCTAAATAGGCATGCTAGAGCTGGAATGTTATGTTTGTTGAAACCGGTGCATAATTCCAAGGTTTTGAGCTTGTTAAAGGGATTCAGAACACTTGCAAAATGTTTGTTCTTCGACAGAATCTGCAGTCAATAACAAAATGCTATGTGAATTATGAAATGTGTCCATGAAAGGAGATTGTGATCCTCTCCATTATATATTTGCAATGGAGGGGTTCCATTATATACAACACTTGCAAGTGTTTGTTCTTCGACAGCATCTGTAGTGAATAACAAAATGCTATGGGAATTATGAAATATGTCTATGAAAGGCGACTGTGATCATCTCCATTATATATTTGTAATTGAGAGGTTCCATTATATCATCCACCTATTGAGTATAATAATCTTTTTAAATTTAAAATAGTTATAAATTTATATTTCTATTTTATAGCCATTAGATTTACATATTATACGTTATTTTTTAATTAAAATTTTAAATAAATTTATTTTTTTTTTAAAAATAATAATTAAACAATGAAATTAAATAAAACATCTATTAAATTTAAATAATGAAATTAAATAAAATATAAACAAAATTTTAAAATAAAACATCAATAAAATATCTACAAAAAAAATTATTTTAAAAAATTAAATAAATAAAACATCAATAAAAATTTAAACAAAATTATTTATTTTTACATTGAGACATTTAAATTTTATTGAATTTTACTAAATATAATACATAATTAAATAGTAGATGGTCAAAATGATCATTTCACATTCTAATCTCAACAGTAAATAGTCCAATGAAAATTGTCCCATACCCCCCCCTCCCCCTCCCAGGATAGTATAATCCCCCATACGGGGATAAGGAGTCCGGCCGGACTCCATGTTCAACAGACTAAAAAAAAAACAAATTTCGGATAAAAAGCTTCTCCCGGATTACAATCCCAACAGTGGATAGTTCCTCCTTTTATCCCCCCAATCAAACACACCCTAAGTGTTGTAAATGATATAACCTCCTGGTCCGGTTCATACATAGCGATCCGATGGTATCCACGATATGCATCAAGAAAGCTAAGTCGGTTGTGACCTACATTCAAATCCATCAGTTGGTCTATCCATGGTATAGGAAAACTGTCTTTTGGGCATACTTTATTCACCGTCTTATAGTCCACACAAACGCGCCATTTGCCGTTCTTCTTTAGCACCACCACGATGTTGGAGATCCACTTGGGATAGTGAACTTCTCTGATCGCCCTTGCCTCCAGCAGGTTCCCTACCTCTTCAGCCACTATCTCGGCGTGATGAACTGCTGATTGGCGAGTTCGCTGTATAATTGGTTTGGCAATTGGGTTGACATTAAGTTGATGGCAAATGAAGTTTGGGTCAATTCTGGGCATGTCATACGGCGTCCAGGCAAACACTTCAATGTTAGAGATCAAGAATGTCATGATCTTTATTCTCTCGGTGTTGGACAAAGATGAGCAAAGAAAACAGAACTTCTCTGGGACGTTTTTGTCTATTTTTACCTCCACTAGACCTTCCATTGCCTTTTGTTCGGTTGCCTTGCTGACATTTGCGAACAGCTCGTTGCTTTCTGGTTCCTCTATCATCTGCACGAACCCTTTGGCAGCTCGGCTGCCGTTCAACGTCACGAAGCATTGCTTGGACATGATTTGGTTTCCCAAGATTTCTTTAATCATTCCAACTTCGTTAGGGAATTGCATCACTTGATGGTAGATTGATGCTACCGCTTGCATGGCGTGCAACCATGCTCTTTCTAAAATAATGTTGTAAGTGGAAATGACTTTTAGCACCCAAAATTCCACTTGCTTCGTCATTGTCCCAGCTTTGACTGGAAAAATTATCTTTGCTAACCAGTCATTCTAGCATAGAGTTGAAACTGACCAAGGGAGATGTTGCGGGTGCTAAGTCCCTGTCAGAGAAGGTGATGACTTTTTTCGCTTTCGTCTTCCCCTTTTTCACAGTTGGTTGTACACTTAATACTTCCCTCATGTGCTCTGCTTTCTTTATCATTCCTCTAAGCTCGTAGACTCGCTCAGACTCAATGATCCCATATATCACGTTGATTACACCTTGAGGCGGGCCTTCGACTGGCATCCTATTTAGCTCATTACGGTCTTAGGGAGCTGGCCAAGCTCTTCCTTCAATGTATTGGTCCAAGTGGCCCGCAGCTACTAACTCTTCCAGATACTGCCTCAGTGGCGTGTAATTTTCAATTCGGTGGCCCACTTCATTATGGAAGGTGCACCGATATATATTGTTGTAGCCCTTGTGCACTTCTTCTAACTTGGCTAGCCGCCGAACGAAGGGTTCGTTGCGTATCTCGCTAAGAATCCGGTAGATAGGCTTCTTGAACAACATGGTGATGGCGGTGCGGACTCTCAATCTCCTTGTCTGGGAGTCCTCGTCATTTGATCGTCTGCCTTGACCGTTTTTGTTCGATCAATCATCCCGGCCAACCTTGTTAACCTTTGTCGCAGGCTTTTTGTCTGACATCGCTGTTGTGCCAGACTTTGCCTTGCCGCAAGCGCCATCTTCGTCTACCCTGATATACTGGTGCACTCTCTCTATCAAGGCTTCCATTATGAGGGGTGGCATCATTGTTATTGAATTCCTCAATTTATGGTCTGCCGGCAAATCCCGTTTATACTGTGCGATAGCTAGGTTGGTGGGGCAATCACATATCTGATTGAAGGTGTCCCAATACCTATTGGTGTAAGCCTTCAACGTTTCTTTCTCGCCCATGTCAATGACAGGTAGCTGGTCTATCTCGACCGGAGTTTTGGTGTTTGTCTTGAATCTAGTGACAAACGCCTACATGAGGCGATGCTACATTCTAGCAACCTCTCAAACCAAGTCAAGCCTAGGTCACCTAAGTTTGATGGAAACAAGATACACATTAGAGTCTCGTTCCGTCGATGTATGGCCATAACCTGGTGAAAGTAGCTCAAGTATATGTAGGGGTCTAACTTCCCCTCATAAGTTGTGAACTTAGGCTGGTGGAAGCCTAAGGGTAATGGTGCGTTCTTTATACCCGGAACGAACGACGAGCTTTGCAACCTTGCTAACGCTTTGTCTGCTGGTTCATAAGCAAAGCGCGACATTGGCATTACAACCTCGACACTTCCATGTGTCCGAGGAGCCAGCCGCTGTAAAGCAGAGACCCTTTGGGCGTCGCGTGTCTGGGCGTCTTCTCTCCTTCGAGGCCTTTCTTTTAGCATGGTCTGCAGGTCCGCTGACCTAACCAACTCGGTGTGCTGAGTAGTGGTTTGATGCGTATAGGAGGTTCGATAATTGCTTCTCTCCGTGTAAGACCTTTCAGTCCTCATTCTCTCAGACTTGGAGTAACGAGTCTTAGAGGTTCTTCATTTTGTGTCACCTGTCCTGAGGCTTCTACATTTAGATTGTGATTGTGATTGTGTGACCTGTCTGTCACGATCTCCTGAGTGGCGAGAACGTGTTCTGCTTTCGCGGATCTCTTCCTTTTCCACGTCTTTGCCCTTCATCTAGTTTTTTATGGCCTGCATGTCTACTGCCATTCTCTTTATCAATTCGTCTTGCTCTTTTATACGATCCTCTAGAACCTAGGCATCCATCTTCCACATTTGTCCATCTGGGCTTTGAGAGTGACGAGGGCTTAAGCCTTATTTTTCCCGCACGCCCCTATGAGGGTTCTGTCACTGAGGGTCTAACTCTGTCATGGGTGGAACAAAAGGTAAATCCTTGTGCCTCATGTCCCTTTCAGGAGTTTGTCCATCGACAGCAGACTGAGGCAAGTCTTCATTGTGCGCCGTTAAAATCAGTTGAAGAAAAACTCAATCAAAAGGTTTGCGAGCACGAAATAATCTTCTCGTATAATCTTGTTGACCAAGTTTGCACCCTTCCAAATGTCGTCGCTTTGCTACATGAAAACACAAATGTGAGTTAGCCGGTGGGTGTGTGCTGGAAACCTCTCTGATGCCTAAGTTAGCAAATAGACAATAGACACAAAAGCTCTGTGTATTTGAGAGTAAGAATTGCAATACCTGTGCATAGGTTAAGTCACGAGCTTTTATAGATTCCGCCTAATATGATCCTAGTAGGACTCTAACTCTCATTAGCAGAGTCTTCCTAAGAATCTCATGCCCAAGGATAATGTCCATCCTAATAACACCTTACTCACTGCCAACCAAGTGAGATAGTCAAAACCCTATACTTCGGCTGTCACCGTAGCCTACCGAGCTATCTCGGCTCTGTGCATAACATGGCAGAGCTGTGATGTTCCTAGCTACAGGATTGAAACTTGCCGAGCTACACATAGCTCGGCCCTCTTTATGAACAACACCTCAGTCTGCCAAAGGACTTCCTTCATTAGCTAGGTCCTAGCCCTAACAACATCTCTAACCGGCATAGAATCCGCTAAGCCTAAGACTGGGCTATTCAAACTCCTATCTCGGTCCGTTGCGCGACCCCACACCTAGCTCGGCCCAATTTACACACAAATTACCCTCTCAGAAGAGTTTATGAATGAGTTGAAATTAATTGCCAAACTCCCAACACAAAAATCTTATCAGGCTTTTGGGTTGCTATGTTCAACAAGAGGAAAAGATACTAATCTACGAGTATATGTGCAATGGAAGCCTAGACAAATTACTATTTTATACACACATTTACCTCTTTTCTAAAACTTCTGATAAACAATTTCTGTAAGTTTTATAGTCTCTAATTTTCAATTTCCCATCACTGATTTAGTATTGGTTTTCCATTAGATCCTTCTAAGCAAGCCAATCTAGACTGGACTAAACGCTTCCAGATCATAGAAGGGATTGCTCAAGGTCTAATCTACCTGCACAAGTATTCTAGATTGAAAGTCATTCACAGGGATTTAAAAGCAAGCAATATTCTGTTGGATGAAGCAATGAATCCCAAAATTTCAGACTTCGGAATTGCAAGGAGTTTTGGATTAAATCAAATGGAAGCAAATACCAAGCAGGTGATGGGCACATAGTAAGTATAGTAGATATTCCCATTTGTATGAATTTTGAATGAGATAACCTTATTTGTACTGATGCTACCACTACTATTTCATCAACATGGTTGATAACATTGTCATTCACTACAAGAAAAAACACTTTTGGCGACCACCTATTTTTTTTGGTCGCAAATAGTCCACTTTCTGCGACTAAAATTTAACTTTTGGCGACCACAATTTTTTAGTCGCGGAAAATCACCTTTTGGCGACCAAAAAAAAAAGTTGGTCGCGGAAAGTATACTATTGGCGACCAAAGGCTTTTTTTGGTCGCGGAGATCACCTTTTGGCGACTAAAAAAAAGGTTGGTCACAGAAAGTATACCCTTTGGCGACCCAAAAAAAAAGTTGGTCGCGGAAAGTATACTATTGGCGACCAAAGGTTTTGTTTGGTCGCGGAAGATCACCTTTTGGTGACCAAAAAAAAAGTTAGTCGCGGAAAGTATACTATTGGTGACCAAAAGCTTTTTTGGTCGCAGAAGATCACCTTTTGGTGACAAAAAAAAAAAGTTGGTCGCGAAAAGTATACTATTGACGACCAAAGGCTTTTTTTGGTCGCAGAAGATTACCCTTTGGCGACGAAAAAAGAAAGTTGGTCGCGGAAAGTTATGGCGGGAAATTTTTTTAAAAAAATGATACTACTATAATTAGAGCATCTCCAACGCTTCACTTCTTTTTTCACCAAATTTGAGTCGAAAAATTGCCTTTTCACCAAATCTGATACTGAGCGCTCCAACCCTTAATTTTCATCAAATTTTCATCTGGGACAACCGGGTGGTCGACCGGCCGGTTGACCGGCTAGGCCAAAAAAATTTTTTTTTTTTTTTTTTTTTGAATTTTCTGAACTTTTTTTTGAACTTTTTGAACTTTTTCCGGGTCGACCGGCCGGTCAACCGGTTAGGCAAAAAAAAAATTTATTTTTTTATTTTTACGGTTTGAACTGATTGTCCTTGAACTCTTTGAACCTTTCACTGGTTGCCCGGTTGGTCAACCGGCCGGGCAATCGGTTGGTCAACCGGCTCCTCTTTCCAACGGTCAGGAACAGTATTTTGGTGAAATCAGTATTCTGTCGTCGATTTGATGAAGCGTTTGATGAATTGTCGATTTGATGAAGCGTTTGATGAACTGTTGGAGGAGTGAACAGTGCATTTTTCATCAAAATTCAAATTTGATATCAACTCTGATACACCGTTGGAGATGGTCTTACATGCTATTTTTTTGTTTAGGCATTAAAAGTTTTATAAAATAATATATAACCCAATTTTTATGGGTTATATATATGTTTTGTCAAATATAAACAAGAAGCTTGTTATTGGCAGAGTGGATTGGGTGCATGGTGACTCCTTGGTCACGGGTTCGAGTCGCAGGTAGCACAAAAGAATTATTTTTTTTGGGTCAAGGCGCGGACTTTTGGCGACCAACTTATCTTTGATCGCTAAAAGTTTACTTTTGGCTAATATGAATTAGACTTTCCGCGACCAAAAAAGTTGGTCGCGAATGGTCACTTTTAGCGACCAAAGGCTTTTTTGGTCGCAGAAAGCTATCTGTGACGAGGCTTTGGCGACCAACTCGCGACCAACATATTTTGGTCGCGAAAAGGTTTTAGCGACCAAATATGGTACTTTTCGCGACCAAAATGTTGGTTACGGAAAGTGTTTTTTCTTGTAGTGATTTCAATTTGTGATATAGCGGCTACATGTCACTAGAATATGCTTGTACGGTAAATTTTCTGAAAAATCAAATGTATTTAGCATTGGAGTGTTAATGTCAGAGATCATGAGTGGCAAGAGAAACACTAGTTTTCATCTCACCAAACTCTCGCTAACCCTTTTAGGATGGGTAAGTATCCTTTGTCTCTTTGGTTATCCTCTTAGGTTGGTTGTTGGTTGTTGGTTAGTTGGATATATAAGATAATTAGTTTTGAAATTTTAATTTTGATGGCTTTGACTCTTTACTGTGTAAAGGCATGGGAGAATTGGAAACAAGGTAGCTATTTGGAGTTCATTGATCCATCAATAAAGGATACATGCAACTTTAAGGAGGCATTGAAGAGTATTGCTGTGGGGCTTTTGTGTGTTCAAGAATTTCCAGGTGATCGACCAACAATGTATGATGCAGTTCTCATGTTGAGCAGTGAAAATGCCTCGATTCCATCACCCAAAGAACCAGCCTTTTCAACTTGTAGGAGTTCTAACACTGTCAACTATCCTTCTCAAACATCGAGTAGCTATTCCAGCAATGAGGTGACAATTAGCATGCTAGATGCTTGATAAGTAATGCTAGTATTAACAGGTGCAGAAGCATACAGATGATGAAATTGTTGCCTGCTCAATCTTAGTTTTATTGAATAAATCAGATTCCATAAAACTCAAGTGCCTTTTTAAAATTTTCCCATTCAAGTCTTCTTAGGTTCCATGTGCCAATCTAAAATTTTCACACTGAATCTTCTTAGGTGTTCCTGCATCTTTCCTTTCAGTTACTGTGCATGATTAAGGGTAGCTGTCATAAGTCAAACATGTGTTTCGAATAATTATTGAAGCTGTCCATGCTCAACCCGCTGGAGGTCTATTCTAACTAACCTTCTACCAATAATTGGACGAGGTTTGTCATCATAACAATTTGATTATTGGTCGATCTGCTAGATTAATCTTCTTTCTTTTTTTTTTTTTCTTTTTTTTTGCCTTTAATAGGCATAGGATGAGACTGCATCAAATTTTTTTTAAATCTATGTTGAATCTGTGAAGGGCTTACTTTAGATGACTGAAAATTTTAATGTTGTCTTTTTTGACAGTTGAAATTGAGAATCTGAGATAGATCTTGGATGACTTCTCACAATCATAGATTATAGTAAATTTCAAAAAGCTTGGAATTAGCAAGTTGTTTGACATGTTGATTTGTTTTGATCTGTAGTCATCTATCTAGGATTAATAATCCAAGTTGGTTCTGAAAATTTTACTAATTTAATCTATCTTAATTTTTTGGAAAAACACTAGTTTAATTTTAATTGACTATAAAAACCAATAACTTACTAGGAAGCCACTCACAAGCTATAGAAATCAGTTGTATTCAGTAGTTCGATCCATTCAAAGATGGAAAACATTTTATTATCATTCTGTCGACTTCGGAATTAGATCATAATTGGTAAGTTAGCTAGTTTTCTTTAAACCAGAAACAATTCACAAAACATATTGGTAAACTCAAAATGTGACATGTTCTGTTTTTACATTAGTACTTTTTTCAATTCTTTCACAACAATCGCTCTAATGTCATAATAAAATGATATCAATTTATTTATTTATTTATTTTTTTTTTAAAAATTCAAAATGGCTCATCAACGATAACAATTCCACAAGCTTATGGTACGATGATTGCTTTACAGATTCTCTATCAATTGGATTTGCATTGAAATCTTTGGAAGACTCCAACTTTTGTTATTACTTGTTGCCCAAATGGTGAATGGAATTTATCTTCTTTACCAAATTGTTCTTCAACTATGACTGAATCGCAAATTTTTATCTATTTATTTTTATCTAACCAGAATGGTAAAAGTAAAGGTAGATTCTTATGTTTTGCTTGAATCTTATTATAATCAAAATGGATGCGGAAAACTTGAATTCTTAACAGGAGCTTTAATATATGAGTAATATTATAAACTCACTCTT
The DNA here is from genome assembly GCA_036172215.1 of Camellia granthamiana. Taxonomy (NCBI): domain Eukaryota; kingdom Viridiplantae; phylum Streptophyta; class Magnoliopsida; order Ericales; family Theaceae; genus Camellia; species Camellia granthamiana. The sequence goes on along the minus strand of CM069911.1, from coordinate 38,764,008 downwards.
ATCCAATAATAAATTATTTGAAATTTTTATCTTATGATTCAAATTTATTTTACATATAAATTTTACAATATACAAATTTAATGTTAATCATACATTTCCATTTAGGGTGTATTTGTTTGGACGGACTGGATAAGGGGGGATTGTAACCTATCGGACTGTTAGTCCCGAGATACATTGTCCCTGGACTATTTGATTGAATTAGATTTGTATCCTATGTTTGCTTAGTCATGGGATAACTATTTTTAGTGAATCCAATGTTTGGTTAGACGGACTGAATAGTGATAAATGTTCAAAAGACTATTTTACCCTTGTAATTTATAATTTTTATTTAATATATAATTTAAAATTTGTAATCTATAATTTATAATTTATAATTTAACAACACTAAAAAAATTTAATTTATAAGGTCATAATTTTTAATTTATTATTTTCAATTAAATTAAATTTATAATTTATATTTTTTATTTAATATATAATTTTAAATTAACGACAATAAAAAATAATTTTATTTAATATATAAATTAAATTTTCAACAACACTAAAAAAATTTAATTTATAAGGCCATAATTTATAATTTATTATTTTCAAATAAATTTAATTTATAATTTATATTTTTTTATTTAATAAATAATTTTAAATTAACAACACTAAAAAAATAATTTTATTTAATATGTAAATTTAATTTTTTAACAACACTAAAAAAATTAAATTTATAAGGCCATAATTTTAATTTATTATTTTTAATTAAATTAAATTTATAAATTATAATTTATAATTTTTATTTAATATATAATTTTAAATTAACAACACAAAAAAAATAATTTATAAATGTTTAAAAGACTATTTTACCATTTTCTAATTGTTTGCTAAGTAATAGCATGAGGGTAAAATAGACATTTCATAGCCTAATCCCATGAGATATCAATCCCATGGAAATAATCCCACCCCCCCTCCATAGGATAGGATAGTCCCACAAATATGGAACTAATAGTCTGGGGAGACTATTAGTCCGAAGCAAAAAAAATTGAAACAAACAATGGACTATTAATCCGGTGGGACTAATAGCCCAATCTCATATCCTAATCCTTCAAAACAAACACACCCTTAGGCTATGTTTGTTTGGGCGGATTGGATTTGGTTGGATTAGCATTTTCATGACTAATAATCCTAGGACTACAAATCCTTTAGATTGTGTATCCTATCCTATATTTGGATTGAGTTAGGATTATAACGAGGGATTAATAAAATATTATCCAATCCGATATTTGTTTAAGGGGATTGGAATGGATAGGACATGAGACATCCAATATATTAACCATAATACCTCTATTATGGTCATTTGATAAGTTAGTTCAGACTTTGACTTAATCCCCAATTTATATCTCACCCCCTATATGAGATTGAATAGTCCATCATATGTAGGATATTATATCTGAATGTATTGTTAGTCCGTACTTTAATTTTTTAACCAAACATTAAATTAATAATTTTATTAGACTATTAATCTAATCCCAAATACATATCCGCTCAAACAAACATGGCCTTAAAGTAAATTCATGATGGTTAAGGTGAGTTCCTAGACTTATTCTTAATATATTCCATAGAACTATACAGTAATAAATATTAGCCCTTAAAACAAAAATACCACCAAACCATTAGGCATCTGCCAACCCATGTTCCCCAACCAATCGGACATTATTCGGCATAATCATGTGAAAAGATCTTATTCAGTATTAGGCTTTAGAGCTCCTTTGGGATGTATATTGATTTTTTGAATTTTTGAATTTTTTAGATATTTTAATCTTGAGTTAAAAAGTTTTATTTGGGATAAATTTTTTACTTTTTTTTTTTAACTTTTATAAGAGAAAAAAAATAAAATAATTATGAGTTAGATACGACATTTTGTTATTTAACTAAAGTAACCTATTTTAGTCCAAATATTCTTCCCAAACAAGCTCTTAGCATGAGAAAATTTAACTACCTTTTTATTTTATTTTATTTTCTTTTTAAAATTCAATAGGAGTGTTTTTTATTTTATTTTTATGATTCCCTAGTAATATTTTTTATTTTATTTTTATGATTCCCTAATAATGAGGAACCTTAAAACAAATGATCACATTTGAAAAAAGTGAAGATTTTTTTTTTGAATTTTTAAATTAAAATCTTATTTTATTTTATTTTATTTCCAAATTTGATAAATGCTTTTTAGAGCCTAAAAAAAAAAAAGAGAAATAACTAAAGAGACATTTATTCATAAATCACTCTTCACATACTTATATTCCACTGAGTTCAAATTATTTTCTTATATTTCAATAAATTGTATGAGTCCCATAATTATCAAAATGTCCCTAATAATAATAATAGAGTGAAGTGCACTTTAATGCTCACATTAACCGTGCAAATATTTCTTGATATGAATATTTGCTAATGGTTCTAAAAATTTTATAAAAATAAAATTGCCCATAAAATATTTTAAATATGAGAATCAGAATTTGAAAAATTAAATTTTCAAATGATAAGATTTATTAAAATATAAAAATATATTACGAATTAATTGAGATACAATACAAGTATTTAAAAGAGAATTTCATAATAAATTTCCCTTGATTTAAATATGAAAGAAGTTCTAATAAAATGAAAATAAACTGATTTTTTTTCCAAGCCAAAATAACAAATACTGTAATATAGAAAAATGAAACAAATCCTTTGGGGAATTCAAAGGGTCAGAGAAAATATAAAAATTAAAAAAAATATTAAAGTAAACAGTGGTTAAATGACGGTTATATCCCGGACAGGCTTCTTCCGGGAAACAGATCGGCAATTGCAGACTGGAGCCTGCAGTATCCAAACCCAAACCTCTCTCCTCTCCTCGCCTCTGTATCTTGGTTGTCATCCATTGTGGACCCCCCTTCCCCCTCTCTTCCTTCCTCCTCCAACCAACCCCTTATTCCCATGTATACATATATCTCCCCATCTTGCTCCCCCTCCCTCATCCTCTCTCTCTCTCTCCAAAAGTGTAGTCAACAATGGCAGGGACAAACACAACTGCTGTTGCTGCAAGTGCTGATTTCGAAGATCTGTTGCCGGTGATGGCTAATAAATTGGGAGGCGAGGGTCTGATAAGGGAGCTGTGTAATGGGTTTGGGCTTTTGATGGACAGAGACAGAGGTCTCATCACGTTCGAGAGCTTGAAGAAGAACTCTGCTCTTCTTGGGTTACAGGACTTGAGCGATGACGAGCTTCTGAGTATGGTCAGAGAAGGTGACGTGGACGGTGATGGGGCTCTCAATCAGATGGAGTTTTGTGTTTTGATGTTCAGATTGAGTCCTGATTTGATGGACGAATCTGAGGCTTGGCTTGATCGAGTTCTGGAATTGGAGCTCGGGACTGGTTGGTTCGATGATGATGGCAAGTGATCGATATTGACGAGGTTGACTTTAATTTTTTTGTTTTACCAAGGAGGAAGAGGAAACGTCGTCGTCTTTTAGTTCTGTAAATTGATTTTTATTTTTTATTTTTACGTTTGTTTTATTATTAATGGAAACAACATGTTGATTTTTACTGATTTTGTTCGTGTTGAAATAGAAAAAATACACATTTGTAGTCAAAATAGAGGACTGGGTATTTGTTTTGATTGTACAATTCATCATAAATATTTCCTTTTCCTTCATTCTTTTTCTTTGCATTTTTTTTTTCCTGGTAATATGAAATTTTATTAAACATAATTTTTTTTGATCAGCAAAGAAAAATTTCATTTAACAGCATGAAATTAAAAGTACAGGAAGATATCGAGAGAGTTTCGGAAAGTACAAATTACCCCTACTACTGCTACTCGTATCCATACAACCAACCCCTTGGCCTCTCGAAATTTTTTTTTTAAAAGAAATTAAAAAAAATGTTAAGAAGGACTTAACTCGAAAATAAAATACATGAAACCCCACAAAATTACACCACACAACCTAAAGCTAAAAACCAACACCAAAACTAAGCAGCTCCACTCTCAACCCACCTGCTAAACAAATTATTAAATAAGACTTGTCACTGCCAAAGCCCACACCACCCAAACAAGCTCTTCCCAATGACCCACGCATGCTGCACGCTGTACGCCACGCCCCAAAACCCACGCCTGCTGCATGCCTGATGTCCTGCTCCTGGCCAGCCTACTCCCACGCCTAAACAACTCCTTCCACCAGCCTTCTCCCACGCCTGACATCTCCATCGGGCTTCACCCCCTCCATGGCCGGAACACCGGACCTACGCCGGAACACCCACGTTCTGCTGTGCTGCTACTCGCACTCTATGGCCGGAACACCCACGCCGGAGCACTGCTCCCTTTGCAGTACACCACCCAAGCAGTACACCACCCACGCTTCAACTCCCAACACCCAAAGCTGCGCTGCTGCCCACGCAACAAGTCCTACACCAGCCACACCTAAGCTATAAACCGGACCGAGAAGGCTCCATAGCCAACACTGGGAAGAAACTTGAAGATGCTACGCTGCTCCATAGCCGACACTTGAAGATGCTACGCTGCTCCATTAAACATAATTAAGAGTACATATTTATGAAGTATTCAATTTCTCGCAACATTAATTTATTAATCACATAATTTTCGTGGTCCGCTATGATCTTTGATAAATATGACTAGTTGTTTATACCACAATCAATTAAAAGGTACTTGCAATCCCCTATCAAATTACCTCAATAATAACATTTGCTAACAAACCCTATAATGAGTTGCTTCATAATTAAGTAGTATGTATGTTTCAACTTCAACTCTTTCGTTAAAAGTCTACAACTTTGTTGATAGGTTAGAGGCAAAAACATAATTGCCTAATGTGCAATACAACACTCTCTAGACTTTTCAAATATAATTAGTGAAGAGAAAATTGAACAAAATAACTACTATGCACTACTAAAAATCGGACTTTTTGCGACGGTCTCTAACGTCGCAAAAGGTCCATATATCGTCGCAAAAGACTTTTTGCGACAGATCAGCGACGGAAAATGGGGGGTGGCGGAAAGGGGCGTGACAAAAAGTATTTGCGACGGTTACAAACCGTCGCATTCTTGTAGCGACGGTTAATCAATAGTTTTTGCGACGATTTCGCTTGACACAAAAAAAGGGAAAAAAATGGCATTTTTGGTGGCGATGTTGATTGCCGTCGCAAAAAACCTTTTTTAGCCACAGTATTTGCCGTCGCAAAAATTATTATTAGCGACGGTCTAAAACGTCGCCAAAAAAGTAGTATTAAGTTAATACCGTATTGGCAACAGTTTAAACCATCACAAAAGATTTATTTGCGACAGTTGCAACCGTCGCAAAGGATTGGAACTAATATGTATATGCGACAGGTTAACCTGTCGCTAATAAAATATAAGGAAATGAGAATTACATTAGTGACGGTTTATTATTGTCGCATTAAAATTATTTTTTATAAAATCATATTTTATTAAATATTTCCTATACAAATTATTAATATTTTTAAAAATACATCCACATCCACATTCACATCCAAATTCACATTCAAAAAATCATATACCAAGAATAATATATGTACTTTGTAACAATTGTCAATCAAATATTATTTACAAAAATATATAAATAACCTAACAATACTAATAATTTTTGAAATTCAAGAACTCAAATTTTTAGTATCGACAATAGAAATAAAAAAATAAAAAAATAAAAACAGATATAATGTAGCTTGTTTTGATATCAATAGTAAGCTCCCATATCGACATGCGAAGATATCACGTACTCAAAAGGTTTGCATCTGCAAAAAGAAATAAAAAAGAAAAAAACAAAATCATCATTTACAACATAATTATTTTCAAGCTTACAGAAAATATAAAACGTTTGATTTTTTTTCAAAAAATAAAGAAATAAACAAGATTGTAAACTCTAATATCGATATGCGAAGATATCATCAAATATTCAAAAGGGTTACACCTGCAAAAAAAAACCAAAAAAAACAAATCATTTACAATATAATTAATTTCAAGCTTACAGAAAATATAAAACATTTGATATTTATTTCAATAAATAAATAAATAAGATTGAAACATATACATGAATCGAGCGCCACACAATGTATCTTTCCACAACTTCTCCAACTGTTCTTAGACATCGGGATGTTGTTTCCAAAACAACGTTCGGCTTGTTCGCTTTTAAAACAAAAACTTTGCAAAATTCAGGGCCAATTGGAACTCCATCAATTTCACACAACGGATCGACACTAATAAGAAGTCCCTCCGCCAATTGGACTCTTGGTATTACAGAACTCTTAAAAGAAACTTTAATTACATCCTACAATGATGATAATACCATTAAAAATAGGCAATGATTATACACATTGAGCTATGATCTATAACAATAGTCGAATAAACACAAAAATAGTTTGTAAAGTAGAAGTTTTCATCGAGTTCCGTCTTCTCTTACAAGTCATGTGTGCCAAGTATGTTGTGCGTGTCAAGTTTCGTTGACATCCGAACCCGTTTGAGCATTTTAGTGTGTCAACCGGTTTAGAGTTATTAAGTAGCAAGTTTTCATATGTGACCTAAAGTATACATAGTATATGATACTTTCCAAAATTGACATCAAGTATCAAATACATGAAGGAATCCCTTCTAAACTTATCTGTACTTGATAGCTTGCCAACATCAAATAACCCCTTAACTATCCAAACTTAATTATAATAATAACACATAAATGACATCATGTAATGGAGAGGGATCCCAATCCCCTACAAAATAATGTACACTTGCAACCATCTCATGTATTACAGTTCTTTCGATTCATATTCCAAAATATAGTCTAATTGAAAAACACTAAAACAAGAAGCAAGAATGAATCAATATAGCACAATAGGGCAGATCATCAAGATGTCATTTAACTCAACAAGTTACTCAAACTTCCTAAGCTAAAAATTGTCAAAAAAAAAAATAGGCCCGTCATAGTGCATCAAAAAAGAGTCAGCCAGTTCAGCTCATAAATTTATAGTACACAGTTTCATTTTTTTCAACTTCTTATTTCACACAATGATCATAAGTTAGGATCGATCTAAGCTTGAGCGGTATGTCTGGGTCATATAGTATAGCGAAAGGCATTCACATTTTTTGATCTTCTAAAATTGGTAAACCGAAAAAATGTCTCCTAGAGAAAAAAAAACCTGATGCAAAAACAAATATACTTCTCGAAAATGCTTAGCCACGCCTTTGAACGTACGTTCTATGGACTCATCCTTCCGTAGATCCAAAACAGATATAAGTTCTCTAATTTTCTGCCAAAATCAATACCCAATAAAGCTGAACATATCAGAACTGGCTTAAGCTTGTACCACTAACTATAACTTCAAAATAAGATATCTGAATGATTAGAATTCAATTCAAGTACCTCATCGCCTGCATCCAATTCAGCTTGCCTTTTCTGGAGCTCTTCTCGTTGTTCCGTGAAGTTCACATATTGATCAAGTGCTTTCTTGTTTACATGGCTGAACTGCTGTAGCTGCTCATTGCACCGGTGAAGCATTTTATGCAATTCTTTTATGCTCCTCCTTTTGTACCTGTAGTTCACAGAGAGAGAAAACAAATATATTCATAAAAGTGTAAGTGATAGCATGCAAATATGGGTCAATCACCTCTATGTAAACTACTAAAGGGCCAACAACAGAAACACCATATTTAGATAATGTCAAACAAACCAACTTCTATATGGACTTCTGCAAAGAATCATATAAGGTTTTTTCTATCCTGACTCGATTTAATTTAGATATATTCAAAGCTGTTAATGGAGGCCCTGGAAACAAATTACTATTCATAAAATTAATGCAAGTGAACCGCATGCTCAGGGTTTAGCACAGCTCCTTGATCATTGGCATTAGATAATAGTTTTTAGATTTTTACTAATCAATTACAGGCTACCATCTATCTGGTATATCAAGCAACAAAAGTAGATAGGAAATTTTTAGTTCATCATAGAATGATGAATTCAGAAGCCCATATAGGCTCAAAGGCACATCCTTCCTCTTGCAATTTCTTATGCTCAAACAACACTACACCATGAATATTTTCCTTTATTCCATTTCTTTAAACACACAAACGAAGTATATTATTAAGTGAGGTCGGCCTGCAAGGGAAAATGGTAAAATATGGTTGGAGATCACAAGAGGTAGAGGAGAGAGGCAAGGCAGTTGTAAACAGATGGTGGAGCCATGAGGGAGAACTTGAGCTAGACTGAGGGCTGAGGCTTTCTTTTGTCATTTGTGCATGGGGTTGATCACCTTTTTATAGGAGAGAAGAACCATGCAGGGGCAGCTCATCCTAGACAGGTGGCTTGTCCTCCTTGGTTCGACAGTATTTCCTTTGGCTTTTCACCTACCCACTTGATTTCTTGAATCAAGTACAGATTATGACATTTCAAAGATTTAATTGCCAAAATCGGCCACACAACAAACGAAAGGTCCTTGGACGCACAAAAACACACACACAACATACAGAGTGTTTTCAAGGCAACCTTTCTCCCTTTACAGGGTAAGGTATACTGTTCACAGCACTCTAACTGCTTTGGTGTGTTGTATATTGCCCTAGAAGCAGGGTTTACTGCTTCAGCAACAGCTGTGGCCAGTATCATACAAGTGCAAAAAAAGCTTTAAAAAAAATATAAAAAAATTAGACAAGACCCAAACTTAATATATGATTTATCATGTCCAAATTTTATATTTCCTTATCAGCCAACATAAATATATGAAAACCATGGTCTGTATCCGCTTCATTAATCATAATAAAAGAAATATATTTCAGAAAAGAGAAATACGTTTCAAAGGCATCAGATGATAATGGGCCCAATTCCCTAATTTTCTTTGAGTACTCTTCTTGTTTAGCAAGAAGAATATTTCTTTTACTTAACAATTGCTCCAGCTCTTTAGCTTCATCCTGAAGTGTCCTCTGGTAGTTTTCTTCCAAAGTCTGCATTCGTGACAAATTATCTTAGCAGCAACAACAAAAACTAAGAATCAGAAGCTTAAACATAAAAGAGAGAACACCTTTAACTTATTCTTTTCATCTTTGATCTTCTTGAGTTCCCTTGTGCGCTCCTCAATACATTTGGAAACTCCTGCACTAAAAAAGTTTAGTCAAAAGACAATATGAAGAACATTGATATTGGAAATTGCATGGAAGCAGTCCAATCCAAAGTTCTGACTTTTAAGCTGCTGTGTCACACCTTCAACAAGTAGTCTGGCATCTCTTAGTTCCTGCCTCTTTATTTCAGCTTCAGTGAGTAACATGTCACTCTCTCCAGACAATTTTACTGCCTCAAGTTCTTGTTTTTGCCTCACAAGTTTGTTGATAGATTAGTCTCAAGCTCTGCTTTTCTTGTTTCAGTCTACCAACGAATTGCATATATAAATGAGAATGAAAAAGAAAAAACAGCATGCATTTGAGCTTTACATAATAAACTCAACTAGGTCTAATTAGAAAACCTCTATGCGATTTGTCCTGCATGCAATTAGCGTCTCTTTCAGCTCAGTTATTAAAGCCAAACTAAACCAGCAAACAAACCATTGAAAATGTAACTGAGTGGTCTATTAGCAGAACACCACAGAACTTCACTGAGATGAATCAGCAGGTCTATCAGTAGAACACTCCGAGAGCCACCTAAACAGCAGAGGAATGTTTCTACAGATCAATATGTAACATTGGTTACTATATCTGAATTCAACTTTAAAGTGCCTATATAATAAGTGGAGCACAAAGCAAACTTTCATCAACCCAACCAACACTAGAACTTAGAAACTACACTGCAGAACTAAGATCAAACACATTCTAACTGCAGAAAACAGAGGCAAAGCTTCAACACACACAGCAGAAAACATACTGCACAGATGTGATAGAACCTTTGATATAAGAAAATACGTAAATATAAAGCTAAATGTTACTGGTGCCTAGCCAGAACACACCATTTAGTATTCATACAGATCAATAGAGTAATTCTCACGTAACAAAAAAAAAAAAAAAAAGAGTACAGCTTCTTGATCAACTAAGAACTAGGAGAAACTGAAACAACATGCGTTCATCACATTCCTTTTGGCATGATAAATGTAGATATTAATGCAATAGAGAAGTAACGAATAATAAGATATTTGAATAAACTCTTGACAGGATAGAAGCATGGAGTTGCCAATCTAGAGTTTTAGAAAAAGACATTATCATTTAACAACAAAAAAAACCTTATTCGTATCCATGTTCAACATCTGGAGGATTTGCTCAGCCAAGTTCAACCTCTTAATCTGTAAGTTCTGCACTTGTATCTCACCGAGTCTTGGAGTGCACCTTCACCCAGCCCCAAAGAAATAAAAAAAATAAAAATACAAGGCAGGAAACAATAAATTTTATCCACACAAGCATCTGGTATGAACATGCCGAAAGCAGACAGCCCAAGAAAAAAAATACCAAGATTTTACACTCTGAAATCAATAAACCTATTACTTAATAACAAGATTTTACACCAACAAATTCTTGAATTGATGAGTAGGGAGAAACAAACGATAGAAAGGCAGAGGAGAGCAGAGGAAAGCAAAGGAAAGCTATCACTTTTTTTGATCAGCAAAGAAAAGGGAAACTGTATTGATGATAAGAGCAAAACAAGCAATATTACATCAATAAAGGAGGGAAATGCAAATCACATCAAAGCTATCGCTCCATAATCGCAACTAGGTTGGCACTAAGGAGGAAGCACAATCATCTGCTAGCACTAACCCAACAGATTGGCGAGAAGCCAATCCAAAACAAAGGAACAAAACAAAAACCAGGAAAATAACCCACCCAACCATCCAACAAGGCAACCTTCCAAACTACCAACTCCACCCCCAGCAAACTCCTCCAGTAGCTTAGAACCACTACACCAGCAAAACACCCCAAGGTAGCATCAAACAACACCAAGAATTACAACATCAGCAGAAGGAGATATTCATCAGAACAGAAACCAAACTGTTCTGTTACAGCAACATCTCAGCATTGCGGCAGCAAATCACAAAGCAACAGCAACAGCATCACAGTAGTATCTCAAAACATGAATAGCAGAATCCCAATTCTAATACTGAGCTATATATTAGAACAACAACCATACTGATCTGTCACAAAGCTACAACATCAACATCACAGTAGAACATCAATAACCCAAGCAGATTAGCAAACAGATTCCATACAGATCAGCACCAATTCAGAAAACCAATTCAACTCAGCAATACCCCAAGCAGATCAGTAAACCAGAACTAAACAGATTGTATCAAAACAAAATCCCAGCATCAGAGGCAGAACACTCAGAACAGAGCAAATCAACAACAGATTCATAGCAAAACAACATCATGACAACAAACGTAACCTCCAAACAAGCTTGAACAATCACCAACCATTTCCAAACCTTAGAGATTTTGACTCACCCATTTTATATTTGAGACAATCTCATGAATGGAGTAGAAACACCCCATATCATAAGACTTCAACCACATTACCACTCTAACTTTTATTAACTCACACAATTCATCAATAGCAAGATGAGAATTATTAAAGATACAGTCATTTCTGTATTTCCACATAGACCAAACAACAGAAATAAAGACAACTCTCCAAACTTGCTTTTTTTTCTTCCTAAACTTCCACCCTAACCACCATTGCATCAACACCTCGAAAGTACCTGGTATCACCCATTTCACTCCCCACCAGTCCATGATATTTCACCAAACTTTCCACACAAAAGAACAATGCAAAAGAAGGTGAGTACAGGATTCCACATCAGCTTTGCACAACACATAAGTCAACAGATCAGGACCTATCAAAACTCCAATTCTACTAAGGAATGAAGAGGTTTTCAGCTTACCCCTCCATGCAAGCCAAGTAATGAATTTTGCCTTAGGAGGGGCAAAGTTATACCAAATCAATTCAGGTGAGCTATGAACAGAACCAAAGCTTTGTTTGCACCAGTTATACACCTCACCAACCTGAAATACCCTTGACTGCTGCGCCTTCCATCTGATTAAATCCTTTTTATTCAAATCTAAACACGGCCCGTCTCCCAACATACCTTGCAGCCTGATCACCTCTTCTTCTTCCCATCTTAACAGGGGCCTTCTAAAATAAAAACACCATGTGTTGGTACTGTCTCTACAAGAAAGCTGCAAGTTCAAGGTAATCTCTTTATCTAAAGTTAGCTGATAAAGCATCCTTTGTCTGCTTCTTTGTGCAACTAGACTCCAATTCATGATTGTTAGCACAAGACTCCAATTTAGTATCACTTAAAGCATCCTTTGCCTTCTTTTTTGTGCAAGGCTCAACTTCAGTATCGTCCTCTAACCATTCATGACCGCACTTCGATTCAATTCTCGATGAATTCTCGTTTTTCCATTTCTCCATTGTCTAACACTGCCACCAAGACTTCCCCTTCACCTTCCCTTTCCCTCATCCAAACACACCACCTTTATTTTTTTTCAAATCTATAAGATATTAACAGTTCTAGACTTCAGACTCCTCCACAACAGCATTCAAATTGCAAATCAAACTAAGAAACAAAACCGTAATCCAAATATGATTGAAATTGCACACACACACACACACATCCGCATACTGATTGAATTAGGATTTGAACTAGATTGAAAGTGAATTTGAACAAATCTACAATTAAATGGCACCCTCTATATCATTCAAGCAACAAAACCCTAGCCCAGCCACAAACCAACGTATCACACAATGAAACAACCTATTCAAACCAATCAACTACCACCCAAACCTTTTCGAACTCGAATTGGTGGAGAAAAGAATTAAAATTTGATTCAACATACCTATTACGTACCCCTGATTCCAAATTGACGGTGAAAAATCTGAATAAACAAGAATAGTTCTTCGAGATTCAAAGGTATGAGCACGAACCACCTTTCGAAAAAGAAAACTTCAATACGTACAGATATGGAATTCACAAAGAAGACTGGGACATTTATATGTATATGTACTGTTGGAGTGAGATTGAATTGAAGGGAATGAAAGTTAGGGTTTTCTTTGCATTTCTAATTGGTCTGTAAGAATAGCGAACGAAGAGAGCGCCAACAAAGCAAACCGAAATTTTGGGTTCGCGGTTAACATTTTAGAGAGAGGGAGAGAGAGAGAGAGGAATAGAAAATTGGCGATAGTGAGAGCGAAAGCAAGAGAGAGATATTGTGAGGGTCTGTGCGAGTGAGAAGAAAGAAAATAAGAGGAGAGAAGGATAACCTGGAACTCTTCCATGTTGGTACTGTTGGGGCTGCGAGATAGACGACTGGGAGCGAGAGAGAGAAAGTGACGACTAGGTTTTTTCTTTGATCTAATGGAAGAGAATACTGAAAGGGTAGAAGAGAAGGAAAGAGGTAGGGCACGGGAAGGAAAAAAAAAAAACACCTTTTGCGACAGTGGCATAGAGGCGTCGCAAAAACAATAAAACAATCGCAAAAAAAAAAAAAAAAAAAAAACGACGGGTAACAAATCGTCGCAAAAGGTACTATTTTTTGCCACGGTCTTGGATTTTCCGTCGCAAAAAAATTACTTTTGCGATGACTTCGTTTGCTGTCGCAAAAACATGGTATTTGCGACGATTTTCAAACCGTCGCAAAAGGTTCCGTGGCTAAAGCTCCCTTTTCTAGTAGTGATGTGAGAGTTTCATTATGTGAGGAAGTAATGTAAAATTCTAAAAAACTCTAAACACCTCTCATGTTGAAGCTGTTCTTGTGCAATGAAATTACAAAGTAAATGGAAAGATCGGAGGGAATCCAAGGTGCAACAAATTTTGAACAAAACGACAAAAATTAAAAATTATTTCATATGATCAACCATCGATGTAAGTATATTAAATTTTAAAGATATTGTTATAATAGTATTCATAGCGGGTTGGCATTAAATTTCTCCAACTCCACCACTTGATTGGATTTCTCCATTTTCACCACCAAACTCATACTATTATTGGGTCTGAGATTTTTTATTTTTTATTTTTTATTTTTTTTGGTGTGGACAATCCTAATTGTTGCATCTTATAATAAGGTAGAGCTGGATACTAATTTTCATTACCCAAATGATACTCTTTATCTATAGATATGGTTCAAAAAACTCCGACAAGGATAACAAATTTGGCAGGGGCTCAATACAATGCACACTCTCTCAATAAAAGTGATAATAAAAAATTTAAAAAAATTAGAAAAAAAATGAACCAAATTTGACGAGGCTTTTAATTTCTCAACTTAATAATATGTACAATGGATCATACACAGACAATGATGAAGTTAAATTGTTATTGTCTTTTCTTAAAAAGCAGGGCCTGCAGGTTTGTATTATTCTGCATTGGATTCATTGTTAACAACTCCTTCTAACACTTTGGCATGCCTTAATAGTAATCCTTGGTTTAGTCCCTTTCTCTTTAATTAACCTTTTTACGCCACTAGCATGAGGTGATACAATTTTAAATATAAAAAAATAAATAAATAAAAGACAAAAAGAGAACTAATAATCATGCAAAGCAATATGCTTCTTCTTCTTTGAAACTGGTAATGTAATGCCAAGGTTCCTGAGGTTGTGTTGATTTCCATTCCAATTTGTTGGATTAAGTAAACTGCTCTCCCTACCTCCTATTCTTTGCTGCGTTGACAAAGCTCTGTTTGTTGCTCCTGAATTGCTCAGTTGAAGGTTTCGCCCTTTACCTGTTCGACAAAATGCCCCAGTGAAAACCTTGTCACTGTGCTGTCATAAGATGATTAAGGAGAAAGAGAAAGAGAAAGAGAAGGACAATGAGATGGACAGAGAGGGTAGTAAGCTATCATTGAAGAAGGGCAAATTAGCCAAGAGCAAACTAGCCAAGAGTAAATCAAAAAGCAAATCTTCGACTAAGGTATCTTTGAAGGAGTTTGTAAATCAGGTGGATCAACTATCTACTGATGATATGCCTAATGTACTTCCCCGCCGGTCTACACGCATTCGAGGCCCCCTCAAATCTCTTTCACTTGGAGATTTTGTGGGACCGTGGCAAGGGCCCTCAAATGTAAACAAGAGGGGATTGAGGGACGTAGATTCAGAGGATAGCTCAATTGAGTGTGACTGTGATCTTGGTACAACACAGTTTCGCTGGACTGTGGAAATGCAAGCCTCACTTGAGCAATCACCAAAGCAGCATCAAACACCTAATGCATGGAACACACCAACTAGAGTGCTAATTGATGTTGAGCAGTGGCCAAAATTGACCACTGTGTCCCCATTGGTGGCAAACGAAATGATGTTGTCAAATAAATTTGGCTCACTTAGTGCTGATCAAAGGAAAGAAGTAATGGGTTCCAAGCAACGAGAGAGTGATAAGCCCGTGCGAGCTTGTCGAAATGAGGATTCGGTTGATCTACATACGGAAGATGGTAGTGAAGGTCTGGATACACTTGCTATATCAGGTAAACCTCTACAAGTTGGGAGCTCTTTAATTAAAGAAGAGATTAACAAGGTGTCAAAATTGAAGTATAAAATAGGTGCCCATAAGATTGAGAACCAAGTAGATGGCATTTACAATGTCCCTATTGAGATCTCAAAAAAAGGCTTTTCTCATTGGGAAAATGCTTTGGTTGGATACTTTATTGATAAAAGATTCTCTTTCCATTATGTAAAAACTTGGGCGGAGAAACTTTGGGGAAATTTGCTTGAGGACGTTGTCTCCATTGACAATGGTTTTTTTATTTTTAAAATAAAAAGTGAAGAGGCTATGGACACAATCTTGGAAGATGGCCCCTATTATGTTGGGGCTAGATTGATTGTTATTAAAAAATGACAACCTGGACTAAAACTAACAAAGTGTGAATTTTCAAGTGTGCCATTGTGGGTGAAGTTGTGCAATGTTCCTTTGGAACTTTGGAGTGAAGAGGGTTTGGGTTACATAGCTAGCATCTTAGGAACTCCTCTTTATTTGGATGAGCCAACTTTCAAGAGAAGCAGACTTACATTTGCGAGAATTTGTATTGAAGTGCCAGCAAATAAAGAGATCCCTAAGTGTTTCAAAATAAATCTTGGTTATGGTGACCCATATGAGATTCAAGTTGAGGTACCATGGAAGCCTCGAAGGTGTGATGGTTGTAAGACTTTTGGCCATACCACTAATTTGTGCCCTCAAAAGCCAAAGTCTTTGAACCCTCCCTCCTTCAAACATGAGTGGAGAGTCAAGGACACTAAAACACAAATTCCGACTAAATGGGAAGTGGGGAAGAAAAAGGGGAGAGATAGTGGGCAAGGTTCAACGCCATTGATCAACAAAGAGAGAGAGACGTAATCTTCTGTCCCCTCAACATCTAGTGCCTTTGATGTCCTTAAATCGTGTGATATGGACGAGTTAGGAAATGGAGATTCAAGTCAAGAGTTGAGAAATAGAGGGAGTCCATCTCCAAGTGATCCTAGTTATGGGGAGACTTCAAAAGAGGATAACAGAAGAAAACTTAAAGCGAAACTTCATGACTTGAAGAATGCTAGAAGGAAATTCTGAATCCTTGTTTTGTTGGGAATGTTGTGCTTGTTTTCTATAAGCTCAGTTTGTCTTTTGATGGAGTAGTTTATTTTGTTTATTTTTGTGCTCCCATCAAAAGCTGTGTATTGAATTTCATTGTATATCTTTCTTTTTTTGGTTATAATATGACTTACTTATCCAAAAAATAAAAATAAAAATAATCATGCAAAGATGTGTTAAGAATATAACATTTAAAATATATAAATAATTACTGATATACAATCAGAGGTGAGATCTATACATGGGAGTCATTGTATGTGAATCTCACCCTTTATTATTTTAATTTTTGTGTTTTTAATAGCAAGACAACTCTAACCTCGGTTGTTTTGACCAAATGGCCACTTTCAAAGCTTTGATTTTAATTTTAAGGTATTTGGCAAGAGGTTTTTTTTACTAAAATAGTTAATAATATCTTATATATTAATTTATTATTTTTTCTCTCACAATCATATATTTAACTATAAAAAAAATTCACAAATTATCTTAAATATAACTTTTTTTTTTTTTACCTCATAAAATAATAAAAATCAAAGCAAATGGTTTGGGCTTCTATCAGCGAAGATCAATTTCACTTTCCTTGGCGGCTTTGTGTATAAATAAACGATTTTGACTACCCTGGTAAGACTTTTATTGAAGGAAATTCTTGGGTTGGCTTAGTCAATCAAAGTTTGGTCAAATATTATCCTTATTTGTGTCATGGTTTTTACCTCACCCACGGTGTCATCCTCCTTCTAAATGGTCAATTAACAAGCAAATACAGAGCACAATCACTTTATTGACGAAGTTTCCAATTTACCCAATAACTTCCACATGCAAGGAATTCAATGCAGTCCACTCGATAAGTTATTTGATAATTCTAAAATATTTTTAAATGATATTTTATAAGTATTATAATTAATAAAAAAAATAAAATTTACAATTTAATATTAGATGTTCGAGAATAGTAAAGAACATGATATTTAATAATTGATAATAGTATTATCACAAGTGTTTCAAGACAACTTAATAATTTTTGTCCATAAAACCTAACATTACGTGATAGGAAGCAATCAAAGCGAATTAGGCTTCTTTTGAGTAAAAAAGTAGTAGTAAAACGGTTAAACAACCCCCTCCCTCCCTCAATCATAAAATCAGAGTATAAAAAACACCAATCACTTGGATTGTATTTCCAACAAGAGAACCAAAGTTCGTTTGGTCTCCAACATACAAATGTCTACAAATATCAACACATTCAAACCCAAAATCATCATCAGAATATACTAAACTAAAGTTAAAGTAATCAAAGCTCTCATTTGTTCCAAGAATTCAAAACCACATTATTGAAATGCAATTTTAGCATTAGAAGAAGCCCTTGAGAACTCCATCATCTGTGACTTGATTCTCTCTCTCCGATGGGTATCTCTAGAATTGTAGTGTCCTGGACAAATAATCATCTCTTCCAACACCTTTCCATGTTTGAGCAAAAACTTTGCTAGACTAATATCATTCTCACATTCTGAAAACCCTTGAATTTTCACTACCTTTAGGTTATGCAAGAAGAACTTCAAGGCTTGAGTTTGCAAGTCCCAGTATCGCTCTTCTCCTGAGTTAGACAAGTCCCACAATTCCCTGTTCCATTGCTGAAATAGGGATGAATCATCAAAGTATAAGCTGTTACTATAGATATATACATAAAAATGCAATTTATGTGTTGGGGATAAGGTTAGTGTGTATGGTTGGCTGCTCACTCTCCTTTCGATCTTGTAATCGTTAGCAATCTTGATGATGAGAGTGTGGAGATTAGAAGAGCTTCTAAATAGGCATGCTAGAGCTGGAATGTTATGTTTGTTGAAACCGGTGCATAATTCCAAGGTTTTGAGCTTGTTAAAGGGATTCAGAACACTTGCAAAATGTTTGTTCTTCGACAGAATCTGCAGTCAATAACAAAATGCTATGTGAATTATGAAATGTGTCCATGAAAGGAGATTGTGATCCTCTCCATTATATATTTGCAATGGAGGGGTTCCATTATATACAACACTTGCAAGTGTTTGTTCTTCGACAGCATCTGTAGTGAATAACAAAATGCTATGGGAATTATGAAATATGTCTATGAAAGGCGACTGTGATCATCTCCATTATATATTTGTAATTGAGAGGTTCCATTATATCATCCACCTATTGAGAGTAATAATCTTTTTAAATTTAAAATAGTTATAAATTTATATTTCTATTTTATAGCCATTAGATTTACATATTATATGTTATTTTTTAATTAAAATTTTAAATAAATTTATTTTTTTAAAAAAATAATAATTAAACAATGAAATTAAATAAAACATCTATTAAATTTAAATAATGAAATTAAATAAAATATAAACAAAATTTTAAAATAAAACATCAATAAAATATCTACAAAAAAAAATTATTTTAAAAAATTAAATAAATAAAACATCAATAAAAATTTAAACAAAATTATTTATTTTTACATTGAGACATTTAAATTTTATTGAATTTTACTAAATATAATACATAATTAAATAGTAGATGGTCAAAATGATCATTTCACATTCTAATCTCAACAGTAAATAGTCCAATGAAAATTGTCCCATACCCCCCCCCTCCCAGGATAGTATAATCCCCCATACGGGGATAAGGAGTCCGGCCGGACTCCATGTTCAACAGACTAAAAAAAAAACAAATTTCGGATAAAAAGCTTCTCCCGAATTACAATCCCAACAGTGGATAGTTCCTCCTTTTATCCCCCCAATCAAACACACCCTAAGTGTTGTAAATGATATAACCTCCTGGTCCGGTTCATACATAGCGATCCGATGGTATCCACGATATGCATCAAGAAAGCTAAGTCGGTTGTGACCTACATTCAAATCCACCAGTTGGTCTATCCATGGTATAGGAAAACTGTCTTTTGGGCATACTTTATTCACCGTCTTATAGTCCACACAAACGCGCCATTTGCCGTTCTTCTTTAGCACCACCACGATGTTGGAGATCCACTTGGGATAGTGAACCTCTCTGATCGCCCTTGCCTCCAGCAGGTTCCCTACCTCTTCAGCCACTATCTCGGCGTGATGAACTGCTGATTGGCGAGTTCGCTGTATAATTGGTTTGGCAATTGGGTTGACATTAAGTTGATGGCAAATGAAGTTTGGGTCAATTCTGGGCATGTCATACGGCGTCCAGGCAAACACTTCAATGTTAGAGATCAAGAATGTCATGATCTTTATTCTCTCGGTGTTGGACAAAGATGAGCCAAGAAAACAGAACTTCTCTGGGACGTTTTTGTCTATTTTTACCTCCACTAGACCTTCCATTGCCTTTTGTTCGGTTGCCTTGCCGACATTTGCGAACAGCTCGTTGCTTTCTGGTTCCTCTATCATCTGCACGAACCCTTTGGCAGCTCGGCTGCCGTTCAACGTCACGAAGCATTGCTTGGACATGATTTGGTTTCCCAAGATTTCTTTAATCATTCCAACTTCGTTAGGGAATTGCATCACTTGATGGTAGATTGATGCTACCGCTTGCATGGCGTGCAACCATGCTCTTTCTAAAATAATGTTGTAAGTGGAAATGACTTTTAGCACCCAAAATTCCACTTGCTTCGTCATTGTCCCAGCTTTGACTAGAAAAATTATCTTTGCTAACCAGTCATTCTAGCATAGAGTTGAAACTGACCAAGGGAGATGTTGCGGGTGCTAAGTCCCTGTCAGAGAAGGTGATGACTTTTTTCGCTTTCGTCTTCCCTTTTTTCACAGTTGGTTGTACACTCAATACTTCCCTCATGTGCTCTGCTTTCTTTATCATTCCTCTAAGCTCGTAGACTCGCTCAGACTCAATGATCCCATATATCACGTTGATTACACCTTGAGGCGGGCCTTCGACTGGCATCCTATTTAGCTCATTACGGTCTTAGGGAGCTGGCCAAGCTCTTCCTTCAATGTATTGGTCCAAGTGGCCCGCAGCTACTAACTCTTCCAGATACTGCCTCAGTGGCGTGTAATTTTCAATTCGGTGCCCCACTTCATTATGGAAGGTGCACCGATATATATTGTTGTAGCCCTTGTGCACTTCTTCCAACTTGGCTAGCCGCCGAACGAAGGGTTCGTTGCGTATCTCGCTAAGAATCCGGTAGATAGGCTTATTGAACAACATGGTGATGGCGGTGCGGACTCTCAATCTCCTTGTCTGGGAGTCCTCGTCATTTGATCGTCTGCCTCGACCGTTTTTGTTCGATCAATCATCCCGGCCAACCTTGTTAACCTTTGTCGCAGGCTTTTTGTCTGACATCGCTGTTGTGCCAGACTTTGCCTTGCCGCAAGCGCCATCTTCGTCTACCCTGATATACTGGTGCACTCTCTCTATCAAGGCTTCCATTATGAGGGGTGGCATCATTGTTATTGAATTCCTCAATTTATGGTCTGCCGGCAAATCCCGTTTATACTGTGCGATAGCTAGGTTGGTGGGGCAATCACATATCTGATTGAAGGTGTCCCAATACCTATTGGTGTAAGCCTTCAACGTTTCTTTCTCGCCCATGTCAATGACAGGTAGCTGGTCTATCTCGACCGGAGTTTTGGTGTTTGTCTTGAATCTAGTGACAAACGCCTACATGAGGCGATGCTACATTCTAGCAACCTCTCAAACCAAGTCAAGCCTAGGTCACCTAAGTTTGATGGAAACAAGATACACATTAGAGCCTCGTTCCGTCGATGTATGGCCATAACCTGGTGAAAGTAGCTCAAGTATATGTAGGGGTCTAACTTCCCCTCATAAGTTGTGAACTTAGGCTGGTGGAAGCCTAAGGGTAATGGTGCGTTCTCTATACCCGGAACGAACGACGAGCTTTGCAACCTTGCTAACGCTTTGTCTGCTGGTTCATAAGCAAAGCGCGACATTGGCATTACAACCTCGACACTTCCATGTGTCCGAGGAGCCAGCCGCTGTAAAGCAGAGACCCTTTGGGCGTCGCGTGTCTGGGCGTCTTCTCTCCTTCGAGGCCTTTCTTTTAGCATGGTCTGCAGGTCCGCTGACCTAACCAACTCGGTGTGCTGAGTAGTGGTTTGATGCGTATGGGAGGTTCGATAATTGCTTCTCTCCGTGTAAGACCTTTCAGTCCTCATTCTCTCAGACTTGGAGTAACGAGTCTTAGAGGTTCTTCATTGTGTGTCACCTGTCCTGAGGCTTCTACATTTAGATTGTGATTGTGTGACCCGTCTGTCACGATCTCCTGAGTGGCGAGAACGCGTTCTGCTTTCGCGGATCTCTTCCTTTTCCACGTCTTTGCCCTTCATCTAGTTTTTTATGGCCTGCATGTCTACTGCCATTCTCTTTATCAATTCGTCTTGCTCTTTTATACGATCCTCTAGAACCCAGGCATCCATCTTCCACATTTGTCCATCTGGGCTTTGAGAGTGACGAGGGCTTAAGCCTTATTTTTCCCGCACGCCCCTATGAGGGTTCTGTCACTGAGGGTCTAACTCTGTCATGGGTGGAACAAAAGGTAAATCCTTGTGCCTCATGTCCCTTTCAGGAGTTTGTCCATCGACAACAGACTGAGGCAAGTCTTCATTGTGCGCCGTTAAAATCAGTTGAAGAAAAACTCAATCAAAAGGTTTGCGAGCACGAAATAATCTTCTCGTATAATCTTGTTGACCAAGTTTGCACCCTTCCAAATGTCGTCGCTTTGCTACATGAAAACACAAATGTGAGTTAGCCGGTGGGTGTGTGCTGGAAACCTCTCTGATGCCTAAGTTAGCAAATAGACAATAGACACAAAAGCTCTGTGTATTTGAGAGTAAGAATTGCAATACCTGTGCATAGGTTAAGTCACGAGCTTTTATAGATTCCACCTAATATGATCCTAGTAGGACTCTAACTCTCATTAGCAGAGTCTTCCTAAGAATCTCATGCCCAAGGATAATGTCCATCCTAATAACACCTTACTCACTGCCAACCAAGTGAGATAGTCAAAACCCTATACTTCGGCTGTCACCGCAGCCTACCGAGCTATCTCGGCTCTGTGCATAACATGGCAGAGCTGTGATGTTCCTAGCTACAGGATTGAAACTTGCCGAGCTACACATAGCTCGGCCCTCTTTATGAACAACACCTCAGTCTGCCAAAGGACTTCCTTCATTAGCTAGGTCCTAGCCCTAACAACATCTCTAACCGGCATAGAATCCGCTAAGCCTAAGACTAGGCTATTCAAACTCCTATCTCGGTCCGTTGCGCGACCCCACACCTAGCTCGGCCCAATTTACACACAAATTACCCTCTCAGAAGAGTTTATGAATGAGTTGAAATTAATTGCCAAACTCCCAACACAAAAATCTTATCAGGCTTTTGGGTTGCTATGTTCAACAAGAGGAAAAGATACTAATCTACGAGTATATGTGCAATGGAAGCCTAGACAAATTACTATTTTATACACACATTTACCTCTTTTCTAAAACTTCTGATAAACAATTTCTGTAAGTTTTATAGTCTCTAATTTTCAATTTCCCATCACTGATTTAGTATTGGTTTTCCATTAGATCCTTCTAAGCAAGCCAATCTAGACTGGACTAAACGCTTCTGTAGACACCCCATTTTTGACCGACCTTAAGACTCAGACGTCACCGGTTGAGCGCTCGGTGATGTTGCATACTGTGCTCGTTCAGAAGTCTCAGAGTCGCGGCCGTGCGCCCTGCCTCCGGACTTCCGAACTCTCTTCTGTGCCTTGTCTCGGTTTGCGAACTAGACTCGATTTTCTCTGTTTTCTTTCCTGAGGGAAGGGAGTGGTCCCGTAGACTATCTCTCAGTGGCCGTGGGCTACTTTTCGTGGCCATAGGCCATTTTGCCCATTTCGGAGCCCGGTTCCCGGTTTTCAGAGCCGTCAGGCCGTGTGCCTCGGTTCGGGACCGCCTAACCACCTCCGTTTGCCCCAGTTTTTGGCATACATCTTATTTGCTCCCTTTTGAGGGACACTGTGGTCCGAGAGACCAACTTCGTGGTCGAGCACCACTCCCGGTGCCTAACAGCCCACTTTCGGGGTCTCGAACTGCGTGTTTTGGCTCCCGAACCTTCGTTCTACATTTTTGGGCTCCGACCCGAACTTGAGATAGTCATATTTTGAGGTCCTTTTCATGTTTGATTAAGGACCTTTTACTGTTTGACATCTCCATTTGTCACTTGCCTTTTTTACCTCTTTTTGGGCCCTTTTGCACGGTATTTTAGGCGTACTTGTGGGCTGCGTTGGACTTGGCCGTAAACTACAAAGTGTCTTATTTTGAGCCCCTCTTCGACTTTGTTGAAGGGCTCTCGGCCATTTGAGAACCGTAGCTACCACTTTCCCTTTTGGCCATTTTTGGAGGGAAACTTGAAATGTTTCCCCCCCTTTTTTCCCCCCTCTTTTTCCCCCTCTTTTCTAAACGTTTTTGCCTATTAATACAGCCCTCCAGATCTGTTTTAAGGGTTAGAAAAAAACCTTTGAGAGCTCCTATATTGTATCTCTCTCTCTCTATAATTCCAAGCTCCAAAACTCTCAAAAATCTTCCAAGTTTGGCACCATTCCTTCATCACCACCAAGCACCACCACCCCTATTCCATTTCCAGCATCTTGAGGGGTTTTCCAGCAGCTAAGAGGCGCCATTTTCAGTCCTAGAAGCAGCCAAGGTTTTGGTCTACAAGGGTAAGCACTTATTTCCCTTTTTGAGCTCCATTTTTGTATCATTTTTCTACCCTCTTTGCTTGTTGTTTTAAGCTCCGACCAAAACTGAAAGTGACCATTTTTTGAGCTTATTTTCATCTTCCCTTAAGGGTTCTTACCCATTTGGGACTTGCTACTACCACTTGTTTCAATACCTCTTTGAATGCCATTATTTTGCATGCTATTGTTAGCTCATTTTTAATCTGTTTCTGAGCATGTAATAAACTGTAAGTAGGCTCATTTTGAGCCCTTATTCAACATTGAAGAAGGGCTCAACCATGTTTGGTAACTCTATCTTGCACTTGCTTTGAAATCTCTCATATTTACCGTAAAATTGCATGATTTGTTTGATCTGTCTAGCTTCTGTTTTCGGCCATCATCAGGCCTGGAAAAAGTCATATTTTGGTATTCTTGACATATTTGATGAAGGGTCTTTGTTGGTTGGATGAATGTTTGGGGTACCTCATGTTATAGCCTTGTGTATCCCATTTCTTGCATGGCATTTTTAGCATATTTGCACACTGAGTTGGGGGATGTCATCTACTGTATATGTGCATATTTTTGGTCCCTCTTCAATGTTGTAGAACTGTATTTTTCAGTTTGAGCATTGTATATACTACTTGCTTAATAAATCCCCTCTTTTCCCCCATTTTTGCATGCCATTGTTGCCATATCTATGCTCACAATTTGGCCATGTTTTGTACTGAAAAGATGCTATTTTTGGGGCTGCCTTGCTACTGTTTTTTCTTCCATGTGCCAATTTTTCATGTTTAGCATAGCCGTAGGCCATTTCGGGTACTTAAAATCGCATTTCGGGATGATTTCATGCATTGATTGTCATTTCGTATCATTTCGGGGCTGTTTTCCCCTTTATTTAGCTGCTGAAATTTGGTTTGCATGCTTGCATATCATTTTCCATGTCATTTCATGCCTTAGTGCATTGCCTCGGTTTGCGTGCCCGTGGGCACGCACTTCGAGGCACTCTGTTTTCATTCATTGGCTTCCTATATGAGTAGGCTGAGGCTCTCTCATGTGGGTGTAAGCCCATCATTACATTTCTGTACCATTTTCATGCTTGTTTATCATCGCTTCGGTTTGCGTGCCCGTGTGCACGCATTTCGAGGCACTCCTCTTTTTGTCTCCCGGCATCTTATGTGAGTGTGGCTGAGGCCCTCTCATGTTAGTATAAGCCCAATTTGCATTCCGTATGTCATTTGCATTGCGTATGCCACCGCCTTGGTTTGCGTGCCCGAGTGCACGCATTTCGAGGCAGCTCATTTTATCCGACGGCAGCCTATGTGAGTGTGGCTGAGGCTCTCTCATGTCGGCGTAAGCCCAATTTTGCATTTTCATGCCTTTATATCATCGCCTCGGTTTGCGTGCCCGTGTGCACGCATTTCGAGGCACTTTATTTTTATCCGACGGCATCTTATGTGAGTGTGGCTGAGGCCCTCTCATGTTAGTATAAGCCCAATTCGCATTCCGTATGCCATTTCATGCCTGTATGTCACTGCCTCGGTTTGCGTGCCCGTGTGCACGCATTTCGAGGCACTTCATTTTCATCCGATGGCCTCTTATGTGGGTGCAGCTGAGGCTCTCCCATGTCAGTATAAGCCCATATTGCATTGCATATCATATTTCATGTCATTTCATGTCTGTATGCCATTTCCTCGGTTTACGTGCCCGTGAGCACGCATTTCGAGACATCTCATTTTAGTCTCATTGTATATTGTATTTCATGTCATTTCATGTCTGTATGCCATTTTCTCGGTTTGCGTGCCCGTGGGCACGCATTTCGAGGCATCTCATTTTCATAGCATTGTGCATGCTATATCACATGTTAGCTGCATTTCATGCATACCATGCATATTGCATCGTGTTCGGGATAGGCGTTAGCCCAGGCACGGGAAACGAGGTGCATCCCGTACTCCGAGTACCGGAATGTGTCTCAATTCCCAAGTCACCGACACTCCGGATCACCCATGATGGAGTTAGGTTTTGTTGTAGCATTCATCTGCATTCACCCTATATTGAGCTGTGCAATCCGACTCCTCGGCCATCATGCATCGAGATGCGTGATTGGTGGCACGAGGATCGAGGCATGCATATATTTGTGAAATACATTGCTATGCCCTTTTCCTGCTCTCTGTTGCAGCAAAATGAAGAATCAGCTACTTTTCGGAGTCCGGCGCGCATTTCGAGAAAAAGTGTAAACAGAGGCTAATCGGGGCATCCCAGTGGATTTCCGCGCCAGGCAGCCCAACATGCATCATCCATCAGAAGCAAGGCAGTCCCTGGCTTGCATGCCAGTTTTACTTCTTTTGTAATTAATTTGTTAATTAATTAGAATTTGTATATTTCGGACTGTATATTCTCTTATTCGAACTGTATTAACTATTTATTTGGACCCTCTGTGCGAGGGCATAATTGTAATAAGGGTGTGTGAGTGTGATGTATGTCTTCCAACCCCACGTCTTTCTCCCTTTTATTTACCCGCTTATGATGGTTAGATATAGGGCATATTTCAATTAGCATACAGTATGACAGCATGTTTGCATCATTCATCTGTTTGCATGCACCGGGCTCGGCGCATCATACAAACTGCATTGTATTTCAATTACAAGATGAATACATGTTGGTTGTTGCATTTCACATGCCATGTTTAGAATAGCCGAGCCTGCCATCTTAGTTGCATCTTGCATGTGTTGCATTAGGCAAATCTGTATATTTTAGGATCATGCATGATTTCTAATTAGCTTCTTGTTTTGGCTTGGAGTACTCGGTGAGTTTTTATGCTTTAGCATCCTTGCATGCGTGTAAGTGTTGCCATGATAGCATGCTTGCCATGAGGCTATTTGCTTATGTGATATAACTGCCTTGAATGCCTGTGGGTGGAGGTTGAGTTATCCGGACTGGGACAAATCATTGACTGTTTGTTTTAAGCCCACTAGATAGTGGCAAAATCATTGTTTTACTAAGCCCACCTGAGGGTGGCAAATCCACATCTTAAGCCTACCTGCGGGTAGCAAACCATTTTCAAACAAACAAACATGAAATGTTTTGTTCCAATTCAGACGACCCAGTCTATACTTATTTGCTGCGAGCATCACATAGTAACCTAGGCTAATAACCGGAATAAGAACTCACAATGTTTTCAAAAACTGATATCATGGTTAGTAGAGGCCGGTCTTTGACCGGGCGAGAGGGGGTGCTCACGATGTGACCTTCCCTAATCGTACCCAAGTTCCCGAGCCGAGGCAACTTTGGTGATGACGGACACGTGGCCTTTGGCACCGAGTCAGGGTTTCCTAAATTTCCCATTTTAAAATATTTAGGTGGCGACTCTGTTATCTGGCAAAGCAGTCCATGTTTGGCACTTCTTTCAAAAAATCTGTTTTTCTCAAAAACGATTTGCCGGATTTGGACTCTTTGGTTCAAGATTTGGAACCGCAACAAAATCGAGTCCGAACTGTAGCGAGGTCCCCCGCGGGCGTTGTTACAGTTTCTGGCGACTCTGCTGGGGATTTAGAGAACTTGACTCGAACTCGTGATATCTGGTTTTGGCTACACTTGTGTGTTTCTTTGCATTGCATTTGCATCGGTGCGCCTAGGACACTGTGTTTGCCATATGCCATTCCCGAACGATTTGCCGGAGGCTTGTCTTGTCATGTCATGTCCGTATGGCTGATCGGCTCTGGGCTCTGACAGCATGGGAACACAAACCCCGGTTTTACCGGGGCACCCTTTTTGACCATTCGACCTAGTGCATATTCGGATCCATAGTGACCATTCCAAACTAGGACAGGTTGCTTACCCGTTTATAGGTTGTTTGAAGCCGCTGCGTGCGTAGTGAAACCCTAGCTCCTGACAAAATAGGACAGGGAAACCCAACCCCAACATAGGGGTGTTTTGGTTCTCATTTATCTGTTATGTGCTTGTTAGAGTGCGTCTCTACAGGGAATGCATGTATCAGTTTTTGAGTTTGGGCATCAGGCCTGCGGGCACCAATTCAGTATTTTGGGTATCAGGCCTGCGGGCATCAGTATTTGGTGGAATCAGTTTTACCTGAGGGTATCAGCTTACAGGCAGAATTTTGGGGCAAAATTCAGTAGAGGGCACAGTCATCCTGTTATGCTCATATCCGTTTTGGTGAAATTGGGCTGAGATGCTGTCTGTTTTCTCTTTTGCTAGGTAGTCTTGGGAACCATAGCTTCAGAAGGGTCTGATATCCCCCGGGTACTCTGGACTTGTGTTGTTATGTGATCGGGGGATGAACCACCGGCGGGCGGCACTCAGATTATTCCAGATATGGTGAACGGCATGCACTGTTTTGAGCACATTTGCGAATGTTGTTAATTTGTACTTTCTGACTTGGGTATTGAGTCTGTCTCGTTGTGTCGAGTCAGTCCTGTTGAGTCTGTCTTGTTGTATCGAGTCAGCCCTGTTGAGTCTACCTTGTTATATCGAGTTAGTCCTGTTGAGTCTACCTTGTTATATCGAGTCAGTCTTGTTATATCGGGTCAGTCCTGCCGAGTCTGTCTCGTTGTATCAAGTCAATCCTGTTGAGTTTGTCTTGTTGTACCGAGTCAGTCCTGTTTTGTTGGAGTCGGGTGGTTCCGGGGGTGTTACCTCGAGCGTCACCATTTTGTTTTGTGTTTGCCTTTTCATTTTGTTTTGAGTCTGTTTCTGCCAGGGAGCCAGTTATGCCAACAGACTTTGAATGAAACAGCAGTGATTTTCGCGCTTTTGTGTTTGCGTCTGCCATGTGCTAGTTGTGCCGGGATTTGAATGAAATGGCGGTGCATTCCACCTGCTCTCTTGCGCCTTGAAGTCATTGTAACGACCTAAGTTTTTCAAAACCTTTTGAACACTGCGGTGAAAACAAAGAGGAAGGAATTCCTCGGGATTTGCAAAACTTTGATCAATTGAGAGAAAGAGAGGCGTGCTGAGCCCTTAATGAATGAAATCATGCTTGTTAGTGTGAGTACTGGCAAGGACCCTAGCTTTGATCCAGATTGGTCCTACACTGTCTTCAGCGCGAGCGATTTGTCGCTTTCTTAAAAATTTTCAAAAACAAAATGTTTTGCGCGGTCTTGCGAAGACATGTGTGGAATCGCTCTTGAGATTGTGCAGCCCAGGATCGCTCTCAGCCTCGAGACTCAACCCCTTTGCTTCAAACCTTGAACTTGCATTCAGAATGTTCAACGGTCAACCACGATGTGAGGCCTGTGTGGCCAGATTTGAAGCAGCCCTCGAACAAGAGGCACCAAAGTCAGATCAAGAAGGTCAGACCTCATCAGAAGAAGCTTGCAAAGCTAGAACAGAAGCACCCCTCGAACTAGGGGCAAAAAATATCCGATGTGCTCGAAGAGCCAAAAGGTGGATCTTTCTGCAAGTCAATACAACAGCCACTCTCCTGGATACAGAGGGCTTCAATCTCAAAACCATTTGGCATGGACTTGTTACACTTTTACCCTTTGAGAGGCTCGCTGGGCCGAAAACCCGGAAGGGCGACCCAGGCAAAAGTTAGAGCAAAGAAAAGAATGAAAAAAGAAAAAAGAAAAAAATGCAAAGATACAAAATGAAAAGAAAAGAAAAATGCAAAAAAAAAAGAAGAAGAAAAAGGAATGAAAAGAATAGAAAAAAAGAAAAGAAAGAAAAACAAAGCTCGCAAGGTCGAAAACCTGCAACAGGCGCCTTGGCAAAAGTTAGAGCATAAAAAAAAAAAAAAGAGGTTAAATACCCGAGTGTACCTTAACCCCGAACTACGTAAGGCTTGATTCCCATCTTTGGGATACGTAGGCAACTTCATTCTGAAGTCCAGCCGTAAAACAATTCAAATTCGATTGTGTCCATGTAATGGTTTTGACCATCCTTGCCTCCTCCGTATCCGAGAGTTCGATTGCAATCATCGCTCTGAGGACTGACTACAATGCGCTGCAGTGCCTTTCAAACAAGGGGCAACTTTCCGTTGCCATTCAATACGCTGCGGTGCCTTTCAAACAAGGGGCAACTTTCCGTTGCCATTCAATGCGCTGCAGTGCCGTTCAGACAAGGGGCAACTTTCCGTTGCCATGCAGCTCTCTTCAAGTACGGGGCAGTTTCCCTTTGGATCCGAGGTTGTGCATCTCAGGAGTTGGTTTCATGCTCGTTGAGCAAGTGACCGTTTGTAAAAACAGCTTTTGAGAATTTTTACTGAGGTTGACTATTTTCTCGAAAATTGTTCCATCTTTTCCAAAAACTGGACCATTTCTTGGACCCAAAAAAGGAAAATTTTCAGTGCTCATAGCCTGACTTGCATGATTTCAAATCAAAAATTGAACAAGCGTGTTAATCTAACTCTCACGTTGGTCAAAACTGTTTTAGTAGAAGGCAAAAATAAAAAATGGTCAAAATGATGAACTAGGGGCACAGTTGAGTCAGGTGTTCTGTCTTTCCCCTATTATCAACATACTTGCCAGAAAAGGCACTGTATTCGCCAAGAAGGGCACAACTGAAGTTAACAACAAAGGGCTGAAAGCTCTCACATCCTCCGAGCAACGAGGTATCAAGCCAAGTGCGAAGCACGAACTGGAATGGGGCAAGATATTCCACTCCATCATCTGGACAAATCTGATCACGTCCAAACTCTCCAGCAAAGCATCATCAATCGATGTCAGCTGCAGATTTGCTACATATCCAGTTGTAGCGCAACCCCTCTGTGGGAGAAACTCACCGTTGTGAGCAGAAGAAGAAGAATCTGGTAGAATACCAGGGGCAAAAGCCCACAACTTTCTGCTTATCCATCAATCACCCAGGGGAGGGATTGAAAAATGAGAGATTGAAGAATAGAGAGATGTGCGATGAGAAAAAAAGGTGAGAAAAGGGCTTTTTCAGAAAACTAGAGATTGAGTGCCAAGTGATGTGAGAATCACAAGTGAGAAAGGACGGGAAACACTACCCGATGAAACAGGCTCCCTGTGCACGTCTGAGTGTCGTGTCTTTTCGTTTGTCTCATTTCATCCCGAGCGCGTCTCGTTGTATTTAGGTCGTTTACCTTTTGTTTTTCTGTGTTGAGTTGTTTTGTCTGTGGTCAGTTGTAGGCTCAATACCCGGTTGAGAATCCTTTTCTCATTTTCAAAAAATAAAAAATCGTTTTGTGCTATGAGTGCTGTGCCGTTCTCCACATTTGTGCAAAATAGAATTTGTTCTTCCATAAAACCGCAGGGTTCAACCCAGGTCATGTGAAAACAGTAAAATCAGGACCTATCTGAAGCTATGAGTTTCGGGCTGCAAAGCAAAAGCAAAAGAGAAAAATGTCGGGCATCTGAGTTTGTTCCAACTTCAGTAAGCTTCGAGATTGTATTCCATGTGTACCTCTTCAGGTCTTGCCAATGCTCTGATGTATGAGTGTGCCTCTACCTCAAGCTCAAGATCAAGTCTACTTCAAGCCAGAATGGCGATCAGAAGTGCTCTCCCTGAATACCATTCCCTGCCAGAGGCATCTTGGCTGTGTTTGCGATGAGTTCCTAGGAGACCAACTGCGACGGTGGAAACTAGAGTTCGAATGGCCGTGGCCTAGAACGCAAAGGTTCGGGATTTCCGAGACTAAAGTCTGGTTTAAATACCCAGAGGCGCGCCCTCGGCTTGAAATCTGTATGGCAGCCCCATAGATTGAGATAGCATGTGTATGCACCTCAATTCTGGATACTGAACCAACCTAGTCTGTCACCCCGTTGGAGAATAGGGAAAGTTGTGAATATGATCAGGAAAACAAGCAGCAGTTGTAGCTCCTACATGCAGATGTTGTTACTTGTCAGCATTCCAAAGCCTTTATACTGTGAGTTCAAGGTAAAGTGTTCGAAGAGCACGAGGGGGATCCCCGTCAGAGTAGAGCGGTTCACCGCCACTCACCTCATGAGGTGCTTTCTAAAGCGCCGCTTTGTCCATTTATTGCTTTCCGTAAGCATCATGCATTGTAATGCATTGTACCTGTCAAGTTTCTTTCTCAGTCATGCACGATTTTTGTATGTACGGTTCATTCAAAGGAGTTCCGTTTGAGACCATTCACTTAGTGTATCAATCACACTTTATTTGCTTCACTCAGTGTATCTAACACACTTCATTTCACTCAGTGTATCTGACACACTTCATTCACCTTTTAGTGTATCCATCACACTCTGTTCATTAAGTGCATCTATCACACTTCGTGTACACCCCAGTATATCAATCATACTTGTTCATTAAGTGCATCTATCACACTTCGTGTACACATTCACCTAGTATATCAATCATACTTGTTCATTAAGTGCATCTATCACACTTTGTGTTCGCATCTAGTATATCAATCATACTTGTTCATTAAGTGCATCTATCACACTTCGTGTTCGCATCCAGTATATCAATCATACTTGTTCATTAAGTGCATCTATCACACTTTGTGTTCGCATCCAGTATATCAATCATACTTGTTCATTAAGTGCATCTATCACACTTTGTGTTCGCATCCAGTATATCAATCATACTTGTTCATTAAGTGCATCTATCACACTTCGTGTACACATTCACCTAGTATATCAATCATACTTGTTCATTAAGTGCATCTATCACACTTTGTGTTCGCATCTAGTATATCAATCATACTTGTTCATTAAGTGCATCTATCACACTTCGTGTTCGCATCCAGTATATCAATCATACTTGTTCATTAAGTGCATCTATCACACTTTGTGTTCGCATCCAGTATATCAATCATACTTGTTCATTAAGTGCATCTATCACACTTTGTGTTCGCATCCAGTATATCAATCATACTTGTTCATTAAGTGCATCTATCACACTTCGTGTACACATTCATCCAGTATATCAATCATACTTGTTCATTAAGTGCATCTATCACACTTTGTGTTCGCATCCAGTATATCAATCATACTTGTTCATTAAGTGCATCTATCACACTTCGTGTACACATTCATCCAGTATATCAATCATACTTGTTCATTAAGTGCATCTATCCCACTTCGTGTTCACTTTTACTGTATCAATCACACTCCGTTCACTAAGTGCATCTATCACACTTCGTGTTCGCATTCAGTATATCTATCACACTCTGTTCACTTAGTGCATCTATCACACTTCGTGCTCGCCTTTTTGTGTATCAATCATATGTTCGCTCTGTGTATCTATCACACACGCACATTGTATTCGCAGTGAGAATTCCATAATTTTCTTACATCCTTTCTGCACGAGGTGTAGTTTGGCTCGAGTTTACTTGCTTGCCTAGCATTCGCTTAAAATGTTGCATTTATTTCGCATAATTGCTTCATTACAGCTCTCTTTGCATGATCATGAGTGTTGTCCGGCTTCGCTTTGCGTATAAGTCCAATTTTCAAAACCGGCTTCGCGTAGCGTGTAAGTCCAATCTTCAAAATCCCCCTGCATATCATTTTGCATTCTGCCCCCCTCTTTTGCCTGCGGGCACACCTGCGGGCACACAAGTTTATCTGTTCATCTTGTATGATTGTCTAAGTCTTCGGCCTTGTCAAAAATAGGTCGTCTCTAGACTTTGACATTCACTCCCGTCAATTCTTGACTTCCGAGTTCTGTCAAAGAGGGGCAACTGTAGACACCCCATTTTTGACCGACCTTAAGACTCAGACGTCACCGGTTGAGCGCTCGGTGATGTTGCATACTGTGCTCGTTCAGAAGTCTCAGAGTCGCGGCCGTGCGCCCTGCCTCCAGACTTCCGAACTCTCTTCTGTGCCTTGTCTCGGTTTGCGAACTAGACTCGATTTTCTCTGTTTTCTTTCCTGAGGGAAGGGAGTGGTCCCGTAGACTATCTCTCAGTGGCCGTGGGCTACTTTTCGTGGCCATAGGCCATTTTGCCCATTTCGGAGCCCGGTTCCCGGTTTTCAGAGCCGTCAGGCCGTGTGCCTCGGTTCGGGACCGCCTAACCACCTCCGTTTGCCCCAGTTTTTGGCATACATCTTATTTGCTCCCTTTTGAGGGACACTGTGGTCCGAGAGACCAACTTCGTGGTCGAGCACCACTCCCGGTGCCTAACAGCCCACTTTCGGGGTCTCGAACTGCGTGTTTTGGCTCCCGAACCTTCGTTCTACATTTTTGGGCTCCGACCCGAACTTGAGATAGTCATATTTTGAGGTCCTTTTCATGTTTGATTAAGGACCTTTTACTGTTTGACATCTCCATTTGTCACTTGCCTTTTTTACCTCTTTTTGGGCCCTTTTGCACGGTATTTTAGGCGTACTTGTGGGCTGCGTTGGACTTGGCCGTAAACTACAAAGTGTCTTATTTTGAGCCCCTCTTCGACTTTGTTGAAGGGCTCTCGGCCATTTGAGAACCGTAGCTACCACTTTCCCTTTTGGCCATTTTTGGAGGGAAACTTGAAATGTTTCCCCCCCTTTTTTCCCCCCTCTTTTTCCCCCTCTTTTCTAAACGTTTTTGCCTATTAATACAGCCCTCCAGATCTGTTTTAAGGGTTAGAAAAAAACCTTTGAGAGCTCCTATATTGTATCTCTCTCTCTCTATAATTCCAAGCTCCAAAACTCTCAAAAATCTTCCAAGTTTGGCACCATTCCTTCATCACCACCAAGCACCACCACCCCTATTCCATTTCCAGCATCTTGAGGGGTTTTCCAGCAGCTAAGAGGCGCCATTTTCAGTCCTAGAAGCAGCCAAGGTTTTGGTCTACAAGGGTAAGCACTTATTTCCCTTTTTGAGCTCCATTTTTGTATCATTTTTCTACCCTCTTTGCTTGTTGTTTTAAGCTCCGACCAAAACTGAAAGTGACCATTTTTTGAGCTTATTTTCATCTTCCCTTAAGGGTTCTTACCCATTTGGGACTTGCTACTACCACTTGTTTCAATACCTCTTTGAATGCCATTATTTTGCATGCTATTGTTAGCTCATTTTTAATCTGTTTCTGAGCATGTAATAAACTGTAAGTAGGCTCATTTTGAGCCCTTATTCAACATTGAAGAAGGGCTCAACCATGTTTGGTAACTCTATCTTGCACTTGCTTTGAAATCTCTCATATTTACCGTAAAATTGCATGATTTGTTTGATCTGTCTAGCTTCTGTTTTCGGCCATCATCAGGCCTGGAAAAAGTCATATTTTGGTATTCTTGACATATTTGATGAAGGGTCTTTGTTGGTTGGATGAATGTTTGGGGTACCTCATGTTATAGCCTTGTGTATCCCATTTCTTGCATGGCATTTTTAGCATATTTGCACACTGAGTTGGGGGATGTCATCTACTGTATATGTGCATATTTTTGGTCCCTCTTCAATGTTGTAGAACTGTATTTTTCAGTTTGAGCATTGTATATACTACTTGCTTAATAAATCCCCTCTTTTCCCCCATTTTTGCATGCCATTGTTGCCATATCTATGCTCACAATTTGGCCATGTTTTGTACTGAAAAGATGCTATTTTTGGGGCTGCCTTGCTACTGTTTTTGCTTCCATGTGCCAATTTTTCATGTTTAGCATAGCCGTAGGCCATTTCGGGTACTTAAAATCGCATTTCGGGATGATTTCATGCATTGATTGTCATTTCGTATCATTTCGGGGCTGTTTTCCCCTTTATTTAGCTGCTGAAATTTGGTTTGCATGCTTGCATATCATTTTCCATGTCATTTCATGCCTTAGTGCATTGCCTCGGTTTGCGTGCCCGTGGGCACGCACTTCGAGGCACTCCGTTTTCATTCATTGGCTTCCTATATGAGTAGGCTGAGGCTCTCTCATGTGGGTGTAAGCCCATCATTACATTTCTGTACCATTTTCATGCTTCTTTATCATCGCTTCGGTTTGCGTGCCCGTGTGCACGCATTTCGAGGCACTCCTCTTTTTGTCTCCCGGCATCTTATGTGAGTGTGGCTGAGGCCCTCTCATGTTAGTATAAGCCCAATTTGCATTCCGTATGTCATTTGCATTGCGTATGCCACCGCCTTGGTTTGCGTGCCCGAGTGCACGCATTTCGAGGCAGCTCATTTTATCCGACGGCAGCCTATGTGAGTGTGGCTGAGGCTCTCTCATGTCGGCGTAAGCCCAATTTTGCATTTTCATGCCTTTATATCATCGCCTCGGTTTGCGTGCCCGTGTGCACGCATTTCGAGGCACTTTATTTTTATCCGACGGCATCTTATGTGAGTGTGGCTGAGGCCCTCTCATGTTAGTATAAGCCCAATTCGCATTCCGTATGCCATTTCATGCCTGTATGTCACTGCCTCGGTTTGCGTGCCCGTGTGCACGCATTTCGAGGCACTTCATTTTCATCCGATGGCCTCTTATGTGGGTGCAGCTGAGGCTCTCCCATGTCAGTATAAGCCCATATTGCATTGCATATCATATTTCATGTCATTTCATGTCTGTATGCCATTTCCTCGGTTTACGTGCCCGTGAGCACGCATTTCGAGACATCTCATTTTAGTCTCATTGTATATTGTATTTCATGTCATTTCATGTCTGTATGCCATTTTCTCGGTTTGCGTGCCCGTGGGCACGCATTTCGAGGCATCTCATTTTCATAGCATTGTGCATGCTATATCACATGTTAGCTGC
Organism: Camellia granthamiana; assembly: GCA_036172215.1. Lineage (NCBI taxonomy): Eukaryota > Viridiplantae > Streptophyta > Magnoliopsida > Ericales > Theaceae > Camellia > Camellia granthamiana. The sequence continues at coordinate 38,727,215 of CM069911.1, read as the reverse complement.
ATTTCATGCATACCATGCATATTGCATCGTGTTCGGGATAGGCGTTAGCCCAGGCACGGGAAACGAGGTGCATCCCGTACTTCGAGTACCGGAATGTGTCTCAATTCCCAAGTCACCGACACTCCGGATCACCCATGATGGAGTTAGGTTTTGTTGTAGCATTCATCTGCATTCACCCTATATTGAGCTGTGCAATCCGACTCCTCGGCCATCATGCATCGAGATGCGTGATTGGTGGCACGAGGATCGAGGCATGCATATATTTGTGAAATACATTGCTATGCCCTTTTCCTGCTCTCTGTTGCAGCAAAATGAAGAATCAGCTACTTTTCGGAGTCCGGCGCGCATTTCGAGAAAAAGTGTAAACAGAGGCTAATCGGGGCATCCCAGTGGATTTCCGCGCCAGGCAGCCCAACATGCATCATCCATCAGAAGCAAGGCAGTCCCTGGCTTGCATGCCAGTTTTACTTCTTTTGTAATTAATTTGTTAATTAATTAGAATTTGTATATTTTGGACTGTATATTCTCTTATTCGAACTGTATTAACTATTTATTTGGACCCTCTGTGCGAGGGCATAATTGTAATAAGGGTGTGTGAGTGTGATGTATGTCTTCCAACCCCACGTCTTTCTCCCTTTTATTTACCCGCTTATGATGGTTAGATATAGGGCATATTTCAATTAGCATACAGTATGACAGCATGTTTGCATCATTCATCTGTTTGCATGCACCGGGCTCGGCGCATCATACAAACTGCATTGTATTTCAATTACAAGATGAATACATGTTGGTTGTTGCATTTCACATGCCATGTTTAGAATAGCCGAGCCTGCCATCTTAGTTGCATCTTGCATGTGTTGCATTAGGCAAATCTGTATATTTTAGGATCATGCATGATTTCTAATTAGCTTCTTGTTTTGGCTTGGAGTACTCGGTGAGTTTTTATGCTTTAGCATCCTTGCATGCGTGTAAGTGTTGCCATGATAGCATGCTTGCCATGAGGCTATTTGCTTATGTGATATAACTGCCTTGAATGCCTGTGGGTGGAGGTTGAGTTATCCGGACTGGGACAAATCATTGACTGTTTGTTTTAAGCCCACTAGATAGTGGCAAAATCATTGTTTTACTAAGCCCACCTGAGGGTGGCAAATCCACATCTTAAGCCTACCTGCGGGTAGCAAACCATTTTCAAACAAACAAACATGAAATGTTTTGTTCCAATTCAGACGACCCAGTCTATACTTATTTGCTGCGAGCATCACATAGTAACCTAGGCTAATAACCGGAATAAGAACTCACAATGTTTTCAAAAACTGATATCATGGTTAGTAGAGGCCGGTCTTTGACCGGGCGAGAGGGGGTGCTCACGATGTGACCTTCCCTAATCGTACCCAAGTTCCCGAGCCGAGGCAACTTTGGTGATGACGGACACGTGGCCTTTGGCACCGAGTCAGGGTTTCCTAAATTTCCCATTTTAAAATATTTAGGTGGCGACTCTGTTATCTGGCAAAGCAGTCCATGTTTGGCACTTCTTTCAAAAAATCTGTTTTTCTCAAAAACGATTTGCCGGATTTGGACTCTTTGGTTCAAGATTTGGAACCGCAACAAAATCGAGTCCGAACTGTAGCGAGGCCCCCCGCGGGCCCTGTTACAGCTTCCAGATCATAGAAGGGATTGCTCAAGGTCTAATCTACCTGCACAAGTATTCTAGATTGAAAGTCATTTACAGGGATTTAAAAGCAAGCAATATTCTGTTGGATGAAGCAATGAATCCCAAAATTTCAGACTTCGGAATTGCAAGGAGTTTTGGATTAAATCAAATGGAAGCAAATACCAAGCAGGTGATGGGCACATAGTAAGTATAGTAGATATTCCCATTTGTATGAATTTTGAATGAGATAACCTTATTTGTACTGATGCTACCACTACTATTTCATCAACATGGTTGATAACATTGTCATTCACTACAAGAACAAACACTTTTGGCGACCACCTATTTTTTTTGGTCGCAAATAGTCCACTTTCTGCGACTAAAATTTAACTTTTGGCGACCACAATTTTTTAGTCGCGGAAAATCACCTTTTGGCGACCAAAAAAAAAAGTTGGTCGCGGAAAGTATACTATTGGCGACCAAAGGTTTTCTTTGGTCGCGGAAGATCACCTTTTGGTGACCAAAAAAAAAAGTTAGTCGCGGAAAGTATACTATTGGTGACCAAAAGCTTTTTTGGTTGCAGAAGATCACCTTTTGGTGACCAAAAAAAAAAGTTGGTTGCGAAAAGTATACTATTGACGACCAAAGGCTTTTTTTGGTCGCGGAAGATTACCCTTTGGCGACGAAAAAAAAAAGTTGGTCGCGGAAAGTTATGGCGGGAAATTTTTTTAAAAAAATGATACTACTATAATTAGAGCATCTCCAACGCTTCACTTCTTTTTTCACCAAATTTGAGTCAAAAAATTGCCTTTTCACCAAATCTGATACTGAGCGCTCCAACCCTTAATTTTCATCAAATTTTCATCTGGGACAACCGGGTGGTCGACCGGCCGGTTGACCGGCTAGGCCAAAAAAATTTTTTTTTTTTTTTTTTTTGAATTTTCTGAACTTTTTTTTGAACTTTTTGAACTTTTTCCGGGTCGACCGGCCGGTCAACCGGTTAGGCAAAAAAAAAATTTTTTTTTTTTTTTTTTACGGTTTGAACTGATTTTCCTTGAACTCTTTGAACCTTTCACTGGTTGCCCGGTTGGTCAACCGGCCGGGCAACCGGTTGGTCAACCGGCTCCTCTTTCCAACGGTCAGGAACAGTATTTTGGTGAAATCAGTATTCTGTCGTCGATTTGATGAAGCGTTTGATGAATTGTCGATTTGATGAAGCGTTTGATGAACTGTTGGAGGAGTGAACAGTGCATTTTTCATCAAAATTCAAATTTGATATCAACTCTGATACACCGTTGGAGATGGTCTTACATGCTATTTTTTTGTTTAGGCATTAAAAGTTTTATAAAATAATATATAACCCAATTTTTATGGGTTATATATATGTTTTGCCAAATATAAACAAGAAGCTTGTTATTGGCAGAGTGGATTGGGTGCATGGTGACTCCTTGGTCACGGGTTCGAGTCGCATGTAGCACAAAAGAATTATTTTTTTTGGGTCAAGGCGCGGACTTTTGGCGACCAACTTATCTTTGATCGCTAAAAGTTTACTTTTGGCTAATATGAATTAGACTTTCCGCGACCAAAAAAGTTGGTCGCGAATGGTCACTTTTAGCGACCAAAGGCTTTTTTGGTCGCAGAAAGCTATCTGTGACGAGGCTTTGGCGACCAACTCGCGACCAACATATTTTGGTCGCGAAAAGGTTTTAGCGCGAAAAGGTTTTAGCGACCAAATATGGTACTTTTCGCGACCAAAATGTTGGTTACGGAAAGTGTTTTTTCTTGTAGTGATTTCAATTTGTGATATAGCGGCTACATGTCACTAGAATATGCTTGTACGGTAAATTTTCTGAAAAATCAAATGTATTTAGCATTGGAGTGTTAATGTCAGAGATCATGAGTGGCAAGAGAAACACTAGTTTTCATCTCACCAAACTCTCGCTAACCCTTTTAGGATGGGTAAGTATCCTTTGTCTCTTTGGTTATCCTCTTAGGTTGGTTGTTGGTTGTTGGTTAGTTGGATATATAAGATAATTAGTTTTGAAATTTTAATTTTGATGGCTTTGACTCTTTACTGTGTAAAGGCATGGGAGAATTGGAAACAAGGTAGCTATTTGGAGTTCATTGATCCATCAATAAAGGATACATGCAACTTTAAGGAGGCATTGAAGAGTATTGCTGTGGGGCTTTTGTGTGTTCAAGAATTTCCAGGTGATCGACCAACAATGTATGATGCAGTTCTCATGTTGAGCAGTGAAAATGCCTCGATTCCATCACCCAAAGAACCAGCCTTTTCAACTTGTAGGAGTTCTAACACTGTCAACTATCCTTCTCAAACATCGAGTAGCTATTCCAGCAATGAGGTGACAATTAGCATGCTAGATGCTTGATAAGTAATGCTAGTATTAACAGGTGCAGAGGCATACAGATGATGAAATTGTTGCCTGCTCAATCTTAGTTTTATTGAATAAATCAGATTCCATAAAACTCAAGTGCCTTTTTAAAATTTTCCCATTCAAGTCTTCTTAGGTTCCAGGTGCCAATCTAAAATTTTCACACTGAATCTTCTTAGGTGTTCCTGCATCTTTCCTTTCAGTTACTGTGCATGATTAAGGGTAGCTGTCATAAGTCAAACATGTGTTTCGAATAATTATTGAAGCTGTCCATGCTCAACCCGCTGGAGGTCTATTCTAACTAACCTTCTACCAATAATTGGACGAGGTTTGTCATCATAACAATTTGATTATTGGTCGATCTGCTAGATTAATCTTCTTTCTTTTTTTTTTCTTTTTTTTTCGCCTTTAATAGGCATAGGATGAGACTGCATCAAATTTTTTTTAAATCTATGTTGAATCTGTGAAGGGCTTACTTTAGATGACTGAAAATTTTAATGTTGTCTTTTTTGACAGTTGAAATTGAGAATCTGAGATAGATCTTGGATGACTTCTCACAATCATAGATTATAGTAAATTTCAAAAAGCTTGGAATTAGCAAGTTGTTTGACATGTTGATTTGTTTTGATCTGTAGTCATCTATCTAGGATTAATAATCCAAGTTGGTTCTGAAAATTTTACTAATTTAATCTATCTTAATTTTTTGGAAAAACACTAGTTTAATTTTAATTGACTATAAAAACCAATAACTTACTAGGAAGCCACTCACAAGCTATAGAAATCAGTTGTATTCAGTAGTTCGATCCATTCAAAGATGGAAAACATTTTATTATCATTCTGTCGACTTCGGAATTAGATCATAATTGGTAAGTTAGCTAGTTTTCTTTAAACCAGAAACAATTCACAAAACATATTGGTAAACTCAAAATGTGACATGTTCTGTTTTTACATTAGTACTTTTTTCAATTCTTTCACAACAATCGCTCTAATGTCATAATAAAATGATATCAATTTATTTATTTATTTATTTTTTAAAAATTCAAAATGGCTCATCAACGATAACAATTCCACAAGCTTATGGTACGATGATTGCTTTACAGATTCTCTATCAATTGGATTTGCATTGAAATCTTTGGAAGACTCCAATTTTTGTTATTACTTGTTGCCCAAATGGTGAATGGAATTTATCTTCTTTACCAAATTGTTCTTCAACTATGACTGAATCGCAAATTTTTATCTATTTATTTTTATCTAACCAGAATGGTAAAAGTAAAGGTAGATTCTTATGTTTTGCTTGAATCTTATTATAATCAAAATGGATGCGGAAAACTTGGATTCTTAACAGGAGCTTTAATATATGAGTAATATTATAAACTCACTCTTGTCCAATAATAAATTATTTGAAATTTTTATCTTATGATTCAAATTTATTTTACATATAAATTTTACAATATACAAATTTAATGTTAATCATACATTTCCATTTAGGGTGTATTTGTTTGGACGGACTGGATAAGGGGGGATTGTAACCCATCGGACTGTTAGTCCCGGGATACATTGTCCCCGGACTATTTGATTGAATTAGATTTGTATCCTATGTTTGCTTAGTCATGGGATAACTATTTTTAGTGAATCCAATGTTTGGTTAGAGGGACTGGATAGTGATAAATGTTCAAAAGACTATTTTACCCTTGTAATTTATAATTTTTATTTAATATATAATTTAAAATTTGTAATCTATAATTTATAATTTAACAACACTAAAAAAATTTAATTTATATAATTTATTATTTTCAATTAAATTAAATTTATAATTTATATTTTTTATTTAATATATAATTTTAAATTAACAACAATAAAAAATAATTTTATTTAATATATAAATTAAATTTCAACAACACTAAAAAAATTTAATTTATAAGGCCATAATTTATAATTTATTATTTTCAAATAAATTTAATTTATAATTTATATTTTTTATTTAATAAATAATTTTAAATTAACAACACTAAAAAAATAATTTTATTTAATATGTAAATTTAATTTTTTAACAACACTAAAAAAATTAAATTTATAAGGCCATAATTTTAATTTATTATTTTTAATTAAATTAAACTTATAATTTATAATTTTTATTTAATATATAATTTTAAATTAACAACACTAAAAAAATAATTTATAAATGTTTAAAAGACTATTTTACCCTTTTCTAATTGTTTGCTAAGTAATAGCATGAGGGTATAATGGACATTTCAGAGCCTAATCCCATGGGATACCAATCCCATGGAAATAATCCCACCCCCCCCCATAGGATAGGATAGTCCCACAAATATGGAACTAATAGTCTGGGGAGACTATTAGTCCGAAGCAAAAAAAATTGAAACAAACAATGGACTATTAATCCGGTGGGACTAATAGTCCAATCTCATATCCTAATCCTTCAAAACAAATACACCCTTAGGCTATGTTTGTTTGGGCGGATTGGATTTGGTTGAATTAGCATTCCCATGACTAATAATTCTAGGACTACGAATCCTTTAGATTGTGTATCCTATCCTATATTTGGATTGAGTTAGGATTATAACGAGGGATTAATAAAATATTATCCAATCCGATATTTGTTTAAGGGGATTGGAATGGATAGGACATGAGACATCCAATATATTAACCATAATACCTCTATTATGGTCATTTGATAAGTTAGTTCAGACTTTGACTTAATCCCCAATTTATATCTCACCCCCTATATGAGATTGAATAATCCATCATATGTAGGATATTATATCCGAATGGATTGTTAGTCCGTATTTTAATTTTTTAACCAAACATTAAATTAATAATTTTATTGGATTATTAATCTAATCCCAAGCATATATCCGCTCAAACAAATAAGGCCTTAAAGTAAATTCATGATGGTTAAGGTGAGTTCCTAGACTTATTCTTAATATATTACATAAAACTATACAGTAATAAATATTAGCCCTTAAAACAAAAATACCACCAAACCATTAGGCATCTGCCAACCCATGTTCCCCAACCAATCGGACATTATTCGGCATAATCATGTGAAAAGATCTTATTCAGTATTAGGCTTTAGAGCTCCTTTGGGATGTATATTGATTTTTTGAATTTTTGAATTTTTGAATTTTTTAGATATTTTAATCTTGAGTTAAAAAGTTTTATTTGGGATAAATTTTTTAAATTTTTTTTTTAAAACTTTTGTAAGAGAAAAAAAAAATAATTATGAGTTAGATACGACATTTTGTTATTTAACTAAAGTAACCTATTTTAGTCCAAATATTCTTCCCAAACAAGCTCTTAGTATGAGAAAATTTAACTACTTTTTTATTTTATTTTATTTTATTTTTAAAATTCAATAGGAGTGTTTTTTATTTTATTTTTATGATTCCCTAGTAATATTTTTTATTTTATTTTTATGATTCCCTAATAATGAGGAACCTTAAAACAAATGATCATATTTGAAAAAAGTGAAGATTTTTTTTTTGAATTTTTAAATTAAAATCTTATTTTATTTTATTTTATTTCCAAATTTGATAAATGCTTTTTAGAGCCTAGAAAAAAAAAAGAAAAAAAAAAAGAGAAATAACTAAAGAGACATTTATTCATAAATCACTCTTCACATACTTATATTCCACTGAGTTCAAATTATTTTCTTATATTTCAATAAATTGTATGAGTCCCATAATTATCAAAATGCCCCTAATAATAATAGAGTGAAGTGCACTTTAATGCTCACATTAACCGTGCAAATATTTCTTGATATGAATATTTGCTAATGGTTCTAAAAATTTTATAAAAATAAAATTGCCCATAAAATATTTTAAATATGAGAATCAGAATTTGATAAATTAAATTTTCAAATGATAAGATTTATTAAAATATAAGAATATATTACGAATTAATTGAGATACAATACAAGTATTTAAAAGAGAATTTCTGAATAAATTTCCCTTGATTTAAATATGAAAGAAGTTCTAATAAAATGAAAATAAACTGATTTTTTTTCCAAGCCAAAATAACAAATACTGTAATATAGAAAAATGAAACAAATCCTTTGGGGAATTCAAAGGGTTAGAGAAAATATAAAAATTAAAAAAAAATATTAAAGTAAACAGTGGTTAAATGACGGTTATATCCCGGACAGGCTTCTTCCGGGAAACAGATCGGCAATTGCAGACTGGAGCCTGCAGTATCCAAACCCAAACCTCTCTCCTCTCCTCGCCTCTGTATCTTGGTTGTCATCCATTGTGGACCCCCCTTCCCCCTCTCTTCCTTCCTCCTCCAACCAACCCCTTATTCCCATGTATACATATATCTCCCCATCTTGCTCCCCCTCCCTCATCCTCTCTCTCTCTCTCCAAAAGTGTAGTCAACAATGGCAGGGACAAACACAACTGCTGTTGCTGCAAGTGCTGATTTCGAAGATCTGTTGCCGGTGATGGCTAATAAATTGGGAGGCGAGGGTCTGATAAGGGAGCTGTGTAATGGGTTTGGGCTTTTGATGGACAGAGACAGAGGTCTCATCACGTTCGAGAGCTTGAAGAAGAACTCTGCTCTTCTTGGGTTACAGGACTTGAGCGATGACGAGCTTCTGAGTATGGTCAGAGAAGGTGACGTGGACGGTGATGGGGCTCTCAATCAGATGGAGTTTTGTGTTTTGATGTTCAGATTGAGTCCCGATTTGATGGACGAATCTGAGGCTTGGCTTGATCGAGTTCTGGAATTGGAGCTCGGGACTGGTTGGTTCGATGATGATGGCAAGTGATCGATATTGACGAGGTTGACTTTAATTTTTTTGTTTTACCAAGGAGGAAGAGGAAACGTCGTCGTCTTTTAGTTCTGTAAATTGATTTTTATTTTTTATTTTTACGTTTGTTTTATTATTAATGGAAACAACATGTTGATTTTTACTGATTTTGTTCGTGTTGAAATAGAAAAAACACACATTTGTAGTCAAAATAGAGGACTGGGTATTTGTTTTGATTGTACAATTCATCATAAATATTTCCTTTTCCTTCATTCTTTTTCTTTGCATTTTTTTTTTCCTGGTAATATGAAATTTTATTAAACATAATTAAGAGTACATATTTATGAAGCATTCAATTTCTCGCAACATTATTTTATTAATCACATAATTTTCGTGGTTCGCTATGATCTTTGATAAATATGACTAGTTGTTTATACCACAATCAATTAAAAGGTACTCTCAATCCCCTATCAAATTACCTCAATAATAACATTTGCTAACAAACCCTATAATGAGTTGCTTCATAATTAAGTAGTATGTATGTTTCAACTTCAACTCTTTCGTTAAAAGTCTACAACTTTGTTGATAGGTTAGAGGCAAAAACATAATTGCCTAATGTGCAATACAACACTCTCTAGACTTTTCAAATATAATTAGTGAAGAGAAAATTGAACAAAATAACTAGTATGCACTACTAAAAATCAGACTTTTTGGACAGTTTCAAACGTCGCAAAAGGTCCATATATCGTCGCAAAAGACTTTTTGCGACAGATCAGCGACGGAAAATGGGGGGTGGCGGAAAGGGGCGTGACAAAAAGTATTTGCGACGGTTACAAACCGTCGCATTCTTGTAGCGACGGTTAATCAATAGTTTTTGCGACGATTTCGCTTGACACAAAAAAAGGGAAAAAAATGGCATTTTTGGTGACGATGTTGATTGCCGTCGCAAAAAACCTTTTTTAGCCACAGTATTTGCCATCGCAAAAATTATTATTAGCGACGGTCTAAAACGTCGCCAAAAAAGTAGTATTAAGTTAATACCGTATTGGCAACAGTTTAAACCATCACAAAAGATTTATTTGCGACAGTTGCAACCGTCGCAAAGGATTGGAACTAATATGTATATGCGACAGGTTAACCTGTCGCTAATAAAATATAAGGAAATGAGAATTACATTAGTGACGGTTTATTATTGTCGCAATAAAATTATTTTTTTATAAAATCATATTTTATTAAATATTTCCTTTACAAATTATTAATATTTTTAAAAATACATCCACATCCACATTCACATCCAAATTCACATTCAAAAAATCATATACCAAGAATAATATATGTACTTTGTAACAATTGTCAATCAAATATTATTTACAAAAATATATAAAATAACCTAACAATACTAATAATTTTTGAAATTCAAGAACTCAAATTTTTAGTATCGACAATAGAAATAAAAAAATAAAAAAATAAAAACAGATATAATGTAGCTTGTTTTGATATCAATCGTAAGCTCCCATATCGACATGCGAAGATATCACGTACTCAAAAGGTTTGCATCTGCAAAAAGAAATAAAAAAGAAAAAAACAAAATCATCATTTACAACATAATTATTTTCAAGTTTACAGAAAATATAAAACATTTGATTTTTTTTTCAAAAAATAAATAAATAAACAAGATTGTAAACTCTAATATCGATATGCGAAGATATCATCAAATATTCAAAAGGGTTACACCTGCAAAAAAAAACCAAAAAAAACAAATCATTTACAATATAATTAATTTCAAGCTTACAGAAAATGTAAAACATTTGATACTTATTTCAATAAATAAATAAATAAGATTGTAACATATACATGAATCGAGCGCCACACAATGTATCTTTCCACAACTTCTCCAACTGTTCTTAGACATCGGGATGTTGTTTCCAAAACAGCGTTCGGCTTGTTCGCTTTTAAAACAAAAACTTTGCAAAATTCAGGGCCAATTGGAACTCCATCAATTTCACACAACGGATCGACACTAATAAGAAGTCCCTCCGCCAATTGGACTCTTGGTATTACAGAACTCTTAAAAGAAACTTTAATTACATCCTACAATGATGATAATACCATTAAAAATAGGCAATGATTATACACATTGAGCTATGATCTATAACAATAGTCGAATAAACACAAAAATAGTTTGTAAAGAAGAAGTTTTCATCGAGTTCCGTCTTCTCTTACAAGTCATGTGTACCAAGTATGTTGTGCGTATCAAGTTTCGTTGACATCCGAACCCGTTTGAGCATTTTAGTGTGTCAACCGATTTAGAGTTATTAAGTAGCAAGTTTTCATATGTGACCTAAAGTATACATAGTATATGATACTTTCCAAAATTGACATCAAGTATCAAATACATGAAGGAATCCCTTCTAAACTTTTCTGTACTTGATAGCTTACCAACATCAAATAACCCCCTAACTATCCAAACTTAATTATAATAATAACACATAAATGACATCATGTAATGGAGAGGGATCCCAATCCCCTACAAAATAATGTACACTTGCAACCATCTCATGTATTACAGTTCTTTCGATTCATATTCCAAAATATAGTCTAATTGAAAACACTAAAACAAGAAGCAAGAATGAATCAATATAGCACAATAGGGCAGATCATCAAGATGTCATTTAACTCAACAAGTTACTCAAACTTCCTAAGCTAAAAATTGTCAAAAAAAAAAATAGGCCCGTCATAGTGCATTAAAAAAGAGTCAGCCAGTTCAGCTCATAAATTTATAGTACACAGTTTCATTTTTTTCAGCTTCTTATTTCACATAATGATCATAAGTTAGGATCGATCTAAGCTTGAGCGGTATGTCTGGGTCATATAGTATAGCGAAAGGCATTCACATTTTTTGATCTTCTAAAATTGGTAAACCGAAAAAATGTCTCCTAGAGAAAAAAAAACCTGATGCAAAAACAGATATACTTCTCGAAAATGCTTAGCCACGCCTTTGAACGTACGTTCTATGGACTCATCCTTCCGTAGATCCAAAACAGATATAAGTTCTCTAATTTTCTGCCAAAATCAATACCCAATAAAGCTGAACATATTAGAACTGGCTTAAGCTTGTACCACTAACTATAACTTCAAAATAAGATATCTGAATGATTAGAATTCAATTCAAGTACCTCATCGCCTGTATCCAATTCAGCTTGCCTTTTCTGGAGCTCTTCTCGCTGTTCCGTGAAGTTCACATATTGATCAAGTGCTTTCTTGTTTACATGGCTGAACTGCTGTAGCTGCTCATTGCACCGGTGAAGCATTTTATGCAATTCTTTTATGCTCCTCCTTTTGTACCTGTAGTTCACAGAGAGAGAAAACAAATATATTCATAAAAGTGTAAGTGATTGCATGCAAATATGGGTCAATCACCTCTATGTAAACTACTAAAGGGCCAACAACAGAAACACCATATTTAGATATTGTCAAACAAACCAACTTCTATATGGACTTCTGCAAAGAATAATATAAGGTTTTTTCTATCCTGACTCGATTTAATTTAGATATATTCAAAGCTGTTAGAAGTGTAAAGAAACAATGGAGGCCCTGGAAACAAATTACTATTCATAAAATTAATGCAAGTGAACCGCATGCTCAGGGTTTAGCACAGCTCCTTGATCATTGGCATTAGATAATAGTTTTTAGATTTTTACTAATCAATTACAGGCTACCATCTATCTGGTATATCAAGCAACAAAAGTAGATAGGAAATTTTTAGTTCATCATAGAATGATGAATTCAGAAGCCCATATAGGCTCAAAGGCACATCCTTCCTCTTGCAATTTCTTATGCTCAAACAACACTACACCATGAATATTTTCCTTTATTCCATTTCTTTAAACACACAAACGAAGTATATTATTAAGTGAGGTCGGCCTGCAAGGGAAAATGGTAAAATATGGTTGGAGATCACAAGAGGTAGAGGAGAGAGGCAAGGCAGTTGTAAACAGATGGTGGAGCCATGAGGGAGAACTTGAGCTAGACTGAGGGCTGAGGCTTTCTTTTGTCATTTGTGCATGGGGTTGATCACCTTTTTATAGGAGAGAAGAACCATGCAGGGGCAGCTCATCCTAGACAGGTGGCTTGTCCTCCTTGGTTCGACAGTATTTCCTTTGGCTTTTCACCTACCCACTTGATTTCTTGAATCAAGTACAGATTATGACATTTCAAAGATTTAATTGCCAAAATAGGCCACACAACAAACGAAAGGTCCTTGGACGCACAAAAACACACACACAACATACAGAGTGTTTTCAAGGCAACCTTTCTCCCTTTACAGGGTAAGGTATACTGTTCACAGCACTCTAACTGCTTTGGTGTGTTGTACATTGCCCTAGAAGCAGGGTTTACTGCTTCAGCAACAGCTGTGGCCAGTATCATACAAGTGCAAAAAAAGCTTTAAAAAAAATATAAAAAAATTAGACAAGACCCAAACTTAATATATGATTTATCATGTCCAAATTTTATATTTCCTTATCAGCCAACATAAATATATGAAAACCATGGTCTGTATCCGCTTCATTAATCATAATAAAAGAAATATATTTCAGAAAATAGAAATACGTTTCAAAGGCATCAGATGATAATGGGCCCAATTCCCTAATTTTCTTTGAGTACTCTTCTTGTTTAGCAAGAAGAATATTTCTTTTACTTAACAATTGCTCCAGCTCTTTAGCTTCATCCTGAAGTGTCCTCTGGTAGTTTTCTTCCAAAGTCTGCATTCGTGACAAATTATCTTAGCAGCAACAACAAAAACTAAGAATCAGAAGCTTAAACATAAAAGAGAGAACACCTTTAACTTATTCTTTTCATCTTTGATCTTCTTGAGTTCCCTTGTGCGCTCCTCAATACATTTGGAAACTCCTGCACTAAAAAAGTTTAGTCAAAAGACAATATGAAGAACATTGATATTGGAAATTGCATGGAAGCAGTCCAATCCAAAGTTCTCACTTTTAAGCTGCTGTGTCACACCTTCAACAAGTAGTCTGGCATCTCTTAGTTCCTGCCTCTTTATTTCAACTTCAGTGAGTAACATGTCACTCTCTCCAGACAATTTTACTGCCTCAAGTTCTTGTTTTTGCCTCACAAGTTTGTTGATAGATTAGTCTCAAGCTCTGCTTTTCTTGTTTCAGTCTACCAACGAATTGCATATATAAATGAGAATGAAAAAGAAAAAACAGCATGCATTTGAGCTTTACATAATAAACTCAACTAGGTCTAATTAGCAAACCTCTATGCGATTTGTCCTGCATGCAATTAGCGTCTCTTTCAGCTCAGTTATTAAAGCCAAACTAAACCAGCAAACAGACCATTGAAAATGTAACTGAGTGGTCTATTAGCAGAACACCACAGAACTTCACTGAGATGAATCAGCAGGTCTATCAGCAGAACACTCCGAGAGCCACCTAAACAGCAGAGGAATGTTTCTCCAGATCAATATGTAACATTGGTTACTATAGCTGAATTCAACTTTAAAGTGCCTATATAATAAGTGGAGCACAAAGCAAACTTTCATCAACCCAACCAACACTAGAACTTAGAAACTACACTGCAGAACTAAGATCAAACACATTCTAACTGCAAAAAACAGAGGCAAAGCTTCAACACACACAGCAGAAAACATACTGCACAGATGTGATAGAACCTTTGATATAAGAAAATACGTAAATATAAAGCTAAATGTTACTGGTGCCTAGCCAGAACACACCATTTAGTATTCATACAGATCAATAGAGTAATTCTCACGTGACAAAAAAAAAAAAAAAAGAGTACAGCTTCTTGATCAACTAAGAACTAGGAGAAACTGAAACAACATGCATTCATCACATTCCTTTTGGCATGATCAATGTAGATATTAATGCAATAGAGAAGTAACGAATAATAAGATATTTGAATAAACTCTTGACAGGATAGAAGCATGGAGTTGCCAATCTAGAGTTTTAGAAAAAGGCATTATCATTTAACAACAAAAAAAAACCTTATTCGTATCCATGTTCAACATCTGGAGGATCTGCTCAGCCAAGTTCAACCTCTTAATCTGTAAGTTATGCACTTGTATCTCACCGAGTCTTGGAGTGCACCTTCACCCAGCCCCAAAGAAATAAAAAAAATAAAAATACAAGGCAGGAAACAATAAATTTTATCCACACAAGCATCTGGTATGAACATGCCGAAAGCAGACAGCCCAAGAAAAAAAATACCAAGATTTTACACTCTGAAATCAATAAACCTATTACTTAATAACAAGATTTTACACCAACAAATTCTTGAATTGATGAGCAGGGAGAAACAAACGACAGAAAGGCAGAGGAGAGCAGAGGAAAGCAAAGGAAAGCTATCACTTTTTTTGATCAGCAAAGAAAAGGGAAACTGTATTGATGATAAGAGCAAAACAAGCAATATTACATCAATAAAGGAGGGAAATGCAAATCACATCAAAGCTATCGCTCCATAATCCCAACTAGGTTGACACTAAGGAGGAAGCACAATCATCTGCTAGCACTAACCCAACAGATTGGCGAGAAGCCAATCCAAAACAAAGGAACAAAACAAAAACCAGGAAAATAACCCACCCAGCCATCCAACAAGGCAACCTTCCAAACTACCAACTCCACCCCCAGCAAACTCCTCCAGCAGCTTAGAACCACTACACCAGCAAAACACCCCAAGGTAGCATCAAACAACACCAAGAATTACAACATCAGCAGAAGGAGATATTCATCAGAACAGAAACCAAACTGTTCTGTTACAGCAACATCTCAGCATTGCAGCAGCAAATCACAAAGCAACAGCAACGACATCACAGTAGCATCTCAAAACATGAATAGCAGAATCCCAATTCTAATACTGAGCTATATATTAGAACAACAACCATACTGATCTGTCACAAAGCTACAACATCAATATCACAGTAGAACATCAACAACCCAAGCAGATTAGCAAACAGATTCCATACAGATCAGCACCAATTCAGAAAACCAATTCAACTCAGCAATACCCCAAGCAAATCAGCAAACCAGAACTAAACAGATTGCATCAAAACAAAATCCCAGCATCAGAGGCAGAACACTCAGAACAGAGCAAATCAACAACAGATTCATAGCAAAACAACATCATGACAACAAACGTAACCTCCAAACAAGCTTGAACAATCACCAACCACTTCCAAACCTTAGAGATTTTGACTCACCCATTTTATATTTGAGACAATCTCATGAATGGAGTAGAAACACCCCATATCATAAGACTTCAACCACATTGCCACTCTAACTTTTATTAACTCACACAATTCATCAATAGCAAGATGAGAATTATTAAAGATACAGTCATTTCTGTATTTCCACATAGACCAAACAACAGAAATAAAGACAACTCTCCAAACTTGCTTTTTTTTCTTCCTAAACTTCCACCCTCACCACCGTTGCATCAACACCTCGAAAGTACCTGGTATCACCCATTTCACTCCCCACCAGTCCATGATATTTGACCAAACTTTCCACACAAAAGAACAATGCAAAAGAAGGTGAGTACAGGATTCCACATCAGCTTTGCACAACACACAAGTCAACAGATCAGGACCTATCAAAACTCCAATTCTACTAAGGAATGAAGAGGTTTTCAGCTTACCCCTCCATGCAAGCCAAGTAATGAATTTTGCCTTAAGAGGGGCAAAGTTATACCAAATCAATTCAGGTGAGCTATGAACAGAACCAAAGCTTTGTTTGCACCAGTTATACACCTCACCAACCTGAAATACCCTTGACTGTTGCGCCTTCCATCTGATTAAATCCTTTTTATTCAAATCTAAACAAGGCCCGTCTCCCAACATACTTTGCAGCCTGATCACCTCATCTTCTTCCCATCCTAACAGGGGCCTTCTAAAATAAAAACACCATGTGTTGGTACTGTCTCTACAAGAAAGCTGCAAGTTCAAGGTAATCTCTTTATCTAAAGTTAGCTGATAAAGCATCCTTTGTCTGCTTCTTTGTGCAACTAGACTCCAATTCATGATTGTTAGCACAAGACTCCAATTTAGTATCACTTAAAGCATCCTTTGCCTTCTTTTTTGTGCAAGGCTCAACTTCAGTATCGACCCCTAACCATTCATGACCGCACTTCGATTCAATTCTCGATGAATTCTCGTTTTTCCATTTCTCCATTGTCTAACACTGCCACCAAGACTTCCCCTTCACCTTCCCTTTCCCTCATCCAAACACACCACCTTTATTTTTTTTCAAATCTATAAGATATTAACAGTTCTAGACTTTAGACTCCTCCACAATAGCATTCAAATTGCAAATCAAACTAAGAAACAAAACCGTAATCCAAATATGATTGAAATTGCACACACACACACACATCCGCATACTGATTGAATTAGGATTTGAACTAGATTGAAAGTGAATTTGAACAAATCTACAATTAAATGGCACCCTCTATATCATTCAAGCAACAAAACCCTAGCCCAGCCACAAACCAACGTATCACACAATGAAACAACCTATTCAAACCAATCAACTACCACCCAAACCTTTTCGAACTCGAATTGGTGGAGAAAAGAATTAAAATTTGATTCAACATACCTATTACGTACCCCTAATTCCAAATTGACGGTGAAAAATCTGAATAAACAAGAATAGTTCTTCGAGATCCAAAGGTATGAGCACGAACCACCTTTCGAAAAAGAAAACTTCAATACGTACAGATATGGAATTCACAAAGAAGACTGGGACATGTATATGTATATGTACTGTTGGAGTGAGATCGAATTGAAGGGAATGAAAGTTAGGGTTTTCTTTGCATTTCTAATTGGTCTATAAGAATAGCGAACGAAGAGAGCGCCAACAAAGCAAACCGAAATTTTGGGTTCGCGGTTAACATTTTAGAGAGAGGGAGAGAGAGAGAGAGGAATAGAAAATTGGCGATAGTGAGAGCGAAAGCAAGAGAGAGATATTGTGAGGGTCTGTGCGAGTGAGAAGAAAGAAAATAAGAGGAGAGAAGGGTAACCTGGAACTCTTCCATGTTGGTATTGTTGGGGCTGCGAGATAGACGACTGGGAGCGAGAGAGAGAAAGTGACGACTAGGTTTTTTCTTTGATCTAATGGAAGAGAATACTGAAAGGGTAGAAGAGAAGGAAAGAGGTAGGGCACGGGAAGGAAAAAAAAAAACACCTTTTGCGACAGTGGCATAAAGGCGTCGCAAAAACAATAAAACAATCGCAAAAAAAAAAAAAAAAAAAAAAACGACGGGTAACAAATCGTCGCAAAAGGTACTATTTTTTGCCACGGTCTTGGATTTTCCGTCGCAAAAAAATTACTTTTGCGATAACTTCGTTTGCTGTCGCAAAAACATGGTATTTGCGACGATTTTCAAACCGCCGCAAAAGGTTCCGTGGCTAAAGCTCCCTTTTCTAGTAGTGATGTGAGAGTTTCATTATGTGAGGAAGTAATGTAAAATTCTAAAAAACTCTAAACACCTCTCATGTTGAAGCTGTTCTTGTGCAATGAAATTACAAAGTAAATGGAAAGATCGGAGGGAATCCAAGGTGCAACAAATTTTGAACAAAACGACAAAAATTAAAAATTATTTCATATGATCAATCATCGATGTAAGTATATTAAATTTTAAAGATATTGTTATAATAGTATTCATAGCGGGTTGGCATTAAATTTCTCCAACTCCACCACTTGATTGGATTTCTCCATTTTCACCACCAAACTCATACTATTATTGGGTCTGAGATTTTTTATTTTTTATTTTTTTGGGTGTGGACAATCCTAATTGTTGCATCTTATAATAAGGTAGAGCTGGATACTAATTTTCATTACCCAAATGATACTCTTTATCTATAGATATGGTTCAAAAAACTCCGACAAGGATAACAAATTTGGCAGGGGCTCAATACAATGCACACTCTCTCAATAAAAGTGATAATAAAAAATTTAAAAAAATTAGAAAAAAAATGAACCAAATTTGACGAGGCTTTTAATTTCTCAACTTAATAATATGTACAATGGATCATACACAGACAATGATGAAGTTAAATTGTTATTGTCTTTTCTTAAAAAGCAGGGCCTGCAGGTTTGTATTATTCTGCATTGGATTCATTGTTAACAACTCCTTCTAACACTTTGGCATGCCTTAATAGTAATCCTTGGTTTAGTCCCTTTCTCTTTAATTAACCTTTTTACGCCACTAGCATGAGGTGATACAATTTTAAATATATAAAAAAAATAATAATAAAAGACAAAAAGAGAACTAATAATCATGCAAAGCAATATGCTTTTTCTTCTTTGAAACTGGTAATGTAATGCCAAGGTTCCTGAGGTTGTGTTGATTTCCATTCCAATTTGTTGGATTAAGTAAACTGCTCTCCCTACCTCCTATTCTTTGCTGCGTTGACAAAGCTCTGTTTGTTGGTCCTGAATTGCTCAGTTGAAGGTTTCGCCCTTTACCTGTTCGACAAAATGCCCCAGTGAAAACCTTGTCACTGTGCTGTCATAAGATGATTAAGGAGAAAGAGAAAGAGAAAGAGAAGGACAATGAGATGGACAGAGAGGGTAGTAAGCTATCATTGAAGAAGGGCAAATTAGCCAAGAGCAAACTAGCCAAGAGTAAATCAAAAAGCAAATCTTCGACTAAGGTATCTTTGAAGGAGTTTGTAAATCAGGTGGATCAACTATCTACTGATGATATGCCTAATGTACTTCCCCGCCGGTCTACACGCATTCGAGGCCCCCCCAAATCTCTTTCACTTGGAGATTTTGTGGGACCGTGGCAAGGGCCCTCAAATGTAAACAAGAGGGGATTGAGGGACGTAGATTCAGAGGATAGCTCAATTGAGTGTGACTGTGATCTTGGTACAACACAGTTTCGCTGGACTATGGAAATGCAAGCCTCACTTGAGCAATCACCAAAGCAGCATCAAACACCTAATGCATGGAACACACCAACTAGAGTGCTAATTGATGTTGAGCAGTGGCCAAAATTGACCACTGTGTCCCCATTGGTGGCAAACGAAATGATGTTGTCAAATAAATTTGGCTCACTTAGTGCTGATCAAAGGAAAGAAGTAATGGGTTCCAAGCAACGAGAGAGTGATAAGCCCGTGCGAGCTTGTCGAAATGAGGATTCGGTTGATCTACATACGGAAGATGGTAGTGAAGGTCTGGATACACTTGCTATATCAGGTAAACCTCTACAAGTTGGGAGCTCTTTAATTAAAGAAGAGATTAACAAGGTGTCAAAATTGAAGTATAAAATAGGTGCCCATAAGATTGAGAACCAAGTAGATGGCATTTACAATGTCCCTATTGAGATCTCAAAAAAAGGCTTTTCTCATTGGGAAAATGCTTTGGTTGGATACTTTATTGATAAAAGATTCTCTTTCCATTATGTAAAAACTTGGGCGGAGAAACTTTGGGAAATTTGCTTGAGGACGTTGTCTCCATTGACAATGGTTTTTTTATTTTTAAAGTAAAAAGTGAAGAGGCTATGGACACAATCTTGGAAGATGGCCCCTATTATGTTGGGGCTAGATTGATTGTTATTAAAAAATGGCAACCTGGACTAAAACTAACAAAATGTGAATTTTCAAGTGTGCCATTGTGGGTGAAGTTGTGCAATGTTCCTTTGGAACTTTGGAGTGAAGAGGGTTTGGGTTACATAGCTAGCATCTTGGGAACTTGTAACAAGTCCGCGAGGGACCTCGCTACAGTTTGGACTCGATTTGTGCCACGGTTCTAAATCTTGAACCAAAGAGTCCAAATCCGGCAAATCGTTTTGAGAAAACAGATTTTTTTGAAAGAAGTGCCAAACATGGACTGCTTTTCCAGATACAGAGTCGCCACCTAAATATTTTTTGAATGGGAAATTTAGGAAACCCTGACTCGGTGCCAAAGGCCACGTGTCCGTCATCACCAAAGTTGCCTCGGCTCGGGAACTTGGGTACGATTGGGGAAGGTCACTTCGTGAGCACCCCCGCTTGCCCGGTCAAAGACCGGCCTCTACTAACCATGATATCTTATTTTGAAAACATTGTATGTTCTTATTCCGGTTATTAGCCTAGGTTACTATGTGATGCGCACAGCATACAAGTATAGACTGAGTCGCCTGAATTGGAACGAAACACTTCATGTTTGTTTTTGAAAGATGGTTTGCTACCCGCAGGTAGGCTTAAAATGCAGATTTTGCCACCCTCAGGTGGGCTTAGAAAACATGGTGTTGCCACTATCTAGTGGGCTTAAAACAAACATTTGATGCATTATTCCAATCCAAACAACACAACCTCCACCCACAGGCATTCAGGCAGTTATATCACATAAGCAAATAGCCTCATGGCAAGCATGCTATCATGGCAGTCACTCACACACATGCAAGGATGCTAAAGCATAAAACTCACCGAGTACTCCAAGCCAAAACAGAAGCTCATTAGAAACCATTCATGATCCTAAGTATGCTGAAATGCCTAATGCAACACATGCAAAGATGCAACTATAGCAGGCTCGGCTATTCTAAACATGGCATATGGAATGCTACAACTAACACGTATTCAATTTGGAATTGAAATACAAATGCAGTTTGTATGATGCGCCGAGCCCGGTGCATGCAAAACAGATGAATGATGCAAACATGCTGGCATACTGTATGCTAATTGAAATATGCCCTATATCTAACCATTGTAAGCAGGTAAATAAAAGGGAGAAAGACGTGGGGTTGGAAGACATACATCACACTCACCCACACTTATTACAATTATGCCCTCGCGCAGAGGGTCCAAATATACAGTCCCAAATGGAAGAATAATACAGTCCAAAATATTACAGTCCCAATAATATACAAATTCCTAATTAATTAACAAATTAAATAAGAAAAATGTAAAAACTGGCATGCAAGCCAGGGGCTACCTTGATTCTGATGAATGATGCATGCCGGGCTGCTTTGGCGCTGAAATCCACTGGGATGCCCCAATTAGCCTCTGTTTGCACCTGCTTTTGAAATGCGTGCCAAGCTCCGAAAAGTTACTGATTCTTCATTCTGCTGCAACAGAGAGCAGGAAAGGGGCATAGCAATGTATTTCACAAATATATGCATGCCTCGATCCTCGTGCCACCAATCACGCATCTCGATGCATGATGGCCGAGGAGTCGGATTGCACAACCCAATATAGGATGAATGAATGTGAATGCTACAACAAAACCTAACTCCATCATGGGTAATCCGGAGTGTCGGTGACTTGGGAATTGAGACACATTCCGTCACTCGGAGTACGAAACGCGTCTCGTTTCCCGTGCCCGGGCTAACTCCTATCCCGAACACGATGCAATATGCATGATATGCAGAAATGCAGCTAATATGCGATCCTAACATACACAATGCTATGAAAATGAGATGCCTCGAAATGCGTGCACGCGGGCACGCAAACCGAGGCGATGATCCTAAGGCATGAAATGGCATACGCAATGCAAATTGGACTTACACTAACACGAGTGGACCTCAGCCACACTCACATAAGAAGCCGTCGGATAAAAAAATGAAGTGCCTCGAAATGCGTGCACACGGGCACGCAAGCCGAGGCAATGGTACTAAAGCATGAAATGGCACTCCAAATGCAAATTGGGCTTACACTAACATGAGAGGACCTCAGCCGCACTCACATAAGAGACCGTGAGATGAAAAAGATGCGCCTCGAAATGCGTGCACACGGGCACGCGAACCGAGGCGATGATATAAAGGCATGAAAATGCGAAATCGGGCTTACACTAATATGAGAGGACCTCAGCCGCACTCACATAAGATGCCGTCGGATGAAAAATGAGATGTCTCGAAGTGCGTGCCCGCGGGCACGCAAACCGAGAAATGGCCCGAAGGCATGGAATGACATGCAAAATGAGACATGGCATATGGAATATAGAACATGCAAATTTCAGCAGCCAAAATGATACAAAATAGCCCCCGAATCATAGCAAAATTACACCCGATGCCCGAAATAAGTCCTGAAATGTAATGGAATGGCCTACAGCTATGTCAAACATGCACAATATGGACATGAAGTGTAAAGATAGATGCTAGGAAGTCCCTAAACTAGCATTTTTCCAGTACAAAGTATGCCCAAAAAACAATCACAAGTATGGCAAAAATAGCATGCAAAAATGGGGGAAAAGAGGGGAATAATGAAGCAAGTGATATATGCAATGCTCAAACTGAAAAATACAGTTCTACAACATTGAAGAGGGACTAAAAATATGCACATTTACAAGAGATGACATTCCCCAATTCAGTATGTAGATATGCTCAAAATAGCATGCAAAATATGAGCCAACAAAGGCTATAACATGAGGTATCAAAAGGATGCACCAAACAGCCTAAGACCCTTAACAAAACATGAAGAATGAGTTATTTTAAGACTCTTTCAAAGCCTGATGAAGGCTCAAAAATAGAAGCATGATGAGCTAGCAAGGCATGCAAAAATAAGGGGGTATAAGAGGGTATAACATGAAGTACCAAAAGTATTCACCAAATAGCATAAGACCCTTAACAAAACATGACAAGAAGGAAAAAATAAGGCTCTTTTCAGGCCTGATGAAGGCTGAAATCAGAAGCGAAATAAGCTTAAAAAAGGCGTGCAAAATGGGGCCAAAGAGAGGTACAAAGAGAGGCCATGCATGGAGGCCCCAAACAAGATTGATCCCTTCTACAATGTTGTAGAGGGACCTAAAATAAGCTCAATCACAGTTAATGGAATGCTCAAAATCAGACTTCAAATAGGCTGAAGAAACCATGCAATTTTACGGTAAATTGGAAGAATTACAAAACAAGTGCATGATAGAACCACCAAACATGGTTGAGCCCTTCTTCAATGTTAAAGAGGGGCTCAAAAGAGGCCCACTCACAGTTTATATCAGGCTCGAAAATGGATCACTCATAATCTAAACAAGGCATGCAAAATATTGGCACAAAGAGTGATATTGAAAGAGGTGCATCATAGAGGTGCCAAACAAGGTTGAGCCCTTCTACAATGTTGTAGAGGGGCTCAAAATAAGCCTAAAATAGTAGGGTTCGGAGCCCAAAACAGAGAGCAAGTAGGGTAAAGAATTGATGCAAAAATGTGCTCAAAATGGGGAAATAGTGACTTACCCTTGAAGATCAAGCTTTTGTTGCTTCTTGGCTTCAATTTGTTGCTTCTTAGCCTCTGAAAAATCCTCCTTTGCTGCTGGAATGGAGGTGGTGATGGTGAAGCTTAGGGTTGATGAACAAGTGGGCTAGAAACTTGAAGGTTTTTGGAGCTTTTGGAGAGGGAAATGGAGGCAATGGGAGATGAAGTCTTGAGAAGAAATTTGCTAACCCTAACAAAGAAGGAGGTCAGCCCCTTAAATGGGCAAGAAAGGGGTGTAAAAGGGAGGGAAATGCATCCAAGCTTTCCCTCCCAAAATATCCCTCGGAGGCAAAAGATATTTGGAAAAACAGCTGGACAGCTGTAAAGTGGTCAAAAGCAGGAAGCAGGCCGGCCAGGTGCTTTTCTTGAAGATGGCCGGCCGGCCACCCCACTGGTCGGCCAGCCACTTCCCATGGCCGGCCGGCCATGGCCAAAAATGAATTGAACAATTAATGGCCGGCCACCATATTTTGGTGTCCTCCCAGGTGTGTAGAACAAGACCCCATGGTTGGAATTTGGCAACTCTGAAACAGGAGGCACAACATTCAACTTGAAAGAGAGGCTCAAAAATGAAAATAACAATTACTGGCCGACCACCACTTTTTAGGGTCCTCCCATGTCCCCTCATCACAAATATGTAGTCTCGGCTCGAAGAAAATATCCCTAGGGTGTTCAACATTAGCCCGGAAGTGAACAAAACGGACGCCGGAGGAGCGAAACTGGTTTTCTGAGACAATTGCTATCCTCCCACCCTCCAGTGATCTTCCTGGTGCTAAAACAGAGGTACCTGCCAAAATTGAACAAAAACTAATGCAAAATGAATGCTCGGGGCCCAAATCACGCAGTTTGGGGTCCCGAAAATGGGCTGTAAGCACCGAAAGTGGCGTTCGGCCACGAAGTGGGTATCTGAGACCCCAGTGTCCCTCGGTATGGAGTAAATGAGATGCATGCCAAAAACCGGAGAAATCAGAGATGGTTGGGCGGTCCCGAGCCGAGGCACACGGCTTGACGGCTCCGAAAATCGGGAACCGGGCTCTGAAATGGGCAAAATGGCCTACGGCCACGAAATGTAGCCCACGGCCACCGAGAGATAGCCTACAGGACCACTCCCTTCCCTCAGGAAAGAAAATAGAGAAAACCGAGTCTGGTTCGCAAACCGAGGCAAGGCACAGAAGAGAGTTCGGAAGTCCGGATGCAGGGCGCACGGCCGCGACTCTGAGACTTCTGAACGAGCACAGTATGCAACACCACCAAGCGCTCAATCGGTGACGTCTGAATCTTAAGGTCGGTCAAAAATGGGGTGTCTACAGTTGCCCCTCTTTGACAGAACTCGGAAGTCACAAGTGACGAGAGTGAATGTCAAAGCCTAGAGACGACCCATTTTTGACAAGGCCGAAGACTTAGACAATCATACTAGATGAACAGATATGTGCCCGCAGGCAAGGGGGCAAAAATGCAAAATGACATGCGCAGAGCCAGGTAACCATGTAAATGCAGCAAGCTGTAATGAAACAAGTATTGACAAATAGATGCAACAGTTTTAAGCAAGAATGCAAAGCAACAACTACATTTCATGCAGTTAGGAATGCGGAGAATCATTCAATTCTCATCGCGTCTCACACGGAGAAGATACGATACCTGTGCGATTCGTCTGGTCGCACCAGCCTCAAATGAACCGTACATACAATATCGTGCCTGCAAAAGAGAGAAATTCAACAAGAACAATATGCTAACAACATATATTCAATGCGATTCCTATGATTCGAAAAGTTTGACACACACAGTGTCGGTGAGTGAATACAACGCAATGTAAGAAAAGATAATGCGTGACAACGCATGTTTAAGCACAGAAGTATGGTACACCAAGAAATAATGCATGACAATGCAAAATGTTCATGAGAATGCGAGTTAGGTGCATAACAATGCAAAACGAGCACAAATCGGGGTGCCCGTTTGTTGCGCAACAACGAGCTGGGAAACGCGCATTTCGGCGAAGGCAACTTGATCGCAGTCTCTGATTCACCTCCTGGAGAGATTATAATGTGTTTAAAAAGGATACACTTTGATTTTGACGAATGATGATGAGACACATGTCATAAACTGCAGTTGAAGTTCCGGTGGAGCAATTCGGTGCCAGAAAGCGCACTTTTCTTGAACTTTTTCGGGTCCCGGGAACTCCGATTTTCCCCAAAATTTGCAGAGAGGTAGGGGAGGGTGTGGGGACCACCACCGGCCAGGTGGTTACCCTTGGAGAAGCCACTGGCCAGGGGCAAAAAAGTAAATGGCCGGCCAGCCAGGAAAGGTGGCCGGCCGGCCACTGCCCAAAAGTAGGGGCATTTTGGTCATTTTGGTTATTTCTATATATAGGCTCACCCAATGCCTCCGAAATCACTCCCCCAAGTGTGAAATTCTCTCCTCTTGCTTCCTAAACCATTTTCTCCTTCAGATCTGCATTTTATACGCGCCCTCCGGCCTTCCACACAAGTTGTTTTCGCGAAATCTTCCAGTTTTAAGCACTTTGAGCCGACTAAATTTTGATTTCGGGGCTTCTCTTCTCATTTTCACCACTTGAGGTAATTTTGTCTCAATATTTGGAAGATTTTCCCGGGAGTTGACTTTTGTTGACTTTTTCATTTCCCGAGAGTTGACTTTTGTTGACTTTTTTCCAATTTTGGCTCATTTTTGCTCCTTTTTGCTCTTTTTGCAGATTTCTCGAAATGGCGGGTCATTTTCCTCACGGTGGAGGTTTTCCGGGTGCCGGAGATGATTTTGACATCATGACATTGCCCCCGAGGGCTCGCCCTTTTATCCCCGATCGATACGTCCCACCGGCACATAGACTTCCACGGGCCATTTTCCGTCATTTCACTGAGTTCAATGATCGGGTACCCGGGGATCTTCTTCTGCGGGAGCCGGAGCAGCACCTCTCTCACGATGCACAAGGGGTATTTTACTTCATCTTCTGTATTTTCCGTGCATTTCATTCCTTTGCCATGCTTAGACACACAGTTTTAGCTTATGACATAGAACTTTGCTTGCAACTTGAACATGTGACTTAAACACTTGAATTTCTTGAACACTAGGCTCATTGATTGATCGTGAACACATGGCACACATTAGTTAGGAATTGAACACACAGCTCAAAGACTGATTTGTCGAACACACAGCCCAAAGTTGAAAACGAGTACACAGCACACACATGACTAAGAGTAGAACACATAGTCCTAACCCCGGTTTTCTGAACACACAGTCCAAGTTGAAAGTGAACACACAGCCCACACTGGTTAAGAGTAGAACACACAGCCCTAACCCCGGTTTTCTGAACACACAGTCCAAGTTGAAAGTGAACGCACAGCCACGCACAGCCCACACTGATTAAGAGTAGAACACACAGCCCTAACCCCGGTTTTCTGAACACATAGTCCAAGTTGAAAGTGAACGCACAGCCCACACTGATTGAGAATAGAACACACAGCCCTAACCCCGGTTTTCTGAACACACAGTCCAAGTTGAAAGTGAACACACAGCCCACACTGATTGAGAATAGAACACACAGCCCTAACCCCGGTTTTCTGAACACACAGCCCAGATAGAAAGTGAACATACAGCCCACACTGATTGAGAATAGAACACACAGCCCTAACTCAGATTTACTGAACACACAGCCCAGATTTGAAAGTGAACACACAGCCCACACTGATTAGGAATTGAACACGCAGCCCAAATACCAAATTTACTGAACACGCAGCCCAGATTTGAGGTGAACGCACAGCCCACTAATTAGGAATTGAATACGCAGCCCAAAACACGGATTTACTGAACACGCAGCCCAGATTTGAAGTGAACACACAGTCCACTGATTAGGAATTGAACACGCAGCCCAAAACACGGATTTACTGAACACGCAGCCCAGATTTGAAGTGAACACACAGCCCACTGATTAGGAATTGAACACGCAGCCCAAATACCAAATTTACTGAACACGCAGCCCAGATTTGAGGTGAACGCACAGCCCACTAATTAGGAATTGAATACGCAGCCCAAAACACGGATTTACTGAACACGCAGCCCAGATTTGAAGTGAACACACAGTCCACTGATTAGGAATTGAACACGCAGCCCAAAACACGGATTTACTGAACACGCAGCCCAGATTTGAAGTGAACACACAGCCCACTGATTAGGAATTGAACACGCAGCCCAAAACACGGATTTACTGAACACGCAGCCCAGATTTGAAGTGAACACACAGCCCACTGATTAGGAATTGAACACGCAGCCCAAAACACGGATTTACTGAACACGCAGCCCAGATTTGAAGTGAACACACAGCCCACTGATTAGTACATAGCTCATTCATTTCATTTGCACACAGCTTGTTCATTTCAGTTTGCATACAGCTTGTATTTTCTTGCGTACTGAACACATGTATTCATTCTGAACGCAGGTTGGTTCTCGCACCGTGCGAGGGTATGGCTCCATCGCCGCGAGGGAGTGGTATGCTGAGCTTCCGGAAGCTGTCCGGGATTTGGTTGACTCAGCAGGATTCGGAGCATTCTGCAGGGGGTTATCACACTGTCATATCAGCAGGACATTGTTTGCTGCTTTGGCGGAGAGATGGTGGGACACCACCAATTCTTTCCATTTTTCTGCCACCGGGGATATGACCATGACCCCACTAGACTTTGCTGTACTCACCGGCCTAGACGTAGGCAGTGGGCCCATTCCCTACAACGAGGATATGGGTGAGTGGAAGGCTGCTTGGATGCATCTATTGGGGGCCCGCTCTCCTGTAGACAGAGCTTCCGGGAGGGTTCGGTATACTTGGTTCTCTTCCCATTTCCGGAGGCCAGAGATGGAGCTTGAGTCTCCCGAGGAGGTCGAGCAGTACACCCGAGGTTTCCTCATGTTCCTCTTCGGCACTACCCTGTTTGCTGATAGGGGAAACACTGTGGGGCTATATCTCTTGAGTGCCCTAGTAGACCTATCACAGGTCGTTCAGTATGATTGGGGCGGCGCTGGCCTGGCTACCCTTTATTGTTACATGAGCGCAGTCTCTCGCACGCGGGGGGACTTACTCGGCGGCTACTGGAGAGCCTGGGAGGTACATTCTGTCCTCTTGATTTACATTTTTGCTCCTCATTACTTGTTCACTGCACACACGGCGCACTTTGCATTCTATATTGTGCCTTTAGCACCTTGTATTCACATTCCGCACTGCTTTTCTCAGCTATGGGTGTATGTGTATTTTCCCACATTAGCTCCGGAGATGGAGGTAGTAGGACCTCTTATGACTCCGTTTTCATTGATGTTTGAGGGCGAGCACCTATCGAGGCCTCGAGAGACTCTCTTTTCTCTGCGACAGTATTTTGATACTGTGCGGACGACAGAGGTATTTTAGAACTCTCAGTTCCTTTCATTTTCATCTTTGATCTGCTTTGTATATTCTTGATTTCTGATTGATTTGTACACTGGTTATCTGCAGATTACTTGGCAGCCCTGGGCAGTCTTCGGCGATGATTTGCAAAATCAGTACCCCGGAGGGTCGAGCAATTCCCAGTATAGGTACCTGCTCGAGGGACCAGTTGGTAGGGCGTGGTTCCTGGGGGAACGCTTCCTGCGCCAGGTGTGGGGGTATGATTCTCAGGACCCTCCCGCTGTGCCTCCAGCCACTATGCGGACTGCCGATAGGCTATCTACTGAGGAGGTCATTAGGGATATGCAGGGCACCGATGCTTTGCTATATCTCATTGAGGGGGACTACGCCACCTATCGCCGTATATATCTGATGCCCCCCTTGACGGGAGTGAGGGCTCCACCACTGAGGCCCACTGGCGCACCATCTTCGAGTCGCGCTCGTGCTGCAGACATCCCTTCTTCTAGCAGGGCTGGTGCGTCTAGGGGTAGAGGTAGCTCGATTCCTCCGATCCCTCCGACTCTCGATCATCCTGGGTGGCCAGATATGCCGACCGAGTTGATGAGTTGGCAGTATGGGACTAATTCTCCGATTCCGATCCCTATAGAGCCTCCGATGCCTGGTCACAGATATGTCAGTGATCCTGACTCACCGCCGGTATGTTCCACCATTTTTCATTTATCACACAGACATTTTGGCAGTTGCTTATTTATTGATGACTTGAGCTTGTATCTGCAGCCACCTCGGGAGTACATAGATCAGATGCTCGGGATGGTGGCCTCACTTGAGGGGATGGTCCTGCGTAGAGAGGCGCAGATGTCTGTCATGGGCTTCCAGGTTCCCTTCATCTCTCTTGCATTTATCATATTTGTGATGACATGCTGGTTTTTAACATTCTATTGCACTGATAGGCTGTGTAGAACACATCTGGCACACACCCCACTCACATACTGTACTTGTACCTGCTTTTTATGTTTGAACTGATGTATTGCACTTTTCATTTTCAGATGCCTCCCGTATATGCTCCGGCGCGAGGCGGGCCACCAGGGCCTTCTCAGAGAGGTCGAGGTGCTAGACCTGCTCGAGGTACTGGGCCTCGAGGAACTGGGCCATCCAGGCCTTACCGAGGAACTCGAGGAGCGGGGTCGTCTCGCAGACGCAGGGCACCCATTATCGAGGATGAGGAGGAGGAGGTCGCAGACCGTGAGTCAGAGACATCTCCTGGGGAGGGAGGCTCCGGTCTTGGTTCCGGAAGCGGGGGTGAGGCTGAGGGAGATCCGGAGGATGACAGCTCTGATCCGGATGGTGATGATGGTGCAGAGGTTGTCCCGCAGAAGAGGATGAGAGGGCCTCCTCATTCCCGTTCCCGAGGATACTGATGTTATTTCCTGCTTTATTTTACTTTTTGGCTAGTAGTTTGTAGCACTTTGCATATTATTAGGCAGTTTTATTTCCTGTAAAACTTGTACCTTTATTTTGTTGTAAAACATGATGGAATGAAACAGCTTTTTGAAAAGATGTTTGTATTTGAAATTCTTAGCATCGCATCGCATCATTTTGCACGAAAATGGACTTGAATGAAAATGTGCCTTGTGTATTTACCGGGTCAGGTAATGAACCGACGCAACAAATCAAAACAACTCGACTCACTAAGAAATAACAGAATCTTAGCAAGTTTACAACTCGATAAGCAAAATACAACAATGTTAACGACTCAATAGACAAGACTTAACAAAATTGTGTAACCAAAAAGTAACAATTCAAAACACAAAATGCGACAGCTCGACAAAACTTACAACTCGATAAACAAAACAACAACTCGATAAGCAAAATACAACGGAACAAACTTCGGACGGACAATCCGGATGATGGAACGCACCCGTAACTGAAAGAAATGGAGGCCTTCGACATTCCCGATGCATGAAAGTGCCTCAAACTTCCTTCCGGCGGGCAAAACAGGACCAACGCGCGGCCGAAAACATTTTGCATTTGGAGACTAGAGGGTGGCCGGCCTACTAGAATAGATGGCCGGCCGGCCACCTCCCCCGTAACCTCCAGAAATTTGACACGTGTCCTTTAAATAGTGTTTTGCCCCTCTATAAAAGCCCCACCCTTGGACCTTATTCATTTCATCACCTTTCCTCACAAAAATGGAGGCATTTCTCGCAGAAAATCTCACATCTTGGATTTCTTCTTTAGATGGCTCGGAGAAGTTGAACTTCTGGGGTTTTGGCTTGAATGCACTGTTCACGCTGGGCCGGACTCCACTGCATCTTCTTTTCCTCTATGCCGCGGCAAGGTTTTGGAACCCGGTGACGCACGTCTTCAGCTTCGGAGGGCAAGAGGTATGTCCTACTTTTGAAGATTTTCAAGCCTTGATGGAATCCGAGCGAGGCGAGGAGATCTTGCCCCAGCTCAATTTTGGCTATGCCCAGACCTGAGGGCGGATGTGCGGACTCAATGCGCATGATGCTCAATCCCTGATTTGTGACGGAATGTTGGACATTCCGAGCCTGATTTACCGATTCTCTGATGCTGGTGACCGTAGCGACCACTATTGGCAAGGTTTCCGGCAGCATGCCCTCTGCTTGTGCCTACTATCTCATTTTCTGTTTGTCTCGGGCTCCGGAGGAGCTAGCATCCGTTTGATTGAAGTCGCCCAAGGTTTGAGAGAAGGAAAGAGTTGCATCGCCATGACTCTGGCCGAGACACTGATGGGCTTGGATGCTTTCCACTGCCGGGAGACAACCAGGTTTGCAGGGAGTCTACTACTGCTACAGGTAATGTTTCCCACCCAAGCTCACATATGTATTTGCTCACATCACTCGGCCCTCGAGCTCGTTTTTTCTCACAAAACCCTTATCTTACTTTTCTCTCATCGCACATCTCTCTATTCTTTATTCTCTCATTTTTCATCCCTCCCCAGATATGGTTGATAGATAAATTGCAAGTTGTGGATTCTTGCCCTGCTTATTCAGCCCGCGGCTACTTCTTTCGGCAACGCCTAGTCAATGCTCCGGATGAGGGATGGTGGTTTGAATGGATGTGCAACCTGTCGGCAGATCGCATTGTGTGGCGTTGTCCTTGGCTCAATCTCCCGGTAATGAGCTATAGCATGTCACGGCAGGTCGGGATTCGACTGATCGGTTTCACTCACTGCGTGTTCTATTTCCCATTCTGTATTCTGCGCCAGTTTGGCCATGATCAAACTTGCCCATCGGAGGGGATAGAGTATCCGGCTACATTCCCAGTTCGAGGCGCACAGCTGGCTCGGCAGACCGCAGCATGGAGAGTTAGAGAGCTTTTGGCCCCTGCCCTTACTTTTAGTTGCACTTTATCTGACGAGTGCTGGGATTGGCTCAACGAGGAAGCACAGGTTGGGCCTAGGCTGGCATCAGAGGCTTCAACTAGCTCTGGAAGGGGGCGCAGGGACACCTGACTGGACTATGCCCCAGATTTATTGCTTTATTAGTACTTTCAAGTTTTCTTTATGAGTGTAATAAAAAAGCAACTTCAATTGTATGCAAGAGCAGGAGAACTCTATTTTGAAATCAATGAAATTGAAGGTTGTGGTACTGAAAATTTTCCGCTTTGGTCCAAAAATGGTCTTAGTTGTGAAAAGATTAATTTTGAACAAAGTCAACTTTTATTAAAACTTTTCAAAACTATTTTCGATATGGATCAGAACTGGACACGCCTGAGATCTGTCACTAAAACGCACAACCCCGGATCCTAGCAACTGGAAAGTTGCCCCTAGTTTGAAATGGTACCGCAGCACTCCATTGCAACGGAAAGTTGCCCCTAGTTTGAATAGCACTATACCAGAGATTGCGATAAATGCTGATGAATAGAGATGACTGAGACGATCAAATGGACAAAGTTGATCGGGGAAAAGATTATGGCTGAACTTCAGGATGAAGCTGCCTACGTATCCCGAAGATGGGAATCAAGCCTTACGTAGTTCAGGCTCAGGTTCGCTCGGGTATTTTTACTCTCCTTTTGCGCTCTAACTTTTGCCAAGGCCGCCCTTTGCGGGTTTTCAACCTTGCGAGCTCAGTTTTTATATTTTCAAATTTTTTTTGCTCTGAGTTTTGCCTAGGTCGCCCTTTCGGGTTTTCGGCCTAGCGAGCCTCTTAGGGGTAGTATTTCTTCAACTTGTCCATGTTGATCGGTTGTGAGAACTCCAAGCCATCCAGATCCATCAGAACCACAGCTCCACCTGACCAGATAGACTTGATGATGTAGAGACCAGTCCAATTAGGTCTGAACTTGCCCCTTGGGTCGTGGATGGGAGCTCGGTTGTCCTTGAGCACCAAATCTCCTTCTTTCAAATTCCTGGACTTAACCTTCTTGTTAAAAGCCCGGGCGATTCTGCGTTGATAACCCTGAACATGGTACAGTGCCTTCAACCTTCTTTCATCAAAAAGCATGAGTTCCTCGAATCTATTCTGCTGCCAATCTGCCTCGACTATTTGGCACTCGGCCAATACTCTCAACGACGGAACCTCAATCTCAATTGGTAGAACGGCCTCCATCCCATAGACTAATGAATACGGAGTCGCCCCTGTAGAAGTTCTGATTGAAGTCCGGTAGCCCCATAGAGCAAACGGCAGCTTATCTGGCCAGTCCCGGTAGGTTTCCACCATCTTCTGTAGTATACGCTTGATATTCTTGTTGGCAGCCTCAACTGCTCCATTAGTTTGCGGCCGGTAGGTAGATGACTTATGAAAAGCCACATTGTATTTCTCCAACAAGTCAATTACCTCCTTCTTGAAGTGGGAACCGTTGTCCGAAACTATTTCATTTGGGACCCCATAGCGACAGATGATGTTGTTCCTGATGAATTTTGCAACATGCGAAGCCTTCAACACCGCATAAGACTGGGCCTCAACCCATTTTGTAAAGTAATCTATCGCTACGAGGATGAACTCATGCCCATTCGACCCCTTTGGCGTAACAGCCCTGATTACATCAATCCCCCAAATTGAAAAAGGCCATGGTGAAGTCATGTTGTACAGCTTCGACGGCGGGATGTTCATGCGGTTTGCATGGATCTGACATTTGTGGCATCGCCGAACAAAACCAATACAATCCTCCTCCATGGTGGACCAGTAATAACCCTGTCTGAGGATCTTCCTTGCCAGCATGACCCCATTCATGTGTGCTCCACATTCTCCCCCGTGGATGGCTTCCATCAGACACTTTGACTCTTCTGCATCAACGCACAGTTTATGCATTCCCAGATGACCCCTTTTATACAGTTTACCCCCGCAGATGATGAACTGAACGGCCAATCTTCTTATTGCCCTTTTGTCTTTGGCATTTACCCCTGGCGGGTACGCTTCTTTCTCCAAGAAATTCCAGATATCGTGATACCAAGGGTGTTCGTCCTGAACTTCATCTATGGCTGCAATCGACTCATAGGCAGGTGCAAATTTCTGATCAATGATGACTGGACGCATCCGGATTCCAGTCGGGATGTCTATCATAGATGATAGAGTTGCTAAAGAATCTGCGAACCTGTTGTTCTCTCTCAGTAGATGAGTAAAACTTAACTTTTCAAACCGAGGAATCAGCAAGTCCAAGGTCTGGTGATACATCATCATATTTTCCTCTTTTACTTTCCAGTCTCCTTTAGCTTGAGACACAACAAGGTTCGAATCCCCAATGACATCCAGCTGTTTTGCCCCTAGTTCTAGGGCTGCTTCTAGACCAGCGATACACGCCTCGTATTCTGCTTCATTGTTCGAGACTTTGAATCGGAGTTTGAAGGCTAGAGGGATACGGGAATTGTCGGGTGCTATCAGCAACACTCCTATCCCATACCCATGTTGATTTGACGCTCCGTCGAAGTACATCGTCCAAATTTCATCGTCGATATACAGAATTGCTTCATCTGGGAATAGATACTCAACTGCTTCATCCCCCTCAACCGGATGGTCAGCAAGGAACTCTGCTACCGCTCTTCCTTTGACTGACTTGCGGGTGACATATGTGAGATCAAATTCGGAGAGCAACAGCAACCAACGAGCTAGCCTACCCGTAAGTGCTGGTTTCTCGAAAAGATATTTGATGGGATCGAGACGTGAAACCAACATTACGGAGTGAGCTAACAAGTAGTGCCGCAGCTTCCTGGTAGCCCATACCAGAGCTAAGCAAGCCTTTTCCAACGGTGTATACCGGGTCTCATATTCTAGCATCTTTTTACTCAGATAGTAGATGGCGTTTTCCACCTTGTCTTCTGATTCTTGCGCGAGCATGCAGCCCATTGTAGTCTCAGTCACTGACAGATACAAAATCAACGGTTTCCCTGGTTCTGGCGGTGATAACACGGGCGGGTTCTGTAGATACTCTTTAATCTGTTCAAATGCAGCTTGACATCGGCCGTCCCATTGGAACTTCTTTCCTTTCTTCAGAAGACCAAAAAGTGGTTCACAAGTCAAGGTTAGTTTTGAAATAAACCGTCTTATGAATTGCACTTTACCCAGAAAGCCTCTCACCTCCTTTTCAGTCCTTGGTGGTGGCATTTCTAAGATGGCCTTGATTTTGGAAGGGTCGACTTCGATGCCCCTTTGTGTAATTAGAAACCCCAGCATTTTTCCCGCTGTAACACCAAACGTACATTTTTGAGGGTTCAGCCGCAACCAGAATTCCCTGATCCTTTGGAAAAACTTATGCAAGGCGGTGTAGTGGCCCTCTCTTTCTTTGGACTTGACAATCATGTCGTCCACATACACCTCAACCTCTTTGTGGATCATATCATGTAATATTGTGGTCGCGGCCCGTTGATAAGTAGCTCCAGCGTTCTTCAACCCAAACGGCATTACCCTGTAGCAGTATGTCCCCCACGGGGTGGTGAATGCAGTCTTTTCCCAGTCTTCGGGTGCCATCACTATCTGATTGTATCCTGAGAAGCCATCCATAAATGAGAGCAAAGCATGCCCTGCTGTGAAATCTACCAGCTCATCGATGTGCGGCAAGGGAAAGTCGTCCTTCGGACTAGCTCTGTTCAGATCTCTGAAGTCTACACACACCCGGATCCTACCATCTTTCTTCGGCACCGGCACAATGTTGGCCAACCAAGTCGGGTATTCGGATACCAGCAGGAAGCCTGCGTCGATTTGCTTGGTGACCTCTTCTTTGATCTTGAGAGCCCAGTCCGGGCGGATCCTTCTGAGCTTCTGCTTGACAGGTCGGGCCTCGGGGTCAAGGGGGATCCGATGTTGTACAATCTCAGGATCGATTCCAGGCATGTCTTCGTAGGACCACGCGAAAACATCTTTGAAATCTTTTAATAAAGCGACTAAGCGCTCACGTTCCTCCGAAGACAACGTGGACCCGATCTGGACCAGCCGCGGGTCCTCCTCAATACCAATGTTCACGGTAGTGATTTCGTCCACTAGGGGTTTAACAAACCTCTCCTGCTCCTGTTCAATTAAACGTTGTAAAACCGGAGGAACTTCGTCCTCTTCGTTTTCATCAAAATTTTGAAAGTCTGAATTAATGCAATAAATTAGGGGCACAGAAAAGTACTCGGAAACCACAGATAGTTCATTCTCATTAGGCACAGCCAGATCATCCAATTCATCGGTTACAACAGACTCAAATGAAAAGGAAAAGGACGACCTAGACAGGACTGTGGCATCCGGGTTAACATTCCTCGGATCACCAGACTCAGACTCAGTCGAGCTGGAACCTGATTCCGACTCACAAGACTCGGTGGAATCAGATTCCGGCTCACTACCTGACCCGGTGCTGCTGGACAGAAATCCCTCCTCGTATTGCCAGGTGAGGGAGGGTGCGATTGATGCATCCAAGATAGCTGCTGGTCGGCTCGCAGCCGTTTCATTCCCAATCATGGAAACCACAAAGTTATCCCCCAAGCACTCTTGGTCGATCGGAGGATCAGAGAGGAGACATGCCAGTGCTACCCCCATTTCAAATTCAATGCCCTTAGGATCCACTGCTTTATACTGCTCAACCTCAGCTGGTGGGTCTGTCTGCTCTGCGGCAACGTCATCCCCGGATAGTTGCAGGTCGAAAAAGATCTCGAAGCCTGGCACGCGCTTCTTCTCCGCGTTCAGCCACGGCTCTGGGAAGCCGCAAAATGGAAAGTCCTCCCCCTCCCGGACGAAGCGTCCGTTCAGGGTACCCTGAATGGGCCTATGCATTAAATCAAAAGGCTTCCCAGCCTGTTTTGCTCTGGCTCTGCCGGCCATTTCCTTACCTTTTCTCACCCAGTCCTCTTTGGTGGGCAGATAACCCAGTCCAAAGGTATACGGGTTATGTGGCACTTCGGCCAACGCTGCCACTCCTTTCCTGCCGCTTCTTCCCAATCCCATCCCGGGGATATGTTGTAGCTTGTTCATGAGGTAGACGAATTGAGCACTGACGTACACACCTTCATTCACAGCCATAATGTTTTGCACCACCCGGGCCTCAGCCAAAGTAAATCCCGATATAAACACGTCCTCCATGCCGTGTTCAATCTCTAAGACTGGCGTAGATATCTCCGGAGGGGGATGGATTGATGAGTTCCCAAACACAATGGCTACTCCCTTTCCACAGGGGTATTTCACCATTTGATGTAGAGTGGATGAGACGGCCTTTACCTGATGCAACCAGGATCGCCCCAAAAGCATGTTAAAGGATGCAGGGACCTCCAAGACATGAAAATCTACCTCATGTTGTCCAGGCCCAATCTTGGTTTGGATTTTTACTGTCCCTAGGACATCCCTACTTGTATTGTCGTAGGCTCTGATTACTTGAGTGGTCGGTGTGAAGTCTGCGGGCTTCAACCCGATTGCATACGCCGTTCTGGCTGGGCAGACATTGATAGCGGACCCGGTATCAACAAGTACCACCGGAATCCATTTGTCCCTGCATTCTACAGAGATGTAGAGGGGTCTGTTATGATCCACGCCCTCAGGCGGCAGCTCCTTGTCTGAAAAGGTCAATGCCGGGGAACCTCCTCCCGGAAAAACCAGCCCAACCAGCTGCTCTGGTGTAGTTTCGATGGAGAGTTTGGCCTTGTCCATAGCAGATAGGACAGCCTGTCTATGTACCCTTGAAGCCATAAGCAGTCCCCAAATGGAGATGTCTGCTTGTATTTTCTTTAACTGCCTCAGTACAGCCTCTTCTTCAATTTGCTTCTCTCTCTGTTTCTCCGCCTCTTTGTCTTTACCAGATGCTTCTGGTTGGTCTAGGTGCGGGGGCTTGAAGTATCGCCCACTCCTGGTCATGTGGTCCACCTCATCGAGGTACCAGGTGCTGTCTGGTTGGCCACTCGCCCAATCTTCGTCTGTGTGGGCGAGATACAA
Organism: Camellia granthamiana; assembly: GCA_036172215.1. Classification (NCBI taxonomy): domain Eukaryota; kingdom Viridiplantae; phylum Streptophyta; class Magnoliopsida; order Ericales; family Theaceae; genus Camellia; species Camellia granthamiana. Next base: position 38,688,465 of record CM069911.1, on the reverse strand, counting down.
GTCGTCATCTTCCCACCACATCCCATTAGCATCTAACAGGCACGTGTCTGGTTCGGGCATGTTTGCACTCTCAGCATTTTCATTCCACATGCTCACAGCATGTCCTGCCCTCGTGCTTGCAGCACTTTCAACCTCTTCATGGTTCTTTGCTTTTCGGATCCTCTCAGAATCCCACTTCTTTTCTTGTTCCTCCAGCGTTAATTGTTCGGTTTTCAAAATGTCTTGATCCCGAGCGGAATTCTTTGTACCGGCGTTCTCCAGCAATTCGATCTGACTCTCGGCCCTTCCGGCCACAAATGGTACTTTTGCCCCTGCCGGGCCTTGCTCTGATTGAAATTCCATGATGTCTGGCTGATCATCTAACCACCCAGTAACTTCCGCTGACTCCCCGTATTCAAACCAGTTGATAGTTGCATCCGCTGATTCTTGGTCGTTGAAAAATTGGAGGTTGGCGAAGTCCTGTTCCATTGTAGTCAGATCATCTGCCCCTTGTTCAGGTCTGTCCCCCCGGATCATGCACAGTTCAGTCTTCTCTGGCAACCCCACACTCAGCTTAGGCTGGCCCATTGACAAGATATATTCACTCGGATCATAAGCTCTTCCAGCTAGATTCCCAGACTGTTCGATCCCAGACTCAACAGTTCTGCTCTCCTCGGAAGCCTGCCCCGTTCCATTTTCGGTGATCACCACCTTTGGCTCAGATTGGGTTGTGAAGGTGTCCAACACGCACAAGTCAGTGCAGTCAGGAAGGATCACCTCCGGCTTTTGTAGGTGGGAGGGAGTAATATAGATATTGGGATCGTAGGAAACGACCCCAGTTTGGATGAGGTTTACTCTTTTGGGCGGTGGATCTTGGTTATGTGTGGGGAGTGGGTTGGTTGTGACGTTGGGTCTCTCGGGAGGTAGAATGATATTCTTGTCAATGAGGTCCTGAATCTCATGACGCAGCCGGAAACATTGGTCTGTGTCATGGCCATGCTGCTGGTGGTATGTGCAATACTTGGCTGGGTTGTGGGAAGGGGGGAGTGGATTTGGTGGAGGTCTCGGTTCCAGGGGTTTCAGATGCCCCTTTCTGACTAGAACCCCGAGGACTTTAGACAAGGGCATATATAGTGGGGAGAAGGTTCGTTGGCCTCTGGATTGGTATCTTGAGGCTTGGTTACTGCTCCCGGATACATTAGAAAATGGTGTGGCCGCTGCGGGCCTTGGTTGGGGAGGGGGAGTGGTGGTGACCATACCGACCTCTGAAGTCCTTGTGTTGGCGGAGCCACTCGGGCCCGCATTGTTATTACGGTTAAATGTTCTTCGGGGCTGCTCCCGATCCTGATCGATCAATCCTTGCTTCATCGCATCTTCGATCTGTACCCCCATCTCGTGTAAATCTGAGAAGGTGGGGAAAGGGAGTACGATCATTTTCTGCATTAACTTAGGTTAGAGATTGCGCACAATCATCCGGATTTGATCTTTATCAGTTGGCCTTAAGGTCATCATCGATGCCTTTGCTCTCCACCGAGTTACAAAATCAGAGAAAGTCTCTTTTTGTTCCTGCCTCGTCGTTTCGAGATCACGTGTTGTAATCTCGATCTGAGTATTATATGAATATTGTGCAACGAAGGCCTCGGCTAACTCATCCCAATTTCTCTTCACATCATCTTCCAATTTTGCGTACCAGATGGCCGCAACCCCTGACAAAGTTCTGCCAAATAAAGAAAGCTTTTGCGGTCGGGTTAGGCCCATCGGCCTCAAGACGTCTGAAAATAGCCGGAGATGGACCATAGGATCCCCTGATCCGTCAAAACGATCAATCTGCGGCATCTTAAATCTGTCCGGCAGTGTCACGGCCACGTCAGTATAGCCGTCTTCAATATCTGGGATGGCCTTCACCCCCTGTGATTTCTTGAAGAGCTTTTCCAATTTGCTCAATTTCAGAGCTGTCTGGTCTACCTCGAACTCAAATGGAGAGTCCGGGTGATTAGGTGTAAGATTCTTGGACAGTTGCGGCGGAAGCGGGGGCGGAGCCAGCCCCGTTGGAAGACTCGTGTCCTCTTGAGTGTTTTGGAAGTTTGGCGGAGCGTTCTGTGGATTTGGGGGGGTATTCTGGGTGTTCTGGGTATTCTGAGGATTTGGAGGGGCATTCTGAGGATTTAGCAGGGTATTCTAGCCAGTGGGTGCCTGCTCAGGCAGTGGAGCCGCTGGTGGAGGGGGAATCTGATGCGCCCCTAGTGGAGGAGGGACCTGGTGTGAAGCAGATGCTGCATTCTGCTGTTGTAATCTGGTGATCAGCTCAGACTGCTGGGCCATGACAGCGGCCTACTGTTTAGAAAATTCCGCCTGGCGGATAGCATCATCTTGCATTTGTTTCATGCTCTCATTCATTTGGCGCATCATCGCCTCCATCCCTGATGTATTCGGCGGATCCATCTGAATAACTGGTAAGCGTATCTCTATAGCGGAAATAGCAACCTCAGTCGAATTGTTCACTGCTAGGGTAGGCCTCTGCCCTGATGATCTCTGCTCAGACGGACTGCGCCTTCTCGGCCTTCTCCTAACAACTGGGGGTAATGAGTGGAACACTGGATGTCCGTCAATCAGATCCTCGGATCGAATAAGTCGGCGACCTCGTGTCCAAAGTGCTTGGGGTATATCTACTGGTTCGGAAGCAATTGTGCTACAAACCTGCCCTAGCAAAAAGATAAATAAAGCGAAAAGGAAATAAATAACCAGAAAAAAACGGACAGCATAACAGCTTAAATTAAGTACACAACACACAGTCGGGCATACAACACACGGTTGATAAGCTGGGTATACACTGTCCTTAATCACTGATTACTGTCCCTGTATCACTGTTTCCCAAAACCGAATCTGATATCCACAGACAACTGATTCTCAAATGACTGGCTGATGCCCGCAGGCCTGATGCCCAATCTCAAAAACTGATGCCTGCAGGCCTGATGTGACTCATAAACTGATACATGCATTCCCTGTAGAGACGCACTCTAACAAGCACATAACAGATAAGTGAGAGCCAAAACACCCCTATGTTGGGGTAGGGTTTCCCTGTCCTATTTTGTCAGGAGCTAGGGCTTCATTACGCACACAGCGGCTTCAAACAACCTATAAACGGGTAAGCAACCTGTCCTAGTTTGGAATGGTCACTATGGATCCGAATATGCACTAGGTCGAATGGTCAAAAAGGGTGCCCCGGTAAAACCGGGGTTTGTGTTCCCATGCTGTCAGAGCCCAGAGCCGATCAGCCTTACGGACATGACTTGACAAGACAAGCCTCCGGCAAATCGTTCGGGAATGGCATATGGCAAACACGGTGTCCTAGGCGCACCAATGCAAATGCAATGCAAAGAAACACACAAGTGTAGTCAAAACCAGATATCATGAGTTCGAGTCAAGTTCTCTAAATCCCCAGCAGAGTCGCCAGAAACTGTAACAAGTCCGCGAGGGACCTCGCTACAGTTTGGACTCGATTTGTGCCACGGTTCTAAATCTTGAACCAAAGAGTCCAAATCCGGCAAATCGTTTTGAGAAAACAGATTTTTTTGAAAGAAGTGCCAAACATGGACTGCTTTGCCAGATACAGAGTCGCCACCTAAATATTTTTTTAATGGGAAATTTAGGAAACCCTGACTCGGTGCCAAAGGCCACGTGTCCGTCATCACCAAAGTTGCCTCGGCTCGGGAACTTGGGTACGATTGGGGAAGGTCACTTCGTGAGCACCCCCGCTTGCCCGGTCAAAGACCGGCCTCTACTAACCATGATATCTTATTTTGAAAACATTGTATGTTCTTATTCCGGTTATTAGCCTAGGTTACTATGTGATGCGCACAGCATACAAATATAGACTGAGTCGCCTGAATTGGAACGAAACACTTCATGTTTGTTTTTGAAAGATGGTTTGCTACCCGCAGGTAGGCTTAAAATGCAGATTTTGCCACCCTCAGGTGGGCTTAGAAAACATGGTGTTGCCACTATCTAGTGGGCTTAAAACAAACATTTGATGCATTATTCCAATCCAAACAACACAACCTCCACCCACAGGCATTCAGGCAGTTATATCACATAAGCAAATAGCCTCATGGCAAGCATGCTATCATGGCAGTCACTCACACACATGCAAGGATGCTAAAGCATAAAACTCACCGAGTACTCCAAGCCAAAACAGAAGCTCATTAGAAACCATTCATGATCCTAAGTATGCTGAAATGCCTAATGCAACACATGCAAAGATGCAACTATAGCAGGCTCGGCTATTCTAAACATGGCATATGGAATGCTACAACTAACACGTATTCAATTTGGAATTGAAATACAAATGCAGTTTGTATGATGCGCCGAGCCCGGTGCATGCAAAACAGATGAATGATGCAAACATGCTGGCATACTGTATGCTAATTGAAATATGCCCTATATCTAACCATTGTAAGCAGGTAAATAAAAGGGAGAAAGACGTGGGGTTGGAAGACATACATCACACTCACCCACACTTATTACAATTATGCCCTCGCGCAGAGGGTCCAAATATACAGTCCCAAATGGAAGAATAATACAGTCTAAAATATTACAGTCCCAATAATATACAAATTCCTAATTAATTAACAAATTAAATAAGAAAAATGTAAAAACTGGCATGCAAGCCAGGGGCTGCCTTGATTCTGATGAATGATGCATGCCGGGCTGCTTTGGCGCTGAAATCCACTGGGATGCCCCAATTAGCCTCTGTTTGCACCTGCTTTTGAAATGCGTGCCAAGCTCCGAAAAGTTACTGATTCTTCATTCTGCTGCAACAGAAAGCAGGAAAGGGGCATAGCAATGTATTTCACAAATATATGCATGCCTCGATCCTCGTGCCACCAATCACGCATCTCGATGCATGATGGCCGAGGAGTCGGATTGCACAACCCAATATAGGATGAATGAATGTGAATGCTACAACAAAACCTAACTCCATCATGGGTAATCCGGAGTGTCGGTGACTTGGGAATTGAGACACATTCCGTCACTCGGAGTACGAAACGCGTCTCGTTTCCCGTGCTCGGGCTAACTCCTATCCCGAACACGATGCAATATGCATGATATGCATGAAATGCAGCTAATATGCGATCCTAACATACACAATGCTATGAAAATGAGATGCCTCGAAATGCGTGCACGCGGGCACGCAAACCGAGGCGATGATCCTAAGGCATGAAATGGCATACGCAATGCAAATTGGACTTACACTAACACGAGTGGACCTCAGCCACACTCACATAAGAAGCCGTCGGATAAAAAAATGAAGTGCCTCGAAATGCGTGCACACGGGCACGCAAGCCGAGGCAATGGTACTAAAGCATGAAATGGCACTCCAAATGCAAATTGGGCTTACACTAACATGAGAGGACCTCAGCCGCACTCACATAAGAGACCGTGAGATGAAAAAGATGCGCCTCGAAATGCGTGCACACGGGCACGCGAACCGAGGCGATGATATAAAGGCATGAAAATACGAAATCGGGCTTACACTAATATGAGAGGACCTCAGCCGCACTCACATAAGATGCCGTCGGATGAAAAATGAGATGTCTCGAAGTGCGTGCCCGCGGGCACGCAAACCGAGAAATGGCCCGAAGGCATGGAATGACATGCAAAATGAGACATGGCATATGGAATATGGAACATGCAAATTTCAGCAGCCAAAATGATACAAAATAGCCCCCGAATCATAGCAAAATTACACCCGATGCCCGAAATAAGTCCCGAAATGCAATGGAATGGCCTACAGCTATGTCAAACATGCACAATATGGACATGAAGTGTAAAGACAGATGCTAGGAAGTCCCTAAACTAGCATTTTTCCAGTACAAAGTATGGCCAAACAACAATCACAAGTATGGCAAAAATAGCATGCAAAAATGGGGGAAAAGAGGGGAATAATGAAGCAAGTGATATATGCAATGCTCAAACTGAAAAATACAGTTCTACAACATTGAAGAGGGACTAAAAATATGCACATTTAAAAGAGATGACATTCCCCAATTCAGTATGTAGATATGCTCAAAATAGCATGCAAAATATGAGCCAACAAAGGCTATAACATGAGGTATCAAAAGGATGCACCAAACAGCCTAAGACCCTTAACAAAACATGAAGAATGAGTTATTTTAAGACTCTTTCAAAGCCTGATGAAGGCTCAAAAACAGAAGCATGATGAGCTAGCAAGGCATGCAAAAATAAGGGGGTATAAGAGGGTATAACATGAAGTACCAAAAGTATTCACCAAATAGCATAAGACCCTTAACAAAACATGACAAGAAGGCAAAAATAAGGCTCTTTTCAGGCCTGATGAAGGCTGAAATCAGAAGCGAAATAAGCTTAAAAAAGGCATGCAAAATGGGGCCAAAGAGAGGTACAAAGAGAGGCCATGCATGGAGGCCCCAAACAAGATTGATCCCTTCTACAATGTTGTAGAGGGACATAAAATAAGCTCAATATCAGTTAATGGCATGCTCAAAATCAGACTTCAAATAGGCTGAAGAAACCATGCAATTTTACGGTAAATTGGAAGAATTACAAAACAAGTGCATGATAGAACCACCAAACATGGTTGAACCCTTCTTCAATGTTGAAGAGGGGCTCAAAATAGGCCCACTCACAGTTTATATCAGGTCGAAAATGGATCACTCATAATCTAAACAAGGCATGCAAAATATTGGCACAAAGAGTGATATTGAAAGAGGTGTATCATAGAGGTGCCAAACAAGGTTGAGCCCTTCTACAATGTTGTAGAGGGGCTCAAAATAAGCCTAAAATCAGTAGGGTTCGGAGCCCAAAACAGAGAGCAAGTAGGGTAAAGAATTGATGCAAAAATGTGCTCAAAAGGGGGAAATAGTGACTTACCCTTGAAGATCAAGCTTTTGTTGCTTCTTGGCTTCAATTTGTTGCTTCTTAGCCTCTGAAAAATCCTCCTTTGCTGCTGGAATGGAGGTGGTGATGGTGAAGCTTAGGGTTGATGAACAAGTGGGCTAGAAACTTGAAGGTTTTTGGAGCTTTTGGAGAGGGAAATGGAGGCAATGGGAGATGAAGTCTTGAGAAGAAATTTGCTAACCCTAACAAAGAAGGAGGTCAGCCCCTTAAATGGGCAAGAAAGGGGTGTAAAAGGGAGGGAAATGCATCCAAGCTTTCCCTCCCAAAATATCCCTCGGAGGCAAAAGATATTTGGAAAAACAGCTGGACAGTTGTAAAGTGGTCAAAAGCAGGAAGCAGGCCGGCCAGGTGCTTTTCTTGAAGATGGCCGGCCGGCCACCCCACTGGTCGGCCAGCCACTTCCCATGGCCGGCCGGCCATGGCCAAAAATGAATTGAACAATTAATGGCCGGCCACCATATTTTGGTGTCCTCCCAGGTGTGTAGAACAAGACCCCATGGTTGGAATTTGGCAACTCTGAAACAGGAGGCACAACATTCAACTTGAAAGAGAGGCTCAAAAATGAAAATAACAATTACTGGCCGACCACCACTTTTTAGGGTCCTCCCATGTCCCCTCATCACAAATATGTAGTCTCGGCTCGAAGAAAATATCCCTAGGGTGTTCAACATTAGCCCGGAAGTGAACAAAACGGACGCCGGAGGAGCGAAACTGGTTTTCTGAGACAATTGCTGTCCTCCCACCCTTCAGTGATCTTCCTGGTGCTAAAACAGAGGTACCTGCCAAAATTGAACAAAAACTAATGCAAAATGAATGCTCGGGGCCCAAATCACGCAGTTCGGGGTCCCGAAAATGGGCTGTAAGCACCGAAAGTGGCGTTCGGCCACGAAGTGGGTATCTGAGACCCCAGTGTCCCTCGGTATGGAGTAAATGAGATGCATGCCAAAAACCGGAGAAATCGGAGATGGTTGGGCGGTCCCGAGCCGAGGCACACGGCCTGACGGCTCCGAAAATCGGGAACCGGGCTCCGAAATGGGCAAAATGGCCTACGGCCACGAAATGTAGCCCACGGCCACCGAGAGATAGCCTACAGGACCACTCCCTTCCCTTAGGAAAGAAAACAGAAAAAAATCGAGTCTGGTTCGCAAACCGAGGCAAGGCACAGAAGAGAGTTCGGAAGTCCGGAGGCAGGGCGCACGGCCGCGACTCTGAGACTTCTGAACGAGCACAGTATGCAACACTACCAAGCGCTCAATCGGTGACGTCTGAGTCTTAAGGTCGGTCAAAAATGGGGTGTCTACAGAACTCCTCTTTATTTGGATGAGCCAACTTTCAAAAGAAGCAGACTTACATTTGCGAGAATTTGTATTGAAGTGCCAGCAAATAAAGAGATCCCTAAGTGTTTCAAAATAAATCTTGGTTATGGTGACCCATATGAGATTCAAGTTGAGGTACCATGGAAGCCTCGAAGGTGTGATGGTTGTAAGACTTTTGGCCATACCACTAATTTGTGCCCTCAAAAGCCAAAGTCTTTGAACCCTCCCTCCTTCAAACATGAGTGGAGAGTCAAGGACACTAAAACACAAATTTTGACTAAATGGGAAGTGGGGAAGAAAAAGGGGAGAGATAGTGGGCAAGGTTCAACGCCATTGATCAACAAAGAGAGAGAGACGTAATCTTCTGTCCCCTCAACATCTCGTGCCTTTGATGTCCTTAAATCGTGTGATATGGACGAGTTAGAAAATGGAGATTCAAGTCAAGAGTTGAGAAATAGAGGGAGTCCATCTCCAAGTGATCCTAGTTATGGGGAGACTTCAAAAGAGGATAACAGAAGAAAACTTAAAGCGAAACTTCATGACTTGAAGAATGCTAGAAGGAAATTCTGAATCCTTATTTTGTTGGGAATGTTGTGCTTGTTTTCTATAAGCTCAGTTTGTCTTTTGATGGAGTAGTTTATTTTGTTTATTTTTGTGCTCCCATCAAAAGCTGTGTATTGAATTTCATTGTATATCTTTCTTTTTTGGTTATAGTATGACTTACTTATCCAAAAAAAAAAAAAATAATCATGCAAAGATGTGTTAAGAATATAACATTTAAAATATATAAATAATTACTGATATACAATCAGAGGTGAGATCTATACATGGGAGTCATTGTATGTGAATCTCACCCTTTATTATTTTAATTTTTGTGTTTTTAATAGCAAGACAACTCTAACCTCGGTTGTTTTGACCAAATGGCCACTTTCAAAGCTTTGATTTTAATTTTAAGGTATTTGGCAAGAGGTTTTTTTTTACTAAAATAGTTAATAATATCTTATATATTAATTTATTATTTTTTCTCTCACAATCATATATTTAACTATAAAAAAAATTCACAAATTATCTTAAATATAACTTTTTTTTTTTTTTACCTCATAAAATAATAAAAATCAAAGCAAATGGTTTGGGCTTCTATCAGCGAAGATCAATTTCACTTTCCTTGGCGGCTTTGTGTATAAATAAACGATTTTGACTACCCTGGTAAGACTTTTATTGAAGGAAATTCTTGGGTTGGCTTAGTCAATCAAAGTTTGGTCAAATATTATCCTTATTTGTGTCATGGTTTTTACCTCACCCACGATGTCATCCTCCTTCTAAATGGTCAATTAACAAGCAAATACAGAGCACAATCACTTTATTGACGAAGTTTCCAATTTACCCAATAACTTCCACATGCAAGGAATTCAATGCAGTCCACTCGATAAGTTATTTGATAATTCTAAAATATTTTTAAATGATATTTTATAAGTATTATAATTAATAAAAAAAATAAAATTTACAATTTAATATTAGATGTTCGAGAATAGTAAAGAACATGATATTTAATAATTGATAATAGTATTATCACAAGTGTTTCAAGACAACTTAATAATTTTTGTCCATAAAACCTAGCATTACGTGATAGAAAGCAATCAAAGCGAATTAGACTTCTTTGAGTAAAAAAGTAGTAGTAAAACGGTTAAACAACCCCCTCCCTCCCTCAATCATAAAATCAGAGTATAAAAAACACCAATCACTTGGATTGTATTTCCAACAAGAGAACCAAAGTTCGTTTGGTCTCCAACATACAAATGTCTACAAATATCAACACATTCAAACCCAAAATCATCATCAGAATATACTAAACTAAAGTTAAAGTAATCAAAGCTCTCATTTGTTCCAAGAATTCATAACCACATTATTGAAATGCAATTTTAGCATTAGAAGAAGCCCTTGAGAACTCCATCATCTGTGACTTGATTCTCTCTCTCCGATGGGTATCTCTAGAATTGTAGTGTCCTGGACAAATAATCATCTCTTCCAACACCTTTCCATGTTTGAGCAAAAACTTTGCTAGACTAATATCATTCTCACATTCTGAAAACCCTTGAATTTTCACTACCTTTAGGTTATGCAAGAAGAACTTCAAGGCTTGAGTTTGCAAGTCCCAGTATCGCTCTTCTCCTGAGTTAGACAAGTCCCACAATTCCCTGTTCCATTGCTGAAATAGGGATGAATCATCAAAGTATAAGCTGTTACTATAGATATATACATAAAAATGCAATTTATGTGTTGGGGATAAGGTTAGTGTGTATGGTTGGCTACTCACTCTCCTTTCAATCTTGTAATCGTTAGCAATCTTGATGATGAGAGTGTGGAGATTAGAAGAGCTTCTAAATAGGCATGCTAGAGCTGGAATGTTATGTTTGTTGAAACCGGTGCATAATTCCAAGGTTTTGAGCTTGTTAAAGGGATTCAGAACACTTGCAAAATGTTTGTTCTTTGACAGAATCTGCAGCCAATAACAAAATGCTATGTGAATTATGAAATGTGTCCATGAAAGGAGATTGTGATCCTCTCCATTATATATTTGCAATGGAGAGGTTCCATTATATAGAACACTTGCAAGTGTTTGTTCTTTGACAGAATCTGTAGCAAATAACAAAATGCTATGTGAATTATGAAATATGTCTATGAAAGGCAATTGTGATCATCTCCATTATATATTTGTAATTGAGAGGTTCCATTATATCATCCACCTATTGAGTATAATAATCTTTTTAAATTTAAAATAATTATAAATTTATATTTCTATTTTATAGCCATTAGATTTGTAATGAAAATCTTCCATTCCATTAATGCATGTAAGCAATAATGTTTGTGTGGGAAAATTTAATTCACAATTTGGTTTTGTAGAAGTAGGGTTAAGTGTTTGATATATAGCTACATAGGAATATGAAATGTTCCTGCGTCGAGGGAGGTGAGTTACATTGATTAAAATCTTCTATGAAGGATGTGCTATGGTGATTATTGTAAATCAAATATATTGGCATGTTTAGGTAAGTATTCTGTTTGTATTCTAAATTCATATGAAAAATGCTCTGTACATCTCCTATAGCCGTACATCTTCACATTTTCTCCCAACCAAAAATGGAGAGATTCAGATTAAATCTCGGCCACACAGAAAGAAATAAATGGTCATAATTTTCCACTTTCACTTGAAGTATGGTTGCCAACACTTTGAAATATGCTTAAAAACCAAAGAATTCATCTAAATTTTAACAATGTGGACATTTCAAATGTAAGTTGCACCAAGAATGTGAAAAGATTATGAAGTAAAATATATACCTCAACACATTGGCTCTCAAGTGTCAAACTTTCGACATGAGAAAGACCAGTTAGAAAATTTGATATACTCCAACGCTTTGCTACAGTTATGTCATCATGAAGTACAAAGAAACCAACGGAAGCCTCATGAAGAGAATTCAAGTTCTCCAAACAACTGCTCTCAGTAATAGCATTATATTCCCAATGAATAATTTTAAGTCTTGGGGCTTCAATCTTCACCAAACTATTACTACTATAAGCATCAAAACAACTCGCAACGCGTAATTTCTCTAGTTTTCCACCCAAAATGTTCAAATCATTCAATTGAAAACAGTTTTCTAGGGTTAAATCTTCGAGCCCTCGGCAACCAACTTTGAGATTTTTCAACCCGAAACAAGCATCAAGACTCAACTTCTTGAGAAGAGGGAATGAAGACTCTGTGAACAAATCAACAAGAGAGGACTGTTGATATAAAATGACTAGTGAGAGGGACAATGTGTGGAGTGATTGGAAACCACTCTTCATTATCGACAATGGAGGCAATCTAAAACCTGGATAACGAGACTTTAACTTGAAAACCCGCAATGATTCACAAGTGGTAACACATCTTGGGAGGTTAAAGTAATCATCCGTTGCGACTTCAATATCAAGCTCTTGAACATTACGCCTCACAGCACAGCGGATCAAGCTGTTTAAGCGAGAAAAGCTCAATTGTGCGCAGAAACGAAGGATTCTTAGATCAGAATTCTTGTCGCGAAGAGCTAGAACCGGGATGATAAAGTCCATTCCTTGAGCTAGAGGAGAGTGAACCCTTTTGCGAGTGCTCGAATATTTGATAATGGTTGATGAAAAATGGCCAACTGAGTTGGTTGTGGTGGTGAAATCAAGATCAGGGAACGAGGACCATATCGATCGCCATCTTTTCGACAAAACGCTGGTTTGGGCAATGGATTTGATGGGTAGAAGGAAGAGAATATGATGAAGAACAGCGTCCGGGAGGTCGCTGATCCAATCTTCGCCTGTTTCGGTTTCATTTTCTGTTTTTAAGAGTCTTTTTTTCTTGGCAGATCTTGTTTCCATTATTATTATTATTATTTTGCTGGGTTTGTTTTTGTTTTGAGTGTTTTGATCTCGTTGTTGGGAGAGTATTATGAGAGGTTGGTTTAGGGTTGAAACTTTCAATGATGAAGAAAATGTGCTATATGATACGAGAACAGCGCTAGAGTTTGTTTGTAAGTAGAGATCTGAAATAACAAATAAATAAAATAAAGGGTGTAACATCAATAAATTGTCAATAGATATCTTATAAATTGTTTGATTTTTTTTCTTTTTTCTTATGATGGAAATGTCTCATTCAATTGTAAATTACATAACCGGTCAAGTATAAACATACGAATGTTAAATGTTGATGGACAAATATGAATTTTCTCATAATATTGAAATTACTAAACGTAACACTTCAAAAAAAAATAAAAATTTAGTATGCTTTTCTCAAACATAACACTCTAATGTAACACTTAAAAAACGTAACATTCCAATGTAATATACTAAAAAATTCTTTAGTATTACTTTCTCAAACGTAACATTCTAAAAAAACTCTTTAGTGTACTTTTTTCAAACGTAACACTCCAATTAATGTAACACACAAAACTCTTTAATGTACTTTTTCTAAACATGACACTCCAAAAATGTAATTCTCTAATATAACACACTAAAAAATTTCTTAGTATACTTTTTTCAAACATAACATTTCAAAAAAATTCCTTAGTTTATTTTTCTCAAACGTAACATTCCAATCAATGTAATACACAAAAACTCCTTATTATACTTTTCTCAAATGTAACACTCAAATGCAACATACTAACAAATTTCTTAGTATACTTTTCTCAAACGTAACAATATAACATTCCAAAAAAATTATTTTGTATATATATATTTTTCAAATATAACACTTTAATCAATGTAATATACAAAAACTTTTTAGCGTACTTTTTTCAAACGTAACACTTTAATATAACACTCCAATATAACACTAGAAAACCACACTAACAAAAATGTAGATTTCCATACTTGACAATTAACATTTCAGCCATCAATCCTCCTCAAAAAAATCATCCACACCTCACCTTTCTATTCTCATCCAAAAAATGAATAAGAAAATTAGAAAAATGAATCAACAAAGAGTATTCACTTAAACTCAAATGGCACCAAATCAAATAAATATAACTTTTCAAAACAAAAAGGATTAATTGGTTTATAAGAAAACTCTTAAGACTAAATAGATCAGCATTTCCCCATATGAGATTTATGGGTAAATTTTCTTAAAATAAAATAGATTAAATGGAGGGAAATTTTTTTAGGAGATTGATAAATAATTTTCATATTTTAGACTTGTAATCCATATAGTCTCACATCTTTTCTTGTGATCCATGTAGTCATTTTGGATGTGTAATGACTCATTTGTCCGCCACATTGAAGTGTTACATTTGGGGAGTTACATTGGAGTGTTACGTTTGAGCAAAATATACTAAGGAGTTTTTTTAGTGTTAGTGTTACATTCGAGAAAAGTACACTAATGAATTTTTTAGTGTGTTACGTTGGAGTGTTATGTTGGAGGAATTTTTTTAGTTTGTTATGTTAGAGGAGTGTTACATTTGAAAAAAAAAATACACTGTTTGGTAACGTTTACGTTTTCAGTTTATATTCATAAAAATTTTATAAACTGATTTTTATTTATTTTTAGAAAAACATAAACTACAAACGAGTTTGGTAATTGACAAAATATTTAAAAAATTTTAAAAATATAAAAAAGAGTGAGAAATGGCAAGTGGTGGCAAGTGGCGGCGGAAGACGGTGGTGGAAAGTGATGACGGTGGGTGGTGGCCGGTGGGTGGGTGACGGTGGCAGGTGGTGGGTGGTAGCGAGTGGGTGGTGGTGGTGGTGGTGATGACGGGTGGTGGGTCGTGGTGGCTGGTGGGTGACGGGTTGTGGTGGCTGGTGGGTGACGGGAGATGGGTGGTGGTGGGTGGTGGCAGGTGGGTGGGGGGGTGGTGGTAGGTAGGTGGCGGGTGGTGGTGGTGGGTGAGTGGGTGGGTGACGGTGGCGGGTGGTGGATGGTAGCGAGTAGGTGGTGGTGGTAGTGGATGGCAGATGGCGGGTGGTGGTGGGTGGTGACGAGTGGTAATGGTGGGTGGGTGAGTGACGATGGCGGGTGGTAGCGAGTGGGTGGTGGTGGTGGTGGTGGTGGCGGGTGGTGGGTGGTGGTGGCAGGTGGGTGGCGGATGGCCGGTGGTGGTGGGTGGTGGCGGGTGGTGGTAGGTGGATGGGTGACAGTGGCGGGTGGTGGGTGGTAGCGAGTGGGTAATGGTGGTGGGTGGTGGTGGCGGCAGGTGGGTGGCGGGTGGTGGTGGCGGGCGGGTGGCAGGTGGCAGGTGGTGGTGGGTGGCTGGTGGTAGATGGTGATGGCAGGTGGGTGGTGAGTGGTGGTGGCGGGTGGTGGTGGCGGGCGGTGGATGATAGTGGCGGGTGGTGGGTAGTGGCGGGTGGATGGCAAGTGGGTGGTGGTGGCGAGGGATGGGTGGTTGTGGCGAGTGGGTGGCAAGTGGGCGGTGGCTGGTGGGTGGTAGGTGGGTGGTGGTGGCGGGTGGTGGGTGGTGGTGGCAGGTTGGTGGTGAGTGGTAGTGGAAGGTAATGGTGGGGGGTGGTGGCGGAAGACGGTGGTGGAAAATGGTGGCGGGTGGTGATTAGTGTTGGGTGGTAAAAAAAAAAAAAAAACTGAAAACTCAAAACGGAAACACATTTTTTGAGTTTACACTTTTTGGCCAAATTTATAAACTGAGACCACTGATTTATAAATCAAAAATTTACCAAACAAGTTTTTATTTGAGTTTTTAAAATTTTTGTAAATATAAACAAAAAACTGAAAACGTAAGTGTTACCAAACGGTACCTAAGTTTTTTAGTGTTAGAGGAGTGTTATATTTGAAAAGAGTACACTAATGAGTTTTTTAATGTGTTATGTTAGAGTGTTACTTTTGAATAGGGCTGCAAACGAGCCGAGCCGAGCCGAGCTGAGCTTTGCTGGGCTCGAGCTCGGCTCGTTAAGTTATCGAGCTCGTTTATTGAGCTCGAGCTCGGCTCGATAAGGGACTGGGCTCGAGCTCGGCTCGGCTCGTTAATTTTTATCGAACTCGAGCTCGGCTCGGCTCGGCTCGGCTCGGCTCGATAAATTTTTTTTAATATTATTTATATTATTTAAATATAAATATTTAAATAAAAAATATTATTTAATATATAAAAAATGCATTTATATTATTATTTATATATATATTTATATATTTTTAATATATAAATAATGTATTTATATATATTTATATATTATTTAATATATAAATAATATATTTATTATATAATTTAATTAAAGATAAACGAGCCGAGCCTACCGAGCCGAATACATGTGAGTTCGAGCTCGGCTCGTTAACGAAACGAGCCCAATAATCGAGCTCGAGCTTGGCTCGTTTACTAAACGAGCCGAGCCGAGCCGAGCCGAGCCCTTACCGAGCCGAGCCGAGCCTGTTCACGAACAGCTCGGTTCATTTGCAGCTCTACTTTTGAAAAAAGTACACTAAGAAATTTTTTAGGAGTATCACATTTGAGTGTTACATTAAAATGAAAGAAACGTGATTCAAAAATTGAATCCAACTTCTCTAAGATGGCATCCCTCAGTGAGGAAGTAGAAACGTCCACCAAATCATACCAAAATTTCAAATAGAATTTTACGGTAAGGGTATCAAAACAAACATGACATATCAGTATATTAGAAAATCCATGGGACTGGTTGGAGTAACCAATTCCCATATGAGACTTTCTGATAACTTTCTCAATTTTTTTTTAGTATTACTATCACATATTATTTATTTTCTGAGTAATACTACAGACTCATACTTAATTACTCAAAAATTATCTAGAATTAACATTATGTAATTCAGATTTATTTTACACATAAATTCACACTACACAAATTTAATCTTGACTACACAATCACTCATCCAAAAAATTCATCCAAAAAATTCTAGGTGGATAAGCTAGGAATCCCAAACTTTTCCTTATTTTCTACATTGCCACTACATTATTTTGGACGAGAATATTGTATAGATATATATACTACTTCCAAAATTTTTTTAGCCTGATACCCCGTGTTTATTTTAGGACAAATTACATGGTAGTTCTTATTTTTTAGTTCTCGTGTCATTTTAATCCGTATAATTTTAATTAGTTTGATTTTGATTATGAATTTATGATTTTGTCTTAATTTTAGTCCAATTAATTATAAATCTTAGCATTTTTTTTTTATGAAAAACATGCACATAAGTGTCATGTGTTATATTTTTAAAAGCAAAATTATAAACTTACTCTACTCAGTTAGTTAATCTCAATCAATTTAGTAATAATTAAAAAAAAAAAAAACACTAACTATGTTATCAATTGGAACAAATTGAAATAAAATCTAAAATTAAATGTTAAAATTAAGCCAATTAAAAATATAAAAACTAAAATAATACGAGAAATAAAGTATATATAGGACCACCTGTATAATTTGTCATTTATTTTGAGGTTCCACTCTTGATCAGCTTCGGTCGTGAAATTCAATCACTATGTTTTCAAAAAAAAAAAAAGAAAAAAAAAAAAGGAAATTAGTTTGAAAATATATATCCTAAAAAGAGAGAGAGAGAGAGAGAAATGCATATGAGAATTATGATTTTTTTCATCTTTTTCAACAAACTAGCTTTCAGATTTATTTATTTATTTATTTATTTTTGTGTCTCTTCCAAATTTTGAAAACGGAACTAAACAAAACGAATAATATTTATCAACATAAATTTTCATTGCTAATCCCATAAAATTAGGGGTGGGGCGCGGGTCGGTTGTGGTCACAGAACTGCTAATCCACCATCCGTCCGTCAGATTAACGGATTGAAGAAAATCAATCTGCATTCATTCGTCAATCCGGCGGATGTGTATTGAGCGGATTGGCGGATGGATGTGAATCGGTTTGGTGATTTAAAATTTAACAAATTTTCAAAATAATTCAACTTGTATACTTCCTCAAAAAAAAAAAAAAACAAAAAAAAAAATATATATATATATATATATTATAATCAATGACTTAAAAAAATATTACAATCACTGCATGCCTTATCTACACATTACAATCACAACATACCTCATCCACAAAAGTATTACAATCTGTGGTTCTTAAAATATAAAAACAATTTAAACCACCAAAACCATAATCAGAACAGTAATAGAGATTGTATGCCTCTGTATTGTTACATCTATATCTGTTTTTGAAAACAAAAACCAACCACCATATATCATCTTTTTTATTTATTATCTTTAGAGTTAGATTTCAAAACTAAAAAATATAGATAATAATACATTTATTTTTTTTAATTCAAAAAATATATTCAAGTTGAAAACTTTTTTTCAACAGAACATATTCAACAGAATATTAACTCTTTTTCAATTGAAAACACAAACTGAATATCTAAATAAATTGAAAACACAAAGTCTTACAAATTACTACAGGTGCTTGCGGTTTGGTGGTTCGGTTGCGGCCAAAGGAACCTCAAATCTGCCATTTGTCCAAAGTTAGGCGGATTGAAAAAAATCAATCCGCAACCGTCTGCTCGTCATTACGCATCCGTCCAAAATGCATCAGATTGGTTCGGTTTGATCGGTTTGGGCGAATCGGTATATCCGCTGATCACCCTTACATAAAATGACGTGATTATAACCAACATAATCCTCACTATGGTATTGATAGTCTCACCCCATGGATTAGCTACATTGCTTTCTTCTTCTTCTTCTTCTTCTTCTTCTTCTTCTTCTTCTTCTTCTTTTTTATGAGAAAGCAAGAACTTGATATATTATATATTTGACAATATGTCGTCAATTAAAGTATATCGAAATATAAAATAAATCTAAAAAAAGATAAAGAGAACCTTACCAATCTCCGTACATAGTGAAAAATAAAACTCCACAACAAAAGGAGAAAACCTCTACATAAAGAGGTATTATTGCAAAAAAAAAAAAAAAAAAAAAAATCACTACCAAACAATTACTTAATACCTTCACGAGTTATTCATCATCACAATTGGTAGCTGTGGTACGTTAATCCCCACATCTATATTACAAAATAAAACGTGACAATAGAGTGTAGATCTGTAGCAGTAGAGTGTAGATTTGCAATGGTGGAGGCGGAAATGCGACGGTGGTGGTGGATCTAAGATGGTAGCGGTGGTGCATACATAGGTGGAGGTGATAGTTGATGAACGATTGCAACGGTCGAACGACGATGGTGGTGGAAGTAGATCACAACCTTGGCGGTGGCGGTGGCAGTAGACGACGACGTTGGCAGTGGCTAGTGGTTGTGTGATATTTTTTGAAAAATGGTAGAGAGGGAGAGAGAGAAGAGAGAGAGAGAGAGAGATGAAAAAACAATATGAAAAGATTTGATAGGTTTGAATTTAAAGAAGGAAATATAGTTGATGGAGGATTTATTGTCGTATTTAAAAATCAACAAAACTTAATGGTATTTAAGTTCTATAAATAGATTGTTCTGCACATGCGATGGAAGACTCCGCACGTGCGGCGGTTTCACCCGCAAGTGCGGCAAATGGAGCAAGCCTTTAGTGGTAGATTGCGGAAACTGCAAGTAGGGATGAGGGGCACCACACGTGCAGAGGAAGTCACCGCACGTGCAGTTGATCGCATTGTTTCCTCGAATAACACTTTACAGTACAAGATATGGCCTTAAGGGAAGCCCAAAAGTATCACATAAATATGTCATATGTTACTTCAAAAATATTTTAAAATTTTCTTATAATGAGTCTCTTTATGTTCATTAGATATGTTGCTTCTTTTTTTTTTTTATTTGACATATAAATTTGCACTTTTTTTCCGAACAAATTAATATATTGCAAATAAAACCCCAAACTCCTATGTTGTATTTTTTATTGATTAAAAGTATCACGTAGAAAGTATTTAAAAAAACTTCTATTAAAAAAGTATATATCTTTATTTTCATTAGACTATTTTTTTTATTTGACATGAATTTGCACTATATATGCGACAAATTAATATATTGCAAATCTGACATATGTCAAATCTAACAATTAATGGCCATGTTTGTTTGTCTCTTTGGAGATGGGGATTGGACTAATAGTGTTGGGGACCCACCTAAAGAATGTTTGGTTAGGGACATTAGTGAGGGGATTAACTATCCACTTGGACTAGTAATCCCCTCCATTAGTAGGATTACCAATCCCATTGGAGGGGTTGAGATTAGAAATTGAGTGAGGTGATTAGTAAATTTTTGAATGATTCTTAAGAAATTTTTTTTTATTCAATCACTCTTACTCACTTATAAGATCGGTGGCGGCAGAGTGTAGATCTGCAACGGTAAAGTGTCTATCTGTGATAGTAGAGGTGGAAATGCGACAGTGTTGGTGGTTCTAAGATGGTAGTGTTGGTGCATACATCGGCGGTGGTAATAGTTGATTAACGATTGTGGTGGCTGAACGGCAGTGGTGGTGGAAGTGGATCATGACGTTAGCCGTGGCCAGTGGTTTTGCAAATTTTTTGGAAAAATGGTTGAGAGGGAAAGAGAGAGAATGGAGAGAGATGAAAAAAGAATATGAAAAGATTTGATAGATTTGAATTTAATGAGGGCAATATAGGTGATGGAGGATTTATTGGTGTATTTAAAAAGTCAATAGGACTTAATGGTATTTAAGTTCGATAAATAGATTGCTTTGTACGTGCGATGGAAGGCTTCACATGTGCTGCGATTTGTCCCGCACGTGCAACAAAGGGAGAAAGCCTTTGGTTGGAGATTGCGGGAAACCGCACATGCGGGCGAGGGGATGTGTAGAGAAAGTCACTACATGTGCAGCTAAGCGCGTTTTTGCTTCGAATAACACTCTCCAGTACAAGATATGGACTGAAGGGAACCCCAAAGATATCATATAAGTATGTCATATGTTACTTGAAAAATATTTTTAAAATTTCTAATAATGAGTCTCCTTGTTTTTATTAGATATGTCGCTATTTTTTTTTTCTTTGATATATGGATTCGCACTTTTTTTTTCGAACAAATTAATATATTGCAAATCAAACCCCAAACACCTATGTTGTATTTTTTATTGATCAAAGTATCATGTAAAAAGTATTTAAAAAAAATTCTATTAAAAAGTATATATCTTTATTTTCATTAGTCATATTTCTATTTTTTTATTTGACATATGAATTTTCACTATATATGCGACAAATAAATATATTGCAAATCAGACTCATGTCAAATCTACTAATTAATGGCCATGTTTGTTTGGCTCTTTGGAGAGGGTGATGGGACTAATAGTCTATGGGATCCACCTAAAGAGTGCTTCGTTGGGGACATGAATGAAGGGATATATTCCTTTGGACTTGTAATCCCTTCCACTGGTAGGACTACCAATTCCATGGGAGTGGTTGGAATTAGAAATTGAGTGAGGGGATTAGCAAATTTTTACATGATTCTTAAGCAAAATATATATTTTTTTAGAAGAAAAAAATAATTATAATATTAAAAAAATACTAAATGTTTAAAAATATTAATTTTATATATTATTTATAGTGTTACTAATTCAGTGGTGTACAAACAAACATTTTTTTATTCTACATCTCCAATCTAATACCATCATATTAATAATTTTCTCTCAATCCCACCATACTCTTAATCCCTCTATCCTATGGAGCCAAACAAACGTTGCCAGTTATCTAAACTAATACAACAATGAAGCATTAATGAGTATTTTAGAATTCTAGCAATCTAATTCTCGTAACCTGTCCTGTTGACCAGATTTATTTACCCATAAGTCCTATTTTATTTTTCACCTATCAATATGTCTAAAATGCCCTCTCTTCACTTTTTTCATCCCTATTATTCACACTGCTATGACTACACCTCCGATCGCCGATAATCATATCCGGTGATAGTTTCTGGGGATCACCTCAGGTAATAGTTTTCAGTGACATTTTTTTGGATTTTTTTTTCAACAAAAATAAACACCTGTCATCATCACATCACTACTATCACCATAAACAAGCCTCAATCATTCATTCTTACACACTCACTCACAAACATTTACATACACACACTCACTCACTCACTCACTCACTCACTACCATTTACTTATCTACTTATTCACTCACAGAAACACAACCACACATAGACATATACACAGAAAAAGTTAACAAAGACTAATATAATAAACTAATCAAAAACACATTTAGCGATAAATTTATCATAGAAAAAATTACTAATAAAATCACTCATAATTTTATCAATGATGAATTTATCACTAATCAATTTTTTTTAAAAAAATTAAGAACATAAAATTTTATTCTCTCACTCTTACTCACTTATAAGATTGGTGACAGCGGAGTGTAGATCTGTGAGGGTAGAGATGGAAATATGATGGTGGTGGTGGATCTAAGATGGTAGTGGTGGTGCATACATCGACGGTGGTGATAATTGATGAACGGTCACGGTGGTTGAACGATGACAGTGATGAAAGTATATCACGACATTGGTGGTGGCGGTGGTGGTAGACGACGACACTGGTGGTGACTAATGGTTGTGTGTAATTTTTGGAAAAATGATAGAGAGGGAGAGAGAGAAGAGAGAGAGAGAGAGAGATGAAAAAATAATATGAAAAGATTTGATAGATTTGAATTTAATGAGGGCAATATAAGTTATAGAGGATTTATTGGTGTATTTAAAAATCAACAAGACTTAATGGTATTTAAGTTCCATAAATAGATTGCTCCGCACATGCGATGGAAGGCTCCGCACATGCAGCAAAGGGAGCAAGCCATTTGGTTGGAGACTGCGAAAAACCGCAAGTATGGCCGAGGGGCACCGCACGTGCAGCTGACCACGTTTTGCCTTGATTAACTCTCTCTAGTACAAGATATGGACTGAAGGGAACCCCAAAGGTATCACATAAATGTGTCATATGTTACTTTAAAAATATTTTAAAACTTTCTAACAATGAGTGTCTTTATTTTTATTAGATACGTTGCTAGTTTTTTAATTTGACATATGGATTTGCACTTTTTTCGAACAAATTAATATATTACAAATCAGACTTATGTTAAATCTAATAATTAATGATCCAAACTAATATAGCATTAAGGCATTAATTAGCAGTTTACAATTCTAGTATTCTAATTATCATAACCATTAAAGAGGTGCCACCACACATGCTGATTAGTGCAGGCCACACTTAGTTTTTTGGGCTAGGACTTGAACGTGTGGTGGAGTGTGCTCGCACGTGCAATGGAAGGTTCCGTACATGTAGCAGTTTGTCTCGTACGAGTGGCAAATGGGGCAGGCCTTTGGTTAGAAACTGCGAGAAATCGCTTGTGCAGTCGAGCGTGTTTTTGCCTCGAATAACACTCTCAAGTCAAACATCTAGACAAAAAAGAAGTCCAACCCTTAAAATAAATAAATAAAACAAGCAACTAATGTTTTAAAGATGAGCCCTAAATCTAGAGGTGCAACTCAGGCGAGTTCGGTTGGACTGGAAAGTTGCCCAAGCTCATCCCTAATTATGTTTGGAAGTGTCCAAGCCCGCTCAAGCCCATGTAGCTCGACTTTTTCGTGCCTCCTTTCGGAAGACGAATAAACCCTACAGTATCGGACTCCCATGGTTCTGAGTCTGATCTCACAAGTGCAATGTGAAATAGATAAACACCAAAAAGTCAAAATCCGACAAATCTTTTAAAAAATCAATTTTGAATCAAATTGCCAAAAATGGATTGCTTTGCTAGATACAGAGTCGCTACCTAAATATTTTTGAGAAATTTAGAAAACTCATGACTCGTGCCAAAGGGCACGTGTCACCAAGATTGTCTTGGCTTGGGAACTTGGGTATGAGAGGGGAAGGTCATGAATTGAGCACCCCCGCTCACCCGATCAAAGATTGGCCTCTACTAATCATGAAGTGAATCTTATTTACATTATATGCACTTGTTCCAGTTATTAGACTAACATTACTATCTGATGCGCGCACACAAGTATAGACTAATTTGCAAGAATTGGAGCATTTGATTTCATGTTTGTTTGCAAAAAAAGTTTGTGAATGTGCCACTTGAAAAAGTGGGCTTAAACGCACATTTTAATCGAATTATTCCAATTCAAGCAATTAGCCTTCATCCACAAGCATTAAAACAATTTATCAATCAAGCATTTAGCCTTATGGCAAGTATGTTAAACATGGCAACAATCACACGCATGCGATATGCTAAAGCGAATAAAGGCTCACCTAGTACTCCAAGTCAAAAAAGATGAAAGAGTTAGAAAAGTGCATGATCCCAACTATGCAACATGACTAATGCAACACATACGATATGCAATTACTAAGCTCGGCTACTAATATGGCATATGAATCAATTTGATAACATGTGGTCTAAGCACGTATTCAAAGAATATTAACTAATAGTGTAAGTTAGAATCATGCGCCGAGCCTCGGTGCATGCAAGACAATGGATGCAAGGCATGAGAGATGCTAAATGAAACATGATGCCCTAATCTAAGCATCATAAGCTAGTAAATAAAATGGACAAAGACGTGGGGTTGGAAGACGTACAAATTATTACAACATTGGCGCTCTCTCTCAGGAGGATCTGAATGAACTAACTAGCTAAGCTAATTAACTAGCTATTACAAAGCGAATTAACTAATTATTACAAACCGAATGAAGCTAACTATTTTATCTAGTTATTACAACATCACAATCTAACTAATTAATTATACTACTTAATTAATTACAAAATTCTAATTAGCTAACTAATTAATTACAACATGAAGTAACTAAATTAACTACTCTAATTACTCCTCCTCGAGAAACAAGGAATGCTCATGCATGCATGGACTTTCCACCCGAAAAAGCCACTGTTTCTGCTGCCAGATGCCTCTGTTGCACAGCAGAACACTTGCCTAATTTCCACCTCAGAACCAACTTTGTTCTGTTTCAACAAGTCACTGTTGGATTTTGCAAAGGTGGCCGGCAGGCTAGAAGTGGTGGCCTATCGGCCACAAATGATGGCCTGCCGTCCACAGGAGGTGGCCTGCTGGCCACTGATGCTTGGTTCTTCTCGCTGCAATAGAGAGCAAACAGAGCAAGAGCAGGATATTCTGAAGGGTTGTTTGCACAACTTACCCCTCCTTATCATCAAACAGCTCAAAGGAGTGGTAAACTTGATTCACAAACCATTAATCGATGCAATTTTATTGCATGATGGCCTATGAACCAAAGTGTGCAAATTCAATAAATGCAACAAATAAAGACTCTCAAACCCCCTCCCAATCATGGATTGATTAAGGGTAGTGGTTAACATTGATTCTTGAACCATTTACATCACTAACAAGTATGAAACGATTCAAGACTCAAGGGTTCAATCAACGTCCGATTGAATCCAAACCAAATTATTATCTTGTATCATTTTAGTCCAAGTTTTATTATTCCATTTTAATTACCTTTCCATTCTTTAATTCATTAAGTCCAAAGGTGAGCTTTAAGTCCTCTAATGGAAAGAAGCATCAAACCAAGTGTTGTTTTGGGCATGAGAGAAGCTTCATGCTTCATGCCGTTGGTAATGAACCCCCAAAGGGATTAAACCATTAAGTACAAGACCTTAATCTCATACTTTAAACAAGCAACTAGTTTGAACCAACTTTCAAAGAAAATGAAAAGCCAAGAAATGAGAGAGGTTGCATAGGTGATTAAGAGTGATCACAAGTATGGAAAGCCATAAATAAACACTATCAACTCAAATAGGATGGTGGCTAAGGCCTAAACCACCAAACCTATGAGGACTATTACACTATAAGTATGCAATACAAAGCTCAAATGTAATGAACACTCAAAAACAGTCTTAAAACAGGTCTAAAACAATCCTAAAACATGCTGGAATTAAGCTAACAAAAGATAAAATAATAAGCTAAAACATGGAGCATGCTAGGCTAGTAAACAAACACAAAGAGGGGAGGCTACCCCTTCCATTTTTGAGACTTCAAAACAACATTTTAGCCACTGAAAAAGCTCTGAAAATCAATGTAAAAAATCTCAAAAAGAGATTGTGTAAAGATGGGAAACATAAGGGTAAAGGTTAGAAGAGCAAGGTAGAAAGAAGGGTGAACCACCCCTCCACCCTTTGAGGCCTTAGACCACAGGTTTCAGCCAAAAAATACAGAGTTTATACAGCCCAAAAACAATAGAAAAACGGTAGAAAAACTAGCAACTAAAGCAAAGCAACGAGCAAAGCCTTATACCTCTCGAAGAGAAGACCAATTCTGGGCAACAAATCAAGGCTTACACACCCTCAAAAGCTCAAACTAGGCTCAAAGGTACCTTAACTAAAAGATGATAAGGTTTGGTTTAGAGTGTATAGGCAAAAACTTGCAAAAAGCTAAGAAATTACAAGAAAGAGAGAGAATTGTAGAGAGAGAGAGAGAGAGAGAGAGAGAGAGAGAGAGAATTTTTGCTCTAAAAATTCCAACCTTGAAAATGGAAGGGGAGGCCTCTTATATATAGAAAACCATGCAACTCCCTCGAAAATATCAATACATACACATCTAAGAAGGTGCATGCATCTGTGCCAATAGCTGGCACAACTGGCAGAAAAATATCTGCAAAACAGGCCATATCAGTGGCCGACAGCCAAAATCTGTAGTCGGTAGCCAATAACAGTGCCCGGTAGGCCACAAGAGGTTGCAGGCTTGAAAAACTCTGGTTTTGGTCCAAAAATAAGGCAATAGGTGTGTAGGGTTTGAAAGGCTCAAGGCTGTGGCATTCTGCTAGGGACTTCCGAGCACTTAATAAGCATACACACATTCATCATTGGGTGTGCAAGTGGTGACATCCAAGTCGTAAGGGCGGTCAAAAATGGGGTGTCTACGGTTGCTCCTCTTTGACAGAACTCGGAATCATGAAATGACGTGAGTGAATGTCAAAGTCCGAAGATGACCCATTTTGACAAGGCCGCAAGACTTGGACAAACAATCAAGACAAAAATAAGATGGTTGCGCTCGCAAGCTGCCTACGTATCCCTTTGCAAGAATCAAACCAGCGTAGTTCTGGGACAAGATGCAAATGATATGCACAAAGAAACTTTGAAGCTGGACTCACACACTTCGCGAAGCCTGCTATTTTGAAAACTCATGATCATGCAAGATGATGCAATAATCAATAACATATGCAATAAACAATAACAGGGTAATAACATATGCATGAGCGGCTTCAAGCTTAAAACTAACACAGGTTCCATGCAAAAAGATCTAAGACACACTCTAGCCACGCCAAAACGCGAGACGAGGAAAGAAAACACCGCTCAGGGTCGCGTTTCACGCGTCATGAGAAATTGGGAAATGCAAATCGCCTGGGGTCATGCTTTACACATCCCAAGAAAAGGAGAAAGTCACTTGGGATCGCATTTCATGCATCCCAAGATAAAAGAAAAATTGCTCGGGCTCGCATTTCACGTGTCCCAAGGTAAACCCGTACAGGGCCGCGCTTCACGCGTCCTAAGATAGAGAAAAAACCACTCGGGCTTATGTTTCACAAGTCCCGAGATAAAAGCCACTCAGGGCTACGCTTCACGCGTCTGAGATGCAAGAGAAATCGCTCGGGCTCGCGTTTCACGAGTCCAGAGATAAAAGCCGCTCAAGGCCGCGCTTCACGTATCTTGAGATAAACCTGCCCAGGGCAGCGCTTCACACGTCCTGAGATAGAAAAAAAATCGCTCGGGCTCACGTTTTACGCATCTCGAGATAAAAGCCGCTTAGGGCCGCGTTTCACGCGTCCTGAGATAGAAGAAAAATTGCTCGAGCTAGCATTTCATGCGTCCCAAGATATAAAACAAAAGATGCAAAAAGGAATGAACGTGTGCGATAGATACACAAAGTGAACAAATGTGATAGATGCACAAAGTGAACAAGTGCGATAGAAGCACAAAGTGAGCAAGATTACACATCAATATATTAACAACGCATGTTCCATGCAAGAGAGATAACCGATGTACAATGTTAATTGAAAGCATGTTCTATGCAGGAAACAAAAAAGAGCATATTCTATACAAGAATCATAACTGATGCAGGACACGCGTGCAACATAAGTATACGTGATAATGCACATTCTATGCAATAAAAGAGAACAAATATGTAATTCGACAAAACGACTAAAACCGATATTCAGTGACAACCTCCGATTTACCTCTTGGAGACTTTGCAACATGTTCACAAAGGATACACCTCGTTCATGTTGGCAAGTGGGGAACATTGTGCGCCGAAACACAGTTTTGAGCTCCTTGAGAAACAATCTGGACCCAATAGTGAGCCTTTCATACACTTCTTAGGAAACAAAGACACAAAACAACATCAGGACATAGAGGAGGGCCACCGGCCACTCGCCGGCCACCAGCCGGCCACCAATTCAACTTGCCGGCCACAGATGTGGCCTGCCGGCCACCTACGGGCCACCCGTGCCAGATCGGGGGTAGAAATGTCCTTTCGCCTTGGGTCTTTAAATATACCACCCACACTTTATTTCCTCACTTCTACACATCCGAAAACCCTCTCCCTCTCTCTCTAGGTGCATCTTCTCTCTAGATTTGCGCTTTATACACTTTTTCCAATGCCTCACGCAAACTTTTTTCGTAAAACCCTCTTGATTCTCTACACTCTGAACCGATCAGATTTTGATTTCGTCACTTTTTCTACATTTCCACCACTTTAGGCTTGTTCCCCTCAAGTTTCTCTTGGGTTTCGTGAACTTTCCTTGGTTTTGACCTTTTCTCCAATTTTCTCTCTCCTAGGATTGACTTTTTCCAAGTTTTCCCTCTTTTCTCCATTTTTCTTCATTTTTCACCCACTTTTCACCATTTTCTAGATGGCAGGTGATATGCCTCACGACGGAGCTCTTCCCGAGGTTCCACCTATGCTTCTACCTATAGCCGAAGTAGAGGAGCCAACAGTTGCTGAGGCCGGCGAGGCGGCTGAGGACATTGAGGCTGATCTTGAGGCAGAGTTCGGCCCAGAGCTCGAGCCTAAGCCACTACCACTGAGGGTATGGCCCTTTGACCCTATGACTTATCACCCCCTCACACATATACTGCCACTTGGAGGCATCAGACGCTTCAGCGATTTTGCTCGTGGCGTGCCAGAGGACCTTCTGCTGAGGGAGCCAGCCTCCCACATTTCATCCAGCACTATGGAGGTTGAACTTTATTTTCATGCATTCTTGCCTTTCCTTCAACTGCATTTCTTGCACTGCCTTTCATCTGACTGCTCTTTTATCACTGCCTTTCATCTGATTCACTTGTTCTCTGCCACAGGGAGACTCTCGTGCATATAGGGGGTATGACGCGACCACAGCGAGAGATTGGTATGATGAGCTCCCTGCAGGGGTCTGCGACATCATTGACGAGGCTGGCTTCGGCCTATTTTGCTCCAAACTATTACGCCTCATGGCGAGCCAGCCCCTTCTCAAAGCATTGGTGGAGAGGTGGTGGGACACCACCAACTCCTTTCACCTCTTTACTACTAGGGAGATGACAATGACTCCCTACGACATCGCCATGCTCACAGGCTTAGGAGTAGGGGTGATCCGATCCCCTTTGGCACAGACATGGATGAGTGGGAGGCCGCTTAGATCCACTTGTTAGGAGCGCGCCCACCTCTATATCGGCCAGTTGTGGTGAGATACAGTTGGTTCGTCGAGCAATTCCTCGAGAATGAGCCCGAGACGCAAAAGAAGATGGAGTAGTATGCCCGGGGCTTCCTGATGTTTGTCCTCAGTACCACCTTGTTTCTGAATAGGTGGAACACCGTAGGTTTATACCTGCTGAGCACCCAGGTGACTCTGCCCCAAGTGCGATTTTATGATTGGGGCGGAGCTGGCCTCGCCACCCTCTATGGCTATATAAGCTCCACTTCCCGCATGAGGGGAGAGCGGGTCAGTGGCTACTGGCAAGCCTAGGAGGTATGCACTCCACTTTCTACTTTACACTTATGCTTTCTACTCCACATTTTTTACTTTATATCTGTTCAACACTTGTGCTTTCTACTTTGCACTTTCTATATTTGTTCATGCTCTGTGCCTTTTGTTTTGCCCTTTCTATATCTGTTTATTCCCTATGCTTTCTACTTTGCACTTTCTATATCTATTCATGCTCTGTGCTTTCTGCTTTGTACTTTCTATATCTATTGACACTGTTGATAACACTGTTGCCGTATCCTTGCAGTTGTGGGTTTACGCATATTTTTTAGCTCTGCTCCAGAGCTAATAGAGGAGATCCCCCCTGTTGTCCCTTACTCGCGACGGTACGACGGTCGGTGCTAGTGCCGAAGTCATGAGACCTTCGTCTCCTTCTGCCACTACTTCGGTACAGTGGTCGCCGACGAGGTAACCTGAAACTCACAGTCATTTTTGCTCTAATACTATTCTGATTCATACTTTGGCAATGGACATCAACTAACAATCTATACTTTCTCTGTTTATAGATCTCGTGGCTGCCCTGGGCAATGATGTCGGCCGGGGTGGGGGACCAGTATGCGGGAGCTTGGGTTGCATCTCTCTTTCGAATTTTGCTGGAGGGCCCAGTCTTCCGGGCTTGGTTTCTAAGTGAGCGGTTTGTACACCAGATCGTGGGATTGTCTGATAAAGTCGTTCCCATGCCACCCTTAGCGTCTATGAGGATAGCGGATAGCCTACCGGTTGATGTGATCATAAAGTTCATGGTAGGCCTAGATGCTGACTTCTTTAGAGGAGAGGGCGACTACATGACATTCATTCAGACCCATCTTATGCCTCCTCTAACGGGAGCTCACATAGGCGAGAGAGCAGGAGCTCTTATGGCGGGTGAGACGACTCGGGCGACCAAGGCCCACACTAGAGGAGCTCCCCCCGTTGGGTAGACTACCCGTTGGCCGGAGCTTCCCATTACGCTCACATGTTGGCAGCTGACTGGGACTGCCTACCAAATTCCGATCGAGCCAACAGAGGCAGGGCATGAGTATGTCGGAGTTCGAGGCACGTCTCAGGTATGGACCACACTTTACAATTTGCACTCCACATTTCTATTTCAGATATGTTTATTCTAGACATTGATCAGCCAAATGCATTTGCAGGCACCTATAGAGTATATAGAGAGCCTCCTCGAGCTGGTCGCTTCTCTGATGGACATGGTGCAGATGAGGGAGATGTTGCTTGATCTCCACGGTATCCAGGTAATTTCCTTCAGTTCAGCATGCATTTCATTACTAACTCTATTGTGTACCACGTTATCATACTCTCATTAATACATTGACACTTCAACTGTAGTCTTTCACAAACTACACTGATACAATGCATTGGCACACTGTACTCATACATTATACTCATACTGTATCTGATTTCAACATGACACTTATTCTGCATACTATGCCCGTACTTGATACACACATTATAGCTGATACATGGACAACTATTTTTCTAGATTTCATCCGTGCCAAGGACACCAGCAGTGGCAGCAGCACCAGCACAGGCAGTACTTCCTCCAGCAGCAGAGAGGAGAGAGAGGCAGGCCCCAACACATGGCCGAGATGTGCACTGCAGTTACGGCAGGGATAGAGGCACCTGAGGCCAGAGCAATCCCTTAGAGCCCATTTTGAGCAACGATGATGCTGAGACTAGTGACTCTAAGGAGGCAGTGAGTCGACATTCTAAGTCATCGGAGAGTGGAGATGATGATGCTGGCTCGGGATCCGAGAGTAGAGGTGACACCGAGACAGGCTCTAAGGCAGGGAGTAGAGATGATACCGGCTCTGGTTCAGAGCCTGATTCTAACAGTGGTACTAATAGAGACAGTGCCCTTGAGTCCCCTCCGAGGAAGAGGACGAAGAGGGCCTCTCGAGCCTGAAACGACTGACGCCAATTTTTGTACTTTTTGCTTAGTTTCTTTTTTGTTTGGTAGCATTAACACATGTATAGCTTCAAATTATTATTTTTTTGCTTTTGGAACTTGTACTCCTCTTTTGTAAAAAACCATGATCGGAATAAAACGTCCCAGTTTTTATGAAAAGTGTTGTTATTTTTTTGCACCATGAACACCATATTTGCATGAAATGGACATGGAATCGAATTTGCCAAGAGAGCACTTGATTGAAACAATGTTCTTAATCAGGTAATGAGCCGACCAACAACCAAAATACAAAATACAAAAAATAACTCAATAAAGTAAGCAAAAACAATTCAAATACAAATATAAACACTTGCTAAAACCAAAAGACCTCAAAACACAAAGATTAAGACAAAACACAAGCTGCCAACACTGCTCAGCACACAGGTGGATGGCAGGCCAGAAAGGAGAGTTGCCGGCCACAAAGGGAAGTTACCAGCCAGAGGAGGTGGCCTGCCAGCCATAAGTGTAAGGAACCTCCAGATTGTTGACAACTGGCTTCCACTCATAGCTTTATCTTCTACAAAAGGTCCTCCTTCGTGATTTCTTCTCAAGAACCTCATTTCAGCTGTTGTTGCTTCCACAAATGGAGATATTCCTTGCCGAGAAGCTCACGGATTGGATAACCACTTTAGACGGCACAGAAAAGGTAAATTTCTAGGGTTTCGGCATAAATGCACTTTTCCCATTGAGCCATACTCCACTTTGCTTTCCATTCCTCCATGCCACAGCCCGATGTTAGGACCCGATTACACATGTATTTTGCTTCTAAACACAGGAAATGTGCCCGACTCTTGAAGAATTTCGGGCATTGATGGAAACTTGGTGCAATGAGGAAATCATGCCTCAGCCCCGTTTTAGACACGCCCAAGCTTTGGGACAGATGTGTGGGCTCACTTTGCACGAGGCTCGATCTTTGGCCCACAACGGAGAGCTAGATATACCCAGCTTAATTCATCGATTTTCTGACATCAGTGATAGAGGCGACCTTCTCTGGCAAGGTTTTTGGCAGCATGCCCTCTGTTTATGCATGCTTGCACATTTCTTTCTTGTCCCTAGTTTCGGTGGAACTAGCATTCAGTTGATTGAAGTGGCCCAAGATCTGAAAAAAAGGTAAAAGTTGCATTAGTTTGGTGCTGGCCCATACCTTGATGGGATTGGATACTTTTCGTCGGTGAGAAACCACTAGGTTTGTGGGGAGTCCACTACTTCTTCAGGTATTGTTTCCTACCCTTTCTCATATGTGTTTTTCACATCACTCGGCACTCATGCTTTATTTTTCTCTTCAAGCCCTTTTCTTACTTTTCTTTCAGCGCACATCTCTCTATTCTTTAATCTCTCTTATTTTTCATCCCTTCCCAGGTATGGCTCATGGATAAGCTGAAGGTAGCAAACTCTTGTCCCGAGTATTCAGCTCGAGCTTATTTCTTTCGCCAACGACTAACGGATTTTTCCAACGATGGATGATGGTGCAACTGGATGTGCCACAGATCTGTATTTGACATTGCTTGGCGTTACCCTTGGCTTCATCTGACCGAGATGAGTTACAACATGGCTCGGCACCCTGGTATACAATTGATTGGCCTCACGCACTGCGTGTTCTACTTTCTTTTTTAGTTCAGACGCCAGTTTGGACATGATCAGATTTGCCTAGAGGAGGGGATAGAATATCTGGCTTCATTCCCGTTTTGTGCTTCACACTTGGCTAGGTACCTTACTGCTTCGAGGACGCGAGAGCTTCTGGGCCCTATCCCTAGTTTCAGTTATACCCTTCTAGCGAGTGCCTGGATTGGCTAGAGGATGAGGCACAAGTCAGGCCCACTTTGGCTTTAGAAGCTTCCGCCAGCACGAGTAGAGGACGCAGGAGCACCTGACCTATCTATACCCCTAGTTTATTACTGTGACCTTTTTTTTTCAAGTTTTATGATGTAAAAACAACTTTGATTTGTATCAAAGAGTTAGAGAACTTTATGTTGAAATCAATGGAATTAAAGTTGTGAGCATCAAAATTTTTCCTTTTGGTCCAAAAATAGTCTACGTTTGTAAAAGGTAAAACTTTGAACAAAATTAACTTTTATTAAAATTTTCCAAAACCATTTTCAAAAGTGATCACCACCTGACACGTACAGAATCAATCCTCAAGATGTACAACCCCGAATCAAAAGATCATAACTGCCCCTGATTGAAGACATTACTGCTCTGTATTATAACCAGCTCTTCTACCCAGAATAAAGATCACAACTGAACTCTCAGATAAAGAACAGACAAAGATGACATGATCAGACACATGGACAAAACAGTTGAGTTAGAGGTGATTACGGCCGAACTTTAGGATGAAATTGCCTGCGTATCCCAAAGATGGGAATTAAGCCTTACGTAGTTCAGTTCAGGTTCACTCGAGTATTAACTCTCTCCTTTTGCGCTCTAACTTTTGCCAAAGTCACTTTTTAGGGTTTTCAACCTTACAAGCTCAGTTTTTCTTTATTTCTAATTTTTCATACTCTAACTTTTGCCTAGGTCACCCTTTCGGGTTTTCGGCCTAGCGAGCCTCTCAGGGATAGTATTTCTTCAACTTGTCCATGTTGATCGGTTGTGAAAATTCCAAGCCATCTAAATCCATGAGAATAACCGCTCCACCCGACCAAACAGCTTTAATGATGTAAGGACCAGTCCAATTGGGTCTGAACTTGCCCCTAGGGTCATGGATGGGAGCTCGGTTGTCTTTCAACACCATTCCTCATTCTTTGAGATTCTAGAACTTAACTTTCTTGTTAAAAGCCCTGGCAATTCTACACTGGTAGCCTTGAATATGATATAATGCTTTCAGCATTCTCTCATCAAATAGCATTAACTCCTCAAATCTACTTTGTTGCCAGTCTGCCTCTACTATCTGACACACAGCCATAACTCACAGCGATGGGACTTCTATTTCAATTGGCAAAACGATTTCCATCCCGTAGACAAGAGAATAAGGAGTTGCCCCTGTAGACATCCGGATTGAAGTTCTGTAGCCCCAGAGTGCAAGTGGCAATTTATCTGGCCAGTCCTTGTAGGTCTTAACCATCTTCTACAAGATGTTCTTGATGTTCTTGTTGGCAGCTTCAATAGCTCCATTAGTTTGTGACCTGTAGGTAGATGACTTATGGAAAGCCACATTGTATTTCTCCAACAAGTCTATCATTTCTTTCTCGAAGTGGGAGCCATTATCTGATATGATCCCGTTTGGGACTCCGTACCGGCAAATGATATTATTTCTGATGAACCTAGCCACATGTGATGCCTTTAAGACTGTATAGGATTGAGCTTCCACCCACTTTGTAAAATAATCAATCGCCACTAAGATATATTCATGCCCATTCGACCTTTTTGCTGTGACTGCACCAATAACGTCGATTCCCATGACTGAGAAAGGCCATGGCGAAGTCATATTGTACAATTTTGATAGCGGGATATTCATGCGATTGGCATGAATTTGGAATTTGTGGCATCGCTAAACAAAACCAATACAATCCTCCTCCATGGTGGACCACCAGTAACCTTGCCTGAGAATCTTCCGGACTAGCATCACACCGTTCATATGCACCTCGTATTCCCCGCCGTGGATAGCCTCCATAAGGCGCCTAGATTCTTTTTCTTCCACACACAACTTATGCATTCCCAAATAACCTCTTTTATACAGTTTACCTCCACAGATGATAAATTGGACGGCCATTTGCTGTATTCCCCGTTTGTCCTTGGCATTTGCCCTTGGCGGATAGATCTCCTTTTTCAAGAAGTTCCAAATATCGTAGTACCAGGGGGTTTTTGTCTTGCACTTCATCTATCGCGGCAATAGTTTCATAAGTTGACGTGTATTTCTGCTCGATGATAATCGGACATATCCAGACTCCATGTGGGATGTCTACCATAGAAGATAGCATTGCTAAAGCATTAGCAAACCTATTGTTCTCTCTTAGTAGATGCATGAAAGTTAGCTTTTCAAACCTAGGAATCAGAACATCCAGGGTCTGATGGTAAACTTTCATTTTTTCTTCTTTGACTTTCCAGTCTCCATTTGCTTGGGAAACAACTAAGTTTGAGTCCTCAATAACATCCAATCTTAGTGCCCCTAGTTCCAGGGTGGCTTCTAAACCAGCAATACACGTTTCATATTCTGCTTCATTATTGGACACCTTGAATCGGAGTTTGAAGGCTAAAGGTATATGGAAGCCGTCGGGTGCTATCAGCAATACACCTATCCCATAACCGTACTGATTGGATGCTCTGTCAAAGTACATCGTCCAAGTTTCCTCATTAACTTACAGAATGGCTTCATCTGGGAACAAGTATTCTACTACCTCATCTTCTTCTACCGGGTGGTCTGCCAGGAACTCGGCTACAGCTCTTTCCTTGATTGACTTGCGGGTGACATATTTGAGATCAAATTCAGAGAGAAAAAGCAACCAATGGGCTAGCCTACCTGTAACAACCCCATACTGTTTACCGGAAATTTACTGAATTACATACTGATTTCTGCTAAACTGGAATGCTTATAACTGATAATTGAACTACCTGGAGTACTGAACGGACTGATCGAAAATTGAAACCGAATTGACTGAGCATGTTTATTGTATTGCATTTTTATCTTTTCGATTATTTGATTATCTGTTCGTGTTTTTATGTTTAAACTACAAATTGAAGGCCTTATCGGCGGCCGAACTGAGAATTGTTTAGTGTTTCATGATCAGTAGGATTTATGTGATTTTATGGTGTATTCATCTAAAATGTGATTAGGAATGATTAAATTAGATTAAAATAAGCTAAACATATAAGTTGCCTTATTTACGGAATTGCCATTGAGTGGGCCTTAGTTTATTCTTATTGTTGAGCTTCATCACACTTGAATTAAAACAATTCCTCAGCCAAATTGAGAGCCCCACCGAATTTAGAGAGAGAGAGAGAGGGAGAGAGTGCATTCATCTTGTTGATTTGCTAAGGAGCTTGAAGATTGAAGCATATATTACAAACTTGAGCTTGTATTCTCCTAATTGAAGACTTAGGTAAGAGAATTCATCCCTCTAATTGTGAGTTTAAGCTAAGTCTTGCATGTTTCATGCTCCATTGTAGAACTAAGTCATGTTGTAGCTCATATATGGTGAGTTATGCTAGAATTCATGCATGCATGTTTGAATGGGTGAGTTTTGAGTGGAATTCATGGTAGAATTGTACATGCATGCTCATGTTTAAGCTTGAGTCCATGTTTTCAACTTGTTTTGAAGAGAATGAACTCATTAGAGCATGATTTGAAGCTTTAAATTGGTTTGAATGCATGCATGTCATGTTTGAACATTGTTCATGAAAAATGGGTTTGAAAAATGGTTTTAATTGACTCACTCTTGGGCTTTGAATTCACAAATTGAGCTTTGAAACTTGTTGTATATTGAATCTAGAGGTGTTTTCCAGAATTTGGGCCCAAGAGGTCGAGTAAAGAGTGGAAGAATGCTTGGTTTGAGCTTAGGAGACAAATCTGGAAATTCCAGATTTGGCTTCTTCGCTCGAGCGAAGGATTCTTCGCTCGAGCGACCAACCTTTGTTCGAAGCTACGCTCGAGCGTAGGATTGGTGGCTCGAGCGTAAAATTTCAGCATCCAGTACTTTTACTGTTTCGACAGCTTGCTCGAGCGAAGGATTTCTCGCTCGAGCGGAGCCTTTGATTTTGGAAGCTCGCTCGAGCGAAGAAAGGCTCGCTCGAGCGAGGCTTCTATTTTCAGCAAACTTTGCAAAATGTTTTCTAAGTGTATTTTTGCATCATCATCCCATTCTAGGCATTCTTAGGCCTAGTTTAAGACATCTTAATGAGGATATAGATGTAGAACACACCAAGGCAAATTAGGGATTTAAGTATGATATTTCCCAACTGTGTAGCTTAGTGTGTGTTCAACCTGTGAACTGTGTAGGGTTGGCGACTGGGGAAACACGCTCTAGCACACCGTAACCCAAACTCTGTGAGTAACAATTGTGTAAAGATATGTTCAACTGAGAATGTTTTCTGACTGATTAACCGAACTGTTTTCTGAATTGATTATTGTTAATTGACTGAATGTATGTCCTATATTCTGAAATGTACTGTGGCATCCTTAGCCCCTACTGTTTACTGTTACTGTTACAGAGATCTCTGTCGGTTCCCTCGTGGAACCACTACTGTTTACTGATTGATGGCCATCATTACTGTTCGGCCTTTAAGACCTACTGTTTATTGCTATGCTAATGGATGTACCACATATGACTGAATAACTGTTCTGACTGAAAGACTGGAATATTGTTAATGAACTGTTTTCATTACTGTAAGGACATTTCATTCTTAACCTCTTTACGCATTATGTTATTCACTGGGCTTAGCTCACTGTTTATATATATATGTAGGTGCTCAGCCACCAGATCGGAGCTAGGAGCGTGGGTTAGACTCCAGTTTTGTCAAGCCAGCCTATGTGCCTCGCTGCGAGGTTCCGAGTTGCCATGTTATGGCTTTGGGGTGTTTTGTTTTTCCCCGTCTGTCTCCATACTGTTTTGAATTACTGTATAGACTGTCAGCCACTAACTGTACTGTTATCAAGGGATTAGGTCCCTTTACTGTGTGACTGTAAATTTTGTATAGACTGTACTGTTTGAATGTGTGAATGCATGAAAAATCTTTTTGGCATACAGACTGTCACAGCTCAATGGACATTATTTATTTACTGTATTGGCTTCCGCCAGGCCCTGAACTCTGTTTTACTGTACTACTGTTAAGTAGGCCTTCGGTAATCTTGGATTACTGGCCGGTTACGGTGCTAAACCCATAGGGCCGGGTTTGGGTCGTGACACTACCCGTAAGTGTTGGTTTCTCAAAGAGATATTTGATGGGATCTAATCTTGAAACCCGAATTACAGAGTGAGCTAACAAGTAGTGCCTCAACTTCTTGGTAGCCCATACCAAGGCTAGGCAAGCTTTCTCCAACGGAGTATAGCGAGTCTCATAATCTAGCATTTTCTTGCACAAGTAGTAGATAGCTTTCTCCACTCTATCTTTAGATTCCTGAGTGAGCATGCATCCTATAATCATGTCTGTCACTGACAAGTACAGAATCAAAGGCTTTCCTGGCTCTAGCGGCGATAACACAGGCGGATTCTGGAGGTACTACTTGACCTGCTCAAAGGCAAATTGACATCGATCATCCCATCGGAATCTCTTCCTTTTCTTCAGGAGACCAAATAGTGGTTCACAAGTCAAGGTTAATTTGAAAATAAACCGCCTTATGAATTGCACTTTACCCAGAAAG
This sequence comes from Camellia granthamiana, assembly GCA_036172215.1. Taxonomy (NCBI): domain Eukaryota; kingdom Viridiplantae; phylum Streptophyta; class Magnoliopsida; order Ericales; family Theaceae; genus Camellia; species Camellia granthamiana. Next base: position 38,649,583 of record CM069911.1, on the reverse strand, counting down.
CCTTGCACCTCATTTTCAGTCCTCGGTGGTGGCATTTCTAGAATGGCCTTGATTTTGGAACGATCTACTTCAATGCCCTTCTGTGTGATCAAAAAGCCCAGCATTTTCCCTGCCATTACGTCGAAGGTGCATTTCTGCGGGTTTGACCTCAATCTGTATTCCTTGATCCGTTGAAAAAATTTCTTCAAGACGGTGTAGTGGCCCTCTCTTTCTTTAGACTTGACAATCATGTCGTCCACGTGCACCTCGACCTCTTTGTAGATCATGTCATGTAGAATGGTGGTCGCAGCCCTCTGATAGGTAGCTCCAGTGTTTTTCAAACCGAACGGCATGACACGGTAACAGTAGGCACCCCACAACGTAGTGAATGCGGTTTTCTCTCTGTCCTTGGGCGCCATCAAAATCTGGTTGTACCCAGAAAACCCATCCATAAAGGATAGCAATGCATGGCCCGTAGTAAAGTCCATTTATTCATCAATGTGCAGCAGAGGAAAGTCATCCTTCAGACTTGCTCTGTTCAACTCCCAGAAGCCAACACACACCCAGATTCTACCATCCTTTTTCGGCACCGGGACGATGTTGGCCAACCAAGTCGGATACTCAGATACTAACAAGAATCCTGCATCAATCTGCTTGGTGACTTCTTTCTTGATCTTTAGCACCCAATCTGGATGGATTCTACGCAACTTCTACTTGATCGGTTAGGCCTCAGGGTCAAGAGGGATCCGATGCTGTACAATCTCAGGATCGATTCCAGGTATGTCTTTGTAGGACCACGTGAAAACATCTTTGAAATCTTTTAACAAAGCGACTAAGCGCTCGCGCTCCTCCGAAGACAACGTGGACCCGATCTGGACTACGCGCGGATCCTTTTCAGTACCCACATTAATAGCAATGATTTCATCAACATAGGGTTTAGCAAACCTCTCCTCATCTCGATTAAGCAAGTTTTTCAAAACCAGAGGAATTCCTTCCTCTTCATTTTCATTAAAATTCTGAAAACTCTAGTCAATACAATAAACCAATGGCACAGAAAAGTACACAGAATCCGCAGAATTCTCATTCAAAAGGTCCAGATTTTCAATTACAGACTCAAAAGAAAAGTTGAATGATGATGTAGACAGGACTTTGGTATCCAGGTTACCACCCCTAGAAATACTAGACACAAACTCAGAAGAACTGGAATCTGATCCCGACCCCACAGACTTAGGAGAATCAGATTCTAGCTCATCACCTGACTCGGAATTGGACAGAAAACCTTCATCCAGCTACCAGATAAGAGATGGTGCTTCTGATGTATCCAAAATGCTGCTGGATGGGTTCATACCTGATTCCTCCCCGATCACGGAGACAGTAAGGTTATCCCCCAAGTTCTTTGGGTCAGCCGCAGGATCTGTCAGGAGACAAGCCAGTGCTGCCCCTACTCCAAGTTCACTGTTGTCTGAGTCACTTTCCATGCTCTGCTCTGCGTTGACGTTTGGCTCAGCCTTTTTCTCCTCATCATTGTTTTGCAGCTACAGGTCAAAAAAGATCTCGAACCCGAGAACATGCTGATTCAAGGAATTCACCCAAGGCTCAGGAAAACAGCAAAAGGGGAAATCTTTTCCCTCCCGAACAAAGTGGCCATTCAGTGTCCCCCAGATTGGCCCATGGAAGAGCTCATAGTGTTTCCCGGCTTGCTTAGCCTTGGCTCTGCCCTTCATCTCTTCCCTCTTTCTGATCCAGTCCTCTTTGGTGGGCACATAGCCCAATCAAAAAGCATGTGGGTTGTGTGGCATATCTGTTAGTGCTGCAACGCCTTTCCGGCCACTTCTTCTGAGTCCCATTCCCGAAACATGCTGCAGTTTATTCATGAAATAGATAGATTGGGTGCTGACGTACATGCTTTCATTTGTAACCAGTATGGTCTGCACTACCCAAGTTTTAGCCAGAGTGAACCCTGATAGGAATACATCTTCCTTACCATGAGTGATCTCCAGCACTGGTATAATTACCTCTGGTGGCGGATGGATGGATGAATTCCCAAAAACAATCTCCACTTCTCTCCCGTGAGGGTACTTCAACATTTGGTGGAGAGTGGAGGAGACGACTTTCACATGATGCAACCAGGGTCTCCCTAACAGTAAATTGAACTTAGCTGGCACATCCAAGATATGGAACTCGACATCTTGCTCTGCTGGGCCCACCTAGACTCTGATTTGCACCGTGCCCATAACCTCTCTGCCCATATTATCATATGCTCGAATTACTTGGGCTGTAGGAACAAAGTCCCCTGGTTTAAGGCCAATTGCATAAGCGGTGCGAGAAGGACAGACATTGATGGCTGAACCGGTATCTATCAACACCGCCGGTACCCATTTCTCCCTGCTCTCCACAGATATGTACAAGGGTTTGTTGTGAACAGAGCCTTTCAGCGGCAGTTCTTTATCGAAGAAGGTAAGGGTTGGCTTAGCACCACTTGGGAAGACCAATCCTACAAGATGTTTAGGTGTGGTTGTAGACACCCCATTTTTGACCGTCCATAAGACTTCGACGCGACTGATGGTTTACATGGTAGAGAAAGTTGTGCAGGGGAAAAGGTGCAATTTCTTTGGCAAAGAGAGAGGAACAAATCCCAACTTCACGCCCCATTTTGGACCAAAGCTTTTTTGAATGGTTTTTAGACCTTAAAGCCCTCTCTTTCAAAACATTTTTTGAAATAAAGTTTCTGCGATGTTCCGAGGCTCGCCTTTTGTCAAACGTCGCGTTTTTCGATAAACCGAGCAAGGACGAAGTGGAAATGAACGAAAGAGAGATGAAATCTTTGAAAAATCTTTCAAAACACCTTACTTAGGGGTTTGAAGTTGAAGAAAAGAAGAGAACAGGGAAGAAATCCAGTCGGGGGAGAAAATGGGCATGAACCGTTAAGAGAGAGTCGAGCAGCCCTCGCCGAATCGGGCCTATTCATTTGGATACTTGGAATCAAGCTATGAGGCCACCACCGTTGGAAAGCTTACTCCCGGGGCTTCATTTTGCACTCAAGAATCTCCTAAATCCAATTCCGGATAGGGGAGATATCATTGATTGAAGTAGGGTATCACTCCGGTTGGGACCGAATCTGCGCGGCTTCACAAAAACGGGCATAACTTTTTTCACAGGAGGAATTTTGATGCAAGGTTTGCGCCATTGGAAAGCTAAATTCCGGGGCTTCAATTTGGACAATTGAACGGCCACATTTGGACTTTCCAATCACCCACCGGCCACTTTTATTTCCGGAAGCCCACTTTTTCTGTCCTGAAAGTAGCTGGCCGGCCAGAAAAGCCAGGAAAAGTAGCTGGCCGGCCAGAAAACCCAAAAAAACTAGCCGGCCGGCCACTTATCTAAAAAAATAATTTTTTTTTGCTTTTTAAACTAGCCAGCCATTATCCCCCTCCCAAGTGTGTTCTAGCCATATATTTTGTTTTCCACTACACCCATGTCCGAGGGTTTGGCCATTTTGGGGGGAAACTTGTTTTGTTTTCCCCCCCTTTTTTCCCCCCATTTTCCCTCTCTTTTTGCCTATATAACCAACACCCCAGGTCTGGTTTTTAGGGTTGGAAAAATTGCTCTCAAGCTTTGCATACACATCTCCCTCCATCTCTCTCTTTATCCCTCAAAACATCCAAGTTCTACACCCCTTTCTTCATCACCACCTAGCACCACACCACCACTTCCATTTCCAGCAGCTTGGAGGCCTTCTCAGAGGCTAGGAGGTAGCTTTTCTTGGTCCAAGAGGTAGCAAAGGATTGGTCTTCAAGGATGAGTTGATTTCTCCCTCTTTCTAGCTCATTTTTGCAAGTTTTCTTAGCCCTCTTTGCTTTCTGTTTTGAGCTCCAACCAAAACTGAAAGTGGCATTTTTTTGAGCTCTATTTCATCTTTCATTAAGGGTCTTATCCTGTTTGGGACCCCCATCTTGCACTTGCTTCATCACCCCTTTGTATGCTATAATCTTGCATAGTATTTTTGGCCTATGTACAATCTGTTTTGGAACATGATGTAAACTGTAGATAGGCTTATTTTGAGCCCTTCTTCAACATTGAAGAAGGGCTCACCACTGTTTGGGACCTCCATGTATCACTTGCCATTGCACCCCTCTTTGGTCCCCATCTTTGCATGATTTATTAGCCTATTGAGCTTCTGTTTTTGGACCTTGGTCTGAACTGAAAATAGCCCTATTTTGACCCCCTCTTCATGTTTCATTAAGGGTCTATGGCTGTTTGGAACATCCTTTTTATACTTCATGTTATAGCTCTCTTTGTGCCCTTATTTTGCATAGCATTTTGAGCATACTTGTATCTGTTTTTGGGGTTTGTCATAAACTGTAATACATCATATTTTTGGTCCCCCTTCAATATTTTAGAAGGCCCCTTCCCTGTTTGGGGCCAGAATTTGTGAGTTGCTTCATTACCTCTCTCATTTTGGCCATTTTTGCATGCTATCTTAGGCCTATTTGTGCTCACTTTTTGGCCATGCTTTGAACTGTAAACATGCTTTTTTTGGGGCTTCCTAGCTTCTGTCTTCACACTTAATGTACAAATAATGCATGCATTGCATAGCTATAGGCCATTTCATGCACCAAAATTCATGTTTCGGGATTCGTTCCATGCATCGGGTATCATTTTGCCATGATTCGGGGCTGTTTTGCATCTCATTTTGCCTCTGAAAATTGCATGATCATATGCCATATTCCATGTTTTGCCATGTCTTGTTAGAGTGGCATTTCGTGCCGTAGGTTCGGTCCTCGGTTTGCGTGCACGCGTGCACGCACTTCGAGTTGTCTCATTTTCATCTTATGGCCTCCCATATGGGTGTGGCTGAGGCTCACTTGTGTTGGTGTAAGTCTATTATGCATTGTGTATGCCATTTCATTCCATAGCATTGTGTATGCTAGGTTGTATGTTAGTGCATTGTGTATGCCATGTTATCTCGTGCATCGTGTATGCCATTCCATAGCATTGTGCATGTTAGGTTGTATCTTAGTTGCATTTCATGCATGTCATGCATATTGCATTGTGTTTGGGATAGGAGTTAGCCCGGGCACGGGAAACGAGGTACGTTTCGTACTCCGAGTGACGGAACGTGTCTCAATTCCCCAGTCACCGACACTCCGGATTGTCCATGATGGAGTTAGGTCTTAGTTGTATTTTCATGTGCATTCATTCCATATTGAGTTGTGCAATTCGACTCCTCGGCCATCATGCATCGAGATGCGTGATTGGTGACACGAGGATCGAGACATGCATACATTTGTGAAAATACATTGCCATGCCCCTTTCCTGCTCTCTGTTGCAGCAAATCAAGAATCGGCAGTCTTCCGGGACTTGGCGCGCTTTCCAAAAATTATTGCAAAACAGAAGCTAATTGGGGCATCGCCATGGATTTCCGCGCAAAGGCAACCCGAGCATGCATCATCCATCATCCGGAGAAGAGTCAAGGCAGTCCCTAGCTTGCATGCCAGTTTGTTATTTTTCTTAGTTAATTTTGTAAATTAATTAGGAATTTGTACATATTTGGACTGTATTATTTGGACTGTACTATTCTTTTATTCGGGACTGTATATTTATTTGGACCCTCTGTGCGAGGGCAAAATTGTAATAAGTGTGCGTGAGTGTGATGTATGTCTTCCAACCCCACGTCTTTCTTCCCTTTTATTTACCTGCTTATGATGGTTAGATTAGGGCATATTTCAATTATCATACAGTATGATAGCATGTTTGCATTCATTCATCTGTCTTGCATGCACCGGGCTCGGCGCACCATACTAACTGCATCTGTATTTCAATTCGAAATTGAATACGTGTTAGCTGTAGCATTCCATATGCCATGTTTAGGATAGCCGAGCCTGCTATAGTTGCATTTTTGCATGTGTTGCATTAGGCAATCCTGTATATTTAGGATCATGCATGATTTCTAATGAGTTTCTGTTTTGGCTTGGAGTACTCAGTGAGTTTTATGCTTTAGCATCCTTGAATGCGTGTGAGTGACTGCCATGATAGCATGCTTACCATGAGGCAATGTGCTTATATGATATAACTGCCTAAATGCCTGTGGGTGAAGGTTGGGTTATTTGAATTGGGACAATGCATTGATTGTTTGTTTTAAGCCCACTAGATAGTGGCAAAACCATGTTTTCTAAGCCCACCCGAGGGTGGCAAAATCTGCATTTTAAGCCTACCTGCGGGTAACAAACTATCTTTCAAAAACGAACATGAAATGTGTGGTTCCAATTCTGGCGATCCAGTCTATACTTGTATGCTGTGCGCATCACGTAGTAATCTAGGCTAATAACCGGAATAAGAACACACAATGTTTTCAAAACTAGATATCACGGTTAGTAGAGGCCGGTCTTTGACCGGGCGAGTGGGGGTGCTCACGAAGTGACCTTCCCCAATCGTACCCAAGTTCCCGAGCCGAGGCAACTTTGGTGATGACGGACACGTGGCCTTTGGCACCGAGTCAGGGTTTTCTAAATTTCCCCATAAAAAAATATTTAGGTGGCGACTCTGTATCTGGCAAAGCAGTCCATGTTTGGCACTTCTTTCAAAAATCTGTTTTCTCAAAAACGATTTGCCGGATTTGGACTCTTTGGTTCAAGATTTAGAACCGTGACAATCGAGTCCTTGAACTGTCGTGAGCCCAAATGGCGTTCGGGGACGTCTACAGTTTCTGGCGACTCTGCTGGGGATTTAGAGAACTTGACTCGAACTCATGATATCTGGTTTTGACTACACTTGTGTGTTTCTTTGCATTGCATTTGCATTGGTGCACCTAGGACACCGTGTTTGCCATCTGCTATTCCTGAACGGTTTGCCGGAGGCTTGTCTTGTCAAGGCATGACCATAAGGCTGACCGGTTGTGGGCTCTGCCAGTATGGGAACACAAACCCCGGTTTTACCGGGGCACCCTTTTTGACCATTCGACCTAGTGCATATTCGGAATCCATAGTGACCATTCCAAACTAGGACAGGTTGCTTATCCGATTGTAGGTTGTTTGAAACCGCTGTGTGCGTAGTGAAACCCTAGTCCCTGACAAAATAGGACAGGAAAACCCTACCCCAACATAGGGGTGTTTTGGCTCTCACTTATCTGCTATGTGCTTTTAGAGTGCGTCTCTACAGGAATGCATGTATCAGTTTACAAGTTTGGGCACCAGGCCTGCGGGCACCAGTTCAGTATTTTGGGTATCAAGCCTGAGGGCATTAGTATTTGGGGAATCAGTTTTACCTGAGGGTATCAGATTTGAGGCAGAATTCTGGGCAGAATTCAGTAGAGAGCACACTCATTCAGCTTTGTTCGTATCTGTTCTGGTGAAATCAGGCTGAGATACTGCATGTTTTCTCTTTTGCTAGGTAGTCTGGGAACCATAGCTTCAGAGGGCTCCAATATCCCCCGGGTACACCGAACTTGTGTTGATAGACTTTGTCGGGTCAAAGATTCAGTTCAAGGGCAATCAGTGTTCCTTTACCAGGGGCAGGGTGAAGAGGGCCAGTCAGGCACAGATCACTAGTTCAGTAGTTACCAGATCAGTGGCCCTTATCCACTCCACCAGTGAACAGTCAGGCTGAGGTCTCAGTTTCTACTGTAGGGATAGATATACCAGTCAGTCAGATGGATCAGCAGAACACGTCAGGGATGGAGGCAATGATGCATCAGATGCAAGAAAGTATGAAGCTCATGCAGGAGGACGCTGTCCGCCAAGTGGAATTTTCCAAGCAGCAGGCTGCAATCATGGCTCAGCAAGCCGAGCTCATCACTAGGTTGCAACAGCAAGCCGGAGCATCAGCCTCACATCAAGCTCCTCCTCCACTAAGGGTTCCGATACCCGAGGAGACGCCAAATGTCCAAGCAAATACGGACATTCCGGTAGGGCCGGCTCTGCCCCCAATTCTACCCCAGTTATCTAAAACACCAATCAACTTGCCAGATTCACCTTTTGAGTGCGAGGTGGACCCTACAGTGTTGAAGTTGAGCAAGCTTGAAAAGCTGTTCAAGAAATCCCAGGGAGTCAAGGCTATCCCAGACATTGAGGACGGATACACCAACGCAGCTGTGACATTGCCGGACAGATTCAAGATGCCTCACATCGACCGTTTTGACGGGTCAGGAGATCCCATGGTCCACCTGAGTTTGTTTTCAGATGTTCTGCGCCCGATGGGCTTGACAAGATTACAGAAGCTCTCCCTTTTTGGCAGGACCCTGTCGGGTATTGCGGCCATCTGGTACGCCAAATTGGAGGATTCAGTGAAACGAAGCTGGGAGGAGATGGCCGAGGCCTTCGTCGCACAATATTCATACAATACCCAGATCGAGATCACAACCCGTGATCTTGAAACGACAAGGCAGGAGCTTAAAGAGAGCTTCTCTGCATTCGTGGCCCGGTGGAGGGCGAAGGCCTCAATGATGACCATTAGGCCAACGGATAAGGATCAAATACGGATGGTTGTGCGCAACCTCCAGCCCAAACTAATGCAGAAAATGATCGTGCTCCCCTTCCATACCTTTTCAGATTTGCATGAGATGGGAGTACAGATCGAAGATGCCATGAAGCAGGGCCTTATTGACCAGGAGAAGGAGCAGCCTAGGCGGGCGTTTTCCCGCAATTCGAATGCGACCGCCAGTAGTGATGCAGCTGCAAGATCTTCTGAAGTGGGCATGGTTACCACTACCGCATCAAAAATAGCTACCCCATTCACCGGTGCGTCCGGAAGTAGCTCACAAAAAACCAAATACCCACCTCGAGTCAAGAGGGTTTTCACTCCACTTCATATGCCTCTGTCAAAGGCTCTAGAGGTCTTACTCCGGGAAGGACATTTGAAACCGTTGGAACAACGGCCCCTACCCGATCCTGTCCCTGCAAAGCATGACCAGACTAAATATTGTGCCTACCATCAACAAACCGGTCATGACACCGACAGTTGCTTTCGTCTGCGCCATGATGTACAAGATTTATTTGACAACGGGGTCGTTGCCGCACCAGGTCCTGCAAAGTCTATCGGCATTTGATCAGTGAACTTGGGGGGGATAATGTGATTATGTGATCGGGGGATGAACCAGCTGTGGATGACGCTCAATTTACTCCAGACGTGGGAATGGCACGCACTGTTCTGAGCAATGTGCAAATACCAGTTTTTGTGCTTTCTGACTTGGGTATTGGGTCAGTTTTGTTGTTTTGTTTTGAGTCTGTCTTTTTGTTTTGAGTCAGTCTCTTTTGTTTTAGGTTTGTCTTGTTGTATCGAGTCAGTCCTGTTATATAAGAGTCGGGTGATTCCAGGGGTGTTACCTCGGGCGTCACCATTTTGTTTTGCATTTGTCTTTTCGTTTTGAGTCTGTTTCTGCCAGGGAGCCAGTAATGCCAACAGATTTGAATGAAACAGCAGTGATTTTCACGCTCTCGCGTTTGCTTCTGCCTTGTGCCAGTTATGCCGGAAGTTCTGAATGATATGGCAGTATTTGACTAAGAACTCTGTCTTTTCTGTGCCCTGAAGTCATTGTATTGACCTAAGTTTTCCAAAACTTTTTTGAACACTGCGGTGAAAACGAAGAGGAAGGAATTCCTCGGGATTTGCAAAACTTTGATCAATTGAGAGAAAGAGAGGCGTGCTAAGCCATTAATGAATGAAATCATGCTTGTTAGCGTGAGTACTGAGAAGGACCCTGGCTTGATCCAGACTGGTTTCACACTATCTTCAGTGCGAGCGATTTGTCGCTTTCTTAAAAATTTTCAAAAACAAAATGATTTGCGCGGTCCTGCGAAGACCTGTGTGGAATCGCTCTTGAGATTGTGCAGCCTAGGATCGCTCTCAGCCTCGAGACTCAACCCCTTTGCTTCCAAATCTTGAACTTGAATTCAGAAGGTTCAACGGTCAACTACGACGTGAGGCCTGTGTGGCCAGATTTGAAGCAGCCCTCGAACAAGAGGCCAGGAAAGTCGGATCAAGAAGATCAGAAGATCAGAAGAAACTTGCAAAGCTAGAACAGAAGTACCCTTTGAACTAGGGGCAAAGATGTCAGATGTACTCGAAGAGCCGAAGATGAATCCTCTTGCAAAACAACAGCCACTCTCTTGGATACGGATGGCTTCGAGATCCTAAAACCATTTGGCATGGACTTGTTACACTTTTACCCTTTGAGAGGCTCGCTGGGCTGAAAACCCGAAAAGGGCGACCCAGGCAAAAGTTAGAGCAAGAAAAGATATATACAAAAAGCAAAAAGAAAAAAAAAGAAGAAAAGAGAAAAAAAGAAAAAAAAAGAAAAAAAAAAAAGAAAAAAAGAAGAAAGAAAAAAAAAAGAAGAAAGAGAAGAAAAGAAATGAAAAAGAAAGAAGAACAAAGCTCGCAAGGTTGAAAACCTGCAACGGGCGCCTTGGCAAAAGTTAGAGCCTAAAAAGGAGAGGTTAATACCCGAGTGTACCTTGACCCCGAACTACGTAAGGCTTGATTCCCATCTTTGGGATACGTAGGCAACTTCATTCTGAAGTCCAGCCGTAAAACACTTCAAATTTGTTTGTGTCCATGCGATGGTTCTGGTCATTTTTGTCTTCACTGTATCCGAGAGTTTGGTTGCGTTCAGCACTCTGAGGACTGACTACAATGCGCTGCGGTGCCATTCAAACAAGGGGTAGCTTTCCGTTGCCATTCAACGCGCTGCGGTGCCATCCAAACAAGGGGCAACTTTCCGTTGCCATTCAATGCGTCGCGGTGCCGTTCAAACAAGGGGCAACTTTCCGTTGCCGTGCAGCTCTCTTTAAGCATGGGGCAGTTTTCCTTTGGATCCGAGGTTGTGCATCTCAGGAGTAGGTTTCATGCTCGTTGAGCAAGTGGCCGTTTGCAAAAATAGTTTTTGAGAATTTTTACCGAGGTTGACTAATTTTCTCGAAAATTGTTCCATCTTTTCCAAAAACTGGACCATTTCTTGGACCCAAAAAAGGAAAATTTTCAGTGCTCATAGCCTGACTTGCATGATTTCAAATCAAAAATTGAACAAGCATGTTAATCTAACTCTCATGTGGGTCAAAATTGTTTTTGTAGAAAGCAAAGAAAAAAAATATAAAAAATGGTCAAAATGATGAATTAGGGGCGCAGTCGAGTCAGGAGTTCTGTCTTTTCCCCTTTGTCAAAAATACTTGCCAAGAAGGGCACTCTACCTGCCAGAAAAGGCACGACTGAAGGGCACAACAAAAGGCTGAAAGCTCTCACATCCTCCGGGCAACGAGGTATCAAGCCAAGTGCGAAGCACGAACTAGAATGAGACCAGAGATTCCACTCCCTCATTTGGACAGATCTGATCACGTCCGAACTCCAAGCAGAGCATCATCAATCGATGTCAGCTACAGATTTGCTACACACCTAGTTGTAGCATAACCCCTCTGTGGGAGAAACTCACTAGCTGCGTGCAGAAGAAGAAGAATCTAGCAGAATGCTAAGGGCACGAGCCCACAACTTGCTGTTTATCTATCAACCACCCAGGGGAGGGATGAAAAATGAGAGATTGAAGAATAGAGACATGTGCGATGAGAGAAAAAGTGAGAAAAGGGCTTTTTCAGAAAAACAGAGCTTGAGGGCCGAGTGATGTGAGAACCACAAATGAGAAAGGGTGGGAAACACTACCCGGTGAAACAGGCTCCCTGTGCACGTCTGAGTGTCGTGTCTTTTTGTTTTATCTCGATTTTGTTTTGGGTCGTTTCGAGTGTTACTCGATGTGTCTAGGTTGTGTGCCTTTTATTTCCTTGTTGAGTCGTTTTGCTGTGTTCAGTCGTAGGCTCAATACCTGGTCGAAAACTCATCTCTCAATTTCGAAAATAAAATCATTTTGTGCTCCGAGTGCCGTGCCGTTCTCCACATTTGTTCAAAACAGTATTTGTTCTTTCATAAAACCGCAGGGTTCAACCCAGGTCATATGAGAACAGTGAAACCAAGACCCATCTGAAGCTATAATGGTTCCAGACTGCAAAGCAAAAGCAAAAAAAGGAAAATATCGGGCATCTGAGTTTGTTTCAACTTCAGTAAGCTCCAAGATCGCATTCCGTATACACCTTGTCAGGTCTTGTCAATGCTCCAAAGTATGAGTGTGCCTCTACCTCAAGCTCAAGATCAAGTCTGCCTCAAGCCAGAATGGCAATCAGAAATGCTCTCTCTGAATACCAGCCCCTGCCAGATGCATCTTGACTGCGTTTGCAATGAGTTCCTAGGAGACCAACTACGACGGTGGAAACTAGAGTTCGAATGGCTGTTGCCTAGAACGCAAAGGTTCGGGATTTCCGAGACTAAAGTCTGGTTTAAATACCCAGAGGCGTGCCCTCGGCTTGAAATCCGTATGGAAGCCCCATAGGTTGAGATAGCATGTATGCACCTCAATTCTGGATACTGAACCAACCTAGTCTGTCACCCCGTTGGAGAATAGGGAAAGTTATGAATGTGATCAGGAAGAAAGGCAGCATCCAAAGTATTCTACGTGTAGAACCCTTGTCAGCATTCCAGAGCCTTTGTACTGTGAGTTGAAGGTAAAGTGTTCGAAGAGCACAAGGGGGAGATCCCCGTCGGAGAAGAGCGGTTCACCGCCACTCACCTCATGAGGTGCTTTCTAAAGCGCCGCTTTGTCTATTTATTGCTTTCCTTAAGCATCATGCATTGTAATGCATTGTACCTATCAAGTTTCTTTCTTAGTCATGCACGATATTGTATGTACGGTTCATTCAAAGAAGTTCCGTTTGAGATCATTCATTTAGTGTATCAATCACATTTCATTCGTTTTGTGTATCTATCACACACATTATCATTTTGTGTATCTATCACGCATATATTCACTTTAGTGTATCCATCACACTAGTTCACTAAGTGCATCTATCACACTTTGTGTTCACATTCAGTATATCTATCATACTCTGTTCACTAAGTGCATCTATCACACTTCGTGTTCACATTTAGTGTATCTATCACACTCTGTTCACATAGTGCATCTATCACACTTTGTGTTCACTTTTAGTGTATCAATCACACTCTGTTCACATAGTGCATCTATCACACTTTGTGTTCGCTTTTAGTATATCCATCATACTTGTTCACTAAGTGCATCTATCACACTTCGTGTTCACATTTAGTGTATCTATCACACTCTGTTCACATAGTGCATCTATCACACTTTGTGTTCACTTTTAGTGTATCAATCACACTCTGTTCACATAGTGCATCTATCACACTTTGTGTTCGCTTTTAGTATATCCATCATACTTGTTCACTAAGTGCATCTATCACACGTCGTGTTTACCTTCAGTATATCAATCATACTGGTTCACTAAGTGCATCTATCACACTTCGTGTTCACTTTTAGTGTATCAATCACACTCAGTTCACATAGTGCATCTATCACACTTTGTGTTCGCTTTTAGTATATCCATCATACTTGTTCACTAAGTGCATCTATCACACTTCGTGTTCACCTTTAGTATATCAATCATACTTTGTTCACTAAGTGCATCTATCACACTTCGTGTTCACCTTTAGTGTATCCATCACACTTGTTCACTTAGTGCATCGATCACACTTCGTGTTCACCTATTGTGTGTCTATCACACTTTGCGTTTGCCTTTTGTGTATCCATCACACTTTGCTCACTTCATTCATTTAGTGTATTAATCACACTTTGTTCATATAGTGTATCTACCATACACTCACTTTGTATCTATCACACTATGCCTACTTTGTGTATCAATCACACACACTCACTTTGTATCTATCACACTATGCCTACTTTGTGTATCTATCACACGTTCGCTTTGTGTATCTATAACACACTCACGTAGTGTATCCATCACACTTTGCTTCATATAGTGTATCCATCACACTCACTTCACTTTGTGTATTTATCACACATTCGCTTTGTGTATCTATCACACACGCTCGCTTCGTGCATCAATCACACGCTTTGTTCACCTTTGTGTATCTATCATACATGTTCGTGAAGATTCCATGATTTTCTTACATCCTTTCTGCATGAGGTATAGTTTGGTTCGAGTTTACTTGCTTGTCTAGCATTCGCTTAAAATGTTGCATTTATTTTGCATAATTGCTTCATTACAGCTCTCTTTGCATGATCATGAGTGATGTCCGGCTTCGCGCAGCGTATAAGTCCAATTTTCAAACCGGCTTCGCGTAGCGTATAAGTCCAATCTTCAAACCGGCTTCGCGTAGCGTATAAGTCCAATCTTCAAATCGGCTTCGCGTAGCATATAAGTCCAATCTTCAAACCGGCTTCGCGTAGCGTATAAGTCCAATTTTCAAACCGGCTTCGCGTAGCGTATAAGTCCAATTATCAAAATCTTCCTGCATATCATTTTGCATCCTGCCCCTGAACTACGCTGGTTTGATTCCTTGCAAAGGGATACGTAGGCAGCCTACGGGCACAACCATTTATTTATCTATATTTTGTTTGTTTGTCCAAGTCTTCGGCCTTATCAAAAATGGGTCGTCTCTGGGCTTTGACATTCACTCCCGTCACTTCTTCACTTCTGAGTTCTGTCAAAGAGGGGCAACTGTAGACACCCCATTTTTGACCGTCCATAAGACTTCGACGCGACTGATGGTTTACATGGTGGAGAAAGTTGTGCAGGGGAAAGGTGCAATTTCTTCGGCAAAGAGAGAGGAACAAATCCCAACTTCACGCCCCATTTTGGACCAAAGCTTTTTTGAATGGTTTTTAGACCTTAAAACCCTCTCTTTCAAAACATTTTTTGAAATAAAGTTTCTGTGATGTTCCGAGGCTCGCCTTTTGTCAAACGTCGCGTTTTTCGGTAAACCGAGCAAGGACGAAGTGGAAATGAATGAAAGAGAGATGAAATCTTTGAAAAATCTTTCAAAACACCTTACTTAGGGGTTTGAAGTTGAAGAAAAGAAGAGAAGAGGGAAGAAATCCAGTCGGGGGAGAAAATGGGCATGAACCGTTAAGAGAGAGTCGAGCAGCCCTCGCCGAATCGGGCCTATTCACTTGGATACTTGGAATCAAGCTATGAGGCCACCACCGTTGGAAAGCTTACTCCCGGGGCTTCATTTTTCACTCAAGAATCTCCTAAATCCAATTCCGGATAGGGGAGATATCATTGATTGAAGTAGGGTATCACTCCGGTTGGGACCGAATCTGCGCGGCTTCACAAAAACGGGCATAACTTTTTCCACAGGAGGAATTTTGATGCAAGGTTTGTGCCATTGGAAAGTTAACTTCCGGGGCTTCAATTTGGACAGTTGAACGGCCACATTTGGACTTCCCAATCACCCACCGGCCACTTTTCTTTTCGGAAGCCTACTTTTTCTGTCCTGAAAGTAGCTGGCCGGCCAGAAAAGCCAGGAAAAGTAGCTGGCCGGCCAGAAAACCCAAAAAAACTAGCCGGCCGGCCACTTATCTAAAAAAATAATTTTTTTTTGCTTTTTAAACTAGCCGGCCATTATCCCGCTCCCAAGTGTGTTCTAGCCATATATTTTGTTTTCCACTACACCCATGTCCGAGGGTTTGGCCATTTTGGGGGGAAACTTGTTTTGTTTTCCCCCCATTTCCCCCCTCTTTTTGCCTATATAACCAACACCCCAGGTCTGGTTTTTAGGGTTGGAAAAATTGCTCTCAAGCTTTGCATACACATCTCCCTCCATCTCTCTCTTTATCCATCAAAACATCCAAGTTCTACACCCCTTTCTTCATCACCACCTAGCACCACACCACCACTTCCATTTCCAGCAGCTTGGAGGTCTTCTCAGAGGCTAGGAGGCAGCTTTTCTTGGTCCAATAGGTAGCAAAGGATTGGTCTTCAAGGGTGAGTTGATTTCTCCCTCTTTCTAGCTCATTTTTGCAAGTTTTCTTAGCCCTCTTTGCTTGCTGTTTTGAGCTCCGACCAAAACTGAAAGTGGCATTTTTTTGAGTTCTATTTCATCTTTCATTAAGGGTCTTACCCTGTTTGGGACCCCCATCTTACACTTGCTTCATCACCCCTTTGTATGCCATAATCTTGCATAGTATTTTTGGCCTATGTGCAATCTGTTTTGGAACATGATGTAAACTGTAGATAGGATTATTTTGAGCCCTTCTTCAACATTGAAGAAGGGCTTACCACTGTTTGGGACCTCCATGTATCACTTTCCATTGCACCCCTCTTTGGTCCCCATTTTTGCATGATTTATTAGCCTATTGAGCTTCTGTTTTTGGACCTTGGTCTGAACTGAAAATAGCCCTATTTTGACCCCCTATTCATGTTTCATTGAGGGTCTATGGCTGTTTGGAACATTCTTTTTATACTTCATGTTATAGCTCTCTTGGTGCCCTTATTTTGCATAACATTTTGAGCATACTTGTATCTGTTTTGGGGGTTTGTCATAAACTGTAATACATCATATTTTTGGTCCCCCTTCAATATTTTAGAAGGCCCCTTCCCTGTTTGGGGCCAGCATTTGTGAGTTGCTTCATTACCTCTCTCCTTTTGGCCATTTTTGCATGCTATCTTAGGCCTATTTGTGCTCACTTTTTGGCCATGCTTTGAACTGTAAACATGCTTTTTTTGGGGCTTCCTAGCTTCTGTCTTCACACTTCATGTACAAATAATGCATGCATTGCATAGCTATAGGCCATTTCATGCACCAAAATTCATGTTTTGGGATTCGTTCCATGCATCGGGTATCATTTTGCCATGATTTGGGGCTGTTTTGCATCTCATTTTGCCTCTGAAAATTGCATGATCATATGCCATATTCCATGTTTTGCCATGTCTTGTTAGAGTGGCATTCCGTGCCGTAGGTTCGGTCCTCGGTTTGCGTGCACGCGTGCACGCACTTCGAGTTGTCTCATTTTCATCTTATGGCCTCCCATGTGGGTGTGGCTGAGGCTCACTTGTGTTGGTGTAAGTCCATTATGCATTGTGTATGCCATTTCATTCCATAGCATTGTGTATGCTAGGTTGTATGTTAGCGCATTGTGTATGTCATGTTATCTCGTGCATCGTGTATGCCATTCCATAGCATTGTGCATGTTAGGTTGTATCTTAGTTGCATTTCATGCATGTCATGCATATTGCATTGTGTTTGGGATAGGAGTTAGCCCGGGCACGGGAAACGAGGTACGTTTCGTACTCCGAGTGACGGAACGTGTCTCAATTCCCCAGTCACCGACACTCCGGATTGTCCATGATGGAGTTAGGTCTTAGTTGTATTTTCATGTGCATTCATTCCATATTGAGTTATGCAATTCGACTCCTCGGCCATCATGCATCGAGATGCGTGATTGGTGGCACGAGGATCGAGACATGCATACATTTGTGAAAATACATTGCCATGCCCCTTTCCTGCTCTCTGTTGCAGCAAATCAAGAATCGGCAGTCTTCCGGGACTTGGCGCGCTTTCCAAAAATTATTGCAAAATAGAAGCTAATTGGGGCATCGCCATGGATTTCCGCGCAAAGGCAACCCGAGCATGCATCATCCATCATCCGGAGAAGAGTCAAGGCAGTCCCTGGCTTGCATGCCAGTTTGTTATTTTTCTTAGTTAATTTTGTAAATTAATTAGGAATTTGTACATATTTGGACTGTATTATTTGGACTGTACTATTCTTTTATTCGGGACTGTATATTTATTTGGACCCTCTGTGCGAGGGCAAAATTGTAATAAGTGTGCGTGAGTGTGATGTATGTCTTCCAACCCCACGTCTTTCTTCCCTTTTATTTACCTGCTTATGATGGTTAGATTAGGGCATATTTCAATTAGCATAGAGTATGATAGCATGTTTGTATTCATTCATCTGTCTTGCATGCACCGGGCTCGGCGCACCATACTAACTGCATCTGTATTTCAATTCGAAATTGAATACGTGTTAGCTGTAGCATTCCATATGCCATGTTTAGGATAGTCAAGCCTGCTATAGTTGCATTTTTGCATGTGTTGCATTAGGCAATCCTGTATATTTAGGATCATGCATGATTTCTAATGAGTTTCTGTTTTGGCTTGGAGTACTCGGTGAGTTTTATGCTTTAGCATCCTTGCATGCGTGTGAGTGACTGCCATGATAGCATGCTTACCATGAGGCAATGTGCTTATATGATATAACTGCCTGAATGCCTGTGGGTGAAGGTTGGGTTATTTGAATTGGGACAATGCATTGATTGTTTGTTTTAAGCCCACTAGATAGTGGCAAAACCATGTTTTCTAAGCCCACCCGAGGGTGGCAAAATCTGCATTTTAAGCCTACCTGCGGGTAGCAAACTATCTTTCAAAAACGAACATGAAATGTGTTGCTCCAATTCAGGCGATCCAGTCTATACTTGTATGCTGTGCGCATCACGTAGTAATCTAGGCTAATAACCGGAATAAGAACACACAATGTTTTCAAAACTAGATATCACGGTTAGTAGAGGTCGGTCTTTGACCGGGCGAGCGGGGGTGCTCACGAAGTGACCTTCCCCAATCGTACCCAAGTTCCCTAGCCGAGGCAACTTTGGTGATGACGGACACGTGGCCTTTGGCACCGAGTCAGGGTTTCCTAAATTTCCCCATAAAAAAATATTTAGGTGGCGACTCTGTATCTGGCAAAGCAGTCCATGTTTGGCACTTCTTTCAAAAATTTGTTTTCTCAAAAACGATTTGCCGGATTTGGACTCTTTGGTTCAAGATTTAGAACCGTGACAATCGAGTCCTTGAACTATCGTGAGCCCAAATGAACAGAACGGGACTTAACCCTCCTGGGGCGTTCGGGGACGTCTACAGTGGTGTCAATGGACAATTTAGCCTTGTCCATTGCCAACAATACTACTTGTCGATGCACCTAGGAGGCTATGAGAAGACCCCAAATTGAGATGTCGGCTTGTATTTTCTTAAGCTGTTTCAACACTGCCTCTTCTTCTAGTTGTTTCTCTTTCTGTTTCTCAACCTCTCTATCTTTTCCAGATGCTTCAACTTGATCTAGGTGCGGCGGCTTAAAATACCGCCCACTTCCCGTCAGATGGTTGATTTCTTTTGTATACCACGTGTTTTCTGGAAGGCACTCGCCCTAGTCTTCGTCGGTGTGGGCCAAATGTAGATCGTCATCGGCCCATCATTCACCCTCAATGGCCGACAAACAGTTGTCTGGCTCTGCTTGTATTACTTTCACATCACAGGTATCCCACACAGGGTGTTGGGCCATTACTGCTTCTTGGTTGTCTTCAACCCTTTCTTGTTCAAACTGCCTCAGTATAGCTTCCTGTTCCGTATCCACAGTGCTCACAGCGTCCAGTTTTTTAACCGAATTTTCCATGCCAGTGTTCTCCGGTATCTTTTCTTTCTCATTGGCCCTTCCGGCCACTACAGCAATCCCTGCTTCTTTCCCCTTCAGTTTCATTTTAGTTCCTTCCCCTTTATCCGGCTCATCACTCAACCATCCAGAGTTGTCATTTGATCCGTTCAAGTTGAACCAGCCAATCTGCATATCCCTCTGATCTTGCTCATCAAAGAACTGCAGGTTGTTCAAATCCTCCTTGAGTTCCGCAAAATCATCCAATCCCTAACTTGGCCATCTTCTCTAACTACATTTATGTTTACCGAGACTGGCAACACCAATTCAGGCTTGATTTAACCAGTTGGCACAATGTAGCAGCTTGGATCATACACCCCATTAGTTACGTCCTTAGAACACTCCGACAACGGACTAATACCTTCCTCCAAGGTCGACTCCCCTTCCACTGTAAGCATCACCACAGGCTTGGGTTGGGTATAGGACGTGTCTATCATGCACATATCTGTGCCTTCTGGAATGAACAACGTCGGCTTTGGTAAATGGGAGGGGGTAATATATACGCTGGGGTCGTAAGTGGTGGTCAGTGTATGGAACAGGTTGAGATTTTTAGGTGGGGAGACTTCATTATGGGCTGGGAGTGGATTTGTGGTCTCGTTTGGGTTTTTGAGGTGGAGCGATCACCTTGTTGTCAATGAGATCCTAAATCTCATGACGCAATCGAAAACACTGGTTGGTATCATGACCGTGCTATTGGTGAAACACATAGTATTTTGGGAGGTTGTGTTTGGGTGGAAGAGGATCAAGCAATAGGCGAGGCTCTAAGGGTTTGGGGTGCCCTTTCTTGACTAGCACTTTCATGGCTTGAGAGAGAGTCATGTACAGCTGGTTGAAAGTCAACTGGGATCAGACAGGGTTAGACGGTGGGTGTGAGCTTGTATTGGCAAAGGGGTCGGCAGTCGTGGTTGTGGTGACAACACTTACATCTGACAACCTCGTAACTGTGCTATCCCCGGCAGCATTGGAACTGTGTACAAACGGCCTTTCTGCCAACTCCTTCTCATCTGTAATCAGCCCTTGTTTCATGGCGTCTTCGATTTGCACCCCCATCTCATGGAGTTCTGTAAATGTGAACAGAGATAAGATGATCATCTTTTGTAACAGTTTGCCGTGTAGATTCCGGACAACCATCTTGATCTGATCCCTCTTAGAAGGCCTTGTGGTCATCATCGAGGCCTTAGCTCTCCATCTCGTCACAAATTCCGAGAAGCCCTCATTTGGCTCTTGGCATGTTGCTTCGAGATCACGAGTTGTGACCTCGATTTGTGTATTATATGAATATTGTGTGATGAAAGCCTCGGCTATCTCCTCCTAATTCTGCATGACAGAATCTTTTCACTTTCCATACCATATGGCCGCTATACTCGACATGGTCCGGACAAAGAGAGACAGCTTTTGTAGTCTAGTCAGGCCCATTGGCCGCAAGATGTCCGAAAACTGCCGAAGGTGAACCATTAGATCTCCGGAGCCGTCGAATCGATCTATGTGCAGCATTTTAAACCGATCTAGCAATGTTACTGCAGAATCAGTATACCCATCCTCTATGTTTAGGATGGAGTTAACACCTTGTGCTCTCTTGAATAGCTTCTCCAGTTTATTGACCTTGAGTACAGTTGGGTTAACTTCAAACTCAAACGGAGCCTCAGTTTGATAAACAGGTGCTTTGGAGGTTTGTTCTGGGATTGGCTCTGCTGGATTGCCTTGATTTTCTTGGACATTGGCTGTATGAGCGGTAGCTCTAGGTGTTGGGATACCCGTGGGAGGTGCATGGGATGTAGACGCCGTTGTCAGCTGTGGTTGCTGTTATTGTAGCTTGTTTATTACCTCAACTTGACGGGCTGTGACCTCGGCTTGACGGGCAACATCTTCCTGTAGGGTTTCAACTGTTTGCTAAAGATGATGTATCAATTCTTCCATACTAACTGGGGGATACTGTGTCATCGGAATAGGCGAGTGATCTCGTGCTGAACTAGAAGTAGAAGACTGTCCCTGAACTTGACTGAATACAGGTGAATTGAGGAGTGACTGCTGTAAAAACTGAATCGGTGAAATCGGCCTGATTCTCCTCTGTCGTGTAATCGATGAAAGTGAGGTAAATGCAGGTTGTCCCCGAACAAGATCTCCGGCTTTGCAAAGTCTTCTGACTCGAGTCCAGAGTACTTGGAGGATATCCAAACTTTCTGAAGCTATGGTGTTAAACTACCTAGCAAAAGAAATAAAGCAAAAAGAAAGCAGTAATCAGAAACCGCACAGCATCTCAGCTAAGGCGTTATCAACACAGACATGATCAAAGCTTTAGGACTGCACTCCACACTGAATTCCACCCCCAAAATAGATACCAAACTTGCAAACTTGCAACTGCTATGCACATTCCTGTACAGTTTCACTGTAAAGCACATACCAGTTAAGTGAGAGCCAAAATACCCCTATGAGGGGGTAAGGTTACCCTGCCCTAGTTTCGTCAGGAACTAGGGTTCACTATTCAAACAAAGTGGTTTTCATATGATCCTGCATTTCGAGTGAGCATCATCTCCTAGTTTGGAATAGTCTCTATGGCTTTTCGATATGCAACTAGACCGAATGGTCAAAAAGGGTACCTCAGCAAGACTACCTAATATACCTCTCACACCTAACACCGAGAAGTGAAAGGACGATCAAACGGCACAGCGATAGTCCAGATCCAAGGGTTGTGTTTAGGGGTGAGCATCGGATATACCGATCCGCCTAAACTGACTGAACCGAACCAATCCGTCACATTTTAAACGGATGCATGATGACAAGCGGACAGTTGCGGGTTAATTTTTTCCAATCCGCCTAGTTTTGGACGGATGACGGATTTGAGGTTCATTTGGCCCCAACTGAACCGCCAAACCGCGAGCACCCCTAGTAATTTGTAAGATTTTGTGTTTTCAATTTGTTTAGATATTCTGTTTGTGTTTTCAATTGAAAAAGAGCTTAAATATTCTGTTGAAAAAGAGTTTTCAACTTGAATATATTTTTTTATTTTTAAATCTAACACTAAAAATAATAAATAAAAAAAGATGATATATGCTGGTTGGTTTTCGTATTAAAAAACAGATATAGATGCAACAATACAGAGGCATACAATCTCTACTACTGCTTTGTTCATGGTTTTGGTGGCTTGAATTGTTTTTATATTTTAAGAACCGCATATTGTAATACTTTATGTGGATGATGCATGCTGTGATTGTAATATATGGATAAGGCATGCAGTGATTATAATATTCTAAAGTTTCAAACTTTCTTTCTTTGGATGAGGCATACAATGATTGTAATATTTTTTTAAGTCATTGACTTTAATACTTTTTCTTTTTCTTTTTTTTTTCTTTTTTTTTTGAGGAAGTGTACAAGTTGAACTATGTTAAAAATTTATAAAATTTTGAGCTACCAAACCGATTCGCATCCATCTGTTGATCCGCCAATCCGATCAATCCACATATGTTGGAGTGGTGGACAGATACGGATTGATGCAGTGATTGTAATACTTTTGTAAGTCATTGACTGCAATACTTTTTTTTTTTTCTGTTTTTTGAGGAGTGCACAAGTTGAATTATATTGAAAATTTATAAAATTTTAAACTACCAAATTGAATTGCATCTATCCGCTAATCCGCTCAATCGACATCTGTCGGATTGGTGGATGGATGCGGATTAATTTTCTCCAATCCGCCAATCTGGCGAACGGATGGCGGATTAGAGGTTCCGTGGCCGCAACCGACCCGCGCCCACCCCTAGTTATGCTTCCATCATGGCAGAGCCCACGACCGGTCAGCCTTTTGGCAAGCTTTTAGGCAAGCCTTCGGCAAACCCTCCAGGAATAGTAGATGGCAAACACAGTGACTTAAGCGCACCAATGCAAATGAAATGCAAAAAAACATATAAGTGTAGATAAAATTTCACATCATGAAGTTCGAGTCAAGTTCTCTACTTTCCCTAATAGAGTCACCAGAAACTGTAGCTCGACTTTTTCATGCCTCCTTTCGGAAGACGAATAAGCCCTACAGTATCAGACTTCCGCAGTTCTAAGTCTGATCTCTCAAGTGCAATGTGAAATAGATAAACATCAAAGAGTCCAAATCCGACAAATCTTTTGGAAAATTGATTTTGAATCAAATTGCCAAAAATAGACTGTTTTGCCAGATACAGAGTCGCCACCCAAATATTTTTAGGAAATTTAGAAAACCCATGACTCGTGCCAAAGGCCACATGTCCGTCATCACCAAGATTGTCTCAGGTCGAGAATTTAGGTAAGAGAGGGGAAGGTCATGAATTAAACACCCCCACTCGTCCGATCAAAGATCGGCCTTTACTAATCATGATGTGAATCTTATTTGTATTATATGCTCTTGTTCCAGTTATTAGACTAACATTACTATGTGATGCGCGCACACAAGTATAGACTAATTTGCAAGAATTGGAGCATTTGATTTCATGTTTGTTTGCAAAAAAAGTTTGTGAATATGCCACTTGAAAAAGTGGGCTTAAACGCACATTTTAATCGAATTATTCCAATTTAAGCAACTAGCCTTCATCCACAGGCTTTCAAACAGTTTATCAATCAAGCATTTAGCCTCATGGCAAGTATGTTAAACATGGCAACAATCACACGCATGCGATTTGCTAAAGCGAGTAAAGGCTCACCTAGTACTCTAAGCCAAAAAAGATGAAAAAGTTAGAAAAATGCATGATCCTAACTATGCAACATGACTAATGCAACACATGCGATATGCAATTACTAAGCTCGGCTACTAATATGGCATATCAATCAATTTGATAGCATGCGATCTAAGCACGTATTCAAAGAATGTGTGGGTGTTGATTTCTGACCACACAACCAAATGGGAAACTCAGCTGGAGAGCACCAACAGAATAGATTAAGCCCGAATAACCTATCACAGAAAGATAAGAATCCGGCTGTGGTTCATCCACCCGGGGGCACTCCGACGCTCAAGTCAAATCAAATATCTCTCAAAGATAGCAAATTGTACTTAACTCACAAGAAAGAACTTACTACTCACAGTATATCACAAATAAAAGCATACCTTAGACCCACGAGAGTGCCTTACTTTTATAATGATCAGTGTCCAACTTCCCCTAGAAGTCTTACTTCATAGGACTCTATCCTTTACAAGGATAACATCTATCACAACTCACACTATTCAGATTAAGATGAACTCCCTCAAAAGTCCCATCTCTATCCAAATAGATAGCTTGATGTCATCTAGGACTCTAGTCTTTTATCAAAATATCTCAGATTTTGGTATCCCCACAGAATACCTCAGTAGTGCCCTAAATATCTCGACAAACATGATCTACCCACGTGGCACCTCGGCTGACATCTCAGCGTCACCTTAGCCACGTGGCATCATCTCAAAACACTTCCCCATAATTGCCGCCTAGGTTTTATTACCTCGGCAACCTGAGGTAATGGATCCTACATCATTTCATCTTCCAACATGCTAGAGATACTCTTCCGACCGAGATCATGACTCGCTGGCATATCGAAACAAGGACTCAAATGTCCACTCGTCAAGAACCAAGAATCAAGAACCATCATGTTCTATTTCATCCAGGTCCAACATCTCGATAGAGATCACACTACTAGCAGAGATCATGATTCAGTAGTTCAAGAACATCAAGACCCTAGTATCAACTCAACAAGAACCAAGAGCAAACAAGTTCTGTCCCATCTAAATTCAACATCTCAACCGAGATCATCATGTCATCACCTCGTTCGTTCGTATCAGTCAATCGTCGCTCTATCACATTAAAGCTGCCTACGTCGCGTAACAGGCACGACGTCCAGGGCAGTTACATAATGTTTTGCCACCTTTTTGTTTTTGGACAAAACTTCTTTCACTCTCTCTCTAGAAGTCTCCATTGCCATTCCTTCAAAGCTTTTCCTATTATAACTCGGGTCACCACTTCTAGCGTGCACTCAGCAGTTTCGTTCCGATCATAGCGTTGTTTGACTCCGGCGAATCCCATTCCAGCATTTACTTCCTTGCCTTCACTTTGTAAGTCCTTGATTTCTTTTATTTTAACTCCAGTTCTCCACTGTTTTCAAATATATTCCTTCTGTGGATTGTTACACCACACACGGTATTTGTATTTGCATCTACATTGCCATCTTGTATTCATATTTGAATCTCATTGTTCTACATGCCTTCGCTTGCTTTGACTTATATTTTTTCCTTCATGTTTTTGAGTCCATCTTTACATTTTTTATATTTGACACATCTTCTGGCACACTGTCACTGAATTCTATCAATTTTGTTCATACCCTGAATCTGTCAATGCTCTATTTTTCTCGTATTCTTGAATCTTTGATCACTGTTTTATGTTTTTGAGACCTATTTCTTCTATCTGTTCTTGCTTGTTAGTAGATTGCTACCTCTGAATCTTGTACATTTGCATAGACTTAGGTTTGGGATTTGCTAGAATCCACACTTAGGAAACTGAAACAAATTTTGCCCCCAAACCTTCCTCAAAACCCTGAAATTGATAACCCAACAGTCCTTAGGGTTTTGCTAAGGTCTTTAACCCATACAGTCTAACTTTCCTTGCCAAAATCGTCCTAACCGAGCTCATGGAGATGTTCAAATGGAGGGTGGACTCCTCCAATAAACTAGAATACTTCTGTCAGGAGTTCTCCATTCCAGCTGACATTCATCTAAGGTTGGCTAGGGAGGAGGATTCCATGATCCCTGGAGAGACATATATGCCCTTCCCTGTAGTATTTATCATCGAGGGTGGAGTCAAATTCCATCTTGCCATCTTGTTTTGCTTCGGTCCGAGGTGCCTTCTTTTGTATCTGAACAAGTTGTCTTTTTTAATGCAAGTCCTATTTTTGACTAAGTGTTGAATGCTTGTCTCTGTCTTTACTGTCTTCTATGATTCCATACTTAGAATATTTTTGTACTTCTCCCAAGTATACTTTAACTGTGTAATCACTTCGGGTTAGAACACATCTAACATGTACCACCTCGGATCCACTTCATCTCGGGTGCACCCTTAGTTAGTCACCTCGGGCCAACTTACCTCAGAGTTCACCTTTTACTGTGATCTCGGCCAACGGGCACTTTATAAATTTTTTTTGAATAATATTCAACAAGTATTGCTTCCTTACTTGTACTTTTGTCTTTTATCAAGACTTCACCCTTCCAACATTTCCAAGTTTGATGGCCTAGTTGATGATCTCGGGCAACCAACAACTCGAGTGTCCCCTCATCTGGATACCTCTGCTGACTCCAACTTGTAAATTTTTTCAAAAATTTCAACAAGTGTCAAGCTTATTCCTGCTTCCTTCATCTGGATACCTCGGCTAACTCCAACTTGTAAATTTTAACAAGTGTCAAGCGTATTCCTTATTCCTGCTTTCTGCCCTCGAATGTAAACTTAAGTATCACTTATGTTCACATTAAGCATGTATCTTCAATTTTACCGAAGTCTGATTCGAACAAATCTTAGCCGAGGTTTTCTACCTTGGTGTCTTTGTTAATCTGACAAGATTAAACTTACTTCAACTCTGCTGTTATGGCAAGTCTAAGTTATTCGTCATGTTTCATTCAGAAACATCGCCAACTTAGTTCAACTATCATATGACAAGTATAATTCAACTCTATAATATGATAAGTCTAAGTTATTCGTCATGTTTCATTTAGAAACATCGCCAAATTAGTTCAACTCTATCATATGGCAAGTGTAATTCAACTCTACCATATGATAAGTCTAAGTTATTCTTTATGTTTCAATCAAAAACATCACTAACTTAGTTCAACTCTATCATATGGCAAGTGTAATTCAACTCTACCATATGATAAGTCTAAGTTATTCGTCATGTTTCAATCAGAAACATCGCCAACTTAGTTCAACTCTATCATATGGCAAGTGTAATTCAATTCTGCCATATGGTAAGTCTAAGTAATTCGTCATGTTTTATTCGGAAACATTGCCAACTTAGTTCTACTCTACCATGTGGCAATTCTAAGTTATTCATCATGTTTTATATTGAAACATCGCAAACTTAGCTCACCTCTACCATCTCGGCAAGTCTAAGTTATTCGTCATGTTTCATTCGGAAACATCACCAATTTAGTTCAACTCTATCATATGGTAAGTATAATTCAACTCTACCATATGATAAGTCTAAGTTATTCGTCATGTTTCAATCGGAAACATCGCCAACTTAGTTCAACTCTATCATATGGCAAGTGTAATTCAACTCTACCATATGATAAGTCTAAGTTATTCGTCATATTTCATACTGAAACATCACAAACTTAGTTCAACTCTACCATCTCAGCAAGTCTAAGTTATTCATCATGTTCGCTAGGGGAACATCGTCATAAGACTTTTCGGTCTTATCGCATAATCATGGATTTCAACAACATTGTCACGCTTTTTTACATAAGCTTTGGCATCTTTTTGCATGTAGGGCTACCAGAATCCCTGCGATATAGATCTGTGGGCAAGGGATCTGCCCCCTGCATGGTTTCCACATACTCCATTATAGACCTTGTATAAAAAGTCTTCAGCCTGAGAAGGATGTACACATCGTAATAGAGGTCTAATAAAAACCCTTTTGTATAGATGGCCTTCTGTCGACAGGCAAAACTTGGCCGACTTCAGTACGATCTTGTGTGCTTCCTTTTTGTCTTCTGGGATCTAGGATCTGCTTACTTAGATTGAGCTTTTCTGTTCTCGGACCTAATCATCTAGGCCGAGATCTTGTTTTCTAGAATCTGGGATTTGCTTACTCAAGCTAAGCTCTTCTTTTCTTAGACTTAATCATCTCGGCCGAGATCTTATCTTCTAGAATCTAGGATCTACTCACTCAGGCTAAGCTCTTCTCTTCTCAGACGTAATCATCTAGGCCGAGATCTTGTCTTCTAGAATCCGGGATCTGCTCACTCAAACTGAGCTCTTCTCTTCTCGGACCTAATCATCTAAGCTGAGATCTTGTCTTCTGGAATTTGGGATTTGCACACTCAGGCTAAGCTCTTCTCTTCTCGGACCTAATCATCTAGGCCAAGATCTTGTCTTGTGGAATCTAAGATCTGCTCACTTAGGCAGAGCTCTCGTCTTCTTGGACCTAATCATCTAGGTTGAGATCTTGTGTTCTGGAATCTAGGATCTATTCACTCAGGCTGAGGTCTCGTCTTCTCAGACCTAATCATCTAGGCTGAGATCTTGTCTTCTGAGATCTAGGATCTGCTCACTTAGGCTGAGCTTTTGTCTTCTCGGGCCTAATCATCTAGGCCGAGATCTTGTCTTCTAATATCTGGGATCTGCTCACTTAGGCTAAGCTCTTGTCTTCTCAGACCTAATCATTTAGGCCGAGATCTTGTCTTCTAAGATCTGGGATCTGTTCACTTAGGCTGAGCTCTTGTCTTCTTAGACCTAATCATCTAGGCAGAGATCTTGTTTTCTAGTATCTGGGATCTGCTCACTTAGGCTGAGCACTTGTCTTCTCGGACCTTATCATCTAGGCCGATATCTTGTCTTCTGGTATCTGGGATCTGCTCATTCAGGCTGAGCTCTTGTCTTTTTACACCTAATCATCTAGGCCGAGAACTTATCGTCTGAGATTTGCGATCTGCTCACTTAGACTGAGCTCTTTTCTTCTCGAGTCTAATCATCTAGGTCGAGATCTTATCTTCTGGTATTTGGGATTTGCTCACTTAGGCTGAGGTCTTGTCTTCTCAGACCTAATCATCTAGGTTGAGATCTTGTCTTCTAGGATCTGGGATCTGCTCAGCACTTGTCTTATCGGACCTAATCATCTAGGCTAAGATCTTGTCTTTTGGTATCTGGGATCTGCTCACTTACGTTGAACTCTTGTCTTCTCAAACCTAATCACCTAGGCCGAGATCTTGTTTTTTGAGATCTGGGATCTACTCGCTTAGGCTGAGCTCTTGTCTTCTCAGGCCTAATCATCTAGGTCGAGATCTTGTCTCTTGGTATCTGGGATCTGCTCACTTAGGCTAAGCTCTTGTCTTCTCAAACCTAATCATCAAGGTCGAGATCTTGTCTTCTGAGATTTGGGATCTGCTCACTTAAACTCTTCTCTTCTGGGCACCAATTTTGGCTGTTGGTGCCGGCGTGTCTTGTAATGGGGATGCTGGCTGCATCACGTTGTTCTAAAGGTCACGTTCATGGTTGTACTCATCTCGGGTACCCTTTTTGTTCCCTTTTCGGCCTTTGGTGATATTATTCGCCTCAAGATTCACTTTTTGCTCTTTTTCATTATGGTCCCCTCCTTCAGTGTTAGGATCCACACGCTTCTCCTCCTTACTGTGGACGTCGTCCCCAACTTTCACTCCACATCTGTTGTTGGCCATCTATCCTTACTAAGTTCCCACAGACGACACCAAATTATGTGGTGTTGATTTCTGACCACACAACCAAACAACGAACTCAGTTGGAGAGCACCGGTAGAATAGATTAAGCCTGAACAACCTATCACAGACAGATAAGAATCTGACGGTGGTTCGTCCACCCAGGGGCACTCTGACGCTCAAGTCAGTAATCAAATATCTCTTAAAGATAGCAAATTGTGCTTAACTCACAAGAAAAAAACTTACTACTCACAGTATATCACAAATAAAAGCATACCTTAAACCCACGAGGGTGCCTTACGTTTATAATTATCAGTGTCCAACTTCCCCTAGAAGTCTTACTTCATAGGACTCTATCCTTTACAAGGATAACATCTATCGCAACTCACACTATTCAGATTAAAATGAACTCCCTCAAGAGTCCCATCTCTATCCAAATAGGGAGCTTGATGTCATTTAGGACTCTAGTCCTCTATCCAAATATCTCGGATTTTGGTATCCCTACAGAATACCTCGACAGTGCCTAAATATATCGACAAACATGATCTTCCCACGTGGTACCTCAGCTGACATCTAAGCGTCACCTTAGCCACATGGTGTCATCTCAAAACACTTCCCCACAGAATGTTAACTAATAGTGTAAGTTAGAATGATGCGCCGAGCCTCAGTGCATGCAAGACAATGGATACAAGGCATGAGAGATGCTAAACGAAACATGATGCCGTAATCTAACCATCATAAACTAGTAATTAAAAGGGAGAAAGACGTGGGGTTGGAAGACGTACACATTATTACAACATTGGCGCTCTCTCGTAGGAGGATTACAATGAACTAACTAGCTAATCTAATTAACTAGCTATTACAAAGCGAATTAACTAATTATTACAAACCGAATGAAGCTAACTATTCTAGCTAGTTATTACAACATCACAATCTAACTAATTAATTACACTAATTAATTAATTACAAAATTCTAATTAGCTGACCAATTAATTATAACATGAAGTAACTAAATTAACTACTATAATTATTCCTCCTCAGGAAACGAGGAATGCTCATGCATGCGTGAACTTTCCACCCGAAAAGCCACTGTTTTTGCTGCCAGATGCCTCTATTGCATAGTAGAACACTTGCACTGATTTCCACCTCAGAACCAACTATGTTCTGTTTCAACAAGTCACTGCTGGATTTTGCAAAGGTGGCTGGCAAGCTATAAGTGGTGGCTTGCCGTCCACAAGAGGTGGCCTACCGGCCACTGATGCTTGGCTCTTCTCGCTGCAACAGAGAGCAAACAGAGCAAGAGCAGGGTATTCTCAAGGGTTGTTTGCACAACTTACCCCTCCTTATCATCAAACAACTCAAAGGAGTGGTAAACTTGATTCACAAACCATCAATCGATGCAATTTCATTGCATGATGGCCTATGAACCAAAGTGTGCAAATTCAATAAATGCAACAAATAAAGACTCTCAAACCCCATCCCTATCATGGATTGATCAAGGGAAGTGGTTGACATTGATTCTTGAACCGTCTACATCACTAACAAGTATGAAACAATTCAGAACTCAAGGGTTCAATTAACGTCCGATTGAACCTAAACCAAGTTATTATCTTGCATCATTTTAGTCCAAGTTTTATTATTCCATTTTAATTACCTTTCCATTCTTTAATTCATTAAGTCCAAAGGTGAGCTTTAAGTCCTCTAATGGAAAGAAGCATCAAACCAAGTGTTGTTTTGGGCATGAGAGAAGCTTTGTGCTGTTGGTAATGAACCGCAAATGGATTAAACCATTAAGCACGAGACCCCAATCTCATGCTTTAAACAAGCAACTAGTTTGAACCAACTTTCAAAGCAAATGAAAAGCCAAAAAAGGAGAGAGGTTGCAAAAGTGATTAAGAGTGATCACAAGTGTGGAAAGCCATAAATAAACATTATCAACTCAAATAGGATGGTGGCTAAGGCCTAAACCACCAAACCTATGAGGACTATTACACTATAAGCATGCAATACAAAGCTCAAATGTAATGAACACTCAAAAATAGTCTTAAAATAGGTCTAAAATAATCCTAAAACATGCTAGAATTAAGCTAATAAAAGCTAGAATAATAAGCTAAAACATGGAGCATGCTAGGCTAGTAAACAAACACAAGAAAGGGATGCTACCCCTTCCATTTTTGAGAATTCAAAAAAACATTTTAGCCACTGAAAAAGCTCTAAAAATTAGTGTAAAAAAGCTCAAAAAGAGATGGTGTAAAGATGGGAAGCACAAGGGTAAAGGCTAGAAGAGCTAGGTGGAAAGAAGGTTGAACCACCCCTCCACACTTTGAGACCTTAGACCACAAGTTTCAGCCCAAAAATAAAGAGTTTATACAATGCAAAAACAATAGAAAAATAGTAGGAAAACTAGCAACTAAAGCAAAGCAACAAGCAAAGCCTTATACCTCTTGAAGAGAAGACCAATTCTAGGCAACAAATCAAGGCTTACACACCCTCAAAAGCTCAAACTAGGCTCAAAGGTACCTTAGCTCAAAGATGGTAAGGTTTGGTTTAGAGTTTACAGGTAAAAGCTTGCAAAAAGCTAAGAAATTGCAAGAAAGAGAGAGAATTGTAAAGAGAGAGAGAATTTTTGCTCTAAAAATTCCAACCTTGAAAATGGAAGGGGAGGCCTCCTATATATAGAAAACCATACAACTCCCTCAGAAATATCAATACATACACGTGTAAGAAGGTACATGCATCTGTGCCAACAGCTGGCACAGTTGGCAGAAAAATATCTGCAAAACACACTTGTGGCCGGCAACCAAAATTTGTGGCCGGCAGCCAATAGTAGTGGCTGGCAGGCCACAAGAGGTTGCAGGCTTGAAAAACTCTAGTTTTAGTCCAAAAATAAGGCAACAAGTGTGTAGGATTTGAAAGGCTCAAAGCTGTGACGTTCTGCTGAGAACTTCCGAGGACTTAATAAGCATACACACATTCATCATTGGGTGTGCAAGTGGTGACGTCCAAGTCATAAGGACGGTCGAAAATGGGATGTCTACAGCTCGTCCACTAACCTAAGCCTAGCAGCGCAAGCCCAAACCGAGGTTAGCCTGAATTGCCTGAATTTCACAAGCCAACGCAGAGATGAGTTCAAACAAACACATATATGATATACAAATACAAACACAATACTCATAGATCTACCGGTTTTGAGTTGTACTTGAACAACGAGTGACCAAAAACAAACAAATACATACACAATACACAAATACAACCATATTTTGTAAATATATTCTCGAAAACATTTCAAACTATAATAATTTCCCTAACATAAACATATTTTACAAATCTATTAAGAAAATATTTCAAACTTATAGATCTACTTATTCAAAACTTTTGAGTTTAAATCGAATGGCATCATACTTCGCCGACGGTGGTGTTGGTGTTAGATCTCGCAATTGTGGTTACACTTCATCGTCGTTGTTTCTCTTTTTGCCGTTCTTCAATTCTTTGAGGAGGAAATGGAACTACTCTCAGAGTTTGAGACATAGAATGTGAATAAAAGAATAGGTAGGGTTTCTTCTTTAGTTTCAATCTAACGGTCCAATAAATGATTGCTAATCTAAGGGCCAAATATTTATACATACATGCAAAATTTAAAAAATATATATATATATTA
This sequence comes from Camellia granthamiana, assembly GCA_036172215.1. Classification (NCBI taxonomy): domain Eukaryota; kingdom Viridiplantae; phylum Streptophyta; class Magnoliopsida; order Ericales; family Theaceae; genus Camellia; species Camellia granthamiana. The sequence goes on along the minus strand of CM069911.1, from coordinate 38,616,253 downwards.
AAATTTTGGCTTGGTGCATTTATTGCTTATTTATTGTCTTTTGTGAATTTTTTAAAAGATTTTTTAAAATTTTTTGGTTCATCTCGTCGAGCTGAATTTAGAGGCCTAAAACTTTTAAATTTTTTTTTAAAAAATAAGTTAACTAAAGGCGAAAATAAACCAAATAAACAAATCTGAAAGGTATCACGTAAATATGTCATATGTTGTTACTTTAAAAATATTTAAAAATTTTCTAATGAAAAGTATCTTTATTTATATTAGACACATTGCTATTTTTTTTTATTTGACATATGGATTTGCACTTTTTCTTCGAACAAATTAATGTATTGCAAATCCGACCTATGTCAAATCTAATAATTAATGATCCAAACTAATATAACATTAAGGCATTAATGAGTAGTTCAGAATTCTAGCAATCTAATTATCATAATCATTAAACAAGGTGCTGTTGCATGTACCAATTAGTGTAGGCCACACGTGGTTTTTTGGGTTGGGGCCCGCATGTGCTGTGGAGTGTGCCTACATGTGTGGTAAAAAGGGCAAGCCTTTGGTTGGAGACTGCAGGAAACCTCACATGTGGCCGAAAGACATCACACGTGCAGAAGGAGCCACTGCACGTGCGGCCGAGCACGTTTTTGCCTCGAATAACAGTCTCTCGTCCAAGATATGGATTGAAGGGAAGTCCAACCCTTAAAATAATTAATTAAATAAAACAAGCAACTAGTTTTTTGAAGACGAGCCCTAAATCAAGAAAGAAAAGGGCTAAATTAGAAAAACTCATACTTACAATTGCGAAATTCCCAAATTAGAAAGATAGAAACCCTAAATCCCTAAATCTAATACAATTTTTTTTTTTTACTAATCAATTGGAGTATAAGATCAAAAAGTGAAATAAAAAAGGCCATAACTTACAAAAATCCTAACCTGACACAAAAGTTGAAGGAACGTAAACAATTACTTACCAATTGGAGTAGGGTCAACTCATCAGGCCCATGACCTGAAGACTGTAGGTTCGAATCATGTCCCTGCCTAGTCACTTGGGATGCTGGGGAAGCCAAATTCCATAATATATGTTGATAATAATAATGTGCATCATTCACATCGTGATTCGGGAACAAAAAAAGGGGATAATCTAGAAAATAGAATTTCGATTAAGCTATTAGTAGTACTTATAGTCAATGTCTCTAATTTGGATAAGTGGAACGAAGGGAAGGGTCAACCCCTACTTTAGAGGAAATAGGGGTAAATCGACACTTCAAGTTAGTTTTTGACTTACAAGAAAGGGAGAAAGATTAAGATCTTGTTATGGCATTCGAAGGCGGGCAAACATTTCCTCGGGCCAGACGGAGATTGGTCCTTGAGTACAAAGGCAGAAGGGAGCTTGACTGCAAGACCCACCCATCGAGCAAGGACGAAAGTTGGCCTTAGTGATCCAACGGTGCTGAGTGGAAGGGTCGTCGCTCAACGGATACAAGTTACTTTGAAGATAACAGGCTGATCTTCCCCAAGAGCTCACATCGATGGAAAGGTTTGGCACCGCGATGTTGGCTCTTCGCCACATGGGGCTATAGTATGTTCCAAAGGTTGGGCTGTTCGCCCATTAAAGCGGTACGTGAGCTGGGTTTAGAAGGTCGTAAGAGAGTTTGGTCCATATCCAATGTAGGCGTTAAAGCATTGAGAGGACCTTTCCCTAGTACGAGAGGACTAGGATCAAGTGAGGGAAACAACTATGCAAAAGAGAGTCATTGGTGGTAGTGAGATCGAGTACAAAGAGATATTAGAGTAGGAGATTGAAAATGCGTTTGACAATGGTAAAGGGTGGTGGTGGGATGAACCTAGACTTATTTAGATGCTAGTGCGGTATTGAAATAAGAAAAGAACGTGAGAAAGGCAAGAGGGCGAAGAAAAGACAAGAAGACTATTTTAGAAACGAATAGAAAATCTTCGAAGACTAAGGTTACACAAAAAGAATCTTGGTTGGCAAAATAAGTAATAAGTTTTTCGATAACTCGATATGCGACCCAATAAATTGATTAAATAAATTATATATATAAATTTTAAAATTTTGGTTCAGTTCATTTATTTCTTATTTATTGTCTTTTTTGAATTTTTCAGTTCGTTTTGTTGAGCAAAATCTAGAAGTAAATTTTTTTTTTTTAATTTTTTGAAAAAAAATCTAATTAAGGACGAAAATAAACCAAATAAACAAACCCCAAAGGTATCAAGTAAATATGTCATATGTTACTTTAAAAATATTTAAAAATCTTCTAATAAAAGTGTCTTTATTTTTATTAGGCACGTTGCTTTTTTTTTATTTTTTTATTTTATTTGACATATGGATTTGCACTTTTTTTTGAACAAATTAACATATTGCAAATCAGACCTATGTCAAATCTAATAATTGATGATCCAAACTAATATAGCATTAAGGCATTAATGAGTAGTTCAGAATTCTAGTAATCTAATTATCATAATCGTTAAACAGGTGCTGCCGCACGTGCTGACTAGTGTAGGCTGCACTTGGTTTTTTGCGCAAAGACCCGCATGTGTGGTGGATTGTGCCTGCACGTGTGGTGGAAGGCTTCACATGTGTGGCGGTTTGTCCCGCACGTGCAATAAAGGAGGCAAGCCTTCGATTGGAGACTATAAGAAACCGCACGTGCTGCTGAGCGGCACCGTACATGTGGAGAAAGTCACTACACATGCGAGCAAGTGTGTTTTTGCCTCGAATAACATTCTCTAGTCCAAGTTCTAGACTGAAGGGAAGTCCAACCCTTAAAAAATAAATATATAAATAAAACAAGCAACTAATGCTTTGAAGATGAGCCCTAAATCATAGAAAAGCGGCTAAATTAGAAAAAATTCATACTTACAATTACAAAATTTCCAAATCAGAAAGATACAAGTCCCTGAATCTGATACAATTTTTTTTTTTTTTTTTTACTAATCAATCGGAGTATTAGACCAGAAAAGGAAATATATATAATAATAAAAAAAAAAGGCCATAACTTACAAAAATCCTAACTTAACACAAAAGTTGAAGAAACATAAACAATTACTTAACAATCGGAGTGTAGGATCAAGAGAGAGATGCAACTATGCCAGACAGCATCATCGGTGGTGGTGAGATCACGTACAAAGAGATTAGACCAGAGGATTGAAAATGCCTTCGGTGATGGTAGAAGGTGGTGGTGGGATGAACATGGAGTCATAGAGATTCTAATGCGGTATTGAAATAAGAAGAAAGTGTGAGAAAGGCTAGAGGATGGAGAAAAAGACAAGAAGACTATTCTAGAAATGAATAGAAACTCTTCAATAATGAATAAGTTTTTTTGATAACTGGGTATCTGCCCAATAAACCGATTAAATAAATTATATACATAAATTTTAAAATTTTAGCTCAATTTATTTATTTCTTATTTATTGTCTTTTTTGAATTTTTTTTAATTTTTCCATTCATCTCGTTGACCTGAATCTAGAAGCTTAGAACTTTTTTCAAAAAAATTTAAAAAATTAACTAAAGACGAAAATAAACCAAATAAACAAACCCCAAAGGTATTAGTATATATGTCATATGTTATTTTAAAAATATTTTTAAAATTCTAATAAAAAAATTGTCTTTATTTTTATTAGACACGTTGCTATTTTTTTTATTTGACATATAGATTTGCACCTTTTTCAAAGCAATTAATATATTTCAAATCTACTAATTAATGATCCAAACTAATACAACATTAAGGCATTAATTAGTAGTTTAGAATTCTAGTAATCTAATTATCATAACCATTAAACAGGTGTTGCCTCACATATCGATTAGTGCATGCCACACTTGGTTTTTTGAGGCAAGCACTCACACATGCGATGGAGTGTGCCTGCACGTGCGGCGGTTTGTCCCACATGTGCAACCGAGGGGCACTGCACTTGCGGAGGGAGTCACTGCAGGTGCAGCCGCACATTTTTGCCTCGAATAACACTCTACAGTCCAAGATCTAGACAGAAGGGAAGTCCAACCTTTAAAATAAATAAATAAATAAAACAAGAAAATATTGTTTTAAAGACAAGCCCTAAATCTAGAGTTACAACTCGGGCAGTTTGGTTGGCCTGGAGGGTTGCCTAGGCCCAACTTGAATTGTGTTTGGAAGTGTCCAAGCTCGAGTACCAACCTGAGCCTAGCTACCCAAGCCTGGACCAAGCTTCATAATCTAAACTTGGATTAGCTCGAGTTGCCCGAATTTCACAAGCCAACGTAGAGATGAGTACAAACAGATACACATATGATATGCAAATACAAACCTAATACTCATAGATCTACCGATTTTGAGTCATAATCGAACAATGAGTGACCAAAAACAAACAATACATACACAAATACAAACATATTCTGCAAATATATTCCCAAAATATTTCAAACTATAATAAATTCATTAACATAAACATATTTTACAAATCTATTAAGAAAAACATTTCAAACTCATAGATCTACTTGTTCAAAACTTTTAAGTTGCAATCAAATGGCGTCGCACTTTGCCAACGGTGGTGTTGATGTTAGATCTCGCGATCGTGGCTGCACTTTGTTGTCGTTGTTTCTGTCTGTCACAACCCAAACCCGCCCTTATGGGTTTAGCATCATAACCGGTCAGTAATCCGTGATTACTGAAGGCCTGCTTAACAATAAAACAATAATTACGACAAATAAGGGCTAGCGGAAGCCAATCAATAATAAAAACATCGTCCAATGAGCTGTGAGGACCTAAATGTAAACATTTATATACATAATCACATATTCATAACACTTAAGCCCACAATACATCTATATACAATAGCAAAACACAATTTAGGGAATTGAAACCCTTAGTAAAAGTAGGAGTAACAAAAGTCATAAAAACACTGCATCCAAAATAACAATTACAAAAGGGTGAATTCAAGACACCCGTGCCAAAACACATTTTACTTCAGAATCTCATGGTGAGGCACAATGGTTGGCTTAACAAAGTTAGGGTTCGGGTTGACGCCACTAGCTTCGATCTGGTGCTCGATCACCTACATATATAGTAAACAATGAGCTAGAGCCCAGTGAATAACAGTTGTGTAAAGAGGTTAAGAATGATGTCCTTACAGTACTTGAAACAATTGATTATCAATAGAACATTTTCAATCAATATCTTTTTGTCAATCAATCATTCAATTGTTCAATTCAATCAATCATATTCGTATAAGTCATAAGTGGTACATCCAATAACAACAATACAATAGGTCTTAAAGACCAAACAATTAATTGATGGACATCAAACAATGGACAATAGTTTTAAGAATTGGAGCTGACAGAGATCTCTGTAACAATAGCGATAACAATATCAATAACAATAACAATATGCTAAGGATGCCACGAATACAGTTTAGAAAATAGGATCATCATTCAATCAATAAAAAGTATCATTTCAAAAAACAATATAATTTATCAATCAAAAAATAAATACGATTGAACATATCTTTACAACAGTGTTACTCACAGTGGGCTCCTTGGTACACGTACTAATGGTTCGACGTCCGACCTAAACAAATAAAGTCAAGGATAACACGATTTCCGTCCTCAATTTCATACAATACATGACCTAAAACTTCTTTCAAGAAAATATTAATCTTTATAGACATGACTTTGAACAAAAACATATCTTCAAATTAAAAACCAATTTTTCCATGCAAAACTCAAAGTCTTGAATTGAATTGAATTTTGATAAAAACTTGTAATTTAAGCTTCAATTTCTCAACTTCTATGGTACCTCCTTAAAATCATAAAAACTCATGCAAGGAAATAGGAATATGATCATATAACCCAAGAATGTATATCATGCATGGTGATTTTGAAAGTTGATTTAACTAATTCTTCCATTTTGGAACACAATTACATTAAACCTCCATTTTCATAAACATAACCCTTAATTTTATGTATGATCTCTCCTCAATCTCTATGAATCATGTAGGAGAAAAAGTATAGAATCAAAGTTTTCTTGAAAATATACCATGCATGTAAAGATTAGGAGTTAATTTGAACAATTCTACCATTTTCTAACATACATGTCCTAAGCTCTTAATTACATCAGCAAATCTTCTAATTAATTATAAATTCAACTCAAGTAAGCTTATGTTCTTCCTATTTGAACTTCGATTCTATGAATTAACGGTGTATCATTTCAATTTCATGAATTAGGAGGTAGAAATTACCTTAGTTGATGATTTAATGCAATATGAACCAAGCCCCTTCTTTCTTCTTCCTTCAATTCTTTTTTGAGCTCAAACTCTCAAGATGACTGTTTCTTTCCTCTCTATCTCTCTCTCTCTCTCTTCGTGGGTCTTGTTTGGTGTGTTAGATGAAAGACTCAATATAAGCAACCAAGTACTCTCTCTCTTACTATGTTTGTTCATTCAAAAATGAGTAGTATTCTAAATTATTATTATCATTAATTAATTTAACTTTAAACCATTAAATCATTCTAATTAAGTTAAATAAAAATCAAATCTATGCAAATTAAATTAATCCTTATCACAATAAAATCTCAATTACACTAAGTGGGTGTTTGGGAAGTGGGTTTTTATGTAGGTTTTTTTAGTTGTAAGATATTATTGGATAAAAAAATTTTAGTATTTGGGAAGATAGTTGAGTTTTTTTGTGGTTGGATGTGATGTTTGTGAGGGAAAAAGTGAAATGATTATGGGTTTGGATGTGATATTTTGTTTGGATGTGTTTTTTTTGGTTTTGCAAAACTTTTGTCTTTTAGTGGAAAATATGAGAAAAAAATTTGGGAACCAAGTTCCCAAACACCATTTAATTATATTAGTGTGAGTGAATTAGGCTCTAATTCCTATCCAATTATTAAATTCTAACTTGTTAAAATTAGTGAATCAGACAGATTTAAATTTTATTCTAACCTATCTATTCAAACAATACAAGTCAATAAATCTCATAACAATCAATAACACTTAATCATATAATCAACATGTAGGAACATAATTAATTGTTCCAATTAAGGCTCAATTCAATCACAGACAATTTCAGTAAACTGAATCAATTTTTAATTAAATTTCCCAAATGGCTCTAAAAATTCCCATGAGCCCATCCATGTACTCAATTTCAATTTGTACACCCAATAAGATTGTCAATTTCAGTTTCAAAGTTATAACCTTAACAAGTAATTTTCTAATTTGGACAGATATGCACAAATTAAATTACTAGGCACTTAGTTCAATTAGAATTAACACATAATTAATTAATTAAAATCACGATTAGTAAGTCTGGGTCGTCACACTATCTCCACCGTTTTTCAACTCTGTGAGGAAGAAATTGAATTAATCTCAAAGTTTGAGACAGATATTCGAAAGAAAAGAATAGTTAGGGTTTCTTCTTTAGTTTCAATCTAATGGTCCAAATAAAAAATTCCTAATCTAAGGGCCAAATAATTATACATATATGTCAAATTTTAAAATTATATATATATATATAAATTTTAAAATTTTGGCTCGGTTCATTTATTACTTATTTATTGTCTTTTTTGAATTTTTTTTTATAGATTTTTAAAATTTTTTGGTTCGTCTCATCGAGTTGAATTTAGAAGTGTAAAACTTTTTTAAAAAAGAACAAAAAAAAAAAAAAAAAAACAAACAAACAAACAAACAAACAAACAAACAAATAAACCACACGTGCGGCCAAGGGGCATCGCACATGTGGAGAGAGTCACTGCACGTACGATCGAGTGCGTTCAAATTTGGACTGAAGGGAAGTCCAAACCTTAAAATTAGTAAATAAATAAAACAGGCAAGTATAGTTTTGAAGACGAGCCCCAAATGAAGAGAAAAGGGCTAAATCAGAAAAACTCGTAGTTACAATTGCAAAATTCCCAAATCAGAAAGATAGAAACCCTAAATCTGATACGGATTTTTTTTTTACTAATCAATCGGAGTATAGGATCAAAAAGAGAAGGAAAAAAAGGCCATAACTCACAAAAATCCTAACGTAACACAAAAGTTGAAGAAATGTAAACAATTACTTACCCATTGGAGTAGAGGATCAAGTGAGGGATACAACCATGCAAAAGAGTCATTGGTAGTGGTGAGATCGTGTACAAAGAGATATTGGACGAAAGGATTGAAAATGCATTTGGCAGTGGTAAAAGGTGGTGGTGGGATGAATATAGGGAGGCGAACATATATATACTAACAAAATTTTTAAAAAGAAAGTATGAGTTATAGTACCAACTTCTACTAGTTTAAAAAGTGAAAATAAGGTGAAAATATATATAAATAGCATGTTTTTTGTATCCATATTTAGTTACAAAAAATAGCAACTATAAAAAATCTATATATTAAAGTGAGGCATCTTTGAATTGTTGTGCTCAACATTAGTTCATGTTATTAAAAATGTCTATAATAATACTCAAATCTTGTACAATGTCCTTCTCAATGAACATGATTAAATAATTAGCTAATACCTTATTTGATTCTTTAGAAACTTAGACTTGTAATTAACAATAGTTATAACAAAGAATTTTTTTTATTATTCTTGTCTCTTTTTTTAATATTATATTTTGATCATATGTTTCATATGTATAGAGTGACAACCACTTAAAATTTTTCTAAAAAAAAAAAAAAATGTAAGGGGAATGAGTTTCTATGATGTGTAAATCATAAATGGTGTTTTTGAAGTCGTAGGACGGCTATTGCCCCCTCTGGGTCCATCATTGCCAAGAGTCATAGAGATGCTAGTGCAGTATTGAAATAAGAAAAGAGTGTGAGAAAGGTGAGAGGATGGAGAAAAAGACAAGAAAACTATTCTAGAAACGAGTAGAAATCTTCGAAGATGGAGATTACCCTAAAGCAATCTTGGTTGGCCTAATAACTAATAAGTTTTTTTTTGATAACTCGATATACTGCCCAATAAACTGATTAAATAAATTATATATATATTTTAAAATTTTGGCTCGATTTATTTATTGTCTTTTTTGAATTTTTTTTGAATTTTTCGGTTCGTCTCATCGAGTTAAATCTAGAAGTCTAAAATTTTTTTAAAAAAATTTGACTAAAAACGAAAATAAACCAAATACATAAACTCCAAAGGTATCATGTAAATATGTCATATGTTACTTGAAAAATATTTAAAAATTTTCTAATAAAAAGTGTCTTTATTTTCGTTAGACACATTGCTATTTTTTTATTTGACATATAGATTTGCACTTTTTTTTTGAACAAATTAATGTATTGCAAATTAGGCCTATGTCAAATCTAATAATTAATGATCCAAACTAATGTAGCATTAAGGCATTAATGAGTGGTTCAGAATTCTGGTAAGCTTATTATCATAACTGTTAAACAGGTGTTGCCGCACGTGCCGATCAGTGTAGGCCACACTTGGTTTTTTGGGCTGGTCCCACATGTGCTGTGGAGTGTACCCGCATGCAAGGCCGGCTTTGGGGCAAGCTTGCAAAGCTATCGCTTTGAGTCCCATATTTCAGCTAAAAATATGGAGGATCCCAAAAAAAAACTTTGATTTTAAGTTGTCAAAACCTAACTAAATCCAACACTTAACACCAAATTCAAAAATAACACAATTTTATTAGTGAAGGGCCCAAATAAATTGATTTCACTTTACCTAACCTCTCCCCAACGAATTTGCTATTATGAGATTGAATTTTATTAGATCTTAATACTCTCTCTAAATGCCTTTAGATTTTGTATCATTTCAAGTTTTACTTCAATTGTTTGCTAACTTTACTTAAAAATTGAAATCTCTAGAATTAAATTAATTGTTACTTGTTGAATGAAATAGATTGTTTATTTAATCATACTTGTTGGGGAATTTTCAAAAATGAGTTTTCAAATTTATTGTTTAGTTTTGGGTGTTTTTCAAAACCTTCCATGTTTTTCTTTGGAAAGTATAAAATAAGCTTGGGGACTTTGTCCCACATTGGAAATAGAGCAAAACATGGAGCACTTAATAAAGTGCTACATGGAATATTCCTTTCAATATGATATTATGGGATGGATGCTAGTGTACATGCACTCACACCGCAAGGATGGTGCTTCACACCATCCGAACACGCGCGCGGCGTGGGCAGTGGGCAGTGGGCTATGTGGCATTTGATGGCGCACTTTGCACTTAGCACGGACGCATTGCCATCATAGGTGAGTCAACCAACTAATCGGACAGTTGTGTGTCCGATCTGGAGCGGCGTGGGCAGTGGGCAGTGGGCTATGTGGCATTTGATGGCGCACTTTGCACTTAGCACGGACGCATTGCCATCATAGGTGAGTCAACCAACTAATCGGACAGTTGTGTGTCCGATCTGGAGCGGTTTGATCATAGTCGTTGATTGGAGATGTGCGTAATCATACAAATGATATGGCACCCGATTGTGATCAGGTGTGATTAGTCAAGGCATCTATTTGGTGTGAGAATGATCTGCATCGTAGATTGTTTATCCAACAGTTAGATTTGATCGCACACGCCATGAAGACGTTTTCCTATTTGCATCAGACAGGTTGGAGCGATGACGTGGATCCAGCGTGGCATGGGTAACGTGGAATACAGTCAGCTCCATGTGGTAGTAACGTGACGTCCATTGGCAATGAGTCAACCAACTGATCGGACGGTTGTGTGTCCGATCTGGAGCGGTTTGATCATAGCCATTGATTGGAGATGCACGCAATCGTACGGATGAGATGGCACCCTATCGTGATCATGTGTGATTAGTCAAGGCATCTATTCGGTGTGAGAATATCTGCACCGTAGATCGTTAATCCAACAGTCAGATCTGATCAGATGCGATCAAGGGACATGACCATTTGATCAGATACATCAAGGCCTATAAATAGGCTGCAAAATCAGCCATTTCAATCATCCAAAAAAAAGTCTAGAAGTCATTTATGCAATTCTCTCTCTCTCTCTCTCTCTCTCTCTCCCTCCCTCCCTCTTGATTTAGAGTTTTCGATCAAGAGTTTCTTAAGCAAGTTTCTGCTTTTCTTATTGGTAATCAAGTTTTGCAGACTTGATTATCAGTGTCTTGATTTTTTTGATTGTATCAAGAGTATTCTGATCTACTGTTGTTAGTGCAGATGCCGGTAGACTTGATTTTTAGATCAGGTTTCATTGGATCCTGGAGGTAAATTTGCTATAACCCCATGCACATCGTTTGGTGGATGCAAATATTGTCTTTAGGAAAATGACTTAGTAACGCAACTTGAAGCATCAAATTTTATGTTCTACATAGACAAGATCATCACTAAGTTTTGAAGACTCAAAGATCACTAACTGAAGAATTCAAGACGAATTGATCAAACAATACTTTCTAGAAAATATAGAAGAATTAATTAAATCTCAATCAGGAGCTCCTGCTTTAATTTTGCAACTAAAAATGCAAGAATAGTGATCTTTAAGTGATAAAAATGATATAATTCATTCAATTTTTCTTTGATATTATAGCTCAAGACTTGTATAATATTTTTTTTCCTTTGTATAAATGGTTAAAATATAAAAAAATATTACTAGATTTTATCGTTTTAATTTTTTTGTAATAACTTTTTAAAGTTGATTTTATCTTTTTAAGTTATATGTAGAAATGTATGGCCCGACGTTAGGGATTCTCTTTGGGCCCCTGAATGTTTAGGGTCAGCCATGCCCGCATGTGTGACGGTAGGCTCCGCACGTGCGGCAAATTGAGCAAGCCTTTGGTTGGAGACCGTGGAAAACTACACGTGCGGCCAAGGGAACCGCACGTGCAGAGGGATCTGATTGGCCTAAAAACGAATAAAAACTTGTCGAAGACTAAGATTACGCTAAAGGGGTCCTGGTTGGCGTAATAACTAATAAGTTTCTTTTTAATAACTCAGTATGCGGCCCAATAAACTGATTAAATAAGTTATATATAAACTTTAAAAATTCGGCTCAGTTTATTTGAACCATGATTTTTAAAAACAAAACTATTTTTATAATTTTCATCATTTATCAAATTGGAACCTGTTGGCTATATATTTTGTAAAAGCCAGTAACAATTCGACACGTGGCAGAATAAGGGTATTATGGGAAGATGATTCATGTCTTCAATCCTGATCGTACACGTGGCGATGACAATTGGTTCTCACGTGATCCGAGTAGCACCAGATCAATAAAGAAACGAAAGATGACGTGGCCTCAACGGTTACTCATATTCAAATTCAAATATAAGAGGGAAGTTTAACTGCAAGTGATGGCGTAGTGGAACTACTTCTAAGGCAGCATGATCAGCAATCATGGAGGAGCAGTTCGACGGTTTGAAGTGCAGTTCGAAGGTCATCCTTGGCAAGTATAAATAGCAAGGAAGTCCCCAGAAAAAGCCCCAGACTCAGATCATACAAACCAGTCATTTACTTTATATTTTCTTTCCCAGTTTTACATTTCCTGCACTTTAAATACCTGCACTTTAAATACCTGCACTTTAAATACTTGTCCTTTAAATACCTGCACTGCACTTCGATTCCTAGGAGTAGTTTCAAGTAGATTCAAGTAGACTGTTGCTGTAAACCTCTTCGAGGCTGAGTTTGGACTATTGTAAGTGTTCATTTTTAATGAAATACTGCGATTGTTCTTCATATTACTTGTTATTTTTCTTAATTTCTCCTAAGTCAAGCCACCAGTAAAAGTCCTCTTCATTGAGGCTGAAAGAACTAAAACACAATCGTCTGATAAATTGGTTGGCAATTATAATTTCTGTAAGGACTGATTGATCCTTGCTGGCACGCTCGCATTTACAAAACTATCCTTCGAAAAGCCAAAAAGCCAACATATATTTTTGGAATGTTAGCACCATAAATCTGCAATTTTTATTATTTATATAATTGCAGGACACGTGACATCCTCTTATTCGTTTGGAAGTTAAAAGAAGTTATAGAGATGATGGAGAATATGAAGGACAAAGTGGATGAGTGGAAGGACACATGGCAAGACAAGATTGAAGATGGAAGAGTGGGTAGTTTTAGGTGGTTATTGGGTAGTTATTGCTGTATTTTTCCCTCTATAAATAGCCATTAATGGCTACATTGTAAGGACCCAGAACTTAAATCAAAGACAGTTGATTTCAATATTTCTTGTCATTTTCCTTATCTTAGGAGTAGTTTAACATAGATTTCATTTCGAAGCATTTATTTTCATGCATTTCCTTTTCGAAGCATAGGAGTAGAGGTAAGTAATTATCACTTTGATTGTTCACTCAATCGTCTTTCTCAATCACCCTTTCTTCTTTTAATTTTTCTTTTCTCTACACTTGGCAATTTTGAAGTCCTCTTCGTTGAGGCAAAAGAACCGTCAACGCAATCGCTTGATAATTGGCTTGAATTTAATCTGTAAGGATTTTTCAATCCTTGCTGGCACGCTCGCATTTATGATATTTTCCTTCGTAGGAAAAATAAGCCAACAGAACCAAATCGATTGCATAATTGGACCAAACCATACAATTCTATCTAGTCTAGACCTGATTATTAGTTCGACTTAATTTTTTTGTACTTATATATAATTGTCATTTGAATAATTACATTGTTTTAGTAAAAGTGTTATTTTCTTCTACGTTGGGTCCAGTCTTAAATAGTAGACTTTAGTCCAATTAAAGAAAAGCTTATTAACGGTCATTAATATTGTGATAACATCATTTAAATGTCATTAATACAATGATGACATAATTCCACATCTATATTCATCAAAATGCTAGAGACTTCAAAAATTCTATCAAAAATTTTACTAAATGTCTCACATGGGGGTGGGTCCCACACCCATGTGAGACATTTGGTAGAAACTTTGGTAGAATTTTTGGAGTCTCTAGCATTACTCAAAATTATGCCACATCATCAGTTAGTATATTAATTAGTATACCATTTAGTATATATAGTATTATTCTATTTCATTTTAGCACAATTGATTTGATAATATAAATATATTAAGTAAGTCGTTTTGAAATAGTTTTTCCTAAAATATAGTGGCTTACTTGAATATCATTTAGTAAAACAATTTAAATTATTGGGGACTAACTACAAATTTGCCTTGTTATTTTCTCTCCTTATTTTCCTAAATTCTTCTTGGGTTTACCTGAATAAATTTAAAAATATTTTAATTTCAAATTATTGTAGTAAACAAGTTTCAAATCACATAACTAGCCTTTTAATTTATTTATATTTATTTATTTTTAAATTATCGGAAACAAGAATATTCTATACTATCAGTGTTATAGTAAAGTTCTAATAATTACAAAGACCTCAAAATAATTTATAAAACTATAGAGGCTTTTTTTAAATAAAAAAAAATTATTAGAGTTACTAAACGCGCTTTTATACGCTAAGCGACCACCTCAGATTCAGAGTGAGTAAGAGTGACTGAATAAAATTTTTGTTTGAAAATTTTGCTTAAGAATCATTTAAAAATTCACTAATCATCTCACTTAATTTCTAATCACAACCCCTCCCATGCGATTGGCAGTCCTACAAGTGGAGGGGATTATTATTCCTAAGGGATAGTTAATCCCCTCACTCATGTCCGCAACCAAACACTCTTTGGGTAGGTCACATAGACTATTAGTCCAATCCTCATCTCCAAAGAGTCAAACAAACATGGTAATTAACTATTAGATTTGACATGTGTCTGATTTGCAATATAATAATTTGTCGCATATATAGTGCAAATTCATATGTCAAACAACAAAATAGAAATATGTCTAATGAAAATAAAGATATATACTTTTTGAATATAATTTTTTTTTAAATACTTTCGACGTGATACTTTTAATCAATAAAAAATACAACATAGGTGTTTGAGGTTTTATTTGCAATATATTAATTTGTTCGAAAAAAGTGCAAATTCAAGTAAAAAAAAAAATACTAACATATCTAACGAAAATAAAGAGACTCATTATTAGAAAATTTTAAAATATTTTTGAAGTAACATATGACATATTTATTTGATTCTTTTGGGGTTTCCTTAAGCCCATATCTTGTATTGGAAAGTGTTATTCAAGGAAAAAACGCGATCATCCGCATGTGCGGTGACTTCCTCTGCACATGTAGTGCCCCTCATCCGCACATGGGGTTTCTGCAGTCTCTAACCACAGCCTTGCTCCCTTTGATGCAAGTACGAAGTGTAACGTTCCCAAAATAATACTATAAAGATAACTCATATGTGGATTAAATATGAGAAACAACATACTTTCATACTTCAGAGTTTACTATTTAACAAACAGTTAAATGCCATGTAGGCTTACATCTTTCCAAGTCACTGCTTGGTTACACAAATTGAGTCTCGCTCATTACATCTTAAGCCCTTGGCTTTACAAATAACAAACATACACACATAAGGCATAAACAAGAAGCCCTTGCTTCCCAAAAGTCCACCCATGCTATTGCCTTGGAGGAAATAATTCACCTGCACCTGAAAATGATATTCCCGTATAGGGTGAGCCAACAGCCTGGTAGAAATAATCTAACACAATATATGAGGTTTAGCAAAGGTATAAATACCACGTATATAAACAATACCGATACAGAAGTATTCACAAGGCCTGCATATTCATATGCCACTAAGATCAATCTTATTCCATTTTCCTTCAATTCATTTCCAATTCATATGCACTACTCAATTCATGAGTTAAATTCTTTATCTTTCAACAACCAATATGAGATTACAACTCAATAGTTTTTCCGTTTATGAAAAACACACATAAACACTTCAAACTTGCCATTTTACGGATATTTCGTCCAAAGGAATCGGCACCCATTTATATAAAAAATTTCGGGTCTTTCACCTAGGACACTCCGGCCAACTTGCTTTAAATAGAGTCCATCCCTTTTCTCCTCCCAAACAAATATACATACGCAATGTATTTATAAACAAAATCACATATGGAGCACATCCCCTATCTCCTCCCAATAAATATACATATACAATGTATTTAAAAACATAATTATATATGAAGTACATCCCCTATCTCCTCCCAATAAACATACATATACCATGTATTTAAAAGCATAATCACATATGGAGTACATCCCCCATCTCCTCCCAATAAACATACATATACAATGTATTTAAACACATTATCATATACAATGATCAATTATAGCACATCTTCAATGTGTTAATCCAACCGTCATATTCAATGACATAATTCAGTTGATTAGTTTCAATTTACCTAATCATCATGCAGTTCTACAACAATCATGGCTATCCTCCACCGATAGCCTAAAACATTTATCACTACACAAGTAGATAAATCTATCAACAAATAAATTATTACATCTTCCATAGGTGAGTGATTTATCAATTTAACTACACCATTCAATTACATTTCCACCTAATTTCATCATTTCCAATGCAATTATATATTCTTATAATTAATTTCATTATTTTGACAAACAATTCATTTAATCCCAATTAGGGCATTTTTTCCCTCTCTCTCAAATAACAACCCCAAGGCTCAATTTCATCAATTTTACACAAATAACCCCCATTTCAAAACCCCATATTCACAATAGAGTCCAAAACCGAGAAACCCCTCTTTTATAATTTCAAATCCAAATCTTAGGTTTGTCCAAACCACAACCAAATCTCATCATCTATACACAATAGTAAATAACTAAGCTAAAAACCATATTAGAGTGTAGAAAATCCCTACCTTTAGAAGAAGAGAGAAGAAAAGCCCAAAAATCAATCTTTAAGAATGCAATTTCCTTTTCAGAATTTATGTCCTCATCTGACAATAATGAATCACCACCAAAAATAATATATAACCTAATCCGGAGCCAAATTGGGTTATAACACATAAGGATTCTGGAGGCCTTCTCCTTCAACCCAACATCAGTTACAATAGGGCAGCGTGGCTTCATTTTCAATCTTCCTTCATCTATATTCTTTGTTACTTTCTCCTTGGATAAATAAATCTTTAACAGTTATTCGTGCTTCATAATGCTATTTAAATTCTTACAGGGACAGGATGCATGTGACTTCATTCAATCATTGGATGCTACTAACAGTCATTCAGATAAAAGCGTTATTTCTCAGTCTACATTGACCAACTATCATGACACTAGCCCCTCAAGCAGTGACTTAGTCAAGGATGGGGATTTCAGCCAACAAGGGATGAGTCATCACCTTGAAAATTTCTTTACAACTACCCTAGCTCAAGTAAACCTTCATTCTCTCTTTATTCACCATAATTGATCCCGACCGGAGATTTTCATGAGCTTGTATGATGCTTTCCTCAATGCCATTAACAATAACATCAGATGACTGGCGCACAAACCCAAGAGATGTTACGATGTACACAACATATTGTAGATAACCCCCAGGGCCAGCGTAGGTGTGAATATCACTAATAGCAACATTGTTTTCGGTATAGGTTCCCATATCTTGTTTTCAACCTCTCAAGCACTTTAATTGTCACAAGTTGAAAAGCCACGCAAGCATCAAGGTTTACAAATACTACATGGTTTCCCTACGGCTCTGCCACAATAAATACCCGAGCTCGCAACCTAAAGTGAACACCTGATGTAGTCTGGTCAGAGTTAGCATATCCCATCATATTGACATCAGCTGCAGGTCCTGTAATGTCATAGCTTCCAAGCCTAACCAAGTAATTTGAAGCAGAGAGTATCCTTATGCTATTTTATAGCAAGAGTAGCAGCAAAATCCAAAACCACATGATAGCACATGGTTTCTGGAAAGTGAGCTTCCAAGCCGAAAAGATCTCCATCACTGCTCCACCAATGAGCTCTTATTTTCCTTTAACATTGTAATACTTATATAAATGAATGAAAAATATATTGAATCCGATCGCTATTGCCTCTGCTAAATCAATTCATTTTCTGAAGAAGTGATGAGAGAGAAAATGTGTGTGTGCATGTGTGTGTGTGTGAGAGAGAGAGAGAGAGAGAGAGAGAGAGAGAGAGAGTGGAACAGATGGTTATGTTATGATTAAAGGCCAAAAATAATAATAATAATAATATCCTCCACATGCTGCTTTTCGGTGCCACTAACTCAACATCATGATGTTGAGAAATTATTAAAGCATCAGCTAAGTGGTGAATCATATTTTATTCCTCCCTACAAAAAATAATTTTCCACCACCCCAAAACAATATCCTCATACTGACCATACACGCCAAACAATCACCACCACATTTTATTTTATTTTATTTTATTTTTTTGAGTCATTACACGAAGCCTTCCATTGCATGTGCAAAACAATCTATTTATGGAACTTAAATACCATTAAGTGGGTGTTTGGCATTTAAGAGTAGAGGCTATTTTAGCATGTTGGGAACAACAAGCTCAAAAGCTTTACTGTTACTGAGGTTGGAGCACGTGATTGACAACTGTATTTTACAAAAGGAAAAATGACAGTTTTGCCCTTTGAATTGGAAAAAGTAGCTGCAGCAACTTTTGAATCTAGACGTTGGTAAGTTTCCAGAAAAAGTCGTAACCTGTGCCACGTCATTAGCAACCCTTTTTTTTTTAGAAGGGAGCTACACATTTTAGAGACATTTTGGTCATTTACTATCCCAACATCATTTCAAACACATTTTTCAATACAATAATCAAATAAAAAATCCAACCAATTTTCCCAAGTACAAAAACTAAAATAGCCTACTAAAATAGTAAAATAGCCAAAAAAGCCTAAAAAATAACACTTCCCAAACGCCACCATTGCAAATCAAAGCCCAAACACATATGTTGTATATTTTATTGATCAAAAGTATCACATAAAAAGTATTTTAAAAAAAAATTCTATTTAATTTTCATTAGACATAGTTCTATTTTTTTTTTTATTTGACATGAATTTGCACTACAAATGCGACAAATTAATATATTGCAAATCGGACACATGTCAAATCTAATTATTAATGGCCATGTTTGTTTGGCTCTTTGGATATAGGGATTGGACTAACAGTCTATGGGTCCCATCTAAAGAGTGTTTCATTGGCGACATGAGTAAGGGGATTAACTATGCCCTTGGACCAATAATCCCCTCCATTGGTAGGACTACTAATCCCATGGGAGTGGTTGAGATTAGAAATTGAGTAAGGGGATTAGCGAATTTCTAGATGATTCTTAAGAAAAATTTATAAACAAAAAATTTTATTCACTCACTCTTACTCACTTATAAGATCGGTGATGGCAGAGTGTAGATCTGCAATGGTGGAGTGTAGATCTACGATGGTAGAGGTGGAAATGCCACGGTGGTGGTAGATCTAAGATGGTAGCAGTGGTGCTTACATCAGCGGTGGTGATAGTTGATGAACGGTCGCGGTAGTTGAACGACAGTAGTGGTAGAAGCAGATCACGATGTTGGTGATGGCGGTAGACGACGATGTTGATAGTGGCCAGTGGTTGTGTGAAAGTTTTGGAAAAATGTTGGAGAGGGAGAGAGAGAAGAGATAGAGATGGAAAAAGAATATGAAAAGATTTGAATTTAATGAGGGCAATATAGGTGATGGAGGATTCATTAGTGTATTCAAAAAGTCAATAGGACTTAATAATATTTAAGTTCAATAAATAGATTGCTCCACATGTGCAATGGAAAGTTCTCCGCATGTGCAACGGTTTGTCCCGCACGTGCGGCAAAAGGTGCATGCCTTCGGTTAGAGACTGCGAGAAAATGCACGTGTGCGCAAGGGGCACCACACGTGCAAAGGAAGTCACCACATATGCGGCTAAGCGTGTTTTTGCCTCGAATAACACTCTCTGGTACAATATATGGATTGAAGGGAACCCCAAAAGTATCACATAAATATGTCATATGTTACTTTAAAAATATTTTAAAATTTTCTAATAATGAGTCTCTTTATTTTCATTAGATATGCTACCATTTTTTTTTATTTGACATATGGATTTGCACTTTTTTTTCAAAAAAAATTAATATGTTGCAAATCAAACCCCGAACAGCTATGTTATATTTATTATTGATCAAAAGTATCATGTAAAAAGTATTTAAAAAAAAATCCATTAAAAAAGAATATATCTTTATTTTTGTTAGACATACTTCTATTTTTTATTTGACATATGAATTTGCACCATATATGCGACAAATTAAAATTTTGTAGATAAGACACATGTGAAATCTAATGATTAATGGCCATGTTTGTGTGGCTTTTTAGAGATAGGGATTGTAGTAACAGTCTGTGGGACCCACTTATAAAGTGCTTGGTTAGGGACATGAGTGAAGGGATTAACTATGCCTTTGGAAAAATAATCCCCCCCATTGGTAGGACTACCAATCCCATGGGAGGAGTTGAGATAAGAAACTGAGAAAGGAGATTAGCGAATTTTTAAATGATTCTTAACCAAAATTTTTAAACAAAAAATTTTGTTCACTCAATATTACTCACTTATAAGATCGGTGACGGCGGAGTGTAGATCTGTAACGGTGGAGTGTAGATCTATGATGGTAGAGGTGGAAATGCGACGGTGGTGGCGGATCTAACATGGTAGCTATGTTGCATACATTGGCAGTGGTGATAGTTGATGAACAGTCGCGGCGATTGAACGATGGTAGTGGTGGAAGTAGATCATGACGTTGGTAGTGGCTAATGGTTGTGTGAAATTTTTAGAAAAATAGTGGAGAGGGAGAAAGAGAAGAGAGAGAGAGATGAAAAAAGAATATGAAAAGAATTCATAGATTTGAATTTAATGAGGGCAATGTAGGTGATGGAGGATTTATTGGTGTATTTAAAAAGTCAACTGGACTTAATGGTATTTAAGTTCAATTAACAGATTGCACCGCACATGCGATGGAAGCTCCGCACGTGCGGTGGTTTCTCCTGCACTTGTGGCAAAGGGAGCAAGCCTTCGGTTAGAGACTACGAGAAATTGTATGTGCGGGTGAGGGGCACCGCACGTACAGAGGAAGTCACCACACGTGTGGCTGAGCACGTTTTTGCCTCGAATAACACTCTCTAGCACAAGATTTGGATTGAAAAGAACCCCAAAAGTATCACAAAAATATGTCATATGTTACTTTAAAATTTTCAAATAATGAGTCTCTTTATTTTCATTAGATACGGTGCTATTTTTTTTATTTGACATATGGATTTGCATTTCTTTTCGAACAAATTAATATATTGCAAATCAAACCTTAAACACGTATGTTGTATTTTTTATTGATCAAAGTGTCACATAAAAAGTATTTTAAAAAAATTCTATTAAAAAAGTATATATCTTTATTTTCATTAGACATACTTTTATTTTTTTATTTGACATGAATATGCACTATATATGCGACAAATTAATATTGCAAATTGGACACATGTCAAGTCTAATAGTTTATGGCCATGTTTGTTTGGCTCTTTGGAGATGGGGATTGGACTCATAGTTTGTGTGACCCACCTAAAGAGTGTTTGATTGGGGATATGAGTGAAGGGATTAACTATCCCTTTGGACTAGTAATCTCCTCCATTGGTAGGACTACCAATCTCATGGGAGGGGTTGTGATTAGAATTTGAGTGAGGTGATTAGTGAATTTTTAAATTATTCTTAAGAAAAAATTTCAAATGAAAATTTTATTCAGTCACTCTTACTCACTTATAAGATCGGTGACGACAGAGTGTAAATCTGCAACGGTAGAGTGTAGAACTACGATAGTGGAAGTGGAAATGAGACGGTGGTGGTGGATCTAAGATGGTAGCGGTTGTGCATACATCGGCGATGGTGATAGTTGATGAACGGTCGCAGCAGCTGAACGACGATAGTGATGGAAGTAGATCATGATGTTGGCGGTGGCGGTGGCGGTGGCAGTGGCAGTGACGATGGTGGTAGACGACGACGTTGGCAGTGGCTAGTGGTTGTGTGAATTTTTTGGAAAAATATTAGAGAGGGAAAGAGAGAAGAGAGAGATAAAAAAACATATGAAAAATGTAACGCCCCAAAATAAATACGATAAACCCACACCATAAGCGGAAGTATAATTGAAACGACATGCTTTCATTAATCAGAGTTTGATAGACATTCACATGATGATAATAAGGAATAAAAGCTGCACAGATAATCATATGTCTTGATGGCTTACATCCTTCTAAGTCACTGCTTGGGTACAACAAAAGTGAGTTTTAAGCTCAATACAAATAAAGCTTGAGGCTTGAACAAAATGAATGAAAAGTAAAACAAAGAAGATGAGCCTTCAGCTCCATTGTCCTCCCAAGCTAAGCGCTTGGCGGAGGCATATCACCAACATCTGAAAATGGTTTTCCTACATAGGGTAAGCCAAAACCCAGTAGAAATAATCTAACACAACATATGAATCTTAACAAAGCTATAAGTGTGATATGCACATACAATACCATTGTTAAATTATTTCATAATTATTTTGCAAACCATGTAGTACCAACTGCATATTTCAATTCATGAAATCAATTCCATTTCATTCGGACAATCAAACTAAGAATACACCTTAATAAGTTTCTAACCAGTGCAACTATCATACAATCGCTTCTATTTGCCATTTTACGGATATTTCGTCCACGGGAATCAGTACCTATGTATACTTGTAGTTTTCGGGACTTTCACCCAGCCAACTTAATTCAACGAAGGACATCCCCTTTCTTCTCCCAAACATGGAGTACATCCCCTTTCTCCTCCCAAACATCATACATATACAATGTATTTAAACACATAGTCATATTCAATGACAATAGATGAGAAATTAGTTTCAATTTACCTAATCTTCATGCAATTTCTACAACAATCATAGGTATCCTCTATCGATAGCCCAACACAAATATTTCTAAACAGATATACAATCTCCAAGACAGATAAACCATTCAAATTTCCATAGGTGAGTGATAATACATATCCAACTCCACCATTTACATAAACATTCATCCAATTTCACATTTCCAATACCAATTTTATTTATTTATACAAAATAAATAACTTAGACATTTTAGGGCAAACTCTTTTTTCTTCCAAAATCCAATCCAAGTATCAGAATCAACAATTTTATTATAACGCAATCTCACATTCACTCCTATAACCATTTTCAATACATCCATTTGTAAACCGCTCTTTTGATTTAAAACCAAAACTATAGATTTTTTCAAAATCTCCCAAAATCACAAATATTGTTTATACAAAACAAATCGCTAAGTTAAAAACCATAGAAGAGTATAGAAAATCTCTACCTCAAGCTTAGAAGACCAAAGAAGCAATGGAGGAACTTCAAAGACACAGAAACCAAGCTTTGTTCGGACCAAAATGGAGCTCTAGGGGAGTTCTACCTTTTTCCCAAAGACACTAAGGTAGAGAAACCAACGGATCTAGGTGTTTTACAAAAAAAGAAGGTGAGTCTTAGAAAGAGAAACTCTAGATCTAGGGTTTTTGAAACGTTTAGTGAGAGAGATATGAAAAAGTGATGTGAAATGATATTTTTACGAACTGATATATGCACAGTCTGCTCAAGCGCAATAAGTGACGCTCAAGCGTTAGACACAACAAATTGTTTCGCTCGAGTGCAGAATACACACTTCCAGTAGTTTTGCAAACAACAGACCAATGCTCGAGCGCAAGAAAGGCCGCTCGAGCACAAGAAAGGCCGCTCGAGCGTAGAAAGATACGCTCGAGTGTAGAATACACTCTCCCAGTAGTTTTGCAGACCTGCAAAGTACTGAGAGTTCACAAAGCCCACTCGAACACAAGAAGTGCTGCTCGAGCAGATGAGTAAAATTCTGGACAACATAAGTTTGAAAACCAAGTTACCAACTTGTTCCAAATGCAACCAATACAACCTAATAGCCAAACTCAAAGAGATATAAAGGAAATATGACATAAACAACAATATGAAACCATGAAACCCGAGTCCAGAATACGAAATGGGTCGGGTCTAAACCAGAATTTCTATAAAAAGATTTGATAGATTTGAATTTAATGAGGGCAATATAGGTAATGGAGGATATGTTGGTGCATTTAAAAATCAACAAGACTATATCAATTTGTTCGGGAAAAAAAAGTGCAAATCCATATGTCATATACAAAAATAGCAATGTATCTACTGAAAATAAGGACTCATTATTAGAATTTTTTGAATTGTTTATTAAGTAACATATGACGTATTTATGTGATACTTTTGGGGTTCTCTTCAGTCCATATCTTGTACTGGAAAGTGTTATTCGAGGCAAAAAAACGCTCCGCCGTACGTGCGGTGACTTCCTCTACACATGCAGTGCCCCTCGCACGCACGTGTGGTTTCTCGCAGACTCTAACCAAAGGCTTGCTCCCTTTGCCGTACATGCGGAGCTTCTTCCATCGCACGTGCAGAGAAATCTGTTTATTGTGCTTAAATACCATTAAATCTTGTTGACCTTTTAAATACACTAATAAATTCTCCATCACTTATATTGCCCTCATTAAATTCAAATCTATCAAATCCTTTCATAACTGTTTTTCATCTCCCTCTCTCTTCTCTCTCTCCGTCACCCCCATTTTTTCAAAACTTTCATAAAACCTCTGGCTACCATCAACGTCATCGTCTACCACCACCACCAACGTCATGATCTGCTTCCACCACTACCGTCGTTCAACCTCCGCGACCATTCATCAACTATCACCGCCGCCGATCTATTCACCACTGCTACCATCTTAGATCCACCACAACTGTCACATTTCCACCTTTAATATCGCAGATCTACACTCCACCATTGCAGATCTCCACTCTGCCGTCACCAATCTTATAAGTGAGTAAGAGTGAGTGAGAAAAATTTTTCTTTTCAAATATTTTCTTAAAAATTCTTTAAAAATTCGCCAATCCCCTCACTCAATTTCTAATCTCCACCCCTCCCTTAGGATTGGTAGTCCTACCAATGGAGGGGATTACTAGTCTAAGGAAATAGCTGATCCCTTCACTCATGTCCTCAACACAACCCTCTTTAGGTGGGTCCCATAGATTGTTAGTCTAATCCCTATCTCCAAAGAGCCAAACAAACATAGCCATTAATTATTAGATTTGACAAGTGTTCGATTTGCAATATATTAATTTGTCGCATTTGTAGTGCAAATTCATGTCAAATAAAAAAAAATAGAACTGTCTAATGAAAATAAAGATATATACTTTTTGAATAGAATTTTTTTTTTAAATACTTTTTATGTGATACTTTTGATCAATAAAAAATACAACATATGTGTTTGGGGTATGATTTTCAATATATTAATTTGTTCGGGGGAAAAAAAAAAAGAAATGCAAATCCATATGTCATATACAAAAATAGCAATGTATCGAATGAACATAAAGAGACTCATTATTAGAAATTTTTGAATTATTTTTAAACTAACATATGACGTATTTATGTGATACTTTTGGAGTTCCCTTCAGTCCATATCTCGTACTGGAAATGGTTATTCGAGGCAAAAACGCGCTCTGCCGCACATGCGGTGACTTCTTCTACACGTGTGGTGCCCCTTAAGCGCATGTGCGGTTTCTCGCAGTCTCTAACCAAAGGTTTGCTCTCCTTCCCACATGTAAGGGACAAATCGTCACACGTACGAAGCTTCTTCCATCGCACTTGCGGAGCAATCTGTTTATTGTGCTTAAATACCATTAAATCTTGTTGACATTTTAAATACACCAATAAATTCTCCACCACTTATATTGGCCTCATTAAATTCAAATCTATCAAATCTTTTCATATGTGTTTTTTATCTCTCTCTCTCTCTCTTCTCTTTCTCCCTCTCCCTCTCCCTCTCTACCATTTTTCCAAAACTTTCATACAGCCTCTGGCTACCATCAAAGTCATCGTCTACCGCCACTGCCAATATTGTGATCTGCTTCCACTACTACCGTCGTTCAACCGCCGCGACCATTCATCAACTATCACCACCGCCGATGTATTCACCACTGCTACCATCTTAGATCCACCACCGCCGTCACATTCCACTTCTATCATCGCAATTTACTCTCCACCATTGCAGATCTACACTCTGTTGTCATCGATCTTATAAGTGAGTAAGAGTGAGTGAGTAAAATTTTTCGTTTGAAATTTTTTCTTAAGAATTATTTAAAAATTTGCTAATCCCCTCACTCAATTTCTAATCTCAAACCCTCTCTTGGGATTGGTAGTCCTACCAATGGAGGGGAGTACTAGTCTAAGGGAATAGCTAATCCCTTCACTCATGTCCGCAACCCAACACTCTTTAGGTGTGTCCCACAGACTGTTAGTCCAATTCCTATCTCTAAAGAGCCAGACAAACATGGCCACAAATTAGATTTGACATGTGTTCAATTTGCAATATATTAATTTATGTGAATTCATGTCAATTAAAAAAATAGAATATGTCTAATGAAAATAAAGATATATACTTTTTAAATACAATTTTTTAAAAAATACTTTTTATGTGATACTTTTGATGAATAGAAATTACAACATATGTGTTTGGGCTTTGATTTGCAATATATTAATTTGTTCAAGAAAAAAGTGCAAATCCATATGTCATATACAAAAATATCAACGTATCTAATGAAAATAAAGAGACTCGTTATTTGAAATTTTTGAATTATTTTTAAAGTAACATATGACCGTATTTATGTGATACTTTTGGGGTTTCCTTCAGTCCATATCTTGTTCTAGAAAGTGTTATACGAGGCAAAAATGCGCTCCACCGCACTTGCAGTGACTTCCTCTATACGTTCAGTGCCCCTCGCTCTCACGTGCGGTTTCTTGTAGCCTCTAACCAAAGGCTTGCTCCCTTTGCCGCACGCACGAGACAAACCG
The DNA here is from genome assembly GCA_036172215.1 of Camellia granthamiana. Taxonomy (NCBI): domain Eukaryota; kingdom Viridiplantae; phylum Streptophyta; class Magnoliopsida; order Ericales; family Theaceae; genus Camellia; species Camellia granthamiana. The sequence goes on along the minus strand of CM069911.1, from coordinate 38,589,500 downwards.
CCGCACGTGTAGAGCAATCTGTTTATTGTGCTTAAATACCATTAAATCTTGTTGACTCTTTAAATACACCAATAAATTCTCCATCACCTATATTGCCCTCATTAAATTCAAATCTTTTTATATTGTTTTTCATCTCTCTCTCTCTCTCTCTTCTATCTCTCCATTTCCACCATTTTTCCAAAACTTTCATACAACCTCTGGCTACCGTCAATGTCGTTGTCTACGACCACCACCAACGTCGTGATCTATTTCCACCACAACCATTGTTCAACCCTTGCGACCATTCATCAACTATCACCACCGCCGATATATTCACCACTGCTACCATCTTAGATCCACCACCACTATCATGTTTCCACCTTTACTATCACAGATCTACACTCCACCATTACATATCTCCACTCTGCCATCACCAATCTTATAAGTGAGTAAGAGTGAGTGAGTAAAATTTTTCTTTTAAATTGTTTTTCTTAAAAATCATTTAAAAATTCGCTAATCCCCTCACTCAATTTCTAATCTCCACCCCTCCCTTAGGATTGGTAGTCCTACTAATGGAGGGAATTACTAGTCTAAGGGAATAGCTAATCCCTTCACTCATGTCCTAAACACAACACTCTTTAGGTGGGCCCCATAGACTGTTAGTCCAATCCCTATCTCCAAAGAGCCAAACAAACATGGCCATTAATTATTAGATTTGACATATGTCCGATTTGCAATATATTAATTTGTCACATTTGTAGTGCAAATTCATGTCAAATAAAAAAATAGAACTATGTCTAATGAAAACAAAGATATATACTTTTTTAATAGAATTGTTTTAAAAATACTTCTTTTGTGATACTTTAATCAATAAAAAATACAACATATGTGTTTGGGGTATGATTTGCAATATATTAATTTGTTCGAAAAAAAAAGTGCAAATCCATATCTCATGTACAAAAATATCAACGTATCTAATGAAAATAAGAGACTCATTATTAGAAATTTTTGAATTATTTTTAAAGTAACATATGACGTATTTATGTGATACTTTTGGGATTCTCTTCAATCCATATCTTGTACTGGAAATGGTTATTCGAGGCAAAAACGCGTTGCACCACACATGCAGTGACTTCCTCTACACGTGTGGTGCCCCTCGCTCGCACGTGCGGGACAAACCGCCGCACATGCAGAGCTTCTTCTATCACACGTACGGAGCAATCTGTTTATTGTGCTTAAGTACCATTAAATCTTGTTCACTTTTTAAATACACCAATAAATTCTCCATCACTTATATTGCCCTCATTAAATTCAAATATATCAAATCTTTTCATATTTGTTTTTCATCTCTCTCTCTTCTCTCTCTCCCTCTCCACCATTTTTCCAAAACTTTCATACAACCTCTGGCTACTGTCAACGCCGTTGTCTACCGCCACAACCAACGTCGTGATTTGCTTCCACCACTACCGTTATTCAACTGCTGAGACCATTCATCAACTATCACCACTGCCGATGTATTCACCACTACTACCATCTTAGATCCACCACTACCATCACATTTCCACCTCTACTATCGCAGATCTACTCTCCACCATTACAGATCTACACTCTGTCGTCATTGATCTTATAAGTGAGTAAGAGTGAGTGAGTGAGTAAAATTTTTCATTTTAAATTTTTTCTTGAGAATCATTTAAAAATTTGCTAATCCCCTCACTCAATTTCTAATCTCAAACCCTCCCTTGGGATTGGTAGTCCTACCAATGGAGAGGATTACTAGTCTAAGGGAATAGTTAATCTCTTCACTCATGTCCGCAACCCAACACTATTTAGGTGGGTCCCACAGACTGTTAGTCCAATCCTTATCTCCAAAGAGCCAGACAAACATGGCCACTAATTATTAGATTTGACATGTGTCCCGATTTGCAATATATTAATTTGTCGCATTTGTAGTGCAAATTCATGTCAAATAAAAAAATGGAATATGTCTAATGAAAATAAAGAGATATATACTTTTTAAACAGATTTTAAAAAAAATACTTTTTATGTGACACTTTTGATCAATAAAAAAATACAACATATGTGTTTGGGCTTTGATTTGCAATATATTAATTTGTTCGAGAAAAAAAAAATTGCAAATCCATATGTCATATACAAAAATAGCAACGTATCTAATGAAAATAAAGAGATTCATTATTTGAAATTTTGGAATTATTTTTAAAGTAACATATGACGTATTTATGTGTTACTTTTGGGGTTTCCTTCAGTCCATATCTTGTACAAGAAAGTGTTATTCGAGGCAAAAACGCGCTCCACCACACGTGCAGTGACTTCCTCTACACATTCAATGCCCCTCGCTCGCACGTGCGGTTTCTCGCAGTCTCTAACCGAAGGCTTGCTCCCTTTGCCGCACATGCGAAGCTTCTTCCATCGCAAGTGCGGAGCAATCTGTTTATTGTGCTTAAATACCATTAAATCTTGTTGACTTTTTAAATACACCAATAAATTCTCCATCACTTATATTGCTCTTATTAAATTCAAATCTATCAAATCTTTTCATATTTGTTTTTCGTCTTTCTCTCTCTCTCTCTCCACCATTTTTCCAAAACTTTCACACAACCTCTGGCTACCGTCAACGTCGTCGTCTACCGCCCCCACCAACATCATGATCTTCTTCCACCACTACCGGCGTTCAACTGCCACTAACATTCATCAACTATCACCACCGTCGATGTATTCACCATTGCTACCATCTTGGATCCACCACCACCATGACATTTCCACCTCTACTGTCACAGATCTACACTCCACCATTGTAGATCTACACTTTGTTGTCACCGATCTTATAAGTGAGTAAGTGTGAATGAGGAAAATTTTTTGTTTAAATTTTTTCTTAAGAATCCTTTAAAAATTTGCTAATCCCCTCACTCAATTTCTAATCTCAAACCCTCCCTTGAGATTGGTAGTCCTACCAATGGTGGGGATTACTAGTCTAAGGAAATAGCTAATCCCTTCACTCATATCCTCAACCCAACACTCTTTAGGTGTGTCCCACAAACTGTTAGTCCAATCCCTGTCTCCCAAGAGCCAAACAAACATGGCCATTAATTATTAGATTTGACATGTGTCTAATTTGCAATATATTAATTTGTCGCATATATAGTGTAAATTCATTTGTCAAATAAAAAATAGAAATATGTCTAATGAAAATAAAGATATATACTTTTTTAATTGAATTTTTTTAAAATACTTTTTACATGATACTTTTGATCAATTAAAAATACAACATAGTTGCTTAGGGTTTGGTTATTTGTTGGCTTTCTTTTGGGCTTATTTTAGTCTTTAATGAACTTTTTTTTTTAAAAAAATTCAAAAAACTTTAGACTTCTAAATTCAACTTGACGAAACAAACCGAAATATTAAAAAATTGTTAAAAATCTAAAAAAGACAAAAAAATAAGTAGACTTTTTTTAGCTTTTCAGTTTTTTTTTTTTTTTTTTACGAAAAAATAAATTACTTTTTATATTCATCTAGCAAGACAGATCAGAAAAATAAAAAATTACTAAAGACATAATAAATTTAAAAAGAAGTGACTTATATAGCTCACCCTAAACATTGAGTAATTCTTTGTCTATCAATAATGTTATAATGGTGAGTCAGCATGGTCACTCGTAAAATTTTCTGGTACCTTAGTAATTTAAAATATTAGATAAATAATGCAACGTAGTAATATTTTTAAATTAATAAATAATTTTTTTTTTATTTTTTTAGTTTCTCATTTCCATGTATATGTATTGTTATTGCTTTCACTGATAAATCTTGTTTCTTTAGATGAGGCCTTACGTGCCAAGTCAGGCAATTAAAAGAATAATTTATAAAATTTTGAATTTTTTCGGGAAGAACAAGGAGGAGAGAAGAGATTGATCACTTGACTTGATAAACTTGGCAGCCGTAGCAGAGCAAGTGGAACAACAATGGTAGCATAGAGGCAATCAAGCATGGCGATCATAGACGACCTCTCAGAAAATCTTCTAATTCAAATCATCTCATCCCTTCCAACCACTCGAGACGCCATTCGAACAAGCTCTATCTCCCACAAATAGCAGCACCTCTGGCGTTCCGTCACCACCCTCAAATTCGACTCCACTCTCTTCCCTCCCTCAAATTCCTTAACCGAAACTCGCAATGCCTTCACCCACTACGTCAATCGAATGCTCCTCTCTCGAGCCCTCAAGCCCTTGCATAAATTCTCCTTGAGATTCTTCTTCACCGAAGACCATCACTACGACGACGTCGACTTTTGGCTCTTTTACGCCATCAATTACCATGCAGTAGAGCTCGATTTGGACTTCAATGGATACATAGACCACTGTGAAATGGACGAGGATTGCTCCTACAGCTTCCATGTCGACTCGCTCAGGCAGGGTGAAGTTAGGGTTTTGAAACTCCAAAGCTGTAGTTTCACTATGCCTGATGATATTTCGCAACTCCGTATTGTCTCGTTGCAGTCGATGAATTTATTTAAAGTGAGCTTGGATGACGAAACTATATCTGATTTTATTTCCATATGTGTGAACCTTGAATCTCTGGCTATGGTGGACTGCTGTGGGATGCATAATGTGGAAATATGTTCTTCATCACTTAAAGAGCTGTTGCTATGGAATTTTGAAGTTCCAGAGAAATGGAACATATTGGAGATGTGTGTTAGAATGGTTGATGAAAAAAGAAAACGGTGTATCTGTATTATATTGAATTGAATGAATGAATACAATAGGAGAAGTCTGTATATATAGGTTGAAAAGAAACCTAGATAAGTATAAAAGAAGATAGAGATACAAGGAGATAGAGATAGAGATACAAGGAGATAAAGATAGAGATAAGTATAATATAATAATATACATTAACAGCCCCCTTCAAACTCAAGGTAGGTAGGCATCAACCAACTTGAGTTTGGAAACTAGATCACTGAAACGACCAGGAGGATGAGCCTTGGTGAAGATGTCAGCTGTCTGATTGGCATAGATAACAAAGATAAGACGAACAGTGCTACTAGTAACATGCTGTCGTATAAAGTGACAATCAAACTCAATATGTTTTGTGCGATCATGGAAGACATCATTATGGGCAATCTGAATAGCATTCTGACTATCACAATAGAGGTTAATCGCAGTAGAATGAGAAACCCCCATATCAAAAAGAAGCCAGCGAAGCCACGCAACCTCCTAAGTAGTGTCAGCAAGAGCACGATACTCAGCCTCAGTACTAGAACGAGCAACAAGAGTTTGCTTCTTACTACGCCAGGCAATGAGAGAGTCACCTAAGAAGAAGCAGAATCCTGTAGTAGAACGGCAATCAGTAGGGTCCCTTGCCCAATCAGCATCAGAAAATGCATGTAGCTATAGGGAAGAGTGAGCAGAGTAGTGAAGACCATGAAACATAGTGCCTTTGAGATATCGTAAAATGCGAACTAGAGCATCATAGTGCGGAGAGCGAGGAGCAGCCATGAACTGACTAACAATGTGAACAACATAAGAAATGTCTAGACGAGTAACCGTGAGATAGATAAGACTGCCAACTAGTTGATGATATAAAGTAACATCAGACAACAGGTGATCATCAAGAGGTGTGAGACGAGTCTGAGGATCAACGGGAGTAGAGGGAGTCTTGCAATCAATAAGACCAACACGAGCCAAGAGATCAGAAGTATACTTGGCTTAGAAGAGAAAGTAACCAGACGGATCATGAGAGATTTCCAAGCCGAGAAAATAGCTGAGAAGACCCAAATCCTTCATCTCAAGCTGGTGATTGAGAAACTGTTTGAGACTAGAGATACCCACTGTGTCATCGCCAGTGATGATCATATCATCCACATAGAGAAGAAGAAGAATAGTGCCACGCTCTGTCTTACGAATAAAAAGGGCAGAATCATAGGCACTGGAGGAGAATCCAAAATTATGAATGGTGGAGCTAAACTTGGCGAACCAGGCATGAGGAGCTTGTTTCAAACCATACAAAGCACGGCGAAGTTTACAGACTTTGGAGGGAGGCCCAGAGGAACCAGGTGAAGGTTGCATATAAACTTCCTTAGTGAGATCGCCATTGAGAAATGTATTCTTCACATCCATCTGACAAAGTTTCCAGTGGCAAGCAGCTGCAACGACAAGTAAGCTACGAACAGAAGTCAGACGGGCAACAGGAGCAAAGGTTTCTTCATAGTCAAGACGAGCTTTGTAACGCTCAATAGAACCATCAGAATGAGTCTTGAGCTTGTAAACCCATTTGCAACTAACAATACTTTTTCCAGGAGGAAGATCAACCACATCCCAAGTATGAGTTTTATCAAAAGCCTATAGTTCATCAGTCATAGCTTACTGACAAAGAGAGTTAGAACAAGCCTCTCGATAGGAAGTAGGTTCATGAGAGGAAAATGCAGTAGAACTAACAATGAAATCACGAAGAAGGACAGAAGGTTGTGTTACTCAAGTATAATGACAAAGAGGTACCTTAGAAGTAGAACTAGGAAGTAGAGCAGGAGTCTCAGGATGGACCAGAGGTAGCATGGCAGGACTAGGAACAGGATCAAGAAGTGGAGCATCAGTAGGACCAGGAGACGGAACAGGATCCTCAGGATGGGCCGAAGGTAGCAAGGCAAAAGTAATGTCTGTATCAAGCTCATCAAACAATAGAGAGGGATCTGTGAAGAATGATGTAATGGGAGGAGTGGGCAGATAAAACTTAGATATAGAAGAGAACATCTTGTCTTCCCAAAATACCACATGATGAGAGACACGAAGACATTGAGAAATAGGATCCCAACAACGATAGCCTTTATGTTCAATCCCATACCCTAAGAAGCAACATAGACGGGCTTGAGGTTCTAATTTGGAACGCTCATATAGTGGAAGGAGGACAAAACAAGCACATCCAAACACACGAAGATGAGAATAGACAGGAGGTTGGCCATATAAGCGCTCATATGGGGTATGATTGTTGATGGTAGGAGAAAAAACACGGTTGATAGTATAGGCAGCTGTGAGAGCGATTTCCCCCCAGAAGTGCTCAAGACAAGAAAAGAAAATTAAAAGAGCACGAACTGTATCTAAAAGATGACGATGTTTACGCTCAGCACGACCATTTTGTTGGGAGGTACCAGGACAAGAATAATAAGAAAGTGTAGCATTTTGACAAAGGAATCTCAAAAAATTTGTTTCTTTGTATTCTTAGGCATTATTAGCACAGAAAACTTTGATGGTGGAAGAAAACTGAGTTTTGACCATTTGTGAGAAATCATAGTATATTTGTGGTAACTCAGAGCGAGACTTCATAAGAAATAACCAAGTAAAACGAGTGAAATCATCTACAAAAATGACAAAGTGTTTAGATCCCCCCATAGTGATATTAAGTGCGGGTCCCCAAACATCAAAGTGTATGAGATCAAAAGGTGTATAAGACATAGAGGTACTGGATGGAAATGGTAAAGGAAATTGTTTTGCTAGTTGACAAGATAGACAATCTACTTTATCATGTAGAACAGGACCTAACTGACCACTGGAAACTAGAGATCCTAAACGACCAAAGGAAACATAAGCTAACCGGGAATGCCATAAGGCAAGAGCAAAACTAGGAGTAGTAAGAGCAGCAGTCTGGACAGTGGAATGACTGGAGGAGGGAATGCCAAGGTGGATGTGCTCATACAGACGGCCATGTCTACGACCGATCCTAAGAGTTTGTCCCGTCTTCGGATCTTGCACAACACAACCAGTTAGAGAAAAGAGAACAGTAAGACCAAGATCACAGAGTTGACCAATTGAAATAAGATTAAGTGTAAGATTGGGGATCAGATAAATATGGGGTAGAGAAACAGTAGATGTGGAAATATGACCTATATGACTAACATGCATTGGAGAGCCATCAACAGTGTGAATAATAGGTAACGTAGAAGAAGATGTAATAGAGGAGAAAAGTGTAAGGTTAGAGGTCATATTGTTGTAACAAGCGGAATCAAAATACCAAGAAGAGGTACTTGGAGTAACTGAGAGGACAGTAGAGGGTGTACCAAAGGTAGAAATAACCTTTTTGACAATAGCTTCAATGTCTTGAAGAATGTAAAGTTGTGATGGGGTAACAACGAATGATGAACCAGAGGCAATTGTAGTAAATGCAAGGTGTGCTGAAGACTGATCTCGGCTGTATATTGTGGAGGGTCCAGAATAGCGACCGTGCTGAGGATAACTGTCTGAACGAGCCATGAAGTGATTACATAATGAATCACAAAGAAGAACCAGTGATGGCGAAGTAGAACTAGATAAAACAGAGTGCACCAGTGAATCTAGAACGTCAAAAATAGTTGGAAACCAAGCCAAAATGATCAGAAAGGGTGCAAAAAATAGGCAAAACAAGCTAAAAATTGAATTTTGGCCAACAGTGTGTAGGGCTGACATCAACAAGAGGGAAACTGATGTCAACAGAGGCGCGGCTCACGTTAGCACAGCTGAGGCGTGGCGCACAATAGTAGAAAGGGCGAGCAACACACAACAGCAAATTGGCGCACACGGGCGCACAAGAGCAGAACGGCGCACACTGGCGTAGGGCTGACGTCGGGTGATGACGTAAGCAAACAACTGAATGGCGCGTGAGGGCGCGTGTGAGAGTAACAGCGAAAGGCGAACACGCATCGAGCACAAAAAGGGCATTTGAGGGCGCTTGGATGAGTTTCTGGTGACATGGTCGGTGCCGTTGGAACCGTGAAGAGATTCCGATCAGTTTGGTGGTAAGGAAAAATATTTAGGTAAAAATAACGATGAAGCAGTCCTGGAACAGAGAGAATAAAGTGTATGGTTGATCGAATGAATGCTGTAGTGCTACTGTGTACAGGACTAAGCACAAAGAGAAAAGAAAAAGGCTATAAGCGTAGAACCTAGCATTCTGATACCATGCTAGAATGGTTGATAGAAAAAAGAAAACTGTGTATCTGTATTATATTGAACTGAATGAATGAATACAATAGGAGAAGTCTGTATATATAGGCTGAAAAGAAAATTAGATAAGTATAAAAGAATATAGAGATAAAAGGAGATAGAGATAGAGATAGAGATAGAGATAGAGATAGAGATAGAGATAGAAGGAGATAGAGATAGAGATAGAGATAAGTATAATATAATAATATACATTTGTTACCCAAAAAGCAACCTAAGAGGGGGGTGAATTAGGTTTCTACAAATTAAAATTAATAATACCCCAATAAAATTAACTACTAGTATAACAAATTATTAACAAGCACAATGATAAACTTAGCAGTAAATGATCACGCAAAATAACAATGAAGTATAACTAACATACAGGGTAAATCAAATGATTAACACATGAATATTAGATAGCTATAGCAGTAATAGGAAAGTAAAGAGATTAGGGAAGAGGAGACAAACAGATTTATAGTGGTTCGGCTTCAACCAAGCCTACATCCACTCCTCAAACTCAACTTGAGATTTTCCACTATCTTCTAGCTTCACAGGGGTGCTAGCAACCTCTTTACAAATGGAGCAATCCTCCACGGATTTTACACAGACTTCACAAGCCCAAACCCTTGTAAATCTTAGGTGATTCACAATCACTATCAAGATTTCAAGAACACAGTGTTTACAACACTTTTACAAGATGAAATGGTATTTTTGCTTTCAAAGAAAGCTTACAATAAATATCTCTCAAAGATAGATATATAAAATTAAGTTTTGATTTTTCTGTAAATCTCACACAGGAAAGATGAGCTTAATGCTATAAGGCTCAGTGTATAATTTTTGAGAGATAATGTAAACAAAAATTGAAGAGCACTTCTCAGAGAATTTTTTAGAGAATAGATATGAGTGATTATAGATCAAAGAATATTTTTTGATTTTTTTTTTTTTTTTTTGGTAACTTGTTTACATTTGAGGCTTTGGTATATATAATGAAACTTATAGCCGTTTATAGCCATTGTATTCATTTGAATTTATAGCCGTTTATAGCCGTTGTACTCTATCATTACTAATTTGAATATCTTCCACTCCATCATTACAAATTTGAATATCTTCCATTTGAACATTTTGAACCTTTTGAACTGCTGTTGCATTGGATTGTTTGAACCTCTGTTTTGGGCTATTTGAAATCCTGATTTATTCAAATATTAAATACATTCTAACAACATTTAGGATAAAGGTTTAGGTGAGAAATAATGGGACAAAATAAATTTTGATTCTATTTTTCTCTTTTAAATAAATTAAAACATAATTAAACAAATCATCAAAATAAATTTTGAATTCTATTTTTCTCTTTCAAATAAATTAAAACATAATTAAATAAATCGTCAAAATAAATAAGTCTAACAATCTCCCCATTTTTTATGATGGCACTCAATGATGTTTTGATTTGATTTGGGAGTAAGAAAAACTCCCCCTCAAGTCATGCTCCCTGAATTCATTTCTAAATACATAGGTTAGCACATGTGTAATAAATAAGCTTTAATCAACAACATGATATAAGATTAAGATATCAAACTATAAATATATAACATCAGATTAGATTGAAAATAATACCATAATACATAACATCATATAATAAAACATTATATAATTTCTCTCCCTGTGACATTATCAAAAGGAAATCATGGGTCAGAATCTGAAGAAGGAGGAGGAAATGATAGGGATAAATGGCATCTATATAATTCAAAACATATATATACATATATGCATACACATACATCATCAAAATAAATTTTGGATTCTATTTTTCTCTTTCAAATAAATTAAAACATAATTAAGTAAATCATCAAAATAAATAAGTCTAACAATCTCCCCCTTTTTGATGATAACACTCAATGGTGTTTTGATTTGATTTGGGAGTAAGAAAAGCTCTCCCTCAAGTCATGCTCCCTGAATTCATTTCTCAATACATAAGTCAGCACATGTGTAATAAATAAGCTTTAATCAACAACATGATATATGATTAAGATATTAAACTATAAATACATAACATCATATTAGTTTGAAAATAATACCATAATACATAACATCATATAATTTCTCCCCCTGTAACATTATCAAAAGACAATCATGGGTCAGAATCTGGAGGAGGAAAATGATAGGGATAAATGGCATCTATACAATTCAAAACATATATATACATATATGCATACACATACAACTCTCCCATGTCTCTCTTTTTCCTTCGATAAACGTGTTTGACACGCGGCCTCACTTTTGCGTCATTGGCCGACAAAAGCAGGCCTCGATTTGTACTCATCTCGGCTTTCTCTCCCTCCTTGTCTTCTTCTCTTTTGCCTTCTTCTTAATCACATACTCTTCCATTTTCTTCTTCACCATTCTCTTCTATCTCTTCTTTACCACTCTCTTCTATTTCTTCTTCCTCATCAAGAGACAAAAAAAAAAAAACTGAGCGGAGGAGGCCAAACCTCAGTCTGTTCACTTCTATTTCTCTGCAACTCATTTCTTTGACACCTCTCACCTCTAATCCATGGCTTCCTCGTCTCGTCCCCTTACTCTGTTTCCGGACCTGAACGATCACATAAGCTCTACTGGACCGAGTGCCCCTACTCCTACTCTTCCTGTCATTCCTCTTCCTAACCTTCCTATGATGTTGATTGAGCAAATCATGGCAGCTCAATCTGACATAGAAGCCAATCATTTCACACTGACGTCCTGTATGGAGACGGGGACGGCAGTCACAAAATTGGCTCACCGATTGCAGAACAGGACGAGTGAGCTCCATCAGGTCAACGCCCAACTCTCTCTGCTCCAGCACATGTTCAAGGATGCGTGAGTAGAAATAGGTGCACTAAAGGCCGAAAATAAAGAGCTTAAACGGAAGACCACCTCCATGGCCCGATTTGGAGCAACGTCGTTCTTGGCCTTTGATAGTCAGCAGAGAGTCATCGCTCTCAACAAAAGCACAGGGGCAAGGGTGTCAAGGGTCGCCCAAGGTGATAAAAAGAAAAAGAAAATGATGGAAGAGGCAAGTAAGTAAGATCGGCGTATGATCGGAAAAAAATGAAAGGTTTTTTTTTTTATGTTTATTTTGATCGGCGTGTGGCCGTAAAAAAAATGAAAGGTGTTTTTTGTTTTTTTTGGTTTCTTTTTATGTAAATATTTGTATTTTGATTTGTTGTTGTGTTTATGTTTAAGTACTGAAAAATGAAATTAAAATGCAGAGAAAAAAAAAAGAAAATTAAGCCCAAACAAAAAATAATAATGAGAGACTAAATTGTTAATGAGTATATGAGAAGCATTTGAACATGATCTAATTCTCAATTTCTTAGCAAGAGCATACCAATCTCAAGACTATAATAGACATAACAGTGTATAGATTAAACAAGGTTGCCAAGCAAGAGCATAAATATGGAACTAAAGTTCAAGTCACTCTTCCTTGAGGAAAACGATATTCCTCTTACATTATCAACAACTAATCAGCTCAAAGGTCATGTTGTAAGAATTAAGATACCAAAAGCATAGAGATACCAAAATAATCAAAAATACTAAAACAATCAAGTCTCTTTTTCTCCCCCGATGACATTTTCAACAAAATTAAGCACAAGGAGGGAGTATGGTACAACATATAGGATGAAAGAATGTAAGTCTCATTATAAGACAAATAATCATCCATATTAAGGTAGCTCTATGATACCAAAAAAATGATAGCGCATAATGATCATACAATTGAAGCTCATACCATTTGACAATAATAGGCAAAAAAAATAGTAACATGTAAAGGTGTAAGCCCATAAGTTTGATATCAAAAACAGAATAGAAACTGAGGGGATTTTAAAAAATAATCAAGTTTAAATTCTTCCCCTTGTTTCATTTGGCAAAATCAATAGGAGATATGATAAATGAAAGCTCATAACTGAAATGTTCTCGTCAATAATATCAAATAGGATGCCAAAATGATACCAACATGCAATTTACCAATGATACTAATATTCAATCTAGAAGATTTAACAATCATAGCTCAAGCATTATGTAGAATATCAAATATTGCTCATAATAGGTTAAACTCAATATAATCTCATGGAGCTAATGTAAATCCAAAAAATGAAGCATGTTCAAGGTATAGCAATCCATATGCCAAGAAAAATCATAAGTTTCAATATATAGCACACATTTTAAGCATAGGCATAATTTTTAGGCAAGAGTATCATCAAAGAATATACATTGAGAATCATATGAAGCAAAATCAATCTTTTTCATATCAAAGTAATAACAGTATTAGCTCAAAGGCTATAAGATATAATTTTTACCTCAAAAGCTTGAGAGAGTATATGAGACATACGTTAGGTTCAAGAGATGGAAGCTTTTCAATCTTCAATTTTCTTTCATGAGGAGTTCATCTCAAAAGGGTTTAACAAGTATGTTAGCAAAATGATTTCTCCCCCTAAGTTGGTGCTATCCTTTTCTAATGTGATTTGCGTAAATATAGCATTCATAGAACAATCACTATTACTCAATAAAAATACAGCACAAATCACTTCTTATCACAAACTCAAAAAGTGAAAAATAATTCAATGATCAAACAAGAGTTTGGAATGCTATTTTTCGGAATTTTCAAATTGTACTACATAGCATAATATGCATAAGAAAATAGTGTTATGCTATTTGTTTTAAAAATGATGCAACAATCTCATTTAATCACATAAAATTATCAAGAGGCATTTTCATCAATTCAATCCACATACAAAAGTGTGATAAAACATTTTACTCAATGTGGAACACAACATGAATGCTATAAAAAATTCATTCAACAATTTATCAATCAAAAGTATTTCGTGAGATGTATGTCAATATAATCCATATTCAAAAGATATTCAATAGGATAGATGTAATGTCTCTACAAACGTATGATACTTTTTTTCATTTAGACATTGTTGGTGGATCATAATCAACGAATTTCATAACTCATTCAAATATTCCAATGTAAAGCATGTAAGCATGAAATTTTCATATTGAGCATATTCTTGAGATCACAAATGTAGAATTCAAAATATAGATAGTATACATCTCAAAAACATGCTATGACATCAAAATTGATTCTACAAAGATATGACTAAAAAAGGAATTAACATATTAGTATGATGTCATATATAAGATGTGAAAAGTATGCTCACAAAAAAAAATTATCACTTCTTATCTCTTTTTCATAACAATGAATGACATGATATAAAATGCTAATGAATACATGAATCATTCATATTCTAATAGGCATTCATCAAAATAATATAATTCTCATTTTTTAGTTCAATAAATGTTTGAAAGAAACTAACAGAACATGACTTAGCAAACTTAGTACAATTAGGTTACATGGAAGCAATGATTAGACACAACCTATTGTACACAAATCACACCTTAAAGAATATAGAACTTTAAACTTAAAGGTGTGTTAGGAGTTATACCTTCATTTACCTCTTTGGAATCTTCACCTATACATTACCTCTATCGTTCATCTTGGTGATTTTTATTTCATCATTCTTCTTCTTGTAGGAGCTGATTTTGCTCTTTACATTGAACACTCTTGTTGTGCATTTCCTCTCGAAGTCCTTGGCGTTCTTTGAGATTCCACCTACAAAATATCTTGATTTCTTTCTTGGTACCCATACTTTCTTGGGTCCATGGGGATTAGTCTCAAGAACATTTTCTCTCATAAAAGGTTTAGGATGATCAAAACCAATGCCTACTTTGTCAAAAACACATCTTTTATTTCCAAGAAGCTTGTTGAGGTTTTCTTTTTCTTTTACAAAATTTTCAAGAGTTTTGTTTAAATCCTCAACATTGTTTTTCAAAATGTTTTTCTCATTAGCAATAGACGTAAAGTCATTTTTCAAAGTAGCATTTTCCATTTTTAAAACACCCACATCATTTGAAAGAGAAGTAACTAATTTCTTTAATTTAGAATTCTTAACACAAACGTTTCTAAATATGTCATGTAATTCATTGAAAGCACTTTCAAATTCTACATAATTAGAAATTACATCATCTTGAGTGGATTCTTCTTCTCCAAGAGCCATGAGATACAGGTTAGCTACTCGATCATTTTCTCCCCAAATGGCTTCCCTTTTGCTGCCATCTATCATTGAAAGTTCATGAGCCATAAGTGAGCCTAGGAGTTCTTCAATGCCTAATTTTGTTAGGTCTTTTGCTTCTTGGATAGTTGTAACCTTAGCTTCCCATTCATTTGGCAAAGACCTAAGTATTTTTCTTACAAGCTCACAATTAGTATAAGATTTACTAAGAGATTTTAGAGCATTAATAATATTGGTGAACTTATAAAACATCTCAGAAATAGATTCAAATGATTCCATAGTAAAGAGTTCATAATCATGAATAAGCATGTCAATCCGAGACTCTTTTATTTGGCTAGTTCCTTCATAGGTGATTTCAAGTTTATCCAAAATCTCTTTAGCAGTAATACACCTAGAAATTTTATTGTACTCATTTGCATCTAGTCTACACACAAGAATAAGCTTGGCTTTAGCATTAGCTTGAAGGAGTTTATAATCACGCTCATCAAATTCATCCTCAAGTTTAGGCACACTGATATGGTCTACTATCTTGGTAGGGATTTTAGGACCTTTAGTAATAATGAACCACAGAGCATAATTGGTAGCTTGAAGATACAAAGTCATTTTTTCTTTCCAATGAATGTAATTACTACCATCAAAGAGAGGTGGCCTATTGCTAGCTTGTCCTACAGCAGAGTAAGTAGAATACATGGTTGCTATGGATCAAAAAACTCAAGATTGTTAAATCTAAACAAGAGCCCCAGGCTCTGATACCAATTGTTATCCAAAAAGCAACCTAAGAGGGGGGGTGAATCAAGTTTCTACAAATTAAAATTAATAATACCCTAATAAAATTAAGTACTAGTACAACAAATTATTAACAAGCACAATGATGAACTTAGCAGTAGATGATCAAGCAAAATAACAATAAAGTATAACTAACATACAGGGTAAATCAAATGATTAACACATGAATATTAGATAGCTATAGCGGTAGTAGGAAAGTAAAGAGATTAGGGAAGAGGAGACAAACAGATTTATAGTGGTTCGACTTCAACCAAGCCTACATCCACTCCTCAAGCTTCACTTGAGATTTTCCACTATCTTCTAGGTTCACAGGGGTGCTAGCAACCTCTTTACAAATAGAGCAATCCTCCACGGATTTTACACAGATTTCACAAGCCCAAACCCTTGCAAATCTTAGCCTGCGTTTGGTTGTGTTTTGTAAATGCGATTTGAGACTATGAGTTGTATTTTAAGTTTATGGGTTGTGGAATTATGATTTGAGTGTAGAAAATTTGTTTGGTTATAATTTTTAAATAGAGTTTTGAATTGTGTTTTGAAGATGTATTTTGAATTAAGTTTTGGAAGTTTGATGTGACATGTGAAAGGTGAAAATTTGTTTGGTGATGTGTTTTGGAAGTAATTTTCAAAACTTAATTCAACCAATAATTTATCATCAAACACACAACTCATATATCGATATCCATATCCATATTTTTTTTTAACAATAATAACCAAACTATTTTTAAAATACTGAAATTAAAAATTGATTTTTTTTGTCAATTATTTTTTTTAGTAATTTTTTTGAATAATGGTTATTTCGAAATAATTTTTTCATTTTAAAATAAACCGATGTCAATTTTTTTCTGCCAATTAATTTTTCTATCAATTCATTTATAAAATACGTTTTTCATTTTTTTCTAACATTTTGTTAAAGTCAACAACTTTTAAAAATACATATTAATAAAGAAGGAATAAATATACTAACTTTAATATTTTAAAATACAAATCATAATATAAATCTTACAAAACATTATCAATTTATTTTCCATTTATTACATTTTTTGCAATTTAGTACAGATGTGTAACAGAATTGCAACCTATTATTGTACCCGTTGAGCTCATATAATTGTGGGAGGTCATATAATTGTGGGCGTATGTCAATTCCCACAAAATATAATTGTGGACAAAATGACCATTATGCCCCTCTGGACTTAAATGAGAAGTGATTATATAAAACAAAATACAAAGGGTAAGATCGTAATTTCACTTACTTAGTACCTACTCCCTATTATAGAATAGCTGTGTTCAACAGTGAGATAAAGGAAAAAGAGAGGATGCTCAGTACACGCATGTGATACTGATTTGAAAAAAGTAATAATATTATATTTAATAAATAAAAAGTAAAAAAAAAAAATAATTACAACAACCTTTTGAACCTCACCCTTCTGAACCTCACCCATCCTATTAAATCTGAATCTCATTCCGCACCAACTTCACCATCTCGAAAACACTTTCTCCAGTTACATCACAGAACAAAAATTACACAAACAGAAGATATCTACCATCTGATTAGGTCCTCCTTCTCCACTTCCATAATTTACAGATTAGTTTTGATGCCAGTTCATCTTCGTATTTGCTTCAAACCAGTCTTCAGACATTAGCTTCACTGGATTAGCTTCACTGGAGGGGAAGGGGAGGACGACCGGCCGGTCATCCCGGGGGACATCCGCCCAGTCATCCCGGCACATATCTGTTCCATTTTCATAAATCTGTTCCGTATACTCATCTGTTATATTTTCTGATATCTGTTATAATTTTTTCACACTATCATTTATTTTTCTGATTATCAGTTTCTAAGTTCTAATAAACTGTATGAATCAAACCCCAATGACAAATATCATTCCCTATGAATTTTTTATTTTTTTTTATACAAATCTGTTTCTTTGGCATCTGCTTAATTAAATTTTGTCACCAAATTTTTGTATATTATTTTTTACATAAAAATAAGTTTGTATGCACAAAAAGATATTAATGTTTGATATATTTGTCATACATTTTTCTTACCTCTTATATGTTTTAATATACATTTTTCTTTCACTTTTACAGTCATCATGCCAAGAACAATCATGCCAAGAACAAAACGAACCAGACCCGAACTTGGTGAATCGTCAAACCCTGTACCACCACCACAGCAACAAGATGATGGCTATCCAACTAATGATTTTGTAACATATCATCATGAACAAGCCTATGAACATTTCATTTCTCGACCAATTGTTACGGGAAGAAACGTAAAACTACCTTCTCAATATGATTCACTCTTACTTGGCAAATTAGATACAATGGGATGGTTACCATTAAATAATTTACCAAGTAAGATATATCCCCGTCTTCTACGATTATTTTATGTTCACTTGACACCGGGTGACCAACAAAATGAACCGTCGAGTCTTACCTCTTATGTTGAGGGAAAAAGAATCACACTCTCTCTCCGTCGTTTTGCACAAATTATTGGAGTCGAAACAGGAGATTTACAATGTTATTTTCAAAATGAGTCTGCCTTAGAAAAAATTGTTGATGATGTCACTCAGATTTATACCACAATTTGTGACAACCGATTTAGCGGCACTAATTTAAAAGTCAGCCATTTAAAACCTCACCTTCGTATTCTCCATCGATGGATAGTTGAAAATGTTACCCCCAAAAAAGGACATTATAATACTGTTTCATGTTTTCAAGTTTACTTGTTATATTGTTTTGAAATTGGACAAAAATTAGATTTATGCTTTATATTACTAAAAGAAATGATGGTTGCAAAATTTGATATTCTGAGTGGCCGGTCCCTACCTTTTAGAGCGTTGTTAACCATAATTTTCAAAGCCCATGATGTGAACCTTGAAGGTGAAGGATGGATCAGAATCATGTCACCAATTTCTGAGTATACACTGACCCGAGCTGGTGGTTCTGACACGTTGATAGGCTCTCTTAATCTTCAAAATGAACCAATACTTGATGAGGAAGAACCCAATGACAATGCCATGCCACCAAATGAACAACCCCGTTACTGGACTAATTATTTAGCCTTGGAACAAGAACGGTACAATCAGCGCCTACAATGGGAATAACAAATGGCTAATCAGCTCAATACACTGGTTACTCGGTTTGATCAATT
Organism: Camellia granthamiana; assembly: GCA_036172215.1. NCBI lineage: Eukaryota > Viridiplantae > Streptophyta > Magnoliopsida > Ericales > Theaceae > Camellia > Camellia granthamiana. The sequence goes on along the minus strand of CM069911.1, from coordinate 38,570,526 downwards.
TGGTACTCGATTCGATGAAATTGCCACCGCTCAGAACTCACTAATTCATCAATTTGGTGAGTTCCGTGTAGACTCCGAGAGACGTGCTGAACTGACAATGAACCGCATTGATCTGATTGACCATCAAGTCACTTAGCTGTACCATCAGCATTTCCCTCCACCTCCAACACCACCTGACAATGATGCTTAACTTGTTTAAAAATCATACGGTGGTTATATTTTTTCCTGCTAATTTTTGTTTTGCTTATTTATTTGGTGAGTTTTGTTGTGATTTTTTTACTTTTGTTATTTTGTTATAAACTTTTCTATTCACGTAATGAATAAGAACGAGGGGTTTTTTTTTTTGAAGCATTTAATTACACAGTTATAATGTTAATAAATAGTACGTTATAGATGTCTACAAAAACCTTCATCTCAATAAAAAAAATAAAAAATTACACAATTATTAAATAATTTGTGTGCATCAATTAATAGAAAAAATATGACATTAATGTTCTGAAATGAAATACAACAACTTACAATTTAATAATAAACATGTGTAGCCAAAAAAAAAATGACATTTAATAATAAACATTCTTTTTTTTTAATGAAAAGGAAACACAAAAATTCATATAACCTTCTGTACAAAAAAGTGAATATAACCTTTTGCTATAAAATCGGGTGATATAAATAAGTAAAATATAATAATTATTTTATGTTGTTTTATTTATTATTATTATTATTGTTATTATTAATAATAATAATAACACCCATCACCATCCACCACCATCCACCACCCATCACCACCCACTACCCACCTACCACTACCACCCAACACCACCCACTACCCATCTGCCACCACCACCTACCACCATCCACCACCCATCACCACCCAACACCCACCACCATCCACCACCCATCACCACCAACCACCCACTTGCCAGCACCACCCATCAACACCCACCACCCATCACCACCCACTACCCACCACCTACCACCATCCACCACCCACCACCCACCACCACATTTAATTTAATGACAACATATTTATTTCTGAAAGTTACTAAGAAACACATTGCATATTAATGACAACATATTTAATTGTCTTTGGTAGGCTACACATAAATTTGCATATTACACATTGCATGAACAACATATATAAGTACACATGTACTAAGAAAACCATTATCTTCAGTGCCCATGGTGAACATGATTTTGCCACATAGCAGTAGCAATTGCATCCATAACGTTCGATTGGGACGTTAACCCATGTTGTGATATGTCAACGTAGTCAGCTTGGTCTCCAACAAGGCCATTTGCTTCTGCTTCTGCTTCTGCGGCCATTTCATTATCAGCTTCCATAAAGAATGGATCCATAGCTGCATGCAAACGGATCCAATTGTGCACTACACAACATGCAATCACGAGAGGCCCTTGTCGTGTAGACTTGTAATTTGGCATGGACCACAATATTGGGAAGCGCTTCTTCAAAACACCAAATGTTCTTTCTATGACATTGCGTAATGGCGAATGTCGATGGTTAAATAATTCCTTAGGTCCTGCATAACGATGGCCACGAAACTCTTGCAAGTGATACCGTTGAGACCGAAATGGGGCAAGAAATCCAGGCATGTTCATGAAACCAGCATCAACTAAATAGTACTTGCCTACATGTAAATAATGGATACACAGTTCTGTCAATTGATATGTATAAAAATGGACAAGGAAAAAAGTGTACCGTATATTATTCAGGGACAGTCACCATTGGGTGGGTGTGGAAACTGTAGATCAGCTCGTGTAATAGAGTCAACCAAAATAGCGTTGTCGTGAGCGCTACCTTCCCATCCAGAATTAATAAATGTGAACAACATATCGAAGTCGCAAGCTGCGAGTACATTTTGCGATACCGTTGCTTTCCGACCGCGGAATGTATTTTGTCTTGAAGCAGGCACCCATGCATCCACCAATGTGCCATCGATAGCACCGACACAATCCTAATTGACAGATATCAAACTTTGATATTAAAAGCGAAACAAACTGATTGATTTTACTTTCATAATTAAAAAATAATAATATTTATTAACCCTTATTGATATGAACAAATTTACAGGACAGTGACACTGTTCGTACCTTGAACCAGGGAAAAAATCGCCTGTCATTTAAAATTTTTCCCGGTATGTCCTCTAGGTTACGTGGTTTGATAACCGATGATGAAAGCTTGCACAATGCCCGCATAACAATTTTTATGTGCCGACAAATTGTTTCCGTGGAGTGTTGAAATCTATCTACCATTATTCGATGGTGATCATTTTGTGCAAAAGTGTATAAAAAAATTCCAAGCGATTCCTCCACACTTATATGCATATGTTCAGTATCGATAAAGCCATTATGGAGTAAAGTGTCTTTCAATAAAATAAATGTTTGTGCATCCATTCGCATAACGTTCATCATTGTTTCTGGATGGCCATTTAATAGGCCGAATATGTAATCATCACCTCTGAGTGGACACGTTTGCTGTGGTCGGCGACTAGTTGACGCGTTGATATGGTTATGCATTACAGCAATCATCAAGAAATCCATAAAATCATCAACAACCTCATCCTCCTCTGATGAGAGCTCCATTGTATTGTTTTCTCTGTCGGATCACATATGCCTTTGTCTACATCACAGTAAAAACATAATTATAAAATATGTTATTCATGCAGTAACAGTTAGCGTTATTTGTGAAACAGTAAAATTCAGAGGATAACAAAATTTATTTAACACATGGTCATATTATAATAACATCCATAGTTTTAATATAACAGAAAACACTTAAAAGTTCAAAAAAAAAAAAAAAAAAACATATGAACATAGAAAAGGAAAGAAGATATGATGGAATGAGAAAAAATAAGAATAAAAACCAAATCAGGAATAATGAAATGATCAAACAGTTCAGCGAAGAAGATTTGCTAACTTCAGCAAAACAGAACATCTCAGTTCACTGCAAAGCGAGGATCATGGCTAGGCGCAAATGGGTAGGAGTGCGCATGAAAAACCTTCGCTATTATTTATCCTTGAATAGTGTCAGTGCCCTAACGTACTGCAACGGTGGTATGTCCCCAAGCTCAAGCAATGCATCTTGACATGCATCAAGGGAATAATTATCACCACCTGCACTTACAGCCTCAGTCTCATTTTCTCGTGCACGTGAATGTCCTGTTTTGGCTTGTACATAGGATGTGAAAGCTGCGCACACATCATCAAACCCACTTGACCGTGACTTTTTGGAACGACCACTGTCAGTCTGGCTGGTTGCGGGGCCCTTCTTGTGACTTTTGCCCTTTGCTAGATCGATATACTCATCCCCGAATAAGTCAACAGGAATGGCCTCAGCAGCATTACTCCCACCAGCGTTACTCCCACCAGCATCAGCATTCCAAAATTTATTTAACATGTCGTCTTCTTCTTCTGAGTCAAGGGGTCCTTGTGTGGATGCACGAGACAGGGCCCCTGTAGCACAACAATTTTCAACAATTTCTGCCATTTCTTGAAAATATTCAAACCCTTTTGTCCTAAACTTCTTCACATTTCTGCTAGCCTACAACAAGTACAAAACAAGAATTAAGCATTGTATATATCATGAAATGTTTAAAATAAAATTAGAAAATAGTACAGATTAATGGAAAACCTTATCCCAAAATTCATCGGGTGCAACAACAGTGCCTATAATAGGATCCCATCCCAGACCAGTCTGTGCCTGGAGTCGCTTAAATGTCTGGTAATCAGCTTTCAATCGCTGATATTTTTGGCGCACCTTAACACCTGTATACCGAAATCCATATATGTTGTGCAGCTGATTTGCATAATGATTCCAATGCCTAATTGTCCACGAAGTAGTATGGCCCGTTGTTTGATTGTTTCTAACCTCATCTCTCAACATATTTATTAATTTCGTTTCAATTCTGGGCGTCCACATTTTGGTGTTCTCATTGTCATCGGAATTATTTCCATCCATCTATAAATATACAAATTATATTGAAACTAGTTTGGAATGAATATACAAGCAGAACATAGTATTTTAAAATACACTGCGATGGATATACAACAATAACAGTGCAAATGATTTGAAGGAGAACACAGATAAAGGAAAAAGAACAGATGATTTTATTTCAAGGAAAAAAGTACGTAGCAAATTAATTGAATTTAAATAGCAGAAATATAATCACCAAAAAAAAAACATTCAGATAGAAGAAATATAACCAGAAATAAAAATATATATATATTATTAAGTTTTATAAACCCAAAACCAACTTTTTTTCCTGTGTCCCAAACGGCCCCTTGCAACTAGTCATGGAAAAAACATTTTTTTGTTTTATCAAAAAAAGCTTTGTATAAAAAAAATTTCGCTAAACCTTTTTTTTTTATTCTACAAAATGTAATTTCAGCCAACAGAAAGAAAAGAAGAGTAAAGTATGATATGAACTCGATCAAAAAAAAAAAGTATGGTATGAACATTTTATTTATTTATTTCTATAAATTAAAATATTGGTGAAAATAATAAAAAATTAAAATACATACATAAATATTCTAATCTGCTGAAAAATTATGAAAAAATATAATTAATTTTAACATAAGTATATTGACTTATCTTTTAATAAGATGAAAATAAAAAATATTTTAATGTAAAAAAGATAACATTATTATTATTTTTAATTCATATTCATATGAATGATAAATTATTAATAAAAAATTAAATGCTATTAAAAGTGAAAACTTTACTATATTTTCTATAAATCTTATTTACCATATAAATAAATAAATATAGACATATATATGTCTAAATGGTAATGTAACAGTAGTTCTCCCTGGTTTTAACCATGTCTAAATCTACATTTTTTTTTTGAATTAACAATCACATAAAAACAAAAATTAGTATTGGTTGTTAACAATGTAAAAAAAAAAAAAAAATTCTGAATTAAAAAAAACACAATGTTAACATTCAGTTAACAATGTTTTACAAAAAAAATTCAGTTAACATTCAATGTTTGAAATTATGTGTTTAACATTGTGTTATATTGATTTGAATTCAAAACAAATCAGTATTGGTGGTTAATTGAAATTAAGGAAAAAAAATAGTAAAAAAGCCGGTGGGTTCAAACAGTTCAGGGAGGACCGATGGTTCAAACCATCCAGGAATGGAAAGCGGAAGACAAACCCGGAAGAGAGGTGGGAAGACCGGGTGGTTGACCGGCCGGTCGACCGGCCGGATGACCCGAGGGACGACCGGCCGGTGGTCCAAGGCACTGCCGCTTCAGCTTTGATCGAAGAAAGGTTCAAACAGTTCATAATTTCAAATAAGAACCGATCTGAAATGGAAAATACGACCTACCAAATTCTGATAAACCATTTACGAACTGATTTCAATTTCTCCGAAATCATTTATACATAACAGATGAATGATTTACTGACTATTCTTGAAGAACAAAAAGTTTTTACAGTTCAGGAGGAATAATCGACTCGTCTGAAAGCATTTTCAGATAACAGATTTTCAGATAACAGATGAAGGATGAAGGATTTATTTACCAGATTAGTGGGAGTTGAATAATTATCGCCGGTGATGGAATGTGTATATTGATTTAACGTGCCACTGTTTGCTTGTCGAATTCGACAATAAATTTGATAAATTTGACCTGAAAAAAAAAATTAGGATGAATTTCTCAAATAATTTCCTTATAACAAAATATGTAAATAATTTGTGAATAATTTCACCTCGCAGTCGTCGTTGTTTGGTTGCCCGTAATAAGAATCGTCCGCAACGCACAAATCGTAACTCAGTTGATTTGTGAAATATGATACCAGTACAGAGCAGGTTTGGTGGATTCATTATTTATAAAATCAGTCTCACTTCTGAAACTCTGAAACTCACCCGTGATGAATCTGAAGTACGGATGTTTGATACAGAGAAGCCACCCGTGATGAATCTGAAGGACAAGTGTAGATGAGGTTCACATGAAAGTTGGGAGACGATGAAGAAGGCAGAAAGGGAGATACTTGCTACCAAATAAATTTTCAAAATGTAATTTGAATTAACACGCGGAATCAATTTTTGAACATCGTATCCAAACGTCATGCGCGAGCTCACGTGTGGAAAATTGATTTCAGTTCACAACCAAACAGAGCCTTAGGTGATTCACAGTCACTCTCAAGATTTCAAGAACACAGTGTTTGCAACACTTTTACAAGATGAAATGGTATTTTTGCTTTCAAAGAAAGCTTACAATAAATATCTCTCAAAGATAGATATATAAAATGAAATTTTGATTTTTCTGTAAATCTCACACAGGAAAGATGAGTTTGATGCTATAAGGCTCAGTGTATAATTTCTGAGAGATAATGTAAACAAAAATTAAAGAACACTTCTCAAAGAATTTTTCAAAGAATAGATATGAGTGATTATAGATCAAAGAATACTTTCTGGATTTTTTTTTTTTTACTTGTTTAAATTAGAGGCTTTAGTAGATATAATGAAACTTATAGCTGTTTATAGCCGTTGTATTCATTTGAATTTATAGCCGTTTATAACCGTTGTACTCCATCTTTACTAATTTGAATATCTTCCACTCCATCATTACAAATTTGAATATCTTCCACTTGAACTTTTTGAACCTTTTGAACTGTTGTTGCGCTAGACTGTTTGAACCTCTGTTTTGGGCTATTTGAACTCCTGATTTAATCAAATATTAAATACATTCTAACAACATTTAGGATAAAGGTTTAGGTGAGAAATAATTGGACAAAATAAATTTTGATTATATTTTTCTCTTTTAAATAAATTAAAACATAATTAAATAAATCATCAAAATAAAGTTTAGATTTTTTTTTGTCTTTTAAATAAATTAAAATATAACTAAATAAATCATCAAAATAAATAAGTCTAACAATATTAACAATGTGCACCGAATCTGTGTAAGTTGAGTATGATTTGTGTCCATGCCAGAAACTTGTGGCTCAAGTGCTCGTCATCTCTAGTTAAAGCAAATGTGGAGTATTGGGACAGACAGACAAGCAATTTAAGTATTGGAGTAGGGTTGTGAGGATACTCTCTGGCGTCCACCGGCTTACTCTCAAAAATTGGTGGTTTCAGGTACTCTCTGTTTCTTTCTTCTTCTGCTCCGAATTTTTGTCATAAATTTGCATGATCACAACACAACTACCAAATAGTTATATTTCCATTCTCCTTTAAATAAAAAAATGCATAATGTTACGAAGTTCAAAAATTAGATTTATTTTTTAAATTTAATAATGTGACAGTTATTAAAATATGAGGGATTTACTTCTCTGTGGCATATAAAAAAAAAATTATACAAATATGGAGAATGACTTACACCCCACATGTTTTCGTAATATTTTTTTCTCGGTCCCACTATATTGTAAAATATCTAGGGCAAACTTCCATTTATCTCCTGTAATTTGAGTTATGTACAGTTTACCTCTCTAAAATTTTAAAATAATCACATAACTCCCATATAGTTTATAAACTGAAGTGCACTGTTAAACGTTCCGTCTAACTTAACAACAAACATGTAGCAGACATAAAGGGTTATATATGTTCATTTTCAAATTTAATGGGGTAAATCTCATATGGAATAAAGTATAGGAGTTAAAGTACACTTTACCTTCCAAACAAATGACGAAAATACAAGAATATTTAAGTCTTTTTTAATAAATCGTTAACGATGCACTTCAGTTCATACAAACTACTGAGGGATTATGTGATAATTTCCAAACGTTAGAGGGTAAACCGTACATGGCCCAAACCACAAGAGGATAAAGTGAAATTTGCCCAAATATCTAAGCCAAACCTCTATCTCATATTTTCTCTAATCATCTTTCAATTATCTTATTTACACATTATTGATCAATCATTTTATTTACACATCATTAAATCTAAAAATTGACTATATGAAGTGATTTTGTATATCATTTTTATGGAGTTTAATTGCTTTCTTTATGAGCTAAAGTGTCTTTGTAGCAATTTGAAAACTTCAGTGAGCTAGTCACAAAAAGAGAAACGTGGGAGCGGAATTGAGTGTTACGAAATTGTTAGTAGGCTGAAGAGCTTTACTATTTTTTTTTATATTTAATTTAATTTTAAAATTGAGTAAAAAATTGATTTAATATGAGTTACTTTAACATTTTTAATAAATTTTTATCAATTTTTTTTAAAAAAAAAATTCTTTTTATCACAAAAAATAAAAAAATAAAAAAATAAAAAAAATAATTCTATCAAATTTGATAAAAATATTGGAGATAGTTTTTAGCACTCTTTCATTAAATTTAAATTTGACAAAAAGAATTTAAAGATTAGAGATGTTCTAAGAGATCAGTTGATGTTCTTAATAAGTAGTTGATTTTTTATTTATTTTTGGTTTCTTTTTCATATGCTTAGCATGGTTTTAGTTTCATTGGAATTTTTTTTATGCTTTTAGTATAATTTTAAAATTAAACTTTGATTTATACGTTATTTAATATAATACAATATTTAAATTTGGTATTAAATATGAATTTTAACAAACTAAACCATTTAATTAATTTTGTACCAACTAAACCATTTAATTAATTTTGTATTACTTCAAATTAAAAATAAATATTTTTTTTACAAATGTGATCGTTAAAATAAAATTAAAAAAATTCAAGTTTTCCGAAGCTATGGTGTGCAATTATATCGTGTGGATCGCTAGAGCTTTTGGTCAAATAAACAACATATGTAGAGGTTTTGGCAAAACATAGCATTAGTTTTGGCTTAAAGGAAAACCAAAATGATGCTACTTGTTGAAACTCAGGGCAAGAGTGATACTTTTTATTTGTTAGTGTGTCATGAAACAAGATTTTCCTGACTAATTATTTGATGTAAAAAATTGTTCTCTTTGTCCAAAGTTTCTGCAGACAAAGGATCATGTCCCTGAAGGTTTTGTATTAAAAAACCTCATCCATTTGGAGCTAAAAACAAACTATACTGAAATTGATCTGATGGGTCTTGCTGCATTTTTTAAACGATGTCCAAACCTTCAAACGTTGATCGTGGATCATGATGCAACATGTCAAGATGTGAGGATCTAGACACCCATTCTAGTCTCTTCCAAATTGTTGCTTCTTAAATTTTAGCTAGTTTCAAGTGAATTTTTGTTTCAATTGTCAGGAGACTTTCTCACAGGAGTTACAATGGAAAGCAATTTGGTATTGCTTTCCGAGTCTCAAAAAATTATCATTTAAAAATTTCAAGGTAACAGCCTTCCAATTGTATTTGTTAATGCTGTTGAAGAATCAAGGACCAGTCGTAGAGGAGGTTCTTGTGGAACTGATAATGTGAGACCTCATTGACAAACTGCCCAAATATGTCTCTCTCAGTAGTTCTGAGAAACTGAGTTTACCCTTTATTTTTATGAATTACAATAATGAGAAATTGGAGACCGAGTTTATACGTAATTTTGATGAATTATAATGGTTGTAAGGATAATTAAGCTTTTGTTTTGTTACTTCCTAATGCTTACAGTTTAGTTGTTTTGCTGCTTTTGTTGCTACTTGTTGCCATGCATATTTTCTGAAATCATATATATAGTGACTTCTTAATATTTAATGTTTGTTTATTTTACTCGTGGAATTACCCCCTTTAATTTTATTTCATTTTCAAATAACCAAATATTCCTTACATAGTTTTGGCCATTTTGCTTTTTATCTCCCTACACTTAAATGGTTCCATTTAGATTGACGAAATTCACGCCGCACATGCCAAAATCAAAAGTTGATACTGAAAAAAGTTCAGTCGTAATAAGAGGACAGATATGTCTTCATCTTCATCTTCATCTTCATCTTCATTGTCAAAACCTTGAAAAGCCCCTATCTAATCATGACAACCCATCATATGTATCAAAACAAACAAATAAACAAACACAAAGGGTCATGCTAGTATGCTACAATATATGTGTTATATACCTTATGGTCCACATTACTGTTTATTATGCACTTCTGATGTGTTTGATTATGGGCATTAGGGCAGTGAGATTAGTAAATTGTTAAATTAAAGTTGATTGTTTTGTTATTATTTGAATATGTTACAAAGCAATGTTGGTTATAATTCATTACGATGCTTTTGATTATACTTATGAGCAAAGCAATCTTTGGTTATGTTTTAAAATAATGTTAATTATGATTTAATGTGATTATGATCAATGGCTCAAATTTATTTATTTTTTAAAATTTTAACAGCTGAAACCGGTATGTATGCAGATTTTCTTTGAAATGTGTAAAGTAGAATTTCCTCGTGACAAAACCCAGCATAGCACGCAATCCCTCGTCTTGCTTCCTACCCCCCACCAGTCCCTGAATCCTCAGCTAGTCCAGATTTATCAACTTTCCTAAATAACCCCCCCCCCCCCCCCCCCCAAAAAAAAAGTTGAGTTTTCATCTATATTCATAGAATTCCGAGATGAGCATTCTAAACTGTCATATAAGTTTTTTTTGACACTGCACTTTGAATCATGAAAACCCATGTCAGGAGAAGACCAGAGTACTGTTTATTATACCTAGGAAAGTGAAACATGGCATGAAAAGCCATATATCCAAGAGGATGAGAGTTGATCTAAACCTTTCTTACATGTCTGCTATATATATAGATATATGAAGTTCAGGAAACAAGGGAATCAATGTACCTTTCCAAAAGATAAAAATATCTAAATCCCCTTCCATATTAATGCTTTCCCATTTCTAAAATAGCATTTGCATATTTTTAACAAGTAATTCCTGTTTTTATTTCATTGATAGCGAAGCAGGGATCACAAGAAATGGCAAGAGTTCTTAGATAAACTAATAATTCATCTGAGATATACTGAAAGGAACTTCCAAAGACTTAAAATCTTAGTAGCAACCACAAGTCGACGAAGTTACACACTAAGGTTTTCTACTTAGAAATCAAGATTCAGCTAAGACGTATATAATTGAATGTCTAGTTGGAGTCAAAAGTCACCAAACAAAGACCTAAGAAGGATGCTAAGATAAGGTAACAATATTTTGTTGACTTTCTGTCTATACTTCATCAATGATTTAGCCTCTATTTCTTCAATCCGAAAGTGTGCTGAATTTCAAATCCTGCTAAATTTGCATTATTATACTGTACTCCAATTTCACATGAATAACAGCAAATAACATAAATAAATGGAATCAATCCAGCACAGAAATTTCAGGCTCTGCAAATTCACGAACAGTTAAGAAAACACACATTGCATAAGCCAAATACATTACCCTCATTAGAGAGATATAAAATCAAGTCAATGTGTTATTGATTAAAGATTGTCATAGAAAAACATTAATTCTAAATCGGATTACTTTCAACCCCCCCCCCCCCCCAAAAAAAAAAAAAAAAAAGAGCCACAATCCCCTAATCCAAACCCACCTCTCTATCTCAGTTACACTCTGAGACAGGAACCAAACCCTTGTCTAAATGGATGCCAAACCCAAACTGAGAATGTAATGGCAAGTTATGATAGTAGGCATGACCCATCAGAATTGTTTTGATGCTTTAATAAGGCTGACCTTAATCTCATAATATGATACACATCCTTGGGAAACTAATGCCTAGTCAGATTTTAACCATGAAAACTATTGCCGCTGCAATAACTAAATAAACATAAAGAGTTTTTCCTTGAAGCCCAAATGCTCTTCTACGAGACGACATTTAAACTTTGGAACATTAATGAAATATAAAAAATAACAACTAATATACAAGTAGTAAAGTTTTTTTTGGGATAGTATACAAGTAATAAAGTTACATAACAATAAAGCATCAAATATTTTGGCTAACAATTCTGAAAACACCCACTTCATGAAAGCAAGCTAGACCCAAACCCCCACCTCAACCCTTCTTCCCCCAGGACAGGCACCATACAAAGATCACTGAATTTCTGAAATGATCAGTAGCCAGATAACTGGAAGTACAACTACTATGGTGTTACATACACCTTTACTGAATAATTATCTAGAATAGCCTAACCTTACAGCTTGTAACTTGTAAGGCTCCAAACCAGGAGGGGGAAGACAATGCAGGTTTTTTTTTTTTTTTTTTTTCGTTGCGGCAAGACTTGATCGTCAGGAAAAGGAAAGGTTCCACTAATGCAGAACATGCCGAGAAATATAAGGTAAAAGTCAAGGGCATCATAATTAAACTTATCTTAGTAGTGAAAAGTTGTCACATCAGTACTCTAAAAAACATCACACTTAATAATCCATTGCAGAGAATATATGACTTAGTTAATTCATTACACAAGGGGCACAAATAATCTCCATTGCAGAGGATGTGGAGAAAACAATTTTCTGTACAAGGTATAGATATTATGAATTTTTAATCATGTCTTTCGGAGTTATAAATGCACATAATGGATTTGATGTATCATGTGTTCAAGGCTTATTTAGATGATTTTGTCTTGGCATTTGTTGATGATAATCTGATATACTCTAAGAGCAAGGAAAAATATGAATAACATTTGACATTCATTCTTCAAATTTTGAGAAATAAAAAGTTATAATAGAAGGAATATGCATTCTAATTTATTAATTTAACTATGCTGAGCATGTAATTAGCAAGAATAACATTTAGTAGATCTACAGAAAAATTGAAGAAGTTGTGAATTGATCAAAACCAATCTTTGGCAAGGCAACACCATTAGCGAAGCTTGGACAACCCATAGGCAAGGTCAAGCAGCCTCTAGGCGCGTCTCACACTAAAACTAGCATTGCCACGCCTTTGGCCAATGAAGGGCAGACAATGGCTCTCCAGAGTAGCCAAAGTCACGTTCCCTTGCAGAGACCATAGCATTGTAACACCCATTGGATAGTGGGGGCAGCCCATAGGCAAGCCCAACGAGCTTCTAGGCACATCCCAGCCTAGCATTTGGCCCTACCATGCCTCTTTGCCACAACCTGCTGGCAATCACCAAAGGGATACCTTTTATCAACCCTCTTAGATGATTAAAATTCCCACTAAATTCTGATAATTGGACATGAAAAGCCTAGGCATTCCAATTTCTTCTTTTTGTCAAAACTTCTGCTTCTTTATTTTATTTTATTTATTTTTCGGGCATAGATTAAAGAGTTTATAAGATAAATGTGCCATGGGAACACTGCCCATGTAGTATGTACACTTGAATGTATAAAAAGCAAAGGCCTATACACTCTTAACTCCAAGTTCTCCACATAATCCAAAATAGACAAATATTAGTGGACATTACAGAAGACCTTTAATGAACAAATGTTCAGATTAAAAGAAAAGAAGAAGAATTGTTCAGGGTCTAAAAATTCTGATAATCCCACCTTAGCGAGCAGAGCTCTTATTTGCTCAAAAGGCGAGCCAAAACAAGGAGATCTCCCAAGGTCAGATAAAATTGGTAATACCAGCAATCCACAGAAGAACATGACAGAGGGGCAATTAATGATTTGTGGGGTGATCTGGTTATAACTACTAAAATTGATAAATATCATACAAAACCAAACCCTAATTATCACATAAGAAGTGCAATTTTTAACACATTGCAATGCAACTGCTGGAGATTTTTAATTCTAATTGGACTGAAAAGTTGATCAAGGCCTACCTAAAGAATCCCTAAATCAAAAGTAGTAACTAATCAAAGAGGGGTATCACTAAATTGGTGACAAAAAATTAATCATTTTGAACCTCTCATCATCATTCATTGTACACTACCATAATGCATGAACAAGAGAAGTAGAGTTTGGAGATGAATTACTAATATCATGACAGGGATGTGGAAGACCCTCGAATCACAATCTCAGCAACTAAAGTCAAAGATCATTTGCATTTAGCTCCTCTAGTTTATTTAGAATCAAAGTTCACCAAAGAAAGACACTTTAAAACTGTTCAGTAAATTCAATCCATTAACGTTCTAAATTTTATGGAACACTTGGATTGATGATAATTTGAAAGCTATCAATTAAACACACATTACACACTTGGAATCCCATTCCATAATCAGAGACCTATATATAATTAAACAAATATATCAAAGAATCAAAGATTGTCATAAATAAATAAATTCAAGGAGGTGTTGTTATTCTCAATATAATTCGAGTCATTTTGGATCCAGTTAATGTAACATTCTTGGCACTAACAAACCTGGATTTCCGAAACAATTTCGCAACCTCTTTCACCTCCTCTTTCCCACACTCCTCCACCGCCACCACGCACACGCCTCCCACTCTCACCGTCCTCTCCATCTCCGCCGCGAACCTCTCCCGAAAAAGCGCCTCATCCAAATGAGCACTGAACCCTAGATCAAACACCCCATCGAAAAACGGCAAGTTGTGAGGATCGGCTCGGCTAACAAGCGGCGGCGAGTCAACCAGCTCGACTCCGGTAACATCCCCGACGCCGATCTGTTTCAGAGCCATGACCTCGTGGCCGGCGCCGGCGGAGACGCAGAGGACTTTGGAGTGGTTGTGGAGGTGATTTAGGGTTTGGAGGTCGGTGAAGAAGGAAGAGAATGAGTGGAGCTTGTTGAGCCAGTCCTTGGTGGACCAGAGGCGCTTGTTCTTCTTGTCGATGGAGGTGAAAGCGCGGTGAGAGAAGTCGCAGGTGGACTTTGGGAACTTCTGGTGGGGCTTGGGGATGGAGCCTTGAGGGACGCAGGTTTCTGGGGTCTGGAGGAAGAGGAAGAGGAGGGTCATAGTGCCTATGGTCAGCGATGCGAATGATATTCGGTTCAGGAGGATCTGTACGTGTCTTTCCATATTTTTTTTTTTTTTTTTTTTTTTCTCTTACTGGGTTGGGGTTGTGTTTTAGAGAGAGGTTCGAATTGGGGTCTCCTCCATTGTTGATGAACTGTGAAGAAGAATAGGGTTTGAATGTGATGGATTGGACCTTCACGACGTCGCTTTGGAGAGGAATTCCTTGGGGTTTCTAGAGAGAGATTGCACTGGTGGTGGAATCCATTGTTGATCAACAGCTAAAGCACCAGATTCGTATGCATCGAGGAGGTTGATTTGATGATGATTGATGATGGGATTGGGAGCTCAACCCACGTGTTTGGTTGCAGGGTTGTATTAATCTCCCTCACATCAGTACGCAAACAACTCTTGCGCTATTCTAACACTCTGTTTGGTTACGAGTTTAAGAATCCTCTTACGTGTAAAACTATAAAATAAATCATTATTTTTTTTGTTATTTATTTTTAGTTTTGTCTCACTTTCATGATTTATTTTAAACTCGACCACCCCTTTTGTTTACGTTTACAATTTCATTTTTTTTTTTTTTATTACAAGGAAAATTCTCCTTATTCTCCCGCAGGTTCAAGACAACACCCCTTTGTAGAAATCACCAAGGTGTCCTGTTAGCCGTTCCGAGCGAGGAGACTCTAACCTGGGAACTTGCTCCGACCTCCCAAGACAAGCTCCACTTAAGTCAGGACTCGCACAGCGGGGGAGCATTGAACCTACACCAAGTGCTGGTTGGACAACTTGAGGTCCAACCTCTTAACCAACTGTGCTACGCCCAGGACTGTTAGCCGTTCCGAGCGAGGAGACTATAACCTGGAAACTTGCTCCGACCTCTCAAGACAAGCTCCGCTTAAGTCAGGACTCGCACAGTGGGGGAGCATTGAACCTACACCATGTACTGGTTGGACAACTTGAGATCCAACCTCCTAACCAACTGTGTTACGCCCAAGAGATTGATCCAAGGAAGATTTAAACTCATGACCTGGGGGCTTAATCCCCATGTTCTTACCACAAGTCCACCCACCCCTGGGTTCACAATTTCATTTTTGTTTCCAGGTATGATGCTTTGAGTGAGAATTGCAATTTCCCATGTTCTGTCTCACGAAGGGTTATTTTGAAAAGATAATTAAAAGTTATATTTCAATTTTAACTCATTTTGCATCATATTATTTCTCATCATTTTTACACATTTTTTATTTAAAAAAATCAAAAAAAAATTAAAAAATCAACTTTTAAGCATTTTTCCAAAATAACCAGAAATGTAATCTCCACCAACACCAAGCATGGTCCATGATTGTATTTGACTTTACCAATATAGGGTACATTTTTACAATCCAATATAATATGCTTCATATCTCGCATAGCCCAAATAAATCAGTAAACCCAATACAAACAAACTACCAAATTTCAGACCAATATATAGAACAATACAATACCAATTCATAAAGAACTAACCTAAAAACATTATCCTATAACTACACAAACAAATACAGTAACATATATGGTATCACGAAAATTAGTGCGAGTTCCGAACGAATCTGAGTCGCACATTAATTATTCATTACACTCTTCTAGGCATTGATGGTATCAACTACTAAGTTGCCATCCTCGTTTTCTTCGTCTCTTTTCGTCCATGATCCAAGATTCACAACATCACAGGGGAATGACAGCAACATATAACAGTGGCTAACTTCCAAGTACCTCAGTGAGGGCATGACACCCTGCACCCTACTCCACTCCACCTACAATCTAGGCAAGAACTTCAAACACAGCCCTTCAACTTTCCATGAATTCCCACCATCACTGCTCCAAAACAACGGACTCATATCAACAAGCCTCGCATACTCAAGGCAAAGATATTGTAATTCAGGAAGTGAGTTAGGGTTTATCCAATCCGGTGTAGCTTCTCCATGATAATGCCCAAAGTACAGCTCTTCAAGATATGGAGGAGGGGTGAGCTTGTTGAGCTTCTCTAGAATATTCACGTCCTTGCAATTTTCAGCATTGATCAATAACACCCTCAGTTTTTGCAGATCTACCAGTGCTCCGAGCTCCTCGTCCTCAATTGTGCTTTCTTGGTTTATGTCTAAATGTAACACTCGAAGGTCAATGAAATTCTTAAGTTCGCCAAAGTGATAGCTTTTGGTGTGTGTAAGACTTGCCGGTTTGAATCCATAGAGTTCTTGAAGATTAAAGAGGCTTGAAATCCCCTGTGGTAAGTACTTGAGAGCCGGACAATTCCCCAAATCCAAAATAGTGAGCTTGTGTAGCGTCGTGATCGATGCAGGCAATTTCTGTAATCTAATACATTCTACTAGGATCAAAATCCGGAGGTTCAAAAGCTTTCCAATCGAGTTTGGCACTTCAAGTAGGCTTGCAACGTCACGTAGGTTCAAACAAGCGAGGCGTTTCAAGGAACTAATCCAACCCCAGAAATCATATTCACAAATGTTTTCCAATTTAACGTGTGAGAGGTCTAAGACCCTAAGAGACATTACTTTGGCTAAACCAGCATTCCTTTTAAGTCTAATCGATCAGCTGTCCATGAGTAATAGAGCTCTTATCTTTGAATTATTTTCTAGGAAATGGAATTTCATTTCATTTGTAATGCCCAAATGCAGAGAATCCATTGTGGGTATCTGCCTGCCTCCATCATCAAAGCCGCTGAATTCCTCTTCCCTCGTAATCCTAATTGTCAAGTCTCTAACCATGTCGTGCATTTTGTAGCTATAAACTCTCCCATCGTAACTCCTCCTTCGCATGACTTCAACGAGGCATCTACCGATTAGTTCTGATAGAAACCTATAAGCTGTTTTTGTAGCGGTTTCTGATCTCCTCTTGTGCATGAAACCTTCCCCTATCTACCACCGAACCAACTGCTCAACATTTATTTCATGGTCTTGGGGATAAATTGAGAAACATAGCATGCAATGCTTGAGATGAGCAAGGAGTTCATCATAGCTCATCTGCAAAGAAGCCAGTACAAAGCCATTCCATTCTATTGCCAATTTTTCGTGGAAATTATCGTATAGGCATTTCCACTCACTGAAAGATGTTTTCGAGCACAATAACCCTCATGTTGCCTCGATAGTGAGTGGAAGACCTTGGCATTTTTTCACAATTTCCTTCCCTAATCCTTTTATTTGAAGATTCTTACATATCCCTTTTGTTGCCATTAAAGCCACTTTGCAGAACAAAGACCAACTCTCTTCCTCATCTAGAAGCTTTGGCCGGTGAATTCGTGTATCCACAACTCTCATATTCTTTGTAACTTCCCCATTCCTCGTTGTGATTATGATGCAACTGATATGGCCCAGTGTCTTTGGTAGCCCACTAGAGATTCGATCCCACCAACCATTGGCAGTGCTCCACACATCATCCATGACAATCAAGTACGATTTGTGAGAAAGCAGTTGGTGAATTTTGTGCAACATTTCGCCTGTATCAGATCCACTATCATCTTCTCTAACCTATCTCAATATGCTTTTTGTACGAGCACGAAATAATTTTCTCGTATAATCCTGTTGATCGAGTTTGCACTCCTCCAAATGTTGTCGCTTTACTACCTGAAAACACAAACGTGAGCTAGCCGGCGAGTGTGCGCCAAAAACCTCTCCGATGCCTAAGTCAGCAAATAGACAATACGCACAAAAGCTGTGTGTATTACTGAGTAAGAATTGTGATACCTGTACATAGGTCCTGTTATGAGCTTTTATAGATTCTACCAGGCACAATCCTAGTAGGATTCCAACTCTCCTTATAAGAGTCCTCCTAGGAATCACACTCCCAATGAAGAATGTCTATAATACTTTACTCACTGCTAGCCAAGTGAGATGGCTTAAAACCTCCTTACCTTGGTTTAGTAATAGCTCAACCGAGCTAGCATGGTCGCGCCCTATGCCAGACCATGATCACATAGCTCGGCACTACTGCAGGTTACTCTACAAGTCTTTACTGTTTAGACGACGCCCTACAGAGCTATCATATACCTCAGTCCTCCTTTCAACAACACCTCGGTTCAGGACGGCCAGACCAGGCCATTGGCAGCCTGCCTCTGACCGAATTGTCGGGATAAAGGACCGAACTTCTTTACCTCAGCCTGTAGTACAGCCCAACATCCAGGAAATTGCAACTAGCTCGGTTCTTTTCAATAGTTATACTTAGCTTGGCCCAATTTTCACATAAATTACCCTCTCAATTGTCCCTTAATTCCATCTACAAAGCATGTTTGGGATTATGAACTTCTAGCTGAGTTACCCAAGTCCCATCTCGTTGAAATAACGATTTCAGCTGAGATAAAACAATGATTTCTGCCGGACTGAAGTCTGTTCAGCTTCCTGAACTTGTGCCGGTCGCATGGCCTGTCACTTCAAAAAAGCTTGTCAACACGTCCTTAACAGGACACGTGTCACACATCGATAGCTTCCTTGTACCACGCCAGCTGTTTCACATTACTCAAAATTTTTGAAAAAGGCCCACTATTTTGTCTTTCACATATATACGACCCCTTCATTTCGAACAGTCACCATTTTACTGTTCATCTTCGTTCTTCAGAGAATCTCTGCATTCTGGGCTCCATATCCATACCTCCTGAGCTTCAACCCCTAACCAAGTAACTACTGTGTACGTTTCGTTGGTCTTCTTGCTGGTTAGACTTTGTTTTCACGCCTTCACACTCGTAAGTTGCCAATGCTTCTCTTTGATGTTCCTTTTTATTTATTTCTATACTTTCAGCACTTAAATCTCCATATATGCGCGTTTATATGCACCAGAGTGTTGAGCAAATACCATAAACCCAAAACCTTATGCTCAAGCTCAAAGGCACACCTACTGGATTTTGAAAAATATGATATTTGATCCAAAATCGTGCTGTAACCGAACTAGGAACTTGTTTGCGACCTTTAGGATTGTACACGACCGAACTAGAAACGCGTTATAACTTTGCGCATTAACCACTAACCGTACTATAGACCTTGAGTTGGCCCTTTTTCACAACCGAACTGAAAACTTCCTGTAGCCTAGATGTAGTCGAGCTAGGCTTTTTTATTTTTTTACTTCGCCTATTTACTTAGCCCTGTCCAATTATCTGGACATAGCACTCTTTATTTCCACTTTCAGACTTGACTAGGTTGGCCAGGCACACCTTTGCACCCTACCCCTGGGTGGCTTTGTTTAACCGAGCCAACCAAAGCCTCAACCGCACCGAGCTAGGCCACCGTGAACACATTAACAATTTTTTTCTTAAGTTAAATGGGAAAATACCAGTTTCTAGTGGACTTCCCTGGAGCCATGGCTGAATTCCGAAGGGACTATCATATTCCTGATGACGTCCACCTCTCCTTAGCCGAGCTACAAACCACACCTTGGGGCAAACCAGGCTTCATTCCTTTTATAGTAATATCAATCGTAGAAGCCGACCTTCGGTTTCTTGTACAACCCCTCATATGCGAATTCCTTAGGCAAACAAGATTGTGCCCAACCCAATTCTCCACAAATACTTATAGGATAATAAATGGCATCGTCGAGCTAAACCGCCAGCTCGGCCTCAACCTCCGATTGGCCGAGCTATTTCATCAATATTCGCTCGGCCAAAATGACAACGGTTGGGTGTATTATCTCAGAGTAAGAAGAGGCCAAGAAAAAATAATAAAAAACACACCAGACAAAGACTTGAATGACGACGATTTCTTCTGGTTTTCTAGTAATTTTGAAGATCAAGAAGCCTAGATACCAGGCTATAACATAAACTGGGATAAGGGAACAGCTGGTAAGGACATCTCGGTTCCATCTTTTTTACTGTTTCCAATAACCACTGTACTAACCCTTGTGTTCGTTGATACAGATTTAAATCAACTTAAATCACATTACGCCTATGCCAATGAAGACACCCTTCGCGCCCCCTTCCGATACGGCTATCGAGATTGGGATGAGCTGCTAAATTTCAAGCCAACCTACCGGTACAGCGAAAAGAGGAAAACCATAGTCACCGACTTCCTTCTAGAACATTCACTGGAGCCAGACCCTACTCTTTCCCAAATCAACCTAATCCCTCTAACTGAAGAACAAAAAATGGCAAAAAGAAGGACCGTGCGAGCAGCTATCATCGAGCAGACCTCCGGTGAAGTACAAACTAGGCTACAGTCATCTGGTCAACATCGTGAAACCGTGGTCGCCCTTCCAACTGCCAGGGCCTCCACATCTTGGCCAAGCAAGCATGAACGTACCTCATCGACCGAACCGCAATGCCTGGTCGATAAGAAGGACACCGTGCTTCCAGAAGCTACGCTGCCAAGCCTAGAGCCCGTGTGCTCCGACCGAGCAAGCCCTTCAAAATGGGCACCATCAATGATTTACAAGAACCGTGCTGTAACCACCACGGATTCGGTGGTTGCTGACAAGGACCACATGCTTGCCTTTAACGTCTTCAAAAGTTTCTGTCTGCCACCAGACATGGAGCACCATGACCACCTAACCGAGTTGAAAGCCATCCGCTCGACAACCAAGTCGATGGTGCTTGTAAGTTTTCTCCCCTCTATTTGTTTCCACTTTTAACCGCCTGTTTGCTCGGTTTAACATAATCACTACCTCTCCTATCTGTAGGCTTTGCAGAAAAACTATGTTACCCACAAGCGCATGCTTGAACTTCATAAGACAGCGCGGTCGGCGGTGGCAGATGCCAGCGCCAAGTCGGCCGAGCTAAATGAGGCCAAGCAAAGAATGGCCAAGCTAGAATCCGAAAATGCACGGCTCACCGAGCTGGTCAACACGGTGGAAACCGACAAGCAAATGGCGCTGGCTAAAAGGAAACATCGCTACCTGCGCAAACTGGCCAAGTTGGAAAAGAAGAAAAATGCTGAAGTCACCGAGCTGAAGAAGAAAATGGAATATGCTGAGGACCGAGGCTACAAAGAAGGGGAAGCCATCTATGTCTTGCAGTGTGAAGCTGCTAATGACATCTTCTTCAAATGTAGATGGAAAGCGGCTGTTGTCAAGCTCGGCCAGAGACAAGACACTGAGATCTTCCTGAACCCTCCCCCTCACTTTATTCCAAGTTACATGGCGAACTACGCCAACGCCATTTAACAGAAGCTTCTCCAAGAAGGGGAGGAGGAGGAAGAATCCCCTGAACCAAACAATGCCCCGTCTACAAACAGTGATCACGGTCTCTAGACTATTTAGTCAGCTCGGGTGGAGCCACTTAGCCAACTGGTGCAAAGTACGGTCGAGGGGGCACCTGTGACTGACCTACCCCAGGAAGTACTCGCCGAAACCGACCTACCGAGTGGCAAAGCTCGGGGTTATCGGGATACTGATTTGGATGATCTTTTTGCCTGATTTTCTTCTAATTTATGCTTTTAACGAAAATGTAACCGGGCTACAAGCCCCTCATCTTGTACTGAATGAATGAAAAACGAATGAAATTTCTTATTTTGCCCAACTTTTTGTTCAATTAATGTACTTTTTCCCTCAGTGTACTAACTTTCTTTAAGTTTAGCTGGCCTAATTTAGCTCGATTTTTCCTTATCCTGCCCACCTTGTTTGGCCGAGATAAGTATGTCGGCTGGACAATAACTTTGGATTTTTAGGTAAATGTTGGTCAAACCTGCCAACCTTCTTCAGCCTAGATC
Source organism: Camellia granthamiana (assembly GCA_036172215.1). Classification (NCBI taxonomy): domain Eukaryota; kingdom Viridiplantae; phylum Streptophyta; class Magnoliopsida; order Ericales; family Theaceae; genus Camellia; species Camellia granthamiana. The sequence goes on along the minus strand of CM069911.1, from coordinate 38,548,159 downwards.
CTTATCTTGGTTGAAGAACAAAAGATGTTTTGGTAAAACCTGCCAAACTTCGTCAGCCTAGATCCTTATCTCGGCTAAAGAACAAAAGATGTTTGGTCAAACCTGCCAAACTTCCTTCAGCCTAGATCCTTATCTCGGCTGAAGAAAGAAAAGGTGTTGGTCAAACCTGCCAACCTTTTTCAGCCTAGATCCTTATCTCGGCTGAAGAACAAAACATGTTTGGTCAAACCTGCCAAAATTCTTCAACCTAGATCCTCATCTTAGCTAAAGAACAAAAGATGTTTGATCAAACCTACCAAACTTCCTTTAGCCTAGATCCTTATCTCGGCTGAAGAAAGAAAAAGTGTTGGTCAAACCTGCCAATCTTCTTCAGCCTAGATCCTTATCTCGGCTAAAGAAGAAAATTAAATGTTGGTCAAACCTGTCAACTTTCTTCAACCTGGATCCTTATCTCGGCTGAAGAAGAGAACTAATTATTAGGTCAAACCTGTCAACCTTGTTGATTGCCCCCAGTTGGCAATAACTATGAACAACTTTTACAGTAGAAAGAATTGTGCTGGAAAAAACTACTTGCTTTATTTGAAAAAAAAGAAAAATTACAAGTGTTTTAAGGAAAAGCTAAAAATAAAATAGTTTGAGATTGGTCGTATTCTATGGCCTAGGAATAGCTTTGCTGTCCATATCTTCCAAGTGATATGCCCATTTTCCTGCTAAACCAATCACTTTATATGGTCCTTCCCAGTTAAGTCTTAACTTGCCATCTCCAGGTACCAAAGTGTTGCCCATTACTTTGCGCACTACCCAATCTCCAATCTTGAATTGCCTTGGGTGCACTGTTTTGTTATATTTTATGGATAACTCTTGTTGGTATAAAGCAATGTGAACTAATGCCCTTTCCATTCTTTCTTCTGTAAGGTCGAGTTCCAAGGTTATGGCCTCACCATTTAAGTTTGGGTCAAAATTTTCGCTTCTAATAGTGGAGAGGCCTACTTCCAGTGGGATTACCGCCTTCATGCCATAGGCCAAGGAAAAAAGCGTTTCTCCAATTGATCGTCGATGTGCGGTACGGTAAGCTCATAAAACATGAGAAGCTCCCAGCCCACTTGCCTTTTTCTTTTTCCAACCTCTTCTTAAGACCGTCTAAGACGACTTTGTTAGAAGCCTCAGCCTGGTCGTTAGCTTGAGGGTATACCAGTGTAGAGTTATAGAATTCTATCTTGTATTCTTTGCAAAAGCCCCTAAAGATTTTGCCATCGAACTGAGTGCCGTTGTCGGATATTAGAGCCTTGGGTATGCCAAATCGAGTTATAATGTTCTGCCAGACGAACTTTTTGATGTCTTTTTCTTTTATAGATGCGAGTGCTTCTGCCTCCACCTATTTTGTGAAATAGTCTATTACTGCGAGAAAGAACTTTCTGTTGCCGGGCACAATTAGGAGTGGTCCTACTATATCTATGCCCCATATTGCGAAGGGCCATGGGTTGGTCAATAGAAGAAGCTCTCTGGTTGGTTGATATATTTGGTGTGCGAACTTCTGACATTTCTCGCACTTCTTGACATATTTCTCTAAATCTGCTTGCATGTATGGCCACCAATATCCTTATGAAATTGCCCTATAGGCCAATGATCTTCCCCCTTGGTGGCTTCCGCAGACACCTTCATGTATTTCGGACAAAAATGTCTCAATCTTACTAGGATGGACACACTTCAAGTAAGGTCCTGTGAAGGATTTTTTGTACAATGCTAGTGATGGAGGGAGCCAAAACCACTGTGATTTTGTTCTAATTTTGTTGGCTTCTTTCTTTGCTTCAGGCAAGATGCCATCTTTTAAAAATACTATAATGGGGTCCATCCAAGAAGGGCCTAGCTCTGCACAACATGCTTCGGTTGCTTCGAGTTCTTCAATACTTGGCCTGGGTAGGAAGTCAATCAGCAACGAGTGTGGGATAGATGTATCAACCATTGACGCAAAACCGGCCAGCTCATCCGCTCTACTGTTTTCTTCTCGGCCAATTTGCTCTATCTGGACTACTTCGAACTTCATGATCTCATTTCTGACCAACTCTTGGTACTTAGCCATCCTATCATTTTTTGCCTCGTAGTCACCTGAAATCTGGTTGACTACCAGCTGGGAGTCATTATACACCATCAGCTCGGTGGCCTTCATGTGAAGTATTGATTTTAAACCTGCTAGTAATGATTCATACTCCGCCTCATTGTTGGATGCTAGGAAGCCAAGGTTGACTGCCTGTTCAATTAGGCCATCCGGTAAGATGAGAACTATGCCAAGTCCTACACCGTGCCTGTTGGATGCTCTATCCATAAAGAGTTTCCATATCTCTCCGACGAATAGCTTCCAACAAGTAGAGGGATCGAATGATGTCTTAGGATCAGGGGTGTTGCTGATGTCTTCTTCCAGGTCGATGTCTGCTGTTGGGTTTTGATCTTCACTGTCTGACTATCTCAAGTCTTTACTTTCTAGTGAGTCCTTGCTGGCAGTGTTGTGGTTTGTTCCTTCTTTCCTTTTCTCAAGCCTGAATGGCTTGTTATGCAGTTGGGTGTCCTGCTTTGGGGGCTGCGCAATTCCTGCGGCATTTTTCCTCTTTCTTTCGGTTGTCCCAGTCAAGTCGATCGGGCAAACATGATGACTTCCTAGCGTGAACTCGGCCACAAAGTCTGCCAAAGCTTGGGCTTTTATTAAGGTTCTTGGTTGAAACTTAATATCGAATTGTCGCAACTCCACTACCCATTTCAAGATTCGTCTAGAAAAATTCGCCCTCTCAAACAAGGCTTTTAACGGGAAAGCCGTTAAGACAATCACAGTGTGGGCATGGAAATAGTGTGACAACTTTCTTGAAGCGATCATCAAAGCTAAGGCCAGCTTTTCCAACGGCAGGTACCTTGTTTTAGTGCCTAGCAATGTCTTGTTAACATAAAAGATAGGTAGGTGTTGTATTCCCTCCGCTCTGACCAATACTGCGTTAACTATATGTTGTGAAACTGCTAAGTACAAGAAGAGCTCTTCTCTTGGTACTAGGGTTACTAACAACGGAGAAGAGGTCATGTAGTCTTTCAAGCTTTCCAAGGCGCAGTCGCATTCATCATCTCACTCAAACTTGCCCTTCAGTGCCTGGAAGAATGGTCGACACCTGTCTGACGACCGACTTATGAACCGGTTGAGCGCTGCTGCTAGGCCAGTGAGATGCTACACTTCTTTGACTGTGTTGGGCTTCTGAAGATCTTGGATGACTTTGATCTGAAAGGGATCAGCTTCTATACCCCGGTTGGTCACTAGAAAGCCTAAGAATTTGCCTGACCCTACGCCAAATGCACATTTAGATGCGTTAAAGCGCAACTTGTGGGTCTTTAAAATTTGGAACATTTCATGTAAGTCCTTGAGATGGTCCTTCTTATCTCTACTTTTGACCACCATGTCATCTATATAAGCCTTCATTGTTCTGCCTAACAATGGTTCAAATATTTTGGTGACCATCCATTGGACTGTAGCCCCTGCGTTCTTTAGGCCAAAGGGCATGGCCTTGTAATAGTATAGTCCTCTGGGTGTTGTAAATGACGTGACCTCCTGGTCCGGTTCATACATAGCGATCTAATAGTAACCACGATACGCATCAAGGAAGCTAAGTTGGTTATGCCTTGCTGTCAGGTCCACCAGTTGGTCTATTCGTGGTAGGGGAAAGCTGTCTTTTAGGCATGCTTTGTTAATTGTTTTGTAGTCCACGCAAACGCACCATTAGCTGTTCTTTTTTGGCACTACTACAGTGTTGGAGATCCACCTGGGATAGTGTACTTCTCTGATTGCTCCTGCCTCCGCAAGTTTCCCACTTCCTCCACCACTATCTCTGCGTGGTGGAGTGCCGATCGGCGAGTTCGCTGGATAATTAGTCTGGCAGTTGGATGGACATTAAGTTAATGGAAAATGAAATTAGGGTCAATGCCAGGCATGTCATATGGTGTCCAGGCAAACACTTCGATGTTAGAAGTTAAAAATTCCATGACCTCTATTCTCACAGTGCTGGATAGAGACGAGCCGAGCAAAAAGAATTTTTCTGGGTTCTTTTCATTTATCCTTACCTCTACCAAGTCTTCCACTGCCTTCTGTTCGGCTGCAAACAGTTCATTGCTTTCTGGCTCCTCCACCATCTGTACAAACCCTTTTGCAGCCCGACTATCGTTTACCATGACGAAGCACTGTTTCGACATGATTTGGTCTCCTAAGACTTCTTCAATCACTCCAGTTTCATTGGGGAACCGCAATGCCTGATGGTAGGTTGATGCCACCGAACGCATGGCGTGCAATCATGCTCTTCCCAAGATTATGTTGTAGGTGGAAGGGACCTTCAATACCCAAAATTCCACCTGTTTCATCGTTGTTCCTGCCTTTACTGGCAGAATTATCTTGCCAACTAGTCATTCTGGCATTGAGTTGAAACTGACGAGGGGAGATGTTGCAAGCGCCAATTCTTTGTCCTCCAATTTTAGTTTCTTGAAGGTCTCGTAGTACATTATCTTGCATGAGCTTCCTTGGTCAATCAGAATCCGCTTGATGTCGAAATTCTTGACGCGCAAAGTGACCACCATGATTTCAAGCTCGCTAAATGTTTGAGAAATCGACACCCAAATTCTCTTTTCAAAGTGAGCAATGACATGCGTGTCGTTGAAGATTGTTTGTGCGATGGTGGTTTTGCCCAATCCCCACATCCCTACAATCCCAACCCGATACAAAACCTCATTGTTGGCCAAAATCCACCCTTTGATTCTACTAGTATCTTCTGTCAATCCCACAATCCTGGACTGATTGTAAACCTATGAAGTCCACCTTATAGTTCTGTTGGTAGCATCTTCATCACTGCTTCGCCCCAGAACTGGAGTGACATAGTCACTCAAGTTGAGGCGCATCATCTCGATTCTGTGATTAATGACTAACAACTTATGTCTGGTCTGAAGATTGAAGTACAATTGACAAGGAGGGAAAAGATGATAGCAAGATGAAATCACTCCCCTCGTACGATAGTTAGCTCGGAGTAGGCAATCGATCAGCAAATCGTCAGCCTCATAAGTTAGTTCTCTCAGATCAATCAAAGTAGTCTTGACAGTTTTATGCTTCCCCTTAATGCTGTCTGCGTCGTTAATGAAGGATTGTATATGGTTAAGTTGAGTCTTCATCTTCTCGATTTGAATCCGGAATTCACGAATATAATTACTTTCAGCGTAGAGTTGATGTATCAAATCTTGCACAAGGACATTGACCAATGGATCTGATGTCTTCATTTTGCCTGCAATTTGTATCCAGTTAAAGGTTATATTATATCTTTCAGTCCCGCTACAGACCTCGAATGAGGTCTGCTGCAAATGGCTCGAATGATGGTAACATGTGAAGAGGATGGTAACACGTGGCGAAAACAGATCCAATGGGTTAGAAGCCACCACATCACGGAGAGAGATAAGTTGAGTGTTGGACGAAAAGACGTTTTTGTTTTCTCACATAACAGAGGCAAACAAACTCAAGCTTTTGCCCCAAAATCTCCATTGATGACCGAAGGAAAAAAATAGAAGAATGGAGTGATAGCGACGCCGGCCGAGATTAACAAATGACGGTGTCCCACAATCACATATTGCTCCTCTTCCCTAAATGGCTCTCTTCACTTCTGTATTTCCTAGATCCCATCGACGTCAATCTTCTTGCTGGCGAAGTATATATCTAGCAGCAGCGGCGAGCCGAAGCCCCACCATCCTGCAATATACACCCTCCAAAGTTATCTTCTTAGTTTGCCTTCAATACACTTCTCCATTATCAAAGATTTGTTTGTAAAAGTGAAAATTTGGATTTGCTCAATACACTCCTCCATTTACTTTTTCTGATTTTCTTTTCTTTTCTTTTCTTTTTGGCAATTTTTCTGGTTTTCCTCAATTTTCTATTTGTTTAGAAAGTTTTTTTTTTTTTGAAAAAAAATGTGAATGAAGTTTGTATGAATGTGAGGAAAATAGAAGGCAATGTGAACTAAGTTAGATTTCCTTTTATAATCAAAGGCAATGTCACACTGGAGCTACTAGGACATGATCATCGTCTTTGTTGCGTATTGGTCGATCACTGTCAATGGAGGAGCCTCTAGGGAAAATCCTATCAGGGTTGTATTCTAAGTGAAGAGAGGAGTGAGAACGAAGTAAGGAGAAAAGAAAACATGGCTGCCATTAGTTCCGTTTAATTTCCTTCATTGTCTGCAACGTGGATGTGTTTTTGTGAATGTCTCGTTCATGGTGGGTGGTGGGAATGTGAACAAGGGGGTGAGTTGGGTGTGGGGTTTGAATAAAGGAGAGAGAGAGACAGAGAGAGAGAGAAGAAGAAGAAGAAGAAGACCAAAGAGAGAAAAAGGTCTCGCATTGGTTGAAGAGAGAGAAAGTTTCGAGGCATTCGAGCCTCAACATTTCGAGGCCCCAAGCATTAGTGTATATCTTTTAGACTCAGTCAGTAGTGAAGACAGCTATAACTTGTTTCATTTTATTTAGCCTCATGTTTCTTTCTGATTGTCATTTATGGGTTGAACACCAAAAATGTAAAAATAAATAACTACACAAATAGAATCAAGTAATCAATCCGTTACAAGGACTCTAATAAGAAGATTATCAGCTCTCAAAATATTGTTTGGGTATCTTAAACAAGAAATTAAATAAATTCTGTGGTGCCCATAATTTGGGGAAGAGATTTTGTTGGATTTATAGTTGCCAAAATGTTATTAGACTAGAGGAAGAAATGATTACTCTAGTAACCTTCCTCAACTCATTAAGATTTTGGGTATCAATGATTTGTTTAAATGATATGTTATAATTTCCCCTATTTGATTTTGATGATTTTTATTCAATTTCACATGCTATTAGAAAATCTTGATCTCGTTTTCTCAAAGGAGGAAAAAGTTCAGCCAAACGTAAACTCTCTCCTAAAAAATCAGTGCTACAGCAGATCAAGTGAATTACAATACATACATACATATATACAGAAAAATTCTATTATACACACCCTTTTTGAAAGGGGTGTACCAAGGTGTACTATATGCACCTTAATTATACTATTTTCTTTTTTAATTATGATTATTTTTTTTTTTTTATGTGGTTTTGATTATGACTTTATTTTTTAAAATTATGACTAAGAAAGTATAGTCTTTCCCATATATACATACTAGCATATCACTTGTGCTATGTACAGGATAAAATAATATATTATTTATTAAAAATACGATAACTATATTTAATTTTTTAATATTTTGTCTCTTGTAAATAAAATTATATATATATATATATAAGTTTAAGGGTTTTGTTTCAAATGTTCCTTTATTATAACATATAATATAGATAGATTAAAATTGTTGTATTGACAATTAATAATTAAAATTATGCTTTGTTATGAAAAAAAATGACATGGTTTTAAAATTTTACTATTTTAGAATAAAAATATATAAATTTTAAAAAATTATCATATTGGTTTTTGAAAGAGAAATAATTAAAGAAATTTTAAAAACTTAATGAATAAAAAAGAATGATCGTAATATGTAAAACTGTTAAAATCACTGTTAAACCAGCAAATCATTCAAATAAAAAATGGTCTAGCTTAATCAATTAGGTTAAAAGACCAACTCGCTTACACAAAAATTAATTAATTAAATTTTTTAAATTTTAATTTATTAAAATTTAAACTCTCACTAAATATGAAAAGCAATCTATTAATTTAAATTTAAAATTACACAATATAAATTTAAAATTATAATAATCTATCCCATAATTTATAAGTTTTAAACACAAATTTAAAATTATCATAATTAGCTCATAATTTTGGTATTAAGGAGTAGTAAAAGTGACATTGAGATTATCAATATATATATCTTACAAAAGTGTACTTTTAAGGAGAGATATTATGAGAGTTTCAAAATCTCATACAAAATTATTTTTAAAATCAAAACCTCTATGTGAGATTATAAAATAAAAGTTAAATGGAAGCTAGCCAATCGGGATTTTCTTAATTGTTTAAAATTAAGAAAATTAAAAAAATTAGTATGAGATATTGATCATAAGGTTTCTCACTAAAAATCTCATTTTGCTTATATAAAAGGAGTATAAGATTCATTTTATGTAACTGAAACAATTTATTTTTTCTTTCTTTTCTCGATATGAGATTGTAAAATAAAAATTAAATAGAAACTAACTAATAGAAATTTTCTTAATTGTTTAAAATTAAGAAAATTCAATAATTTATATTAATAGGAGCATAAGATTCACTCTATGTAAGTGAAACAATTTATTTTTTTTCTTCTTTTTCTGATATAGAATTATAAAATAAAAGTTAAATAGAAGCTAATCAATGAAATTTTTTTTAATTCTTTAAAATTAAAAAAATTTAATAATTTTAAAATGAGAGTTTAAAACTCCTAAAAATCTTCTCCGTCAAAACTCCCATTTCCTCATGTATATAACTTGTACAAAGATAGGCATACAATCAGATCATTATTGAAAGCATGTCTAATTATTTATCAGTTTTTTCATCAAAATCAAATTTGATGATAAAATGGGTAAGTTTTAAATATTTCATCAAATCTATATCAAATCAAAGGGAGGCGTTTTTTTTACTAAAACATAGATGAACCAAATCTTTTACCAAATTTCAACAATCATATTTTTATTTACATTTAATGAAATTTTACCCAAAAAAATAAGGATGGAAGATCGTTTCACTACAACATATAAGAGTTTTAGAAGCTAAATATTTTAATTTCTAAAAGTAAAAATTTTGTTGCAAAAGATATTTAAAGACTAATTTCCATCGTCATGAGGATAGTCGCTAAAAGGTTGTCTCGAAAAGTAAAAAACAAAATTTTTAGCGACAAAATTTTGAAAATGTCACTAATAAATAGACTTTTAGGGACAAAACAATTTAGTCTTAAAATGGTTTATTTTTTAAAATAAAAAATTTCGTCTCAAAAAGATAATAATTCATTACTAATATCCAATTTTGTTGCTAAAAATATAATGACACTTTTTGTAATAAAATTACTTAGTTCCTAAAAAATAATTTTGTTCTTAAATTTTAATCTCTAAAACCTTAATTTTTTTTGTAGTGTTTTCTTTCATAAAAAATTATTAAAACAGCTACGTTTAGAATTTTTCAAAAAGATTTGATTAAAAATAAAAAGAAAAAGAAAAAGTAGGCATTGAAGAAGCTGCCATTAAAAAAAAATAATTATAAAAAAAAAAAAAAACCACCTTTTAGCAAAGATGATAGATGCAATGAAAGAGGCGACTCACCCAAGATTGAAGATCAACTTTGTAGGAGAAAAAAGTTACAAGAAACTGATCGGGTTCGGAGAAGCTTAACTCTGGCCAATGGTGTACCTGTATCCAAAACTTTAGAAGTAAGAATCAGAACCAAGTCTCTCAGTCTCTCTTCTTTTTCTTTTTGTTTTGAGCAATAATATAGAACTCTATCTATGAATAGAGTTCTAGTATGAGTTCTTGACAAAGTAAAAAAAAATAAAAAATACAAGCCAAATACCACATCATATGATAAGACCCAATATTAGAGCTCTCTCTGGAGCTCTTCCTCGAGAGCTCTGAAACATTTTCTTTTTGTTTTTTTTTCCAGTAAATAAACAAGTCTGTCTTCTTCTCTCATGTAAGTGCACACCAGTTATCCAAACTTTTTAGCATAGCAAAGACTATCTTGGTTTCATAATTCAGGAATTACTTTTTAACAAATTAAAGCTGCGTTTGGTGGAACTCTTGAAATATAATTTCACATCGTCCTTTGAGTGCCGTATTTGGTTAGTGATTTCAAAAATTGATTTCACACTCATTTTTAAAAACATGTCTACTCAGTCATTCTCCTAGATGTCCTCCTGGACGTCCGGCCGATCGACCGGCCGGCACCTGTTATTTTTATATTTTATGTAAAAAATATTTTTGGAATTTTTTTTTAAAATTTTTTATGAATTTTGAATAGAATTTTAGGTTGTATATTTGGTTATGCGTTGTAAATTTTTAAATCAAATATCATATGTCACATCATTCAAATCAAACTCAATATCAAATCATAATTCTAAAATTCATAAACTCAAAATATAATTCTATTATCAAATCATAATTCAAAAACTCTACCAAATGCAACCAAAGATTTTTTTATTTTTTTATTTTTATTAAATTTTTTTAATATTTTAAGTAATTTTTTTTTTTAATTTTTAGATACACTTAACATAAATATACTTAAAAATTATAATATTTATGAAAAAAATCTTTAAAAAAATTCACTAAATACCAAAAATACAAAAAAAAAATGAAAATTCAGTACATTTTTATTCTTGTGTATTTATTGATTTTTTTAAAATATTTTTTATAAATATTTTAAATTTTAGCTACATTTAAATAAGATATATCTATCTTCAACATTTATTCAAAATTTTCATTAAATTTAAATAAAAGTTTTGATAAAAAAACTTGATCGCGCTCTAACGGTGAGCGGAACTTTTCATCAAATTCAGCCAGTCATTCGGCATGGAGTAAATTTTCGATGGACAAGCAGGTTGTGCAGCCAAAATCTGGTCGTCCGGCCGATCGTCCATCAAATCGTCCTCCAATAGTCATTGCAAAATTTGATGAAAGGATGAAAACTTTCTTAATTTGATGAAAAATATATTCTTGCTTTCATTTGATATGAGTTTCATGAAAATGATTTGAGTGGAAAAAGTTCGTGTTTTTTATCAATTCAAATTTGATGAAATATTTGAGTAAGCGTTAGAGATGGTCTCAAGGAGGAAAAAATTGCCAAAACAAATAACCAATACAAAATATCCTGGATAAACTAATTAACAAAATATTATCTTTTTAAGATGGAAAAATTTGGGAGGGTTTTTTTTTGTCTTATTAATAAGTGTTCTTAAGGTACATACTAAACAATGCAAAAAATAAATAAATAAGATAGAGCTAAATTTTGAATTGAGAGCCTAAATGATGAACTAATATAGTGATATGTGTTGGTTGTAATTAAATTTATAAATTTATGTCAAAGTCTTCGATATATTAAATGTACCTTTGTTATTCTTATAAAGGGGGAGTAAAATGGTATTTTTATCTTCAATTATCTGAGGCCCCGTTTGTTTTGGGTCATAGGGAGGGGATTGGGTTTTATAGTGAGGTGTGACCCACTAATATTATATTTGTTTTGAGAGATGGAGAGGGAATTCGTAATCCCTTTTGAACTACGAATCCCCATGGGGAGGGGATTAGGATAGGCCCGTGGGACTTGGTATTAGAAATTAATCCGCCGGAGGGGATTTATAATCCCTTTTGGACTACGAATCCCCATGGGGAGGGGATTAGGATAGGCCCGTGGAACTTGGTATTAGAAATTAGTCCGCCAGACTATTTTTATAGATTTTTTACATGTTGGCCATTTTTTTTTAACATTAATGTTTAATTTTTTGTATTTTTTGTTAAATAAAAATCAATGTTTTACTTGTTTTATTTTTTTTTTGGAAATTTTTTATTTTTTTAAATTTTTAATTTTTTACATGTTGGGCATTTGTTTTTAACATTAATGTTTAATGTTTTTATATTTTATATTTTTTTTATTATTTTATATAAAAATAATTTAACAATTCCTACACCAATATCTATCATCAAAACAAACACAATTTTACTTAATCCCCTCACTATGAATCTCATCTATTCTATCTCTGAAAACAAACGGGAAGTGAGATTATATTGTGAATCTCAACTTTCGTAAAATTACTAAATACTAATCCCACACCCGATGATGAAAATTAGAATATGCTATTGTGGGAGCCGAATAAAACGGGATGCAAAAATGCCGAATACACGTGTGGAAGATCAAGATATATATTATATTCGGCCCCGTCTTGTATCATCCAGAAGCCGAGCATCATAATCGGCCATAGGACCAGTTGAGCAAGGAGCCGAGTAGGAATTGGTTGACGACGGAAGAAGCCGAGTGAACAATCACACGGTGGATTAAAAGTGGGCCCGACCTTGAGGCCCAGGAGCGGATATAAATAAAAGAACATCAGCCAAAAAAAGGTATGTGAGAAAGAACCCCAAAAAAAGTTTGAGACATAAGCAAATGTGAGATATATACTGATTTGTTCGTCGGAGTGCTAATTCTGGCATCCCTGACCGAAGTATTAATCCCTTTTTCAGGTTGCAATCAGAGGATCAGGAACGTCCTTCAGGATCCAAGAGTATTTCCAAATCACCCCTCCACAATTAGCGTCGTCTGTGGGAATACTCAAATACATCCATGGCGGGCGTAACGGAAGATCCTCCGATAGTCGATGACGAAACTACACCGAGAGATAACCTCACTCCAAGAAACATGCTGGGACCGGAGAATATTGCCGCGCAACGTGCCTTGAACTTTGACTCAGTAGCTCAGACCTCAGCCTCAGCTTCAATGCATGAGACAATACAGACAATTATGGATCAAGCAAAGCAAAATGAACAACGGCTGGAGAACATGATGGCTGAGAATGAGCGCCTGCGCCAGGATTTGGCTTCGGAGGTGGCGAAAACCCAGTAAGCCGCATGCCAAGACCGGGATCAACCTCCGAAAAAGAAAGATGGCCGTCGACGCCGACTTCAGAAATGCAATAATGATAGTGATTCAGACTCACCATCCCCGGAGCCCAGAAAGAAAGGGCCCGTCCATGCATCCAGCTCGTCTGAAGAAAGTCCATATGAACAGCATAGACGAAGAAGAAGCAATGATTCGGATGAGAAAGATAAACATGACCCATTCGTGCGACGAATTGCCAGGGTTGTGCTACCCAAAAAGTTCAAGGCACTGCCGTTCACCCTCTACGATGGAAAATCAGACCCCACTGATCATATACGTCATTACAAGCAAGCGATGACGCTCCATACTGACGATGAAGCCCTCTTGTGTCGAATATTTCCAAGCAGTCTGGGACCACTGGCCGTGAGATGGTACTATAAACTAGAGTCGGAATCGATTAAGAGCTTCCACCAACTCCAAAAGTCTTTTAGGGCAAGATTCATCACTAATGAGGTCCAGTCGAAGCAAGCCGATTCTCTCTGGGCCATACAAATTAAACCGGAAGAAACTCTTCGTGAATACTTGACCCGCTATTGGGAGTGCTTTAATCTGGTAGACAATGCTTGCAATGATTCCATAGCCATCACCGCCTTTTAAGATGGGATTGCATCCTGATAGCCCCCTCCGCAGTTCGTTAACCAGACGTCCCCCCAAAACCGTCTAAACATTAATGAAGAAGGTCGAAGAGTACTGCAAAGTGGAAGACAATGCCCTTCGAGTCAAAGCCGGGTGTAAAGCCATTCAGCCGGCCACGTCAGGAATTGTTCAGCCGATTAACTCCATGCCATCAAGAAGCCCCAAGCAGAGGAATCGACCTAAACGGGACAAAAGGCATGATTCGCGCCGATCAAACGACCAATGTTCACATCGCGCTAATGAACAATATCAAGTGGATAGCAGGCGAACAAGGTGTCCGGGCAAAAAATACACGAAGCTGACAGAGCCGATCAATAAGATTCTGTAAAAAATACAACACTTTCCGTTCTTCAAGTGGCCGCCCAAGATGACCGGACCCCCCGATGCAAGGAGACAAGATAGACGATGTGAGTATCATAAGGACCATGGCCACGACACCGATAGTTGTTTTTCTTTAAGGGATCACTTGGAAGAATTGGTGCAAGATGGCCGTCTTACGCAATATGTCCGAAAAAATAGTTCAACAAATACAGTAGCTCTACGGCCGGAGTCACCCTCTCTTGGTGTAATTCATATGATATACAGCTTGCAGGCACCATCTGAGGTACACACAATTCAGTTTCCGTCTAGCGCCCATAGTTCAATGACGCCAGCGAAACGGCCACGCAACATTGAAAGGATTAGTTTCGATGACAGTGATTTAGTTGGAGTGACCCAACCCCACACTGATCCCCTCGTCATCGAGCTACGTGTAAACAGATTTACCATTGAACATGTCCTCATTGACCAAGGAAGCACTTCAGAGATAATGTATTACAAAACTTTTGTCAAACTTGGTTTTACCGATTCGGACCTATCTCCGACTGATTATCCTTTATTCGGCTTCAATGCTAACCCGGAGTACCCTTTGGGCAAGATCACACTGCCTGTACGAGCCAGAACCAGACCAGTAGACGTAGAATTTCTGGTTGTTAAGCTCCCTTCGCCGTATAATCTGATCATGGGCAGAACTTGGTTACATACGATGCAAGCCGTGCCGAGCACCTACCATCAACTGCTCCGTTTTCCGACCGAGTACGGTATTGAACAAATTCGCGGCTTTCAAAAATCGGCGCAGGCATGCTATCTTCTAGTTGCAAAGAGATCGAGGGAACTGGAGGTGCATTCAATTGAGGTACCGGATAAGGAGAGTCTCGACGACATTGGGAGGATCCCAAGTGCAAAAGCAACCGAAGCCCTGCACTGGGTTGAAATTGATGAAAATCCTGACAAGTTCTTCATGATCGGCGCTTCCTTGGATAACGTCGAACGGCAGGAATTGGTAGCCTTCTTATTCAGCAATATTGATGTGTTTGCATGGTCTCCATACGAAATGCCAGGAATAGATCCATCGATAGCCCAACACCGCTTAAACGTTGATCCAAAGTGCATGCCAATCGTTCAAAGAAGCCGGCGGTCAGCCGCGGAGCATACTTTGGCCGTCGTTGAAGAGGTAGATAGGTTACTTGAAGCCGAGGCGGTTCGCGAAGTAGCTTATCCTACATGGTTGTCCAATACTGTGGTCGTGAAGAAGAAGAATGGTTCTTGGCGCGTCTATGTGGATTTTACAAACTTGAACAAAGCTTGTCCCAAGGACTGTTTTCCCTTGCCCAAAATCAACCAACTCGTAGATGCAACGGCACATTATCAACGCATGAGCTTCTTGGATGCCTATAGAGGCTATCATCAAATTGCCATGCATCCAGAGGATCAGGAAAAAACCGCATTCCTCACCTCAAGAGGAACCTATTGCTACAAGGTCATGCCTTTTGGGCTGAAGAATGTGGGGGCAACTTATCAAAGACTAGTGACTTCCATGTTCAAGGAACAACTTGGCCGTACCATGGAGGTGTACATCGACGATATGGTAGTCAAATCCAAGGAAAAGCCCTCCCATCTAGCCGATTTGTCAGAGACATTCAGCATTCTTCGAAAATACAAGATGAAATTGAACGTTTCTAAGTGTGCATTCGGCATCGGTTCCGGCAAATTCCTTGGCTACATCGTTAACCACCGCGGCATCGAAACCAATCCAAGACAGATCACAGCAATTCTAGAGCTTGGATCCCCTCGGTCAGTGAAAGAGGTTCAGAAGCTAATGGGGATGGCCGCCGCTCTAAACAAATTTATCAGACGTTCAACAGATCGCTGCCGACAATTCTTTCACACTCTTCGGCAAGGCAGAGCATTTGATTGGACTCCCGAGTGCCAGGCCATTTTAGACGGCCTGAAATCTTTCCTCTGATCAGTTCCGCTCTTGGCAACTCCTGCAGCTGGCGATCCACTCATTCTGTATCTGGCAATATCCGACCGAGCGGTCAGCGCCGTATTGTTAAAGGAAGAACTAGGGGAGCAGAGACCAGTTTACTATGTGAGCAAGGCTATGGTCGACGCCGAGGCACGTTATCTTCCATTAGAAAAGCTTATCCTTATTCTCATCATGGCTGCAAGAAAACTAATGCACTACTTTCAGGGGCATACCATTGGGGTGCCAACAAAATATCCCCTCCGATCCGCACTCCACAGCGCGGAAACGTCTGGACGCGTCTCGAAATGGGCTTTTGAACTCAGCCAGTACGATATCCAGTTTCTACCCAGAATTTCCATCAAAGGACAAGTGCTTGCTGACTTTGTTGCCGATTCACAGGATCCCTGGCCGACTTTAAGTTTGATCAAGCTCAAACTAAGCCCGACTGGAGAATGTATGTCAGCAATGTTTGGCAGATGTATTGTGATGGGTCATCCAACCAGCGTGGCTGCTGGCTGGCGTAGTAATCATGATTCTTGAGGGGGCAATAATTGAACAGGCCGTCAAATTGGGATTCGACGCATCAAATAATGAGGCCGAATACGAAGTACTGCTGACCGGCCTGCGAAACGCACTTCACCTTGGTGCACGGCGTCTGTTTGTTTTTTGTGACTCAAAGCTAGTAATCAACCAATTGAAAGGGGAATATGCAGCCAAAAATGACCGCATGGCAGCCTATATGAAAATGACGAATTCTTTACTCGCCAAATTTAATCACCACGACCTGAATCAAATAACCCAGGATCAAAACACGCATGCAGACGCCCTCGCTTGCCTAGCCTCTGCTATCAACTCAGAAATTAAGCGGACAATTGAAGTGGGATTTGTCCCCGAGCCAAGCATTGCCTCTTCCAAACCAATTCAGGTTAACGTTATCGAACCAGGACAGAGTTGAATGGACCCTATCGCCGCATTCCTATCTTCAGAACAGCTCCCGATGGATAAGAAAGAAGCACACAAGCTCCTAAACAAAGCCCTCCGATATTATTTGGATCCACAGGGGAAGCTCTTCAAAAAATCTCTCTCCGGGCCGTATTTAGAGTGTGTTCACCTGGATAAAGTCAAGGAACTTTTGTCTGAAATACATGAAGGCAGCTGTAGTGCCTATTCGGGCGGACGTTCTCTGGCTCACCGCGCCGTATTGTAAGGGTATACTATTGGCCAACCATGCGCACCAATGCCAACTGTTATGTCAAGAAATGCGTTCAGTGCCAGAAGTTTTCCCCTTTAACTCACCTGCTAGCCGAGGAGTTAAATTCTATCACTAGCCCTTGGCCGTTTGCTCAATGGGGCCTTAATATCGTCGAACCATTACCATGGGCCCCGGGCAACAGGCGATTCCTAATTGTTGCAACTAATTATTTCACAAAATGGGTCAAAGCGGAGGCACTAACACACATTCGAGATTCCGACATTAAGCGTTTTGTGTGGAAAAACATCATAACAATATTCGGTATACCACAAGCACTTGTTTCTGACAACGGTACCTAATTCGATTGTGGCGTATATCGAGAATTATGCGACGCTTACGATATCCGGCCATATTTTTCCTCACCAGCTTACCCCCAAAGCAATGGTCAAGCGGAGGCTACCAACAAGATTATTTTGGATGGCATCAAGAAAAGGCTGGGGAAAGCTAAAGGCAGATAGGTCGAAGAGTTGCCCAGTGTGTTGTGGGGTTATCGCACTACTCCGAGACGATCTATTGGGGAAACGCCATTTGCTCTATGCTTCGGAACCCAAGCAATTGTCCCCCTGGAGATTGGCCTCCTAACCTTGAAATCTAAAGTTTTTGATATGGGCCGAAATGACATGATGTTGGCTTTGGACCTGACTCTGATTGAAGAACGCTGAGACCGTGCCCTCACTTCCATGGCACGGTACCAGCAACAGCTCGCTAAATCATATAATCAGTGTGTTCAGTTACGATGTTATATACCAGGAGAATTGGTCCTCAAGAAAGTGCTACCTGCTGCTAGGATTCCCGCCGACGGAAAATTAGATCCCAACTGGGATGGCCCCTATCAAATTAACTCAATCGCGGGAACGGGGGCATATCGGCTCAAAGATATAGATGGAAGAAGCCTGCCACGTCCGTGGAATTCTACACACTTGCGCAAATTTTATCATTAACTCGTACGGCAGGACAACTCGTCTTGATTTTTCACCATAAACGTTTTTCGCTTTTAATGCAATGTTCTCTTTGCCCAGTTATTTGTCCGCCAAAAAGCCTCCGAATTCGGAGCGCCCTTCATGGAAATCACATTTGGGCCGCATAAGCCTCCGAATTCAGAGCGCCCCTCGTGGACTCCACGATTGGCCAAGAGAATAAGCCTCCGAATTCGGAGCGCCCCTCGTGGAAATCACGTTTCGGCCAAATAAGCCTCCGAATTCGGAGTGCCCTTTGTGGACTCCACGATTGGCCAAGAGAATAAGCCTCTGAATTCAAAGCGCCCTTCGTGGAAATCATGTTTGGGCCGAATAAGCCTCCGAATTCGGAGCACCCCTCGTGGACTCCACGATTGGCCAAGAGAATAAGCCTCCAAATTCAGAGCGCCCTTCGTGGACTCCACGATTGGCCAAGAGAATAAGCCTTCAAATTCGGAGCGCCCTTCGTGAAAATCACGTTTGGGCCCAATAAGCCTTCGAATTCAGAGCGCCCGTCGTGGACTCCATGATTGGCCAAGAGAGTAAGCCTTCGAATTCGGAGCGCCCTTCGTGGACTCCACGATTGGCCAAGAGAATAAGCCTCCGAATTCGAAGCACCCTTCGTGGAAATCACGTTTGGGCCGAATAAGCCTCCGAATTCAGAACGCCCTTCGTGGAAATCACGAAATTCCTCCGAATTCAGCGCTTTTTTAGTAAATGTTATGATTGACAAGCATAAACGCAAACTGACGAGAAATGAAAGGAGACCATAGCCGAATTCATAAACATAAAATTGAAATAACATGCCAACATTTAAAATAATATGTTTCATTGAATTAATCAATAGTACAAAATTGGCTTCCTATCTATATTAGAGGGGTACAATACGTTCAGTTTCATCCAACATCCCTCTCGTCATCGCTCTTCTCGACTTCGAAAGCTGCAAAAGGAAAATGATGACCCTGATATAACGGAAACACCGAATCGACGCCTGTTTTCGAAGAGCCTCTACGGCCTGGAGAGCCTTGATCCATCCGTGCTTAAATCCACGATTCTCGGATCGGTAGACCTCTTCAGCAAGATTTTCCTTGTATCCCAACTTTTCAGCCGTCATGGAAGCCTTTTTCATAAGCCTTGCCCTTTGCAGACTTTATTGCAAACATGCTTGCCGTATCACGATTGGCTATCGCATGACTTAAGAGCCATTGGGTCACTCTTTCTTCCACAATCGGGTTAGCTTGGCCAGCAAACTGCAATTCGGCAGTTTTGACCTTTCTTAATTCATGTTCAGCCTTCTCCGCGCGAGCTTCTAAATTTTGGATGTGTTCATCCTTCTGCTCTATCTCCTGCCATGCGGCACGTAGACGCATGCCGATTTTATAGGCGGTGTATAGCCCTTTCACCACTCCATGAATACCCTCTCGAAACACTTCAAAATCAGGTCGACCGACCATCGACTGCTGGACCTCTGGTGGAAAAATCTGTCGAGCGAACTCGACTACCACATTTGGGTCGTGAACAACTGAATCCTCTTACATCATCGGTTTGTTCCCCACAAAAATCGCAAAACTTAATGGGTGCGGCGGCACACTAGTTTCTCCTCTCGAGCGTAGCAGAGGGGAGCTGCCCCGTTGCTGTCTTTCCCTTCTGGGTGACCTACTTCAACGACGTGGAGACTGGCGTTTTTTACGCTCCCTCGACGTCCTACTCCCCATGCACGTAGGCTTGCCACCTTGATTCATCTCTGCATCCAGCTCTGTCAGTGTTCTCCCTTCTCCTCTGCTGTTGAAGAATAATTTTCTTGTCATCACAATTTCCACACTGCTTTTTTCCCTTTCAATTTGTTAACTCTAAACGTAACAATAGAACCTCCATGCACCTAGCACCCACCCCATTTATTCCTAACGGGTGCAACGCCCCCAAGGCGGTCTCATCAATGCTCAATTTCAAAACCTTTCGCCAGATTCGATTAGACATTCCAATTCATGCATTAGAAGCATTCGGCGTTCCAGTTCATGTATCCACTGGGGCAAGGGCAGATTAATTAATCTAATCGGCCAAATGGAGGCCTTGC
Source organism: Camellia granthamiana (assembly GCA_036172215.1). Classification (NCBI taxonomy): domain Eukaryota; kingdom Viridiplantae; phylum Streptophyta; class Magnoliopsida; order Ericales; family Theaceae; genus Camellia; species Camellia granthamiana. The sequence goes on along the minus strand of CM069911.1, from coordinate 38,528,326 downwards.
GTCGTTCAGCTTGTGTGCCCCAGCCATTCCATGAACTAATATCATTCGGCGCCCAAGCCACTTCATAAACTAATAGCATTCAGCGTTCAAGTTCATGCATTCACTAAAGCAAGGGTAGATTCACAAATCTAATCGGCCAAATGGAGGCCTTGCGTCGATCAGGCTGTATGCCCCAGTAATTCCATGAAATAATATCATTCGGCGTCCCAGTCACTCCATGAACGAATAGCATTCGGCGTTCAAGTTCATGCACCAGCTGGGGCAAGGGCAGCTTCATTAATCGAATCGGCTTGTCTAGACCTGATGCAGATCATCTCATGAGCCACAGCCGTTCCATGAGCTAATGTCATTCAGCGTCCCAGTTCATGCACCAGCTGGGTCAAGTGCAGATTCAGTAATATAATCGGCCAGATGCCGAAGCCTTAAGCCGTTTTACTTGTTAGTCTATTGAATTTTCGTGCACCTTTCCAAATTGTTAACTGCTGATTCTTTTAGTTATTCGGCTAAATAGCAAAGAGGCAGAGGATGTTTTTCTTATTCGGTTAACTTATCGGATATAATATTTACTCATATAACAAACAAAAAAGCATCAGGAATTGTCATTTATGAATTAAAGACAAATAGTATATGCAGTAAACTTGAGAGCATAGAAAATTTTCATTAATAAATTGAGAGCTAATAGCAATCATTTTACACATGAAAATTAGCTTACATTTAAAGAAATGAAAATCTACAAACAAAAACCTACAAAAACTATGCATCTAAGATACCTACCAAAAACCAAAATATGCCTTAAATCAATCTTCAGGGTCAGACGCCAGCGGCTCAACGTCCACATGCTCGTATGGAATCGGCTGCGCCAATGTCACATTCGCAGCAGTGAGGGCTTTGACCCAGCCATGTTTGAAGCCTCGATTCTCGAACTTCGACACTTCTTCCACGCAGTTTTCCAAGGCGGCATCCTTCCCAGCCTGGAACGCTTTGGAAATTTCAAAGTCGGCTATTGCCTTTGCCTTCTTCGATTCTTCCAAGTCGGCTTCTAACTTGGCAATCACCTCCTTGGCTAACTTGAGCGCATCTTCGCTCGCCTTTGCCCTCTCCTCAGCGGCAAGCCTTAATTGGTCGAAATTCCTCACTCGCTCAGCCTCAGAGTCGGCTCTTGCTCGTTCCTCCGCCGCTTGCGCTGCCTCATAATCGGCCCTTTGAGAGGCTACCACAACCTTGTTCTTTTCATTGTTAATTTCGGCTTTCAACAAGCCGATCTGTTCTATGGCGTCATGTTGACGGCGGCCGATCTCAGTTATCCTGCCCACCGTCCACAAAATAAGGAAATAGTGTTACAACAAACAAATAATAAGAAAAATATTTATATATATATATATATATATATTTAGATGGAAGACTGCAGATAAGGCAAGTAATATACCAATAAGGTCGACTGAGCGGCCAAAGCAATCAGCATTAGATCTGGCTCCGTGCGAAATGTGGCCCTGTCAACCGGCAGGGATATTAAGGAGGTCATATTCAAGGCCACAGCCGGGTCCTTCAAAGCCGACGCATCAGAGGCAATCGGCATATTCCTTATCCTTGGTTGAACAGTGAACGGAACAACCAAGTCCGATTCCTCAATGCGCGGCCGTTTGTCGCTCTGGTCCTCATCGTGCACGGTTTCTTGCTCAGCGGGGCGTTTTTCCCCCCTTTGCACAGCCTCATCCGCCCGTTCTACCTGCTCCATCTCGGCCATTTCGGTCTAAGTCGTTTCTTCCGCAATAATAGGCGAAGAAGACTCAGCGAGCGTGGCGGGTGGAGTTTCCGATTGGACGACCTCGGCTCTCCTCTTGGCGACCATCCTTTCGGCATTTTTCTTCCGGGCAAGTTGCATGAGCGATTCCCCAACCATATTCTCAGGATAAGCACCAGAAAGGTCTCTTAAGTTTGTAAAAATGTCTTCGAAGGAGACGTCCCCTCGGCCTGATGTGGACGGAGGGTTGGACGGATTGAGTCCGGTTTCCTCAAAGGCCGAGTTAAGAGCTTCGTCTACCTCGGCTTCCGACTAGTTTGGGTCCTCAGTGACCGGTTTGGCTGCTTGTTCTTCCACATGTTCCGAATCGGAGGCTTCTAAACCAATCTGCCTTAGGTCTTTTAAGTTGGGGAAGATAAGGGCCGTAAGCTGCTGGTCGCCTCTTGGAATTGGAATGTTGTCTGCCGCCGAAAACGTTGTATAAGTCGGCTCGTATCTTAGAAGAATGTGGGCCACCCTCCCTTGTTTTTGAAGGCTTGGATGGCCAAAGAATTGGAGTGCGATTGTAATGTCCGCAAGTACGGCGTCGTCGGTTGAAACCAAAACTTTTTTCAAAGCGTTGCCTGCACAAATCAAACGGTAAGTACATAGAAGGAGAGCCGAATAAATATATAGCAATAAAAAAATAATAAGGAGCTATACGGCCACCTGGTTCGCCTCTTCGTCTTGGCACAGGATCTAGGCGATCTTCACCTTCGCCGAATTCCCAATTGCCTCGGACAATGACCATTACATCGTCAACACGTTTGCCAGAACTGACAAGCATAGTCACTAAGTAATGATCGGTATCCTTGGCCTTGAGAAAATAGCGTCCCTGCCGGCCAGAAGATTTGGCTAAGGTATAACAATGCCGAATTGCGAGTATACCAAGGTTAATCGTAAGGCGTCGGTTCAACTCTATAATCCCCATTATGATTCGGAAAAAATTTACATTAGACTGGGAAGGGATTAGACCCCAGTGGCGAAGGACGGCTCTTAGAAATCGGTGAAGAGAAAAACGGACTCCTCCCTTAGCAATTGATAGGAGAGGAAAGATGATTGTACTTTCATTAATCCTCTCCATATCAATGATACCGTCTGTCACAAGTAACAGATGGACGTCGTCGGGGATGGAATAGTGGCGTCAGAAACCGGCAATTCGATCCGCAGAAAAGAGTTCTTTCAAGTGTTTCGCCATCCTACCCAGCCTAAGGATTATACAAAACTAAAAATAAACAAGGAAATGGGATTCGAAATGAGGGAGAAGAGAACTTCAGGAAGTAGAAGAGACAATGAGAGATAGGAGGAAGTTGCAGAGGTCGTGAAATGGAGGTATATCGAAAGGCAAACTGTAGGCTTTGAGTATTCCAAAAACTTACATCCGAAGGGACAACATAGTTTCAAATCACATTAAATGAGAAAAGCGTACGAAGAGGCGGGAAGATGTAATGATGCCTAAAACGCTTATGTTCTGACATGCGTTGGAATGGGGTCAACCGCCGTTTGTTTTCTCGTCTTTTCAAGTTTGAAACCAAACACGCCAACTAACTGTTGTTAGTGGGGTGTTTGGGGGGCAATTGTGGGAGCCGAATAAAACGGGATGCAAAGATGCTGAATACACATGTGGAAGATCAAGATATATATTATATTCAGCCCCGTCTTGTATCATCTAGAAACCGAGCATCATAATCGGCCATAGGACCAGTTGAGCGAGGAGCCGAGTAGGAATTGGTTGATGACAGAAAAAGCCGAGTGAACAATCACATGGTGGATTAAAAGTGGGCCCGACCCTGAGGCCCAAGAGCGGATATACATAGAAGAACATCAGCCAAAGAAAGCTATGTGAGAAAGAACCCCAAAAAAAAAAGCTTGAGACATAAGCAAATGTGAGATATATACTGATTTGTCCGTCGGAGTGCTAATTCCGGCATCCCCGACCGGAGTGTTAATCCCTTTTTCAGGTGGCAATCAGAGGATCAGGAACGTCCTTCAGGATCCAAGAGTATTTCTAAATCACCCCTCCACAGCTATTTTATGAATTTCTCAATAGAAAAGTTAGATTTAAACTTTAAATTCCAACCTTTACCTATTTTGGCCAAAATATTTTAGACCGATAAACTATATTTTATTAGTTTATTATTTTGTAATATTTTTATAATTTTATGTGTTTGTATATATATTTGATGTTTTTATATAAATTGGTATAAATAATATATTTTAGATATTCTATATTATATTAAAAAATAAATTGAATAAAAAAGAAGAAGAAGAAATAATCAACTTGAAGTCGGCAGCCACCTCAATTGACCAAAGGCACCATAGAGAGAGAGAGAGAGAGAGAGAGAGAGAGAGAGCTCTAAAAAATATAGCGTTAATCAGTGCTAATGAGCTGGAAATTTAACCCAAAAAAAAAAAAAAAAACAACAACAACAGACTCAGCCATCACATTATGGGGGACTTACGTATAGGTCCTAATAAGTGGACTTATTGTCCAATAGGTCCTATAATAATTAATGACATTTTTTATTAAACACTATTAAAAAATGTCACTAATTGTTAATTTTTAGCGACAATATGAAAGTCACAAAAAATGTCACTAATTATAAGTTTTAGCGACAGTTTAAAAAAATTGTCATAAAAAGTGTCATTAATTCACAACTTTTAGCGACAATTTGAAAAATTCGTCACAGAAAAACGTCACTAATTGTAAATTTTAAAGACAATTTATAAAAATCATGACAACAAAAAGTCACTAATTGTCAATTTTTAGCGACATATGTAAAAAACCATCACAAAAAAATATTTTTAGCGACAATTTTACTAAGACTTATTTTCAATAGGACTTAATGGGAATTAAGTTTAATTATTAGGACCTATTAGTTGTTTACCCTCACATTCATTATCATCAATGGGGGGTCAGCTCATTAGAACTCCCTCTAGTGCTCCATTTTTAGTATTTCCAAACATTTTATATATATATATATGCATATTATATATAATATCTTTTATAATATTATTATTACCATATGTTTATATGTTTCTTTGTTTATGTTTGTTTGTTGCCTATAAAAGGCCGGCTCAACAAGTGAATCAAGGGATAAATTGGTATAAATATTATGTTAGACTTATTTATTTTGATGATTTATTTAATTATGTTTTTAATTTATTTGGAAGAGAAAAATAGAATCAAAATTTATTTTGATGATTTATTTTAAAGAGAAAAATACAATCAACATTTATTTTGATGATTTATTTAATTATGTTTTAATTTATTTGAAAGAGAGAAAAATAGAATCAAAATTTATTTTGTCCCATTATTTCTCACCTAAACCTTTATCCTAAATGTTGTTAGAATGTATTTAATATTTGATCAAATCAAAAGGTTCAAACAGCCCAGCACAGCAGCAGACCAAAAGGTTCAAACAGCCCAGCACAGCAACAGGCCAAAAGGTTCAAACAACCCGGCACAGCAACAGGCCAAAAGGTTCAAACAGCCCAGCACAACAATAGACCAAAAGGTTCAAACAGCCCAGCACAGCAGTAGACCAAAAGGTTCAAACAGCCCGGCACAGCAGCAGGCCAAAAGGTTCAAGTGGAAGATATTCAAATTAGTAATGATGGAATATAACGGCTATAAACGGCTATAAATTCAAATGAATACAACGGCTATAAACGGGTATAAATTCAAATGAATACAACGGTTATAAGTTTCATTATATATACCAATGCCTCTAATGTAAACAAGTAACAAAAAATCATAAAATATTCTTTGATCTATAATCACTCACATCTATTTTCTGACAAATTCTCTGAGAAGTGTTCTTCAATTTTTGTTTACATCCTCTTTCAGAAATTATACACTAAGACGTATAGCTTTAAACCTATCTTTCCCGTGTGAGGTTTACAGAAAAACCAAAGTTTCATTTTTATATCTATATTTGAGAGATAATTCTTGTAGCTTTCTGTGAAAGCAAAAACACCTTCTTTTCAACCTTGTAAGAGTGTAGTACACTCAGTGTTCTTAACTTAGAAAGTCTGTGTAAAATCCGTGGAGGATTGCTCCATTTGTAAAGAGGTTGCTAGCACCCCCGTGAAGCTAGAGCATAGTGGAAAATCTCAAGTGAAGCTTGAGGAGTGGACGTAGGCCGAGTTGAAGCCGAACCACTATAAATTTGTTTTCCTCTCTCTCCCTTATCTCTTTACTTTATTTAAATTGTTGTAGCTATATTTCACATTTTCACTGTGCTAAAATCATTAACTGACATAGTTGTTAGAACACTTGTTTTTAATTATTTTTATTTCATTAACTATATTTATCTATTGTGCTAGTCATAATTTTTATTAGGGTATTATTAATTTTTAATTGTAAAAACCTAATTCACCTCCCTCTTAGGTTGTCTTTTGGGTAACAATTGATATCAGAGCCTGGGGCTCTTGTTTAGATTTAACAATCTTGAGTTTTTGATCCATAGCAACCATGTATTCTACTTACTCTGCTGTAGAACAAGCTAGCAATAGGCCTGTCACGCCCCCAAAATAGTACAATAATGATAACTCATATGCGGAATAAATATGAGAAACAACATACTTTCATATATCAGAGTTCACTGTTTAACAACCAGTTAAATGCCATGTAGGCTTACATCTTTCCAAGTCATTGTTTGGTTACACAAATTGAGTCTCGTTCATTACATCTTAAGCCCTCGGCTTTACAAATAACAAACATACACACACAAGGCATAAATAAGAAGCCCTCGCTTCCCGAAAGTCTATCCATGCTATTGCCTTGGAGGAAACATCTCACCTGCACCTGAAAATAATATTCCCGTATAGGGTGAACCAACAGCCCAATAGAAATAATCTAACACAATTTATGAGGTTTAGCAAAGGTATAAATACCACGTACATAAACAATACCGATATGGAAGCATCCACTGCATACCCATATGCCACTAAAACCAATCTTAATCCATTTTCCCTCGGTTCATTTCCAATTCATATATATACTACTCAATTCATGAGTTAAATTCATTATCTTTCAACAACCAAAATGAGACTACAACTTAATGGTTTTCTATTTATGCAAAACACACATAAACACTTCAAACTTTGCCATTTTACGGATATTTCGTCTGAAGGAACCGGCACCCATTTATATAAAAGATTTCGGGTCTTTCACTCAGGACACTCAGGCCAACTTGCTTCAAATGGAGTCCATCCCCTTTCTCCTCCCCAAACAAATATACATATGCAATGTATTTATAACCATAATCATATATGGAGTACATCCCCTTTCTTCTCCCAATAAACATACATATACAATGTATTTATAAACATGGTCATATTCAATGACACCAACAATAGATTAGCATTAAATCACCTAATCCTTATACAACTTCTACAACGATCATGACTATCCTCCACCAATAGCCTAATACATTTATTTCCAAGAGATGTTCAACATCGAATTAAATAGTTTATTCAAAACTTCCATAGGTGAGATAATACATAACAAATATCACCATCTATATCAATAACCATCCAATTTAACATATTCAATGTTAATTCCAATTATTTATACAAAATAATCATTTTACCAAATTAGGGCAAAATCCTTTTTTTTTTATATATATATTGACTCAAACACCCAAAATCAACTATTTTGGTACACCAAGATCTTATATTCAAACCCCATACTCATTTATCTCTTATATATCAAAACCCCTCTTTTCATTTCACACCCAAATCTTAGATTTGTCCAAATCATAACCAAATCTCATCATCTATACACAATGGCAAATAACTAAGCTAAAAACCATATTAGAGTGTAGGAAATCCCTACCTCAAATGTAGAAGACGAACAAGCAAGATCGAAACTCCAAAGATGATGAAACCAACTCTTACTTAGATCAACACGAAACTCTTGAAGCCCTCTACCTTATTCTCAAAGACACTATTGCCAAGAACACAATGGATTTAGATGAAACCTTAGAGAGAAAGTGGCTTCTAGAGAGAAAAGTTGCAAATTTAGGGTTTGAGAGTGAAAAAGAAGATAAAAAATGCAGCAAAACAGCGCTGCTGTGTACTGATGTGTACCAGGCTCACTCGAGCGAAGGAGTTCTCGCTCGAGCGACCAGATGCAAAAGGGTCGCCTCGCTCAAGCGAAGAATGCAAAGCTTTAGGTCTGCCACCCAACGCAGACGCATGCTCGAGCGCAAGAAGCCTCGCTCGAGCGAAAAACAGATTAAACAAGGCTCGTTCGAGCGCAAGAAGCCTCGCTCGAGTGAAGAAGCCAAAATCTGGACAACAACCATTTGTACCAAAAGACAACCAATCTGTTCCAAACTCGCCCAACAAGTCCGAAAACTCAAATTCAAAGAATTAAAGGAAAGAAACAAGACATAGACAACAATATACAATCACGAAACCCGAGTCCAGAACACAATAAAGGCTGGGGTAAAACCGGGATCGCTATAAGGCCACCTCACTTTGATGGTAGTAATTACATTCATTGGAAAGAAAAAATGACTTTGTATCTTCAAGCTACTAATCCTAAAATCCCTACCAAGGTAGTAGACCATATCAGTGTGCCTAAACTTGAGGATGAATTTAATGAGCGTGAATTATAAACTCCTTCAAGCTAATGCTAATGCTAATGCTAAAGCCAAGCTTATTCTTGTGTGTGGACTAGATGCAAATGAATACAATAGAATTTCTGGGTGTATTACTGCTAAAGAGATTTGGGATAAACTTGAAATCACCTATGAAGGAACTAGCCAAATAAAAGAGTCTCGGATTGACATGCTTATTCATGATTATGAACTCTTTACTATGGAATCATTTAAATCTATTTCTGAGATGTTTTATATATTTACCAATATTATTAATGCTCTAAAATCTCTTGGTAAATCTTATACTAATGGTGAGCTTGTAAGAAAAATACTTAGGTCTTTGCCAAATGAATGGGAAGCTAAGGTTACAGCTATCCATGAAGCAGAAGACCTAACAAAATTAGCCATTGAAAAACTCCTAGGCTCACTCATGGCTCATAAACTTTCAATGATGGATGGCAGCAAAAAGAAAGCCATTTGGGGAGAAAATGATGGAGTAGCCAACCTGTGTCTCATGGCTCTTGGAGAAGAAGAATCCACTCAAGATGAGGTAATCTCTAATTATGTAAAACTTGAAAGTGCTTTCAATGAATTACATGACATATTTAGAAATGTTTGTGTTAAGAATTCTAAATTAAAGAAATTAGTTACTTCTCTTTCAAATGATGTGGGTGTTTTAAAAATGGAAAATGCTACTTTAAAAAATGACTTTACGTCTATTGCCAATGAGAAAAACATTTTGAAAAACAATGTTGAGGATTTAAACAAAACTCTTAAAAATTTTGTAAAAGGAAAAGAAAACCTCAACAAGCTTCTTGGGAATAAAAGATGTATTTTTGACAAAGTAAGCATTGGTTTTGATCCTCCTAAACCTTTTATGAGATTAAATGTTCTTGAGACTAATCCCCATGGACCTAAGAAAGTATGGGTACCAAGAAAGAAATCAAGATATTTTGTAGGTGGAATCTCAAAGAACACCAAGGACTTCGAGAGGAAATGCACAACAAGAGTGTTCAATTTAAAGAGCAAAATCAGCTCCTACAAGAAGAAGAATGATGAAATGAAAATCACAAAGATGAACAATAGAGGTAATGTATGGGTGAAGATTCCAAAGATGTAAATTAAGATATAACTCCTAACACCTTTAAGCTTAAAGTTCTATATTCTTTAAGGTGTGATTTGTGTACAATAGGTTGTGTCTAATCATTGCTTCCATATAACCTAATTGTACTAAGTTTGCTAAGTCATGTTTTGCTAATTTCTTTCAAACATTCATTGAACTCAAAAATGAGAATTATATTATTTTGATGAATGACTATTAGAATATGAATGATTCATGTATTCATTAACATTTTATATCATGTCATCCATTGCTATGAAAAAGAGATAAAAAGTGATAAATTTTTTTGTGAGCATACTTTTCACATCTTATATATGACTTCATACTAATATGTTAATTTCTTTTTGAGTCATATCTTTGTAGAATCAATTTTGATGTCAAAGCATGTTTTTGAGATGTATATTATCTATATTTTGAATTCTACATTTGTGATTTCAAGAATATGCTCAATATGAAAATTTCATGCTTATATGCTTTACATTGAAATATTTGAATGAGTTGTGAAATTCCTTGATTATAATCCATTAACAATGTCTAAATGAAAAGAAGTATCATACGTTTATAGAGACATTACATCTATCCTATTGAATATCTTTTGAATATGGATTATATTGGCATACATCTCATGAAATGCTTTTGATTGATAAATTGTTGAATTAATTGTTTATAACATTCATGTTGTGTTCCACATTAAGTAAAATGTTTCATTACACTTAGTATGTGGATTGAATTGATGAAAATACCTTTTGATAATGTTATGTGATTAAATGAGATTATTACATCATTTCTTAATAAAACAAAGAGCATAACACTATTTTCTTATGCATATTATGCTATGTGCTACAACTTGAAAATTCTAAAAAATAGCATTCCAAACTCTTGTTTGATCATTGAATTATTTTTCACCTTTTGAGTTTGTGATAAGAAGTGATTTGTGTTGTATTTTTATTGAGTAATAGTGATTGTTCTATGAATGCTATATTTACACAAAATTATATTAGAAAAGGGTAACACCAAGTTAGGGGGAGAAATCATTTTGCTGACATACTTGTTAAATCCTTTTGAGATGAACTCCTCATGAAAGAAAATTGAAGATTGAAAAGCTTCTAACTCATGAACCAAAGGTATGCCTCCTACACTCTCTTAAGCTTTTAAGGTAAAAATTCTATCTTATATCCTTTGAGCTAATATTGTTATTACTTTGATATGAAAAATATTGATTATGCTTCATATGATTTGCAATGTATACTCTTTGATGATGCTCTTGCCTAAGAATCTTGCCTAAGAATCATGCCTATGCTTAAATGTGTGCTATCTATTGAAATTCATGATTTTTCTTGGCATATACCTTGATCATGCTTCATTTTTTGGAATTACATTAGCGCCATGAGATTTTATTGAGTTTAACCTATTATGAGCAATGTTTGGTATTCTACATAATGCTTGAGCTATGATTGTTAAATCTTTTAGATTGCATATTGGTATCCTTGGTGGATTGCATGTTGGTATCATTTTGGCATCCTTATTGGTAATATTTGGCATCCTATTTGATATTATTGAGGAGAACATTTCAGTTATGAGCTTTCATTTATCATATCTCATATTGATTTTGCCAAATGAAACAAGAGGAAGAATTTAAACTAGATTATTTTTTTTAAAAAAAAATTCCCTCAGATTCTATTCTATTTTTAATATCACACTTATGAGCTTGCACCTCACATATATTTTTTAATTATCTTGTATAAAATCTATACGCTCTTGCTAGAAATTGATTGTTAGATCATGCTCAACTGCTTCACATATACTTTTAACAATTTGGTATCTCCTTGGCTCTTGCTTGAAAATAAATTGAAATAACATGAATTCTTCATAATGGATAAGCTCATTGATTCATTGTTGCCATATTATCTTGCCACAACAGCATGTGTGTCTCATTTTTGACCTTTGGAACTTCTCCTTATTGCACCCATGGCATTTATCTAAACTTGATGCTACATTGTGATAATACTAGCGCCATCAATTTAAGCAAAAATCTTGTTTAACACTCACGAACAAAACATATTGAAATTCGACATCATTTTTTAAGAGATCATGTTCAAAAATGGGATATTGTACTTGAATTTGTAAACACCGACAAGCAATTGGCGGAAAACCCCTAAGCGAGGATCGCTTCAATTTTATTCGTAGCGAGCTTGGAATGTCAATTTCTACTTAAAAAGTTTTGTTATGACTCTGAAACTTGAATTTTTGTTAAAATGATATGTGTATTACTACATTGATATGGAAACATTTATATTAGTTGAATGCTCACAAGTCCTTCATACATTTATTTTCCTAAACAATTTGCTATTCTCAACTGTGTAATTTTTTTTTTATTCTGCATCTTGAGGTAAAATTAACTTTGCATACATTGATTTTTTTTAAAACTCTCATGGTATTTTTTTTACATTACCATTCCAACAACACCAACGTCACATTAAGTTTAACTTCTGCCGGTATTATTTTTTTTTATTTTATTTTGCTATTAGGCTTAATTTCTTTTATTTTTATTTTTTTCTCATTATTATTTTTTATTTGGGCTTAATTTTCTTATTTTTTTTCTCTACTTTTTAATTTCATTTTTCAGTACTTAAACATAAAAACAATAACAACAAATCAAAGTACAAATATTTCCATAAAAAAAAAAAAACCCTTCTTTTTTTTTTACGGCCATACGCCGATCTTACTTACTCGTCTCTTCCACCACTCTCTTTTTCTTTTTATCACCTTAGGCGACGCTTGACGCCCTTACCCCGGTGCTTTCGTTGAGAGCGAGCGCTCCCCGCCGACTATCAAAAGCCAAGAACGACGTTGCTCCAAATCGGGCCATGGAGGTGGTCTTCGGTTTAAGCTCTTTATTTTCGGCCTTCAGTGCGCCTATCTCTGCTTGCGCATTTTTGTACATGCGCTGGAGCAGAGTGAGTTGGGCGTTGACCTAATGGAGCTCACTCGTCCTGTTCTGCAGTCGATGAGCCAATTTTGTGACTGCAGTCACGTCTCCATACAAGACGTCAGTGTGAAATGATTGGCTTCAATGTCTGATTGAGCTGCCATTATTTACTCAATTGACATCATTAGAAAGTTGGGAAGAGTGGGAATCGGGGCACTCAGCCCAGCAGCGCTTACGAGATCATTCAGGTCCAGAAAGAGAGTAAGGGGACGGGACGAGGCCGTGTAGTAGGAGAGAGAGATGTAATCGAATGGAGGGTCATTTTTGGCAGCCTTTCTGCTCTGCTCAGTATCTCTGTTCTATCTCTCTCACGCAGAAGACGAAAGGGATGGAAGCAAATAAGGAAGAAGAAGGCGAAGAGAGTGATTAAGAAGAAGATGGAGGAGAAGACGACAAGAGGGAGAGAGAACCGAGGCAGCTGATTGACTGATTGACCCATCTCGCTTTTGTCAGTCGGCTGACGCAAAAGCGAGGACGCGTGTCTGACACGATTTTTGAAAAAAAAAAAAAAGAGACGCGGGCGAATCATATATATATATGTATATATATATTTTGATTATCTATTTTTTGATGTCATTCATCACTATCATTTTCCTCCTTCTCCTCTAGATTCTGACCCATGATTCCCTTTTGATAATGTCACAGGGGGAGAAATTATATGATGTTATGTATTATGGTATTATTTTGTTATGATATTATGTATTATGGTATTATTTTCAAATTATGGTATTATTTGAAAACTAATATGATGATTATGTATTTATAGTTTGATATCTTAGTCTTATATCATGTCTCTAATTAAAGCTTATTTATTACACATGTGCTAACCTATGTATTTAGAAATGAATTCAAGGAGCATGACTTGAGGGGGAGCTTTCTTACTCCCAAATCAAATCAAAATATCATTGTGTGCCATCATCAAAAAGTGGGAGATTATTAAACTTATTTATTTTGATGATTTATTTAATTATGTTTTTAATTTATTTGGAAGAGAAAAATAGAATCAAAATTTATTTTGATGATTTATTTGAAAGAGAAAAATAGAATCAATATTTATTTTGATGATTTATTTAATTATGTTTTAATTTATTTGAAAGAGAAAAATAGAATCAAAATTTATTTTGTCTCATTATTTCACACCTAAACCTTTATCCTAAATGTTATTGGAATGTATTTAATATTTGATTAAATAAAAAGGTTCAAACAGTCCAGTACAGCAACAAACCAAAAGGTTCAAATAGTCCAGCACAGCAGCAGGTCAAAAGGTTCAAACGGCCCAGTATAGCAACAGACCAAAAGGTTCAAACAGCCTAGCAAAGTAGCAGACCAAAAGGTTCAAACAGCCCAGCACAGCAGCAGGCCAAAAAGTTCAAGTGGAAGATATTCAAATTAGTAATGAAGGAGTGGAAGATATTCAAATTAGTAATGATGGAATACAACGGCTATAAACGACTATAAATTCAAATGAATATAACGGCTATAAACGGTTATAAATTCAAATGAATACAATGGCTATAAACGGCTATAAGTTTCATTATATATACCAAAGCCTCCAATATAAACAAGTAACAAAAAATTAGAAAATATTCTTTGATCTATAGTCACTCACATCTATTTTCTGAAAAATTCTCTAAGAAGTGTTCTTCAATTTTTATTTACATCCTCTTTCAGAAATTATACACTAAGACGTATAATTTTAAGCCTATCTTTCCTGTATGAGGTTTACAGAAAAACCAGAGCTTCATTTTTATCTATCTTTGAGAGATAATTCTTGTAACTTTTTGTGAAAACAAAAACACATTCTTTTCAACCGTGTAAGAGTGTAGTACACTCAGTGTTCTTGACTTAGAAAGTCTGTGTAAAATTCGTAGAGGATTGCTCCATTTGTAAAGAGGTTGCTAGCACCCCCGTGAAGTTAGAGCATAATAGAAAATCTCAAGTGAAGCTTGAGGAGTGGACGTAAGCCGAGTTGAAACCGAACCACTATAAATTTGTTTGCCTCTCTCTCCCTTATCTCTTTACTTTATTTAAATTGCTGTAACTATATTTCACATTTTCACTATGCTAAAATCATTAACTGACATAGTTATTAAAACACTTGTTTTTAATTATTTTTATTTCATTAACTATATTTATCTATTGTGCTAGTCATAATTTTTATTAGGGTATTATTAATTTTTAATTGTAAAAACCTAATTCACCTCCCTCTTAAATCATCTTTTGAGTAACATATTATATTTTAGATATTTTATATTATATTAAAAATTAGAATAAAAAAAGAAGAAGGAATAATCAATTTGAAGTCGGCAGCCACGTCAATTGACCAAAGGCGCCATATATATATATATATATATTATATAATATTTTTTATATTATTATCGTATGTTTATATGTTTGTTTGTTTATATTTGTTTATATCACCCACAATCATATTAAAGCTAAAATTTAAACATCTTGCTAAGATTTCAAGACATATACCATAATCGTGAAGGTATAACGAAGAAAGTTTGATAATCAAAAAATTTATTTAAAGGTAAATTTTTGCAATTTTTTTATTTATTTTCTTATCTTTTTTTTTTTTACTGTCTTAAATATGTGATATTTAGATTGTGAAAGTGGAATGTTGAACCTCTATTCCTTAGATTTCTTTTTAGTTATTTTCTTATATTTTATTTATTGTTTTAAATATGTGATATTTAGGTTATGGAAATAGAAGGCTGAGCCTTTATTCCTTAAATTTCTTCCCATTTATTTTTTTTTGTATTTTCTTTACTATTTTAAAAATGTGATATTTAGGTTGTGGAAGTGGAAGGCTGAGTCTCTGTTCCTTAGATTTTATTTTAGAATATGTGTTTAAATATGTGATATAAAAATGTGATTTAAGTTAGTTGAAATGTAATTTCTTTACTAATTATATGATATTATATTGTAATATATATTTTAGGTGCAGTGGTCGATGAAACCACCATGCACATCTCTAAAGCATATATATGTTATTTATTAATTATGTTATATTTATCATAAAATAAAAAAGAGAAAAATAAAATAAAAAGAGATATAAATGTTATGTGTGGCGTCTATGCTTTTGTTGCTCCTGTTGATTTTAGTCTTTAAATATATTTTTGAGGGAAATACATCATAAGGTTGCTTTGGATGAATGATTAAGGTTAAGGATGTTGAGTTTTAGGTTGAGGGTTCAAAACTTTATTCTATCCCTGAATTCATTTTTGGGTATAATCATCTTAGCGCCACATCATCAACATGGGCCAATCAAGTCATGCCACGTCAACATCACAGTCAGTATTGACGGAATATTCTGCATTTGGACGGAATATTCTTTTCTCTAACAGAATATTCTCCCCGAAAAGGTAACTTTAGGCTCTTTTTGAGACAAGAAGACTTATTCCTAACTAAAAAGATCGTTTCGGACGCAACCATAAGGTCAAAATGGAGAAATTTTGAATATTAAATTTTTGTTTTTCTTTTAATTTGAGAGATTTGTAAGATTTTATTTTGTTGTAATATTTTCTTCCTCTCTTCCTATATTTGGATATGTAATTATTCAAGTGTTGTAATAATTCTTCGCTCCGCTTCTTTCTATCTCGTTCTTTTATTTTCTTTATATATATATATATATATATGTTGTATATTTTGCTTGTCAGCATATTCATGCTTTGCATCCATACTTTATGCCTTAAGATCCGACTAATTTGCATTTGTGGGTTTAATTGCTTATTATGTGATTTTGTGCACTACCTCATGTCATATATTTGAAGTCGGATCTGTAGTTGCATTTCATGTGTGAATTGCATTAGGAATTGTATATAAGATTATGCATATTTCCAAACTTTGTTTTGCAGCTGTTCGCGGGACGTCAGTAAATATGTAAGTTTTTATGTTTTAGCATCCCACTTGTACATAATTTTCTTACTATGTTTAGCATCTTACCATATGGCTATGTGTTTATTCGATATAACTCTATGCATGCCAGTGGGTGAAGGTTGTGTTATTTAATTTGGGATAAAATTAATTTTCATGATTGCACTATTCGAAAACACTTTCAAAACAATGAAATCAAATTGCTCCAAATTGGACGGCATAGCCTATATTTGTTTTGCTTCACATAGTAAATTTTAAGGATTTATTAATAATCAGAATTTGAACACATAATGAAAATAAAAATCATATCATGGTTAGTAAATGTTGATCTTTTGATCGGGTAAGCGGGGGTGCTGAATTAATGACCTTCCCCCTCCATACCTAAGGTTCCGAGCCAAGCATCCCTGAGTACGATGAATAGTGGCCTTGGCACGAGTCACGGGTTTTCTAACTTTTCCAAAATATTAGGTGGCGACTCTAAGATCTGATGACGCAGTCCATTTCTGGTAAAGGTTTTGCAATAAAATAAATTTTCTATAAAAGTTGTCAAATCTGGACTCTCATCTACGTTTCATATTGCACTTGTGAGACTAAATTTAATAGATCGAGAATCCGAACTGTTAACGCGCGCGGGTAACCCCATGGCATGTTACAACCACTAATAGAGTACAGCAAATATGATGACATGAAATCAAATTCCAGAATTCACAAATAGACCATGGAGACTGTTACAATATCTATAAGAGAGAGAGAGAGAGAGAGAGAGAGAGAGAGAATATTACATTATGTGTATATTTAATATTATATTGAATAATTATATAACAATGTATACAAGGCTTCTTTATAAGAAGAGAGAAACCTAAGTATGGTTTAATATAATATGATATGTATAAATGTATTTGATACTTTGTTAGATGTCATTATGAATTGTTTAATTATTTGATTCAATTGACAATGGGGTAATTGAATAAATTGAAAGGGAGGTCATGTTGCTATTGAGGCATGCTTATTTATTTAAATTAACTAGTTGTGGTTAATTAAAATAAATTGGATTTAAGAGATTATGTAATAAAATCATATGGTTTTGACATGATATGATTTCACGTATATATATGAGTATCTTTGTACCCGCATATCTTCTAAAGTTATAATATGAGATTGTTTGGTGAGCTAGTGGTTGTTCACCCCCTACTTGTACATGTGTACAGGGAATGTTTTCAGATTTGAGGATCAAACAACTTCGCCTGGTTGTATAGTGGTGATGAGCTGTAGTACTTTTTAATTGTTTCTTTGGATGAGTTCTATGCTTTGTAAAGGGCAACGCTCTCTTATTTATTGTAAGCCTCAGGGCATTTATTTTATTTATATGTAAATGACATTGTTGTATAACTAGAGGGAACATGTATATTTAATCATTCATCATTTTATCAAAGGATGAATTGTCATTTGTAAATGGACTTAATTAATGAATATTGGTAATGTTTCCGAGTAATAAAATACAAGGCGTGACAACTTGGTATGAGAGCTAATCGGGTTTGAATACCTTGGCTCTTGGGAAGTGGTTTTGACCACAGTTGGGTTTTACCTCAAGATTGTGAGCGACGTTTGCATTCTATGTGATAACATGCTTATGTGCTAAGATGTTATATGATTATGTAGGCATGGGTTTAAGTCTCGAGGATGTTGTGTCGGGTCCAGAAAGTTTCTTAGAAATCTCATTGGAAATGCACTTGATCAACATGATTTCTAATTGGAGGTCTAAAAGGATTTCCAGAAGGATTAACAATCTTCGTAAGAACAACCCATTACTTGTTATGTGGTTATGTGATTCTATGCTATTTGATGTGCATATGTTAAGTTTCGTGTTGGAACATGAGGGTGTACCTTAGTGAGAGGTGTTGATGCTAAATGTTATGAATGATATATATATGGCCTTGCATGATTATGAATTTGTTCTATTCACTTGAGTATGTGTGGAGTTAGTCCTGAACCTTGGGTTGTATACCCTTGTGTGTATTTTGAAAAAAAAAAAAAAAAAACATGGCCTCGACATGGTAGGGATTGTGAATGGTGGTAAGGGACGTATTTCCCTGGAAATGTTTATTGTTTTGAGATTTTGTTGTAAAATCTATAAAGTGCAAACTATGTAAGGTCTAAAGACGAGATCGCGGACAATATTCATAATTGTTGTTATCCTTATTTATTTATTTATTTTGTCCCTGGGTGTCAGGGAGAGTGTCTAACACTCGTTGGTAAGAGAATTATCTTCAAAGGAATGTGTAGTATTTTGACTCATGATTATGTTTTCTCTTGGGAACATCTTGTGTCTAGTTGGTTGGTCTAGTGGTTTTCAAATGGAGTCTTGGAATAATTCTACGAGTATGATAGTTAGGTGGTGTAATTTAGATTTTATATTGTTTTGGCCCGTGAGCAGTTTGGAATGGTAGTTGGTTTCATCTTTGTGCAATTTGAGTAGCCTTGAGAACTAAGTTATCTTTTCCTTGCTATTGGGTGAGTTAGAATGAATTATGGATATGTCCTAGAAGAGAAATAAGATCTCTTGTTGGTTGGCCAAAGGATTGTCACTTTTGTTTTAAGTATCCCGTGAGTGGTGTTAGTCGAATCATGGTTGCATTCAGGATGGTCCCTATGAGTCACCATAATACTAGTATGGAGTTTGTGTTGTAACTCGGAGTAAATACCTTAGAAGTTGAGTTGAATTAGCTTTTAGCTTGAGGGCCATGTATAATTTGGGTGTTTAACTAGTTGTGTAGAGTCTTGCTTAGACTTAAGGTATATTTTCGAGACCATTTTGTAAACTCCACATTGGAGTGGAACCTTAATGTTGATTTGTAGCCTTGTTGATAGAAAACCTAGGTCGATGTCCAAATCGATTTTATTTTGTTTAGGTTATGGTGTAACACCCGCATCCTTTAACCCATTGGAGAGTGTATTTAATTCCCTTATTTTCTTTTTTGGGAGTCTTTGGAGTTGTTGAATGTTGGTTGTGGAGGAGTATGATCCGATTTAAACTCATTGGGTTTGTTTGTTTACACTTGTTCTTGTCAAAAAGTTCCTTGGGAACTTAGAAATTCTATTCTGGGGTCGACACCAACCTTCCTAAGGGTCGACCCTTACCTGTTAGTGAAGTTTCTGGAAGTGTTGCTAGAATTTAGGGTCGACACCAGCCTTGGTTGTGTTGACACCTGCCTCTTGTTGCTGTCCACAAGGGTCGACACCAGTCTGAGAAGGGTCGACCTTTGTATATTGCAGAATTTGGGTATTAGTTGCTGGAATATATGGTCGACCCTTCTTGTCCAAGGGTCGACACCTTGCTTGCTGCCAACATTGTTTTTTCTTGCTGAAGGGTCGACACCACCACACCAGGGATTGACCCTTGCGTGTTTATTTTCAGATTTGTAGGTCCAAATGGGCCCTACCTTTGGGGGGTTTTGGGCCTATTATTTTATTGACCTTAGGGCTACTTTTCTACTATTATAAATAGGCTCTAAACATAGTTTCATTTCACTTTTCTCCTCTTTCCTCTCTCTCAAACCATGAGTTCTCCTCTCTCTCTCTCTGTAAACTCAAGCTTTTGGCACTAAGATTTCAATATCTCTAGATTTACTCATCTAGAGTGGTGTTTTCACCATGGTTCTTTGAGAAAGGTTGTAGATCTCGTCAAGGGCTTCCTTTTGATCCGATTAGTTCGTGGCTTCGTCGCCATCAATTTTTGGGTCGTCATCTCTTGGCTTCAAGAAGTAGGGGTTTCTAGTTCTTTTTCAATACCCTCATTTATAGATAGATTTGTGGTATTTTCTTTATATAAATACAAAAGTTTATATTTTTATGCATATTGTGACGAATCATGAGATTGGGGGTTAGGGTTTGAAGAGAGTTGGGTTTATTTGTTCGGTTATGATCAGTTTAGGTGTAAAAGTAATAGAAAGGTTGGAATAAAATGTGTTTTTGTGAAAAGTTTTAATTCCTCTTAAAAACCCTAGTTTGGCTCATGAAGATGGTTAATGGTTTTGCTTCAATTAATAGTAGAATCATGAAATTAAGGTGTAAAATTACACATGTACAAGTTTAATTGAAATTTTAAAGAATTTGAGTAATTTATGTAAAAGTTACGATTGAACTCATAATGTTGATATTTTAAATTATGTTATAATATGAAACCAAACTTGGGGAAAAGAAATTCTTAATGGTAAGGATGATGCAGGAATTGTGATAAAATGATGAAGTGAATATTTAAGAATCTTATTGTATTATGTTGAATTGCATTGAGTTATGTTAAATTGTGTTAAGTCAAGGTTGGGTTAAGATGAGTGTGAGTAACAATAAATGGGAGATTGTGAAATATGATGGTGTTACGTGAAGGAGTTGTATCAAAGAAATTAATGCTAGAGATTTAATTTATAGCCTCACATAGTAATTGATAATCTATGTGTTGTGAAAATTGATTTGGAAGACTTGATAATAATATGGAAGGGTAAAGAAATAGTTTGAACCCAAGAATTATGAACACGCGAATGACTTGGTGGGTAATAGAAAAAGGTGGTGGAACATAATGTGTACTTGTTATATAAGTGGAATTTTAACTGATGGTGGATGCTTTTTGAACTAATGTGTTACGGGAATAATAGATGATGTGTTGGCTTTACCCACTAATCGCAATGACGGATGACTTGATAAAATTTATGGAATGTAATATTGTTTCGAGGTCCGTTTCCCGCCGTATTTTGAGTCGGCAAAGCGTGGCACTTGAAATAGGTTCTGCCTTCCTTCCGGAGTAGCGCCCGGTAAAGCGTGTGGTATGTTGGGATATGTAGAGGTTCCGCGTTCCTTCCGTCTTGTGACCGGTAAAGCGTGTGACTCATGGAGATGACTTGTTAATGGATTCAGTGCTTAATATGACATTATTTGGAAGAATGGAAAATGAGATGGTAATTGGATTAGAGGTTGGTGACGATAGACTCACTGGATTGCTTGTGACTATAAGGGGAAATTATGAGTTTTGTTTTGTAAATAATTGAGACATTGTGTTAAAAAGGGTTTGTTATTCTTGTGTTATGATTGAACTCTAATTGATAATGTAAATGTGGATGTGATGTAGTTGTAATATGTTGGATTATAATTGTTATTGAATATAGAAGAGATTTGGATTTCTACATTGAGGAGTTACAACAAATATGAATAGATTGGTTGGAATAGCATGTATGTAGGATGTTTTGGAGTATTGAGGAAACTTGAACTTGAGATTATGAAGTTATAATAAATGTAACTAGTAAAATGGGAGAATGGGAATAAAAAGAGGAATGTTAAGATGGGAATTTAATAAGGAATATTTTGGAATGGGTTAATAAATTTAAAATGATGTTGTTCCTTAAACATATTTGTTTTCAAAAAGGATTTATGGTTTTCTAACGAAAAGGGATAGTTTTTGATGGTCGAAGGTTTTTCCTTAAATGTTCAAATAAATTTCAAGAAAAAGATACGTTACGTATGATATTTTGAAATTACAAAATGTCACCGTACTATATGGTATCACCTTATATGCATGACCATTTCTATCTATAGGATGGTTATTGTTTTTGAACTTTGAGATTCCTACTGGGCAACTGTGCTCACCCCTCGTTGTTTCATTTTTTTTTTTACAGGAAAAAAATTCAGATTGATTGGTTGGAGGATTAGGAAGTTCATGTATCTCTTATGTGTAATCTCATTGTGCATTGATGTTTGTAATTATTTATTTGTAACTTCATAGCGGGAGCTTGACATGTATTATTATTATTATTATTATTATTATTATTATTATTATTATTATTATTATTATTATTGTTGTTGTTGTTGTTGTTGTTGTATTCATCATAAGAGAGAACATATACTATTATGATTTTGTTACTCAAGGGTAATAGATATTTGTAAAAAACAGAAAAAATGGACCTAAATTTTAGACTCTTGGTAATATTTTCGAGTAATTAAAAATTTGGGGCATGACATATGGGCTGTGGCATCACCCTAGTGTTGGTAAGGTATTGTCTGTTTTGTGACGGTTGACGGTCACTATTTTAGTTGGTGGCTGCTGCTTTTGAAGAGGTGTTGTGTCGTTTTGTTAAAGTCTCGGAGTAATGATAGTTGTTTTGGCCTTAGGATGCATTGTGCATTAGGCAATGGAAATAGTTCGTTGAAGGTGGGGTTATCGCCAATAAGCTATAGGGTCTCAGTGTTCGAACGAGTCGTTTTGGCAAAAAATCTTGTTATGCTTAAGGAATTAGATCCTTTTTTTGTTGTCATTGGGTTATCGATGTGGATAGAAGAATCACTTAATGATTTATACTAGTAAGGGTTTTTATAACCAATTATTATGCGATTGTAATGGTTTGATTCATTATCAGTGTGACTTGTTGAGACTTATGCTGTAGTCAAATTTTGTTGATGCATTGGCAAGTACCCGAGTGAGTTCGTGGGTGACTGTAAAATGTATTACATTACTTAGGTTTAATTTCGAAGACAAAATTTCTTTAAGGATGGTAGGTTGTAATCACCCATAATTTTTTTTTTTTTTTTAAATAGTCAGTGCAGAAATTAATTGAGTAATATTTGGATTGGAGTGTTGTGTAAAGTTATGTGCAAAAATGGTTCAATTTTGTAATGATTTTTTTTATAAAAAAAATATAATTTTCGATCTTAGAAATTATGACATTTTTATTATGTTGTTCTTATAAAAGTCTAGCATGTTGGATAAAAATTTCAGAATTTAATGGTGAGTATTTATTTTATGAAAATTCGCAGACTGATTGGTGTTCAGTTTAATTTATAGCAGAATTTGAAATTGAGTTTTAGGTGTTTGGACCATGATTTGAGATAAATTTGTTGGGTCTATTTTAGTATATAATTGGACCGTGTTTGGCTTATAGGTGAGTGTAGATGTGCCCGAACGTCCTGGCTCCGCGCGCGAATGGCGCGAAATCCGTTTTGTTTTTAAGCTACTACAGTTCGGACTCAATGTCGCAATTCTGAATCTGATCTCGCAAAGTGCAATACAAGACTGATAAATCACCAAAGAGTTCAAATCCGGCAAATCGTTTTGGAAAACTGATTTTTATAAAGAAATGCCAAACATGAACTGCTTTGCCAGATACAGAGTCGCCACCAAAATGTTTTGTTTTAGGAAATTTAAGAAACCCTGACTCGTGCCTAAGGCCACGTGTCCGTCATCACTAAAGTTGCCTCGATTCGGGAACTTGGGTACAAGAGGGGAAGGTCATGCAATGAGCACCCCCGCTCGCCCGATCAAAAAGATCGGCCTTTACTAAACATGATATTTTGTTTTTGAAAACACATGTGTTTTTATTCCGGTTTATTAGCTAGCTTACTACGTGATGCGCACAGCATACGAGTATAGACTAGATCGCGTAAGTTGGAACAAAACATCTCATGTTTGTTTGAAAATGATTTGAAGGTGCTACTCGCAAGTAGGCTAAGACATGGATCTGCCACCCTCAAGTGGGCTTAGAAAACATGATTTTGCCACCTCAAGTGGGCTTAAAACTCGTATTTCGATGAATTGTTCTAATTCAAGCAATCCAACCTTCATCCACAGGCATTCATGCAATTAAACACTTAAGCAGTTAGCCTCATAGTAAGCATGCTATCATGGCAATCAATAACACACATGCAGGGATGCTAAAACATAAACACTTACAGTGTACTCTGAGCCAAAACAACAACTAGTTAGTAATCAATGCATGATCCTAACTATGTTAAGATGCCTAATGCAACACATGCAAAAATGCAACTAAAATAGGCTCGGCTATTCTAAGATGGCATATGAAATGCAACTTGATAACATGCTTTTGAACATGTATTCAAGTAAATGTATTGAAATACAATGCAGTTTGTATGATGCGCCGAGCCCGGTGCATGCAAGACAAATGAATGGATACACGCATGCAAACATAAGGATGCTAATCGAAACATGCCCTAAAACTAACCATCGAAAACAGTTAAGTAAAAGGAAGAAAGACGTGGGGTTGGAAGACATTCACACACGCACGCACACTTATTACAACAATACGCCCTCTCGACGGAGGGTCCGAATGAATCAACTAACTAGCTACGCCAAGCTAATTAATTACAAACCAAAATTAACTAACTAACAAGCTAATTAATTGTTACATAACCAAATCGAAACAAATAACTATTCTAAGTTATCAAAAGCACTGAAATGGCCTCGTGACGAGGGATGCATGCGTGCTTGGTCGGCTTCGCTCGGAAATCCACTACCGTGCCTTATGTTGCCTCTGTTTGCACTGTTTTGGGCTTCTGAAAACTGTTCCAACTTCTAAGATGATTCTGATCCACCTTATGGACATGCTGAGGGGTGGTCGGCCAAGAGGGATGGCCATCGGCCAGAGTTTATGGCTATCAGCCAATTTGATAGTCGATCAGCAGACATTGGTGGCCGGTCGGCAGCTTTTGTGGTCGGTCGGCCACTTCTTCCTGCAATTTCTCCCTTTTGCTGCAACAGAGCACAAACAGAGGCATGGCAATGTATTTGTAAGGAATGTGTGCACAACCACCCTCCCTATCATTTCTTAAGCTCAAGGGAGTGCGGCACTCGACCCTCGGGCCATCAATTACGCATCTCAATGCATGATGGCCGAGAAGCCAAATTGCACAATTCAATGTAAAATGAATGCACAAATAAACACATAAAGCCTTGAACTCTATCATGTATGATCAAGAGTGTCGGCGACCAAGAATTGAGGCATGTTTCATCACTTCAAGTGTGAAACGTCTCTCGTTTCTCGTGTTTGGACTAACACCCTATCCAAACAACAATGCAACAAATAACATGGCATACACAATGCAATGCAATGCAACATCAAGCATGCAAACATGCAATGCAACTCAAGCATGCAAACATGCAATACAACAAAACAAGCATGCAAACAACATGCAAGGGACAAATATGCTAATCATAATGCAATGCAACACAAGCATGCAAACAACATGCTATCCTACCAATGCTAATGGCATGCATACTCAACGCAAAGCAACATAAGCATGCAAACAACATGTAAACAAACATGCCCAATGGACATAAACCGAATATAGACGGACCTCAGCCATGCCCAAATCAGTGGCCATAATGCTAAAATGATGGCATGAAATGCAAGGTAAATACATGCACATGCAATGGCCCATCAACTAGGCCTAAGAGCACAACTCTCAAGAGTGCTCAAGGAGTGAAAAAAGTGGAAGTGTAACAACACTATAAGCTCTGAAATCAAGTATGAAATGGTGCCAAATCACTCAAACAACACAAGTATGGCATGCTAGGGTCCTTAAAGCATAAAGCTACCAAAGAGGACTACACAAGAGGCATGCAATACATGGCATAAATGAATGAACCAAACATGGACAGAGCTCAAATAGGTCAAGACAATGACCAAAATATGCTAAGATGGGATCTCAAAGGCCTAAGCATGCATGCATACATATTGGTCCATAAGCTAGGCAACAATGCACAACCCTTAGAGGCACTCAAAGGGTGAATGAAGTGAGAACGTGGCAATGCTACATGCTCTGAAATAACATAATAAATGATGCCAAATCATGTACATGTCACAAATGAAGCATGCTATGGTACTCAAAACTCAAAGCTAGCAAGGCCAATTGCACTACAGCTATGCAATATAAGAACCGTATGGAAAGTACAACCCAAAATAGTCCTAAAGCATGCTAAAATGATACTAAAACATGCATGGACCAAAGCTAAAACAAGCTAGCATGAAGGGCATAAGGCATGATGTATGCAAGGCCAAAAGGGAAGATTACACTACACTTACCAAGACCAAGCATGAGACGGCTTCGCCAACAAAAATCAGAGTTATATCATGGCAAAATAACCCCAAATACACACTGAAATGATAGCTCGCAAGCTTAGGCATGATGGCATACACAATGACTCATGTTTAAGGTATAAAGCACAAACTCTCCAATGCATGGAAAGAGTGACAAATGTGAGTGCAGGACCATGAAAAATGCACTGAAATCTCATATGAAATGATGCCAAATCATGAAAATAGTCCAAGCAATGTATGCTAGTAGACTCAATACACAAAGCTAATGAGCTAGATTAAACTATGGCTACATAAAGCAATGCATGCATGACCAAAAACAACATAAATCAAACCTAGAGCATGCTAAAACATGACCAAAAGCTTCTCAGAGTTAAGCCAAAATCATGCTAGAAAGATGGTCCAAAGCATGATGCATGTTAGGCCAATGAATGGAATTGCACTACAAGTGCAAGGGACATGCAAGGGGCTATCAAACCAACCCAAAATAGAGTTATGGCATGCTAAAACAACACCAAAAGCAAGCTGAGATGGAGCCAAAACATGCTAGAAAGACATGCTACTTCATAAGGCACACAAAGCTAGTTTGCAAATTTTACACTACAAGTGTATAAAACATGCAGCCAATGATCAAACAAGCCAAAAACAGTGTTATGGCAGGTCTAAGAAGTCACAAAAATGAGCCTAAACAAAGTCATAAAGAAGTAAAAACACATGCTCATTTGGTTGGCCATCACCACTAGCAAGCAAGACAAGAGGAGAGGGGACCACCCTCTCCTATTTGGGCCCTCAAAATAGGGTTTTTACCACTGGAAATCCTCTGGATTTCAGTGGTTAAAAGGCCACGAAAAGTTTCTTTGAAAGGCCTTAGAAGATGGCTCAAAAGTTATACAAGCTAAGGAACAAAAGGGAGAGACAACCCCCTAACACAAAATAGGCCTAAACCATCATTTTTAGGACTGAAAAACAGATTTTTATTTAGTTCAAAACCAAGCCAAAAATAGTTTGCAAAGGTGGTAAAACAAGCATGCAAAGCAAAAGTAAAAGGGGTGAGTGGTTACCTTTGGAGCACAGCAGCAAAAACAGCCACTTTTCTTGAGCCAAAACCACCTTTTGGAGCTCAAACCAAGTTCCAAGGGACCTTAGCCCAATGGTGATCAAGTCTTCTTAAGGATTGATAGGTTGAAGATGGTTGTATGCAAGTCTTCAAGCACAAAATCCTTAGAGAGAGTGAAATCTAGAGAGAGTTTCTAGAGAGAGAGGCTCCCAAAACTTTGGCCAAAATTATTCTAATCTATCCCCCCCATGCTCTAACCCTTGAATATGAGATATAAGGCTTCATTATATAGCAAAATATCAAGCTTGGTCGAAAATATCTGAGCTAGGACAGGTGGCACAAGCTGGAAACAGCTGGAGGAGAAATATCTGCCAATTCTGGGCTTTTTGGACATTTTTGGCCGATCGGCCAACATTGGTGGCCAATAAGGTTCACTTTTGGCCGACCTATAGCTGCTGAGGTCAAATTGTGGCCGATGCACTTCCATAGAGGCCGATGGCAAAAATCAATCCTGGTCCCTGACTTGAAGAAAGCCTAACTCCTTCATCTAAACTCCTTTTCAGGTCATTCTTAAGCCTAAATTGTATCCCCGGAAGTCTTCTTTTCAATTATGAAAGCATCATCTCAAAATTCCATGTGTGCTAAGAGATATCCCTCTTTCAGTGAAGGCTGCTCAGTTTCGGTCCAACCGGAATGATGCCCAACTTCAACCAATCATATCTCTCCCATCCGAAGTCGGCTTTAGGAGATTCTTAAGTGAAAAAAGAAGCCCCGGAAGTAAGATTTCCAAAGGTGGTGGCCTCATAGATGAAATCCAAGTATTCAAAAGGATAGGCCTGATTTAGCGAGGGTTGCTCGACTCTCTCTTAGCGATTCATGCCTATCTTCTTCTCCAACTTGGTTTTTTCCCTCTTCTCCTCTTTTCTTCAACTCCAAACCCCTAAACAAGGTGTTTTGAAAGATTTTTAATTGATTTCATCTCTCTTTCATTCATTTCCACTTTGTCCTTGCTCAGTTTACCGAAAAGCGCAATATTTAATGAAATACGAGCCTCAGAACATCGTAGGAACTTTATTTCAAAAAATATTTTGAAAGAGAGGGTTTTAAGGTCTAAAAACCATCCAAAATAGCTTTGGTCCAAAATGGGGTGTGAGGTTAGGATTTAACTTTCCTTTTGCCGAAGAAATCGAACATTTGCCCTGCACACCTTTCATCACCAAATAAACCATCAGTAGCGCCCAAGTCTTAAGAGCGGTCAAAAATGGGGTGTCTACAGTGAGACCCATGACTTAGATTTAATTTAATTTGAATTTGTTTATGACTCATGTTTAATTATTTGGTAATTTAATTTGAATTTGTTTATGACTCATGTTTAATTATTTAGTCATTTTTAATTATATAATTGGTAAGTTATTATTATTTATTATATGGGATTATAATAAATATTTGAAAGTTGAATTTATAGTATGTACCTGTAGACACCCCATTTTTGACCGACCTTAAGACTCAGACATCATCGATTGAGCGCTCGGTGATTATACATGTTGTGCTCGTTCTGAGGTTTCGGAGTTTTCGGCTGAATGCCTTGCCTCCGGGCCTCTGAACCCTTTGTGCTTTGGCTCGGTTTGTGGACCAAGCCTTGTTTCTCTTCCCTAGAGGGAGGGAGTGGTCTGTAGACCACCTCTTTGTGGTCGTAGACCACTTTTCGTGGTCATAGACCACTTTTCTGACTTGGAGACTAGTTTCCGGTTTTCGGAGTCTTCGGCCGCGCGCCTTGTCTCGGGACCGCTTAACATTCTCCGTTTGGCTTGGTTTTTGAACCATGCCTTGTTGCCTCTGCCTAGAGGGACACTGCGGTCCGGGAGACCACTTTTGTGGTCGTAGACCACTTTTGGTGCTCGTAGACTAGTTTTCGAGGCTTCCAGCTGCGCGCTTTACCTCCCGAGCTTTCATCTTGCATCCTTTTTGGTTTGTTTTTTGCACAAACCTTGTTTTCCTTGTTTGGAAGGTGGTACAAGGGTGGGAGACCAGTTTTTTCCCTTGGAGACCACTTTTCTTCCCGCCAGCCAGTTTTCTGGTCGGCTAACTGGTTTGCTTGGTCTTTGGACCACCTTTTCTAGTTAACCACCACACCACCACCTTGCTTTCAGTGTGTAGACCACCTTTGTCCTGTGGCCGACCACTTTTTCTTCTGGCCAACCACTTCCACTGGTCGGCCGACCAGTAGAAGTAGCTGGCCGACCACTTTAACTGGTCGGCCACTTTCCAGCTCATTCCTAGCGATATTTTCTTTACAACTGTAACAGCTGGAGGGCATAGAAGCCATCCTCCATACACGTGTATGGAGGGATGGCTTTAAGCCCTTAGCTTCCTCAAGAAGCTTAGCTTTTGGTTCTCTATAAGAGGGAGGCTCCCCCTCCCTCCTCCAGGTTCAGAAAAATTGCCTTGAGAGTTATACATACACCTTTGTATCTATCTTGCTCTTGTTCTTCATTTTTGTGTTCAAAAGTGCATATTCTTCACACTTTAACACACAAACACACACTTAAACACCATACTCTTGGAGCTAAGGTCCTTTGAGGTTGGTTTTGGAGTTCTTGGACTCGTTTGAGCTCAAAGAAGCTGTTGGAGTTGTAGCTTTGAAGGTGGTCTTCAAGGGTGAGCTTTTAATCTTTTAAACCCCCATTTTTTGGTTAAGCTTTTAGCCCTACTTGCATATTGTTTTAGGCTTAACTTTAAACTATAAAAAGTTCTATTTTTTAGTCCTTGTGATGTTTGTTTAAGGTCACTTTTGTGTTGGGGGTGATCTACCCCCTCTTAGGCCTTGTTAGGCCTTGTTTTGAACCATCCTTTTAAGCTATTGGGATCACCTTATTTTGGCCTTCTCACCACTGAAATCCAGAGGATTTTCAATGGTGGAAATGGTGTTTTGAGGTCCCAAATAGGAGAGGGTCATCCCCTCTCCTTGTGTCTTGAATACTTGCTTTATATGCCTCATGATTGAGCATGTTTGTTAAGCTTTTGTTGGGCATATATTAGCATGTCTTTGGGGTTATTTCAGCATGTCATACCACTATTTTGGTTTGGTTTTGTCACCTCAAGCATGCCTTGTACACTTGTAGTGTAAATCTTGCAAATTAGTCTTGTGCGCTTCATGAAGTAGCATGTCATTCTAGCTTGTTTTGAGTCTATCTCAGCATGTTCTTAGT
Organism: Camellia granthamiana; assembly: GCA_036172215.1. Lineage (NCBI taxonomy): Eukaryota > Viridiplantae > Streptophyta > Magnoliopsida > Ericales > Theaceae > Camellia > Camellia granthamiana. The sequence continues at coordinate 38,497,809 of CM069911.1, read as the reverse complement.
GTTTTTTTGTCATGTCATACCTCTGTTAAGGCTTGGTTTGGTTGGCACTTGCGTGCTCCATGTACTTGTAGTGCAATTCCATGAATTAGCCTAAGGTGTATCATGCTTTAACATGTCATTCTAGCATGCTTTTGGCTTAACTTTAAGAAGCTTTTGTCCATGTTTTAGCATGCTTAAGCTCTGATTTGTGTTGTTTTGGTCATGCATGCCATGCTTTGTATAGCTATAATGCATTCTAGCTTGTCAGCTTTGTGCATTGAGTCCACTAGCATGCATTGCTTGGCCTATTTGAATGATTTGGCATCATTTGTTATGTGATTTCAGTCCATGTTTCATGGTCATACACTCACATCTTTCACTTATTCAATGCGTTGGAGGGTTGGTCCTTTATGCCTTAAACATGGGTCATTGTGTATGCCTTCATGCCTAAGCTTGCGAGCTATCATTTCAGTGTGTTTTTTGGATTATTTTGCTATGATATAACTCTAATTTTTGTTGGCGAAGCCATCTCATGCTTGGTCGTAATAGGTGTAGTGCAATCCTCCCTTTTGGCCTTGCCTATTCAATGCATTATGCCCTTCATGCTAGCTTATTTTGGCTTCCTTCCATACATGTTTTAGACTCATTTTGACATGTTCTAGGACTATTTTGGATTGCCTCGACCATATGCTTCATGTTTTGCATGGTTGTAGTACAAATGCATATGTTAGCTTCAAGCTTTGGGTACCATAGCATGGTTCATTTGTGTTGTGTACATGATTTGGCATCATTTCACATGACATTTTAGAGCATGTAGCATTGCCATGTTCTCACTTCATTCACTCTTTAAGTGCCTTTAAGTGTTATGCATTGTTGCCTTGTTTATAACCTAGTGTGCATGCATGTTTGCCTAAGCTCTTGAGCTCCATTTTAGCATGTTCTTGACCCTTAACTTGGCATAGTTAAGCTCTGTCCAGAGCTGGTTTAATGGTTAAAGCTTAGTATTACATGTCTCTTTTGTAATCCTCTTTTCTAGCTTTATGCTTTAAGGACCCTAGCATGCCATGTTTGTGTTGATTGAGTGATTTGGCATCATTTTATACCTTATTTCAGAGCATATAGTGTTGTTACACTTCCATGTTTATCATTTCTTGAGCACTCTTGAGAGTTGTGCTCTTGGGCCTAGTTAATAGGCCAATGCATGTGCATGCTTTGTTTTGCATTTCATGCCTTTATTTTAGCATTATGGCCACTGATTTGGGCATGACTGAGGTCTGTCCCTTTTTGGTTTAAGTCCATTGAGCATGTTTGCTTTCATGTTATTTGCATGCTTACATTGCGTCATGTTGTTACATGCTTATGTTGCTTCACATGTCATTAGCTTTGTTAAGTTGATCCTGTCACATTGTATTGAGTATGCCATCTTACATTGCATTGTGTATGCCATGTTATTTGTTGCATTTTGTTTGGAATAGGTATTAGTCCAAACACGAGGAACGAGGGACGTTTCATACTTGAAGTGATGAAACGTGCCTTAATTCTCGGTCGCCGACGCTCTTGATCAGACATGATAGAATTCTAGGCTTTATGTGTTTATGTGTGCATTCATTTCACATTGATTTGTGCAATTTGGCTTCTCGGCCATCATGCATCGAGATGCGTGATTGGTGGCTCGAGGGTCCAGAACCACACTCATTTGAGCTTATGAAATGATAGGGAGGGTGGTTGCACACACATATCTTGCAAATACATTGCCATACCCTTTCTTGCTCTCTGTTGCAGCAAACTGGAGAAATGCAACAACAACTGGTCGGCCAGCCAGAAAAACTAGCTGGCCGACCACTTTTTCTGGTCTGCAACAAAGATAGGTGGTCGGCCAGTGGCTGGTGACACCCCTAGGTGGTCGACCACCCTCCCACAGGTCTCCAAGGTGAGTTGGAAGCCTTCTGGAGCTTGGTGCAAGGTTCTGAGAACAATTGAAAACAGAGGCAAGTTGGGGCATCGCGACGGATTTCCGAATGAGGCGACCGAGCATGCAGACACTCTTCTCCCTCTGAGGAGCTTGCTTTACTGTTTTACTTAGCTAATTTCCTTAGCTAGTTTATGCTTTGGTCTGTACTTAAGTAGTTAATGCGTTTAGCTGCTTATTTGTGTTGTAATAGCTTAATTAGTTAACTAGGATTAGTTAATTAATTTGTGTTGTCATAATTAGTTTAATTAGTTTAGATTAGCTAGTTAGTTTCTTATTCAGACCCTCCATCGAGAGGGCCAATTGTTGTAATAAGCATGCGTGTGTGCGATGCCTGTCTTCCAACCTCCATTTCTTTCTCCCTTTTACTTAACCGCTTACGATGGCTAGTTTTAGGGCATGTTTCGATTAGCATACCTTATGCTCGCATGCATGCATCCATTCATCTGTCTTGCATGCACCGGGCTCGGCGCATCATAGTAACCGCATTGTACTTTCAATACATTTACTTGAATACGTATTCAACAGCATGTTATCAAGTTGCATTTCACATGACATCTTAGAATAGCCGTGCCTATTTTAGATGCATTTTCGCATGTGTTGCATTAGCCATCTTAACATGAACTAGGATCATGCATGATTTCTAACTAGTTCTTTGTTTTGGCTCGGAGTACACTGTGAGTGTTTACGCTTTAGCATACTGCATGTGTGTTATTGACTGCCATGTATAGCATGCTTGCCATGAGGCTAACTGCTTATTTGATATAGCTGCCTGAATGCCTGTGGGTGAAGGTTGGATTACTTGAATTGGAACAATTCATCAAATCCCTGTTTTAGCCTATTTGCAAGTAACAAAACTTCAAACTATTTTCACAAACGAATATGCAATGTTTTGTTCCAACTTAGGCGATCTAGTCTATACTTGTATGCTGTGCGCATCACACAGTAATTCTAGGTTAATAACCGGAATAAGAACACGTGTGTTTTCAAAAACAACATATCATGTTAGTAAAGGCCGATCTTTTGATCGGGCGAGCGGGGGTGCTCATTGTATAACCTTCCCCTCTCGTAACCAAGTTCCCAAGCCGAGGCAACTTTGGTGATGACGGACACGTGGCCTTAGGCACGAGTCAGGGTTTCCTAAATTTCCCTAAAATAAAATATTTAGGTGGCGACTCTATATCTGGCAAAGCAATCCATGTTTGCGCTTCTTTATTAAAATTAGTTTTCCAAAACGATTTGCCGGATTTGGACTCTTTGGTGATTTATCAATCTTACATTGCACTTTGTAAGATCAGATTAAGAACCGTGACATTGAGTCCGAACTTGTAGTAGCTAGAGAGCAAACCGAATTCGCGCCCTCGCGCGCGGAGCTCGGAGAGTTCTTGGGGTAGTCTACAGTACCATACGGTAAAAAATTACATATTTTGTAAGGAATGAAATGTGTAGATATTTAGTAGTGAGCAAAATATTACATTTTGTGGTGTATAAAAATATTATATTTTATGATAAGAAAAATTATATCATTTTATAATTTACGTTATAAAATTTTAAGATATTACAAAAATTATTTTTTAGAAATTCTTGGGAAAGCAAACCCACGTGGGATTGCCTCCCCCCTTTTTGCTTGCCCATCATTTCCTTTTCTTTCATTTCATCTTGGTTTTGAGCAGAGAGCTTTGGCTCTCTCTCTCTCTCTCTCTCTCTCTGGCCTCTATTGTTGGCTCAACATTTGAGCTTAGAGTGAGAGTCTTTAAAGTGAGATTTTGCAATAGAGTTGTAAATGAAAATTAGAAAGCTCGTCGTACTCTTCACAATGGTAGTCTCAGATTCATGATCGGGCAATGTTTGCTTTTTCGGATTTACTTTTCTTTATATTTTGAGGTACGAACTTTCTTCATATTATTATTTTAAAGCTATGTTAGAAATATTTTGAGAAAATATATCATTATAGGAGGTATTGCATATATATTTCTCAGATTTTTTGTTTAGATAATTTTTGGAAGAAAATTATGTGAAATGTTGAGAACATTAGTATGTTGAGATTAAATTGGGAAAATCATCTTGTGTTGATAATTTTGGTTAAAAATCCTAAAACAAATTTAATAGTTGTATGCTTGGTATCTACATCAGGTTATGATTAAATACTTTATTTGAGAAAAATAATGTTGAAATATTATCTCATCTTTGATTTTGGAATTTATTTTTGAGAAAAATAAATTGATATTTATGAATATTGTATAAATTGTTAAGTTGGGATTATAGAGTTATTTTGGGATTAAAAACTCTACAAGTGTTATATTCTTGATATTTTATGAAGGGTGATGGGTTGATGGTTTAGTTTTTGTTCATTTTTGCAAAAATGAAAGTACGAAATGAGAACTTTTGAACTCTCAATCTTAAAAGTGTACTCTTGGGCATATTTCAAAAATTTTGATGTAAATATCATATTGATTAGTTAAATTTAGAAAGGTTGTGAAAATTGTTATTTGAAGAGAATTTGGGAAAGATTAGCTATTTGAGTAGCTTAGCATGAAATATGATTATGTTTGAAAGATGAGACAGGTTAAGTTATGTTTGGTATTATTTCTTTTGGAAAAATGGGAATATAATAAAATTACTAATTTAGTGGATTAGTTTAGTTAAAAGTTTATATCCTTTATGGTTAAAAGTGTGTTATTGAGATTATACCATAACTTCTAATATAGTAGGATGGAAATTTTAATATTTCATAAGTATGAGATTTTAGAGAAAATAAGTGAGATGAAGTTGTTTGATGTGAAACAAAGTTGAACTAAGATTATTAGTTAAGTTAAGGTGACTTAGTATTGGGTTCCTACTTTTACTAGTTAAGTAATGTTATTATAATAATTTCGTACTTCAAATTCTTATGAGATATTTGAATTGTTTGGCGGTTTTTTGACAAGAAAAGAAAAGAATGTGACTTTAGCTTGTTTGGAGCAAATGGATGAATTGGATTAAAACAAGAATGAGTTATCAAAACTTTTATTTATTTATTATTTTCCTTGGTTTAATTTGATGGGGTTGATGTTGATAATTGAAAAGTGAACACTCGTGTTATTTTTTATAATTATAGTCAAGAGAAGATTTTGATATAATTGATTAAGTATTGGAATATTCACTTATGCTTATTGAGAATTATGATTGAACTTGAAGATCCTGAGATTTTACTTGTATGAGAAAAATGGGAATTTGATTCTATTTAATGTTTGGGATGGGAATGAGTTTTGGAAAGATTGTAATTACATTTCATTGATAAAGTATGTGAGTTAGAAATTGATGAAACCTTGAACTCGTTTTGGTGTTATATGTTATTGCTATTGATGAACCTATTGTTTAGAAGTTTTGGTTTTGGTAACCAGTAGAGGATTACCATGTTGTTATTAAATGAGGAGATTCTTGGAAAGATAATAAAATGTTTGATTCTGGAAGTTTGTTTTATATAAAGAATATTGTTGAAGTATCTTGAAAAGGATATTGTTGAATTGTCTTGAAAATACTAAGTTGGAAGTTGTTGATTTACATGTGGTAAATACATGAACATTAACATTATTATATTATCTCTTGGGATTGTATCATGATATTACATTGATAGAGATATGGAAATTGATCACAATGGAGCATTGTGTAGTGGAATTGGAATTGAAACTGAAACTATTCTAATGCATTGTTACATATTGTATTGCCATTCCATTTCATTGTTATAATGGATTTCGAATTGCAATTGAAAACTATTGTTTTGAAAAATGAATTGTTTTTGTGAAACAAGATCATTTTGATTTATTTTGAGTAAATACATTGGTAAGTCCGGAAAGGGGGTGTAATTTGATATTGGTTAAGTTAGCCTAAGTGTCCATAGTGAAAGACCGAAATACGCGCGGAGGAGGTACTACGTAACTTCCGGTGAAAGACCGATAAAGTGGGGATTTGGTAGTGTTTGATATGCCTACTTGCAGATACCAGTTTAGCGATTACCTGAGTCGTATTTAGCACCTTAAAATTTTATTAAAATTGTTGGATTAATGTGTTTTCAAATTGGCATTGTGCACAAGATTTTCAAAAAGTAAGAAAAATATTTTGAGCATGACATGGTATACGCATTCATCTCATAAGATTGTATAAAATGTATTTGATGCTTTGTTGATGTCATTATGAATTGTTTAATTATTTGATTCAATTGACAGTGGGGTAATTGAATAAATTGAAAGGCAGGTCATGTTGCTATTAAGGCATGCTTATTTATTTAAGTTAACTAGTTGTGGTTAATTAAAATAAATTGGATTTAAGATATTATATAATAAAATCATATAGTTTTCACATGATATGATTTCACGTATATGTATGAGTATCTTTGTACCCACATATCTTCTAATATTATAATATGAGATTGTTTGGTAAGCTAGTGGTTGCTCATCCCCTACCTGTACATGTGTGCAGGGAATGTTTTCAGATTTGAGGATCAAATAATTTTGCATCGTTGTATAGTGGTGATAAGCCGTAGTACTTTTTAATTGTTTCTTTGGCTGAGTTCCTGCTTTGTAAAGGGCAACGCTCTCTTATTTATTGTAAGCCTTAGGGCATTTATTTTATTTGTATGTAAATAACATTGTTGTATAACGAGAGGAAACATGTATATTTAATCATTCATCATTTCATCAAATGATGAATTGTCATTTATAAATGAACTTAACTAATGAATATTGGTAATGTTATCTAAGTAATAAAATACGGGACGTGACAATAGACAAAAAATATAATTACTATATTTAACATCCCCTCTCAAATTCAAGTAGGGATACTAACTTGAGTTTGGAGAGAGAAACTAAAACATGAAATAAAACTAAAAATAAAATAAAATATGGATAGATTCGAGGCAAATAGATTGCAAAGTTCAGATGGAAGCACATGAACGCTTGAGATAGATCAAAGACCAGAGCTAATGTTGGGAGACACTTTATGGTCATGTTGGACTGTTGTAGGAATAGGACCGAAGCTAACAAAGCTAATGTATCCGGTGCTGTTATCTCTACCCCATTAATGCTTAGTCCTCGCTTAGAATTCGTAGTAATCACAAATTTTCTATTTGGAACTAGTGTTCTTAATGATGATTTCTCAAGCAATGAAGCCAATTTTGTGACACCTGAACGTTTAATTAAATACCACATATATATTTATAGTTATATATAATTGTGGGTGTATGTGATAATATATTATTAAAATAATAAATAAATACTAATAATAATAGTGGGTGTGATAGTAAAATAAATAATTAACTTTCTGTTGGTATACGATAAAGTATAATTTAATTAGGAATTAATTTGTTTATATAGTTATATTAGAAAACTAAGCTAAAGTGTAATTATCACAAATATTCATTAAGATAAGTATAAATCCATGGTGATTTATGATCAAATCTGAGGAGGATTTGAGTTGTGCCACGTGTTGGCCTCAAGGTGCTTTTGCCTCCCTATAAATAGGGAGGCTTTGATCAAGATCTGTGGAAAGAAAAGGAAAAAAAAAAAGAAAAAGAAAAGGAGAGGCACGTAAGTTACTAGAAGTGAGAACTTATAGTAGAAAGGTTGTGATAGTGGAGTAAAGCTAAGGGTCAATATTAAGGTGAGTTATATTATACCTTGAGTCACCATAATATATTTTACGTATGTTTTGACTTAGCATAATTTATTTTATACAAGTTATATTTTATGAGTTACATTAATACAAGTTATATTATACGATTTATATTAATACAAGTTATATTAATATTTCAATTACGGGGATTAATTTCTGAACTCTATTTGTTAAAAATGAAACCCATGGATATGTTCGTTTAAATTTTAAAGAATATTTGACTATAACCTTATAAACAATTATGTTTTGTAAGTACCACCACGGGAGTCCTATACCTTGGGGGACTTAAATAACCATTGGCCTCTATCTGGCCACTTTGTAGTCCTCAGTTTGTCATGGATCCATTAACTTCTGTTTTGAATGTCACTCCTGTAACCTTTGTTCTGTTCTGTACCGTGATTATGGTTATTTATTTATATAATTTCTGTATTTCAGTTTCTGCAACTAAATGATTTATTTACCAAATTAAGTTATGTAAATGTTTTGGCTTAACTAACTATCTATGATTATTTTGTAATCCCTATACTCTTGACATAATATTTCTCACTCTGCCGTGTGCTTATAACTGTTACCCTTTCAAGTGATGAGATATAAGGAGGACCCATAACCTTGTGTAGTGGAACTTATGCAAGAAATTGATACAAATCTGTTAATTTGTTTTTCTTTTCTTTTCTTCCTGTCGTTTTTTTTTCTGATAGCCGGTCACTGCATAATAAAATAATAAAATTCTATGGATGTACTCTTTTTTTTTAGTAGAATGAAATAACTTTCTGTTTAATTATTTTTATTTCTGTTTGCCTCCGCTTACGCAGTTTAATAAGTTAGTAAGTTGCAATTCTAACTCTACGCCCCTGCGGTTGGGTCGTGACAAATTCCAAGAAAGTAAACCTCTCAATCACCATATGAAACCTCACAATCCTATCCAACAAAGGCCATGAAGATGCCACAAAAATGAATTCTGGTGGAGTGAAAATTGTCACTGAATTCAAACCCGAGTGATCATGAAGAATCGCATCAAGAACAGAGTGCAATCCAATCGCAAAAGACACGAATCCATTTGAGCTCAGCAATCGAACCATGTGTGTCCATTCGACCATGTTCTTGGATTCACTAGAATTCTTGGATTCACAAACGGGTGGCTGAGTGATTTCCCAATCTCATCAAAGCCTAATAATGAAGAGAAAGGGGCAAGAACACCGTGGATTGAAACGGGTCTTTTAAGAAACAAACCAGGATAAGAAATCAACACATCGTTGATCTCAATCGTGCCTTGTTTGAGATCAATCTTCGTGATCACGATGTTCTTTTGGTGAACAATTGTGGTTAAGCAAGTGCCTTTGGGCTTCTTTAGGAGCTCATGAATGGGAAGCTTGGAAAGAGAAGTGTGGTATTTGATGAGTTGTTTCAAAATGTTTGGATGAACAAAGGCTTTGGAGATGGCGGTGTCTAGGATCGCAAAGATGGTTGATTGGGGCAATGAGAGGAAGATTTCGGGTAGATTTGGAGGAGAGTGGCTATGGCGTTGAAGCTGTGGTGTCGTAGAGCACAAGAGGCGTTAAAGAAGAGGTGGTGTGGAATGATGGTTTGGTTCAATGGGATTGAATTTGTTACAATAGTAAAGAGAGAGAGAGAGGAAATAATATATATTATATTCAACAAATTATGATCCTATGTAATAGAAGGCCTGTATATATAGGCTGAGAAAAAGTATCCTAAAAGAAACCTAACTATGACAATACAAATATATCTAGGAAATCATTACACAATATAGCTAGGAATATATATCATATATACATCAACATCATCCATCAAACTCAAGGAGGATAAATATCTTGAGTTTGAAAAGAGAAACTAAAACATGAAATAAAACTTTTAAATAAAATGAAAGACAAATAGATTGCAAAATCTGAATGGGAGCGCAAGGGCGCTTGAGATATATCAAAGGTTGGAGCTAATACGGGGAGACAGTTTATGGTCGTGTCGGATTGTTATAGGAACTGGCCAAAACTAATGCTAGGACAATTTAAGGTCATGCTAGACCGTTGTAGGAACTGACTGGAATCAATATCGAAACAGTTTACAAGGTTACATCAAACCATTGCAGAGACTGGATGTTGAACCAGCAAATGTGACACACACATAACTTATGACGTAGTACTGAATGATGATGGCAACAGATGACTTTGTGCGCCAGGGGGCAACTTATGAGAAAGTGCACCAAGGGGGCAACTTAGGTGGTCCGCCAAAGGGCAACTTAGATGATGTGCCACATGGGGCAACTTGGGTTGTTCGCCACAAGCGGCGGCTTAGAGAGTGCGCCAATGGGGTGGCTTAGAGAGTGCGCCACAAGGGGCGGCTTAGGTAATGCGCTAATGGGGCAGCTTAGAGAGTGTGCCAAAGGACGCGGCTTAAGGAGTGCGCCAAGGGGGTGTTTTGGGTGGTTTGTATGGTGTATAACCATACTCACCACAATATAGATATAATACCCCCCTCAAACTCAAATAGGTTTGAAGATAGAAACCTATTTGAGGTTGAAGCAGAAGGAAAAACAGAGTGGAGTAGAAAAACACACACACACACACAAAAAAAAAGAAAAAGAACGAGGATTGCGAGTAATAAATAAATAAACATATACATATATGTGATAGAGATATTTGGAGTAAGAATAAATTAGCAGATAGAGGAAGTTATCACCATGAAGCAATACTGAAAGGAAAATATAGCAACAGAATGGTTTGACGTCCGGCAGACGGCCAAGGCAAAGCTACTACCCGCCGGTGAAGTGAAATTACTAAGTATGTAATCTAACTTTGATACCATGTTATAATAGTAGGGAGAGGGAGAGAGAGAGAGAGAGAGAGAGAGAGGAAATAATATATATTATATTCAATAAATTATGATCCTATACAATAGAAGGCCTGTATATATAGGCTGAGAAAGAGTATCCTATAATAAACTTAACTATGACAATATAAATATATTTAGGAAATCAATATCTAATATATCTAGAAATATATATCATATATACATTAACAGAATTGTTGGGAGTTAAATGGATTGATGCAAAGATTGCCATGATTGTAAGGACCACTGCCATGGCGAAGTAGAATGGGCAGTGCCACCAATTTGAACATGAAGTGGCCATTGATGTTGGAGAGAGAGAGAGAGAGAACAGAGCAAGAGAGAATTCCAGAATTGTGGTCTTGGAAGTTTATTCAGTTTTCTTGGGAGGTTGGGCTTTTGTCCAGGACAGGATGGGCTGGGCTTGTACATGATTTCTAAGACCAATACAAAAAATAAAAAACTTTTAGGCCAAGGCTTTGAGTTGTGAGATCTGTTTTAAGGTCCCACCTAACCCACTTCAATATGGTGCACTGAATTTCCCTCGACTAGTTCAATAAAAACTGTAAGAATTATGAGATAGTATCTTCTCAAGGGAGGTACATGAGTTTGAGTCGTACAACTTTATCTTCTCTATTCCTCTCCAGCCCATTGTAATATAATAAATAAATGAAAACCGTGCGTGTGAAACATCTAAAACAATGTTTATTATTCAACCATTTTTCACATGACAACTAGTTTCAATGTTGAATTCCTTTCATAGCAATTGCTTATGTCCTGAAATTTCATAAGTTACATTTGTATTTGGAATTCCCCATCGAAGGCCACAAATAACACCCATCCAATATTTAAACTTAAACCTTTTTCACAATGGAAATTGTTTTGTTGATTATATATATATATACAAATTTTGTCACCAAAATGATGTAGTTGGTTTTGACATTTTCGTTATTAAATGTCAACTTAATAGGCACATTATTTTAAAATGATAAATTTAATTACTGCCATATCATTCTGTAAATAAATTATATATACACTTTCTACTAGTATATTACTAATATTTCACAAATAATTTCTTATTGATTGATACTAAAGAATATTTATCTAAACTCAGGATTTTTTGTAACTTGTCTTTTCGTCGATGTATATCATATCGGCAATCTCCTTATGGATTTTGAGGCTATTAAACATCATTTTTTTTGTATCCAACAAAAATATTTCAAAATTTAAATTTGTAAACCAAATTTATTATGTATGTGGTTCACAACACACTTAGTTTGAAATTTCATAAGATATTATTCTAAATACTTTTTCTAGTAAATTACTTAATCAAACTCCATCTTGGCTATGACAATGACCCTCATAAACATCCCATTTTAATGCACATGGAATGCATAATACAATCCTCAGCCAACCTCAACAAAAGAAGTCCTCTCATTACATACATACAAAATAATTGATTTGGAATAAGTGATTTAGAAAGAGTTGTTTGGTGGAGCAATGGACATAACAACAATAGTTGACTAGCTAATGTTGACAGCAAAACTTAAACATGTCTATTTATCCCACATTCCTACTTTATACTCCATTGATTAATTGCAACTATATATCCATATGATTTACTCAATAAATTATCAATTTAACTTTCAAAATATAACAATTTTCAGTGTCTAAAATTTTGTTTCTTGATTACGTATGTCAAATGAATCCTTTGTTCTTAAAAATTTTATTTAATTTTGCCTGTGTTAATAATTGATATGGTAAGAATCTATTGTACATTAGAAAGTGCTCTAAGGACAAAATTACATGAATTTTGAGAATAATGGATTTTGTGGCTACATATATAGAGTGTTTGATTTTACTTCCGTTGTACCAATAAATAAATAAATAAGTGCCTATATAAATGCTTCTGCAATAATTTTAACTAACAAACTTTTAAAGATACACTCCTAAAAAGTTGTCATAATATTAAATTCAAACCAACACGCAAGTTTTATGGTATCTAATGAATAAAATTAGAGACCAAAAAAAAAAATTTTATTGCATAATCTATAAGCTACTCACCGTGAAAACGAAGTCCACACAAGGACTCCAATTCCATTGCAAATAGACACTAGAAAATAGTGTCCGGAACAAGACTAGTATATAATTCATATTTAAGCTTTGAGTTGGCTCAAATCGCGCTAGGCAACTTTTTTAGGTTTAAAAAATGTATGCACAATAATACAAAACCAATGCCAAAATGCAGACCTTGATTAATTAATACTTTGGAGTTGGTTTGATACGAAACAATCCAGAATTGAACAAAGCAAGATTTAAAGTTTGGCCATGGTGCTTATAGACAGACATATGATTGGCCATTCCTACCTTCAACTGACAACCTACTCCAGCCACAATCACCGACAACCTCCTCTAACAATCACCTCCTGCCATCACCTTAGGCCATTGACAATCATCTCTGCTCATTGACAATTTCATTTATGTTTCCAGGTATGATGCTTTGAGAGAGAATTGCAATTTGCCACGTTCTGTCCCACGAAATGTGATCTCCACCAAGCATGTTACATGATTGTATTTGACTTTACCAATATGGGGTACATTTTTACAGTCCAATATACTATGCTTCATATCTCGCATAGCCCAAATAAATCAGCAAACCCATTACAAACAAACTACCAAATTTCAGACCAATGTATAGAACAACACAATACAATACAATACCAATTCATAGAGAACTAACTTAAAAACATCATCCTGTAACTACACAAACAAATACAGTAACATATATGGTATCGCAAAAAAGCAATGCGAGTTCCGAACGAATCTGAGTCGCATATTAATTATTCATTACACTCTTCTGGGCATTGATGGTTTCAACTACCAAGTTGCCATCCTCGCTTTCTTCGTCTCTTTTCGTCCATGATCCAAGATTCACAACATCACAGGGGAATGACTGCAGCATATAACAGTGGCTAACTTCCAAGTACCTCAGTGAAGGCATCACACTCTGCACCCTACTCCACTCCACCTGCAATCTAGGCAAGAACTTCAAACACAGCCCTTCAACTTCCCATGAATTCCCACCATCACTGCTCCAAAACAACGGACTCATATCAACAAGCCTCGCATACTCAAGGCAAAGATATTGTAATTCAGGAAGTGAGTTAGGGTTTATCCAATCCGGTGTAGCTTCTCCATGATAATGCCCAAAGTACAGCTCTTCAAGATGCGGAGGAGGGGTGAGCTTGTTGAGCTTCTCTAGAATATTCACGTCCTCGCAATTTTCAGCACTGATCAATAACACCCTCAGTTTTTGCAGATCTGCCAGTGCTCCGAGCTCCTCGTCCTCAATTATGCTTTCTTGGTTTATGTCTAAATGTAACACTCGAAGGTCAATGAAATTCTTAAGTTCGCCAAAGTGACAGCTTTCGGTGTGTGCAAGACTTGCCGGTTTGAATCCATAGAGCTCTTGAAGATTAGAGAGGCTTGAAATCCCCTGTGGTAAGTACTTGAGAGCCGGACAATTCCCCAAATCCAAAACAATGAGCTTGTGCAGCGTCGTGATCGATGCCGGCAATTTCTGTAAGTTACTACATTCTGCTAGGATCAAAATCTGGAGGTTCCAAAGCTTTCCAATTGAGTCTGGCACTTCGATTAGGCTTGCAACGTCACGTAGGTTCAAACAAGCGAGGCGTTTCAAGGAACTAATCCAACGCCAGAAATCATATACACGAATGTTTTCCAACTTAACATGTGAGAGGTCTAAGACCCTGAGAGACATTACTTTGGCCAAACCAGCATTCCCTTTAAGTCTAATCGATCGACTATCCATGAGTAACAGAGCTCTTATCTTTGAATTATTTTCCAGGGAATGGAATTTCATTTCATTGGTTACGCCCAAACGCCGGGAATCCATTGTGGGTATCTGCCTGCCTCCATCATCAAAGCTGCTGAATGCCTCTTCCCTTGCAATCCTAATCGTCAAGTCCCTAACCATGTCGTGCATTTTGCAACTATAAACTCTCCCATCATAACTCCTCCTTCGCATGACTTCAACGAGGCATCTACCGATTAGTTCCGATAGAAACCTGTAAGCTGTTTCTGTCGCAGTTTCTGATCTCCTCTCGTGCACAAAACCTTCCCCTATCCACCACCGAACCAACTGCTCAACATTTATTTCATGGTCTTCGGGATAAATTGAGAAACATAGTATGCAATGCTTGAGATGAGCAGGGAGTTCATCATAGCTCAGCTGCAAAGAAGCCAGTACAGAGCTATTCCCTTCTGTTGCCAATTTTTCGTGGAAATTATCGCATATGCGTTTCCACTCGCTGAAAGATGTTTTTGAGTACAATAACCCTCCCGTTGTCTTGATAGCGAGTGGAAGACCTTGGCATTTTTTCACAATTTCCTTCCCTATTCCTTCTATTTGAAGATTCTTACATATCCCTTTTGTTGCCATGAAAGCCACTTTGCAGAACAAAGACCAACTCTCTTCCTCGTCTAGAAGCCTTGGCCGGTGAATTCGTGCATCCACAACTCCCATATTCTTCCCAACTTCCTCGTTCCTCGATGTGATTATGATGCAACTGCTATGGCCCGGTGTCTTTGGTAGCCCATTGGAGATCCGATCCCACCAACCATTGGCAGTGCTCCACACATCATCCATGACAATCAAGTACGATTTGTGAGAGAGCAATTGGTAAATTCTGTGCAACATTTCGCCTGTATCAGATCCACTATCATCTTCTCTAACCTGTCTCAATATGCTTTTCATGATATCAAGCTCACTAAATGTTTGAGAAATTGACACCCAAATTCTCTTATCAAAGCGAGCAATGACATGCGTGTCGTTGAAGATTTTTTGCGCGATGGTGGTTTTGCCCAATCCCCCCATCCCCACAATCCCAACCCGATGCAAAACCTCATTGTTGGCCAAAATCCATCCTTTGATTCTGCTAGTATCTTCTGTCAATCCCACAATCCCGGACTGATCGTAAACCTGTGAAGTCCACCTTATAGTTCTGTTGCCAGCGTCTTCATCGCTGCTTCGCCCCAGAATTGGAGTGACATAGTCACTCAAGTTGGTGCGCATCTTGGCGATTCTGTTATTAATGCCTGACAACTTCTTTCCGGTCTGATAATGGAAAGTAAATTTGACGAAGAGAGAAACGATGATAGCAAGAGGAACTCACTCTCCTCGTATGATAGTCAGCTCGGATTAGGCAATCAATCAGCAAATCATCAGCCTCATAAGTGAGTTCTCTCAGATCAATCAAAGCAGTCTTGACAGTTTTATGCTTCTCCTTAATGCTGTCTGCGTCGCTAATGAAGGATTGCATATGGTTAAGCTGAGTCTTCATCTCCGCAAAGTGAGTCTGGAATTCAAGAATGTAATTACTTTCAGCGTAGAGTTGATGTATCAAATCTTGCACAAGGACATTGACCACTGGATCTGGTGTCTTCATCTTGCCTGCAATTTGTATCCAGTTAAAGGTTATATTATATCTTTCAGATGCAGTCAGTAGTGAAGACAGCTACAACTTGTGTCATTTTATTTAGCTTCATGTTTCTTTCTGGTATTTTGCATACTGGAATTTCCTTGCCATTTATGGGTTGAACACCCAAAATTCATAAATAAATAAATAATTACACAAATAGAATCAAATAATCAATCCGTTACAAGGAATCTAATAAGAAGATTATCAACTCTCAAAATATTGTTTGGGTATCTTAAACAAGAAATTAAATAAATTCTGTGGTGCCCATAATTTGGGGAAGAGATTTTGTTGGATTTATAGTTTGCCAAAATGTTATTAGACTAGAGGAAGAAATGATTACTTTAGTAACCTTCCTCAACTCATTAAGATTTTGGGTATCAATGATTTGTTTAAATGATATGTTATAATTTCCCCTATTTGATTTTGATGATTTTTATAGTTCAATTTCACATGCTATTAGAAAATCTTGATCTCTTTTTCTCAGAGGAAAAAGTTCAGCCAAACGTAAACTCTCTCCTAAAAAACCAGTGCTACAGCAGATCCAGTGAAGTATAATACATACATACATATATATATATAGGGAAACTAGTGGTAAACCCGTGCTATGCACGAGACTGATTTATAGTATATAATTTTTTTAATAAGCATCAAGTCCTAAATTCTGTCATAAAATTATAATCATAATGAATAAATATCATCTTCTCAAATTTCATAAGTAAAGACAATAATTTAAAAAGCAGATATGCACAAAATGTTATTATAATTCAACTAATCTATTTTTCTTGAAATAATAAACTTGATTTCTAACTAATGAAATAATACTAACAATAAGTAAGATTTTTCTCAATAACCCTAATGTCTAAAACATATATATGCTAAAAAGAATTACTAATAAACTGAATGCCATAAATCTATCTATCTATATTTGTTATGGGTTTATATATATTTTTAATTTATATATATGGTTATAAATATTTGTGGGTTTGTAATTTTTTTATCACTTTATGCCAAATATATTTTTTATTTTTAAAAATTTAAAAATTGAAAATTTCTATTTAATGCTTGAAGCTCTTGTAAAAAAATAAAAATTCAAATAAAAAAAATTAAAATTTTAAATTAGATTTGTTTAGATAGACTTTAAAAAAAATAAAATTTAAAATTAGATATTGAGAGATAAAATAAAGATTTTAACTGAACATATAGGATCAAATTTGTTAATTACGAAAGATTTTAACAGAAGCGAGATAGATCAAATTTGTTAACTTTATCTATTTGTATATCAATTTTTTTTTATTTTTACATTTATTTAAAAAAATAGAAATTAGGAAAATTAGTAAAGGGGACTTGAGAGAATACCAGTAGGAAAGAAAGTGATTAAGAGTTAGTATTAAGGGTTTGGAGGCCTTTCATGTTTCATACTACATTCTTATAATATATAAGAAGATAAAAGAAAAGGAAGGGACTGAACATCTTATAAATATTTTATTTTTATTTTTCATATATGTACCAAAATCACACATTAATATAAGTAATTTTGTCTTTCTTATTTGGTCCTTAGTTTTATTTATTCATTTATTAATTATTAGTATTATTATTATTTATTATCTAAGATTGATGTTTTAACCATTTGTCACACATGACCTCGTTCCAGTAATTCTCGATTATCCTTCTCATTTATTGTTGTTTGTTCTCCTTGTGACTCAGGAGTATTGTTTGAACCT
Organism: Camellia granthamiana; assembly: GCA_036172215.1. NCBI lineage: Eukaryota > Viridiplantae > Streptophyta > Magnoliopsida > Ericales > Theaceae > Camellia > Camellia granthamiana. Next base: position 38,480,149 of record CM069911.1, on the reverse strand, counting down.
CAGCACTATTGTAACTTGTAAAATACTAAATTTTCTCAAATATAAGAAAAAGAAAAACATATACAAAAAAAGGAAAAAAAAAATTTGACAAATTGCTTTAAAGTAAACTACCAATAGGTCCTAATAGTTAGACTTAATTCCCATCAAGTCCTATTGAAAATAAATCTTAGTAAAATTGTTGCAAAAAATAATTTTTTTGTGACAATTTTTATATATGTCGCTAAAACTTGACAATTAGCGACTTTTTTTTATTATGATTTTTATAAATTGTCGCTAAAACTTATAATTAGTGACCTTTTTTATGACAAATTTTTTTCATAGGACCTATTAGATAATAAGTCTACTTATTATGACCTATATGTAAGTACCCCATTACTTTTTTTATATGGAATACAAACACACAAAAATTCTATGTAACGCAATGGCAACCTCTGTTGTATCATATATTCTAATCTCTAACTTTCTTACGGAATGGCCATCTAGGCAGTACCAATCTAACTTTCTTATGAAATGACCATGGAGGTGATGGTGACAAATAAGGGCAAGTTTTTTGGGAAAGAGATATAGTCATATTTTTATTTTTTTATAAGAAGCAGTGTGAGATTGAAACAAAAATGTAACTATATATAAGGAGGGAAGAGAGACATGTGAGAGAGGAAGTCATGTGAAAGGAGATTACTTTAATTGAGATAAATGAAAGAGGTGATAAGAGAGTTTTAAAATTTTTAATTTATCTAAAGTGATCAATATATATTTTTTCTTATATATTTCATGTGGATTTTTGTCTCTCCTCTATTTTGGCTAGAAAAAACAAGGTGAGAGAGGAAGAAGTGCCACCTCATTTTTTTAATCTCTCAAAATTATGAGAAATTAGGATTAAATAATTGATAGTCTGAGCTTCCACTACATTTGCTTATATAGATAGTATAGATAGATAGATAGATAGATATAGATATATAGGTAAAAGGATAGATATCAAATCTAATTTGAAAAAAGATAAAAGTAAAATAAACATCCTTAAAAAAAAAAAAAAAAAAAAAAGAGAGAGAGAAATGTGAGAATTCAGTTGTTGATAATCAAAATTTTTAAAAAGATAAAATATTTATGAGAGATTATGTATGAGTAGAAGATAATTTAATTTTTGTTATATCGAAATAAAGGCATATATATTTTCTTGAATAGTAGCAAAATAAATTTATTTTTTTAATAAAGTTGTAATAGAATAAAATATATTTAATTTTTAAATTGCATGCTTGATGATAATTTTTTTTTAAAAATACATTGATAGAAAATTTTAAAATTGATGATAGTCAATTGTTATCATTATAGCCAAAAAGAATTTAATAGTGGTCAATCATTAACCAATAATTTTGGATAAAATCATGGATAGCCAACAAAAAATCAACACTTAGCAACTTAAATTTTGTAAAATTTTTTATAAAAAAAATTTGGAAAATTCAGAAAAAAAAGTATTGGAATTCCACAAATCATATAGTTAAATATTTTAATTAATTTTAAAATTTAAATGTTAAATCCAGTAATATTATGCCATGTGTAATAATTTAAAATTTAAATCATACACTAATAGATTTGAGTTTTTTTTTTTTCTAATATTGTAAAAAAAAAAAATTCAAAATTTTAAATTAGATATGTTTAGATAAAATTTAAAGATTTTAAAATTTTAAAATTAAATATTGTTAGATGTACCAATCACTTTAAGCCAAATATAATGTTGTTTTCAAAAATTTTAAAATTGAGAAATTGTGTTTAAGGTTTAAAGCTGTTGTGTGTGTTTGTCTTGTTAAGTAGGTGAATATTGGTTGTAGATGATCCGAAGAACTCTCATTTGAGAGAGCTTGCAGGAGCAAAAGTGAGATTAACTTTATGCAGAGCTGATCTTCTTGATTTCGAGAGTTTACGCAAAGCCATTAACAGGTATGATAGTGTGATAGGCATGAGATAAAGTAAATTAAATTAAATTCAAGATTTGATGAGTTTCGAATCTGATTAAATTGAAAAACAAAAGCAAATTACAAATTAAAAAGTAAGCAAGCCCAAATCGTGCGAAATGTAATAATGAAGAAGATGAAAAGATATGTAGATAAACTGAAAAATAATGGAAAAAAGAAATATATATATATACACAAAAGTAATAAATATTGAAAAAATGCATATGAAGTAAGAAATAATATCATGAGCATAAAAATGAAGAAAATGAAAAGATATGCAAATGAACTAAAAATATTTAAAAATATATATACACACAAAGTAACAAATACTGAAAAAATGCATATAAAGTAAAAAATAATATTATACTGACCTTGTAATGATTTTTTGCAAATAATCAAACTTGCAAAATATAACAATAGAGAAGATGAGTTATTATGAGAAAATAAAAGATGACTGGAATAAACTGAATAGAGAAATGTGTCTGTGGAAGTTGTAGGAATTGTCGGTTTCTTTTTTTTTCTTTTTTTTTTTTTAAATTGAGATTGAGAGTGAGATAGATATTATTGTGAGTGATGGATATAAATGAATATTTTATTATTTTGGGATAAGTATTATTATGTGTGATGGATATGGATGAATATTTTATTATTTTTTAATTTTATATTTTATATAGGAAGAAGAAGTGAGAAGGCTTGAAGAGTGGGAAGGGAGGTAAAGGGAAGTGACACGTAATATTTTTTTTTTTCAAAATTATGAGAATTTAGGATTCAAATTTTAAAGTCTTTTGACTTAATAACTACATTTGGTTATATAGATAGTATAGATAGATAGATAGATAGATAGATTTTATTATATACACCTTTCAATATGCACACTAGTTATACTGTTTTCTCTTTTAATTATGACTATTTTTTTTAATTATGATAATATTTTAATTATGACTCATAAGATTTTTGGTTATGTTTAATGTGTTATTTGATTATGAATTTATTTTTTAAAAATTATGACTAAGAAAGTATAGTCTTTCCCATATATATATATATAACTTGTACAAAGATAGGCATATAATCAGATCATTATTGAGAGCATGTCTAATTATATATCAATTTTTTCATCAAAATCAAATTTGATGAAAAAATGGCTAAGTTTCAAATATTTCATCAAATCTATATCAAATAAAAGGGAGGCAAATTTTTAACAATCATATTTTTACTTACATTTAATGAAATTTTACCCCAAAAATTAAGGATCGAAGATCATTTTCTTTCATAAAAAATTATTAAAACAGCTACGTTTAGAATTTTTCAAAAACATTTGATTAAAAAATAAGAGCTTGGACTGTTACAATCAAGCTTTTAAGTATATTTTAACAAAAAAAAATAAAATAAAAAAGAGTAGCTATTGAAGATGCTGCTCTAAAATAATAATAATAAAAAAAAATAAATAAAATAAACTTCTTTTAGCAGAGATGATAGATGATGCAATGAAAGAGGCAACTCACCCAAGATTGAAGATCAGCTTTGTAGGAGAAAAGAGTTATAAGAAACTGATCAGGTTTGGAGAGGCTTAACTCTAGCCGATGGTGTACATGTATCCATAACTTTAGGAGTTAAATCTCTCAGTCTCTCTTCTTTCTTTTTTGTTTTTTTTGTTTTTTTTGTCTGGTAGAGAAAGAAGTCTCTCTTCTTCTCTCGTGTGAGTGCCAAACGTTTTAGCTTAGCACTCGTTGGGATAGCAGATTTTGGGTGAAAAAGGTTATTTTAATCGCAAAATAACAAAATAAGTTAAGAAATTAATAAGATAAAATGTCATATTTAAATTATAGTTATTTTATTTTATTTTTTATAAAATTCAAAAAAAATCTATCTCAATCAAGATTTTTTTATCTCCAAGCTAAAATAATTAAAAAACCAACCCACATCCCACTATCTTGTTGGTTGGTGATTCACTTTTTAGAAAATTAATTTTTTTGTTTTTTCATGCTTTTTAATTTTTACTGAATTTTTTAAATATTTTAAATAATTTTTAAAATTTTTAGATATACCTAACATAAGTAAAATATATATGAAAAAATCTTTAAAAAATTCGCTAAATACCAAAAAATATAAATAAAAAAATGCGAAATTTCAATATAGTTTTTACGTATTTATAAATTTTTTACAAATATTTTATTTTTAAATATATCTAATCAAGATGTATCTAAAAAAATAAAAGTAAAAATTACTTAAAATTTAAAAAAAATATTTACTAAAAAAAATATATATATATATATAAAGAAATAAAAATTTTAATTTTTAAAAATTAAATTTTAAAAATTGAAATCAAACAGAGTGCGTAATTCTCCAACTTTTCTATCATTTCTTAGGCGGCCAAACACGTTTTCCACTTTTGGATTTAAAAAAAAAAAATGTTTTCCACTTTAATCCCATAATTATAACATTGCTGTTCCTTACTGGTCATTTATTAAGGAATATTTATTGTCATACATTTTGAATTAATTTTATCAAAAATGACAAGTTAGAATTTGGATGGTTAAGAGCACCCCCAATACTTAGTTAAAATTTTTATTAAATTTAAGTAAAAATTTCATAAAAGGCTTGATCTAATATGATACACTCTAATGGTAGACGAAACTTTTTATCAAATTCAGCCGATCGTCAAGCACAGAGTAAATTTTCGATTGACAAACAGGTTATATGGCTAAATTTTGATCGTCCGGCCAATTGTTCACTCAATCGTCCATCAACGATCACTTGCGAAATTTAATAAAAAGATAAAAACTTTCATAATTTGATGAAAATGTATATTGTTGCCTTCATTTTATGCGAGTTTAATGAAGTAGTTGAAGTCAAAAAAGTTACAGTTTTTCATCAAATTTAATGAAACAAAAAGCATTGGAGATGGTCTTAAGGAGGAAAAAATTGCCAAATCAAACGATCAATACAGAATTTCCTAGATAAACTGATTAACAATTTATTTTTATTTTTTTAAAACAACAAAAGTTGAAGAGGGGGAGGGAGGGGGGTTTGTCTTATTAATAAGTGTCCTTAAGTACATATTAAACAATGCAAATAAATAAACAAGATAGGGCAAATTTTTGAATTGAGAGCCTAAATGATGTACTAATATAATGATATTTGTTGGTTGTGATTAAATTTATAAATTTATGTCAAAGTCTTCAATATATATTAAAAGTAACTTTGTTATTCTTAAAAGTAATTTTGTTATTCTTATAAAGTGTGAGTAAAATTGTATTTTTATATCCAATTCTCTGATATTAGATTGTGAATCTTAACTCTCAAAAAATTATTAATTTCACCCTTTGAAAAGATCGATAATTCCATAATATTTTTACAAAATAAGTATAATTTATATAAGACTCAATAAATTGCTAATCAATCTCACCACCAATAGAGTAAAGCAAATATGATGATATGAAATCAAATTCCAAAATTCACAAATAGACCATGGAGATATTTGTGGTGCCATTCACACACATTCATTTTAAAAAACAAAGTTATATTGGGATGCTTTGCGTCTCTGTACATCAATAAAAACGCACTAACTCAGATATATAGACTAATCGCCTTCTTTGTTTTTTTGACTCAACAGACTAGTCGTCGTCTTCGAGAATTCGCCATTGGCTTTATTGATGTCGAAAACATCTCCGTTATTCATATTCCACCTTTATTAATGATAAACAACAACAAAATTTACAAGATTCTTATATAGGGAAAATTATTTATAAGTGCGGAGACTTATACTATATATAGTTTTATTAAAAAATTTATATTATCACAAGTCCTGTGTAAAGTTTGTTAATACATTTACCTTTAATATTAATTGTTAATATCATAATAATGGTAAAATCATATATAAGAAATTGAATGTTATTATAAATTAAGTTTGCGAAACGTAACATGACACCTATATAAACGTAACGTAACGTGTTATGTTACGTTTCACAAACTTACTAGGTTTTTAATTTTTTAAATTAAATGTGAAAATATTACTTGTTCGTGTATTTTGAAATTCACATTCATATAGATTAAGTTTGCGAAACGTAACGTGACCATATCGGATGGGACATTACATAAACGTAACGTGACGTGACACCTACATAAACGTAACGTGACACCTACACATACATAACGTAACGTGTCACGTTACGTTTCGCAAACTTAGGGTTGGTTTGGGAAGTAGATTGGTTTTTTGGCTTTTTAGTTTTTTTGGCTATTTTAGCCTAAGCTAAAAAGCTTGGTTTAAGAAACACTTTTTGACTTTTTTTGTGAGAGAAGAGTGTAATGATTATGGGTTGGATGTGATGCTTTATTTGTCGTGGCTAAAATAGCCTATTTTGTCTTTTGTGACTAAAATAGCCAAAAAAGCCTACAAAATCACTTCCCAAACGGTGCCTAAGTTTTTGATTTTTTAAATTCAATTTCCTATATGTGGTTTTGCCATTATAGTGTATAATAGTATATTAATATCATTTATTTACGATTCATAAGATCTTGTAGAATATATTTATATCTAAATAGGACTTGAAACTGTTAGGGAAAATATGTGATTCCCCACAAGTAAATCAATCAATGAGAATAAAAACTAATGCGGAAAAATTAAATCAAAGGCAACACAAGAATTTTACGTGGTTCCTTCAATGTGAGGTACGTCCACGGGATCGAAATCCGATTCCACTATCAACCAAATAAGTTCCAAACGATTACAAACGAGACACTAATGGTCTCACAAAACCACCCTTAAGTGAATTCCAAATAATTACAAATAAACAAGAGGAAAGACCTCACCAAATAGATGAACCAAAATCTTCAAAATCAGAGTTGAAGAAGACCCAAAATAATAACCTAAATCAAATTCACCAAAACACCTAGCCGAAGATGTATCGAACAACTCCCACCTAATTGATTGATTTCAAACTGCACTGTATTAGCCGTAGCCCCTCTTCAAAAGAACTAAACAATATATATATATTAAATATGAAATTGATAGCCAAGCACTATCCCCTCCCGAAGAATTCACTGCTGCCGCTGCACCTTGATTGGGAAAAACAATATCAAAAATATATTGTGAATCTAGGGTTTAGTATCAAACCTTAGTTGTTTTCAAATTGGATTGGATCTCCACAAGTTAAATATAATATATAAAAATATATTATAATTAATACTAAACCAAATTAAACTCTTTTTCCAAAACCAATTGGGTCCCACACTCCAATAAGGAGGTATACCCAACAATTCTCCCCCTACCGACTTAGGTGGAAACATCAACCATACCCGCCAAAGTTCGACACTTTAAATGTTTGTCACTCGACAAAGTCTTAGTCAACATATCCGAAATATTATTATCCGTGTGAACCTTTTCGAGTTGCAACAATTTCGAATCTAACACATCACGAATCCAATGGTATCTCACATCAATGTGTTTCGATCTCGAATGAAAAGTAGAATTTTTACTCAAGTGAATAGCACTTTGACTATCACAATAAAGCACATACTTTTCTTGCTTCAAACCCAACTCTTACAAAAATTTCTTCAACCATAACTCTTTTTTGCAAGTTTCTGTAATGGCAATAAATTCAACTTCAGTAGTTGAGAGAGCAACACATTTTTGTAATTTAGTTTGCCATGCCACAGCTCCCCCTGCAAAAGTCATCAAATACCCCGAAATAGATTTCCTAGAATCAACATCACCAGCCATGTCAGAATCTGTGAACCCATCAAGCATCGGCTTACCATCCCCAAAACACAAACACACCTTCGAAGTCTCTCGAAGATATCTTAGAATCCATTTTACCGTTACCCAATGTTCTTTACCCGAATTAGAGAGAAACCAACTCACCACACCAACGGCGTGAGCAATATTCGGCCTTGTACAAATCATGGCATACATCAAAGAACCAACTGCTGAAGCATAAGGAACTTTCAACATCTCTTCTTTGTCTTTATCACTTGTAGGACATTGATTCGAACTAAGTTTGAAGTGACCCGCAAGTGGACAACCAACCGGCTTTGCTTTATCCATGTTGAACCTCTCAAGAACTTTCTCAATGTAGCTCTCTTGAGACAACCAAATCAGCCCCTTTTTGCGATCACGAACAATTTTCATACCAAGTATTTGCTGTGCCGGTCCCAAGTCTTTCATAACAAAAGATTTACTCAACTTCAATTACAACCTGTTAATCATGGTAGAATCTTGACCCACAATTAACATGTCATCAACATAAAGCAAAAGAATAATAAATTTGCCATCCGGGAAATTTTTCACAAACACACAATGGTCCGAAGTGGTTTTAGAAAAACCATTATTCATCATGAAATAGTCAAATTTTTTGTACCATTGCTGCGGGGCTTGCTTGAGGCCATACAAACTTTTCTTCAATTTGCAAACAAATTTCTCTTTCCCTTTCTCCACAAAACCTTCTGGTTGCTCCATGTAAATTTCTTCTTCAAGATCACCATGAAGAAATGCGGTTTTCACATCAAGTTGTTCAACTTCAAGGTTCATACTTGCAGCCATGGCAAGTACAACCCGAATAGAAGACATCTTCACAACTAGCGAAAAAATCTCATCAAAGTCAATACCTTTCTTTTGCCCAAAGCCTTTCACAACAAGACGTGCTTTGTACCTCAGATTCTTCCTATCATTCTTCAATTTGAAGACCCACTTATTTTTCAGAATTTTCTTCCCTTTAGGCAACTTCACTAAATCATAAGTCTGGTTTTCAAGTAAGGAATTCATCTCCTCGTCCATGGCCTTTTTCCAATCACCTTTCTTTACATGCTCAATTGCTTCTTGGTAGTTCTCAAGCTCCCCTTGATCAGAAATCAACACAAATTCATTGGGAGGATACTTTCTTGAAGGTTGTCGGTCCCTTGTAGATTTCCTCAACTCAAGTTGTGGTGGCGGTTCTTGAGTTGGATGCTCTTCCTCAATTTCTGGCTCAACTTCATTAGGATTAGCATCATCCTCTACATTTTCAATAGGTGGCTGCACATCTCCCCCATTTTCATCATCAACTGAAGATGAAGGAGATGGATCTATGTCAATGAGATCACTAGTTTTTTGCTCCGGTTGATCACCTTTGCCAAAGTCTTCAATTGTTTGGTCTTCAAGAAACACAACATCACGGCTTCGAATGACTTTCTTGTCGACCGGATCCTATAATCTATACCCGAATTCATCACGCCTATAGCCAAGAAAAATACATTGTCTTGACTTACTATCAAGCTTGGACCTCTCATCCTTTGGAATGTGAACAAAAGCTCGGCAACCAAATACTCTCAAGTGCTCATAAGACACATCTTTGTCAGTCCAAACTCTTTCAGGAACATCACCATTCAAAGGATAGCAAGGAGACAAATTGATCACGTCAACCGCTGTACTCATTGCCTTACCCCAAAAGGATCTTGGCAATTTAGCTTGTGAAAGCAAATACCTTGTTCTTTCTACAATGGTGCGGTTCATCCTCTCGGCAACGCCATTTTGTTGAGGAGTCTTCTTAACTATCTTTTGGTGCCGAATACCTTGGCTGCGACAATACTCATCAAATGGCCCAATGTATTCACCACCATTGTCTGATCGGATGCACTTCAATTTCTGCCCTATTTCTCTTTCAACCATGGTCTGAAAATACTTAAATACTTCTAGAACTTGATCTTTAGTTTTTAGTAGAAAAGCCCAAACTTTCCTTGAATAATCATCAATGAAAGTAACAAAATAAAGTGCACCACCATGTGTTCTAACTTTTAAAGAACCACAAACATCCGAATGAATCAACTCCAAAACATTTTCTTTTCTAGAAGCAATATTTTTCTTAAAAGAAACTCTATGTTGTTTACTCGCCAAACAATGAACACAAGTTTTAAGATGTGTACCTTTCAAACTGGGTAGAAGTTCTTTCTTGAACAAAACTTGTAGTCCATTTTCACTCATGTGCCCAAGTCGCCTGTGCCACAATTCAGTAGAAGTATCATCTTCAAGTGCATTGACAATACCTTTACAAATTTTTCATTGCATCGAATAAAGTGTATGAGTCTTCTTGCACTTAGCCACCACCAAAGAACCCTTTGTGAGCTTCAATATTCCATCACCAAATTTGTTGTTGAAGCCTTTATCATCTATGCCTCACATCTTTAAGTAACAATTTGCAGCCCAAATTTGTTTCCAAGCAAACATCACCCATGCCGATAATCTTGGACAAACCTTCATTACCCATTCGAACAGAACCATAATCTCCTGCAGTGTAGGTAGTGAAGAAATCAACTCGAGAAGTCACATGAAAAGAAGCACCAGAATCAATCACCCAACTGCTCTCTTGGCCTACAAAATTAATACAATCATCTTCACAAACAACCATGAGATCATCGGTAGTAACTGTCGTTGTATCTTCTTGCTTTTTATCCACACTTTTGTCACGCATTTTCTTCTTATTCTTGAGATTTCGGCATTCCCGCTTCATGTGCCCTTTCTCATGGCAATAATAGCACTCAATGTCTTTTTTTGAAAAAGAACCATCTTTTGATTTGTCACGGCTTTGATCACGACCATGAGGAGTCTTACTCCTCCCCCTTGTTTTGCTTCGACCTCTCACAACAAATGCTTCTGAATGAGAGGAACCCGCTGATTTTCTTCTAGTTTCTTCATTCAACAAACTACTGGTAACTTGGCCCATTATGACAACTCCATCGGGCGCCGAATTACCAACTGTCACAACCAAAGTCTCCCAACTTTCGGGCAAAGAACTAAGTAACATCAAAGCCTGCAACTCATCATCAAAAACAATTTTCATAGAAGCAAGTTGGTTAACAATACTCTTTATTTCATTCAGATGTTCCGGAATAGGGCTGCCCTCTTTATATTTTAAATTAACCAACTTACGAATCAGAAAGGCTTTATTTGTGACTGATTTTCTATCATAAAGACTCTCTAATTTTTTCCATAAATCATGTGCTGAAGTTTCAGTAGCAAAACGATGAAACACACTGTCATCAATCCATTGACGGATAACACCAACGGCTTTTCGATTAAGCCTATTCCATTCATCATCTTTCATACTCTCGGGTTTGCCATTATCACCCTCAATGGGTCCATACAAATCTTTACAAAATAATAGGTCCTCCATTTTAGTTTTCCAAGTTACCCAATTACTTCCATTGAAGCTAGACATGCGACCCACATTCCCCTCCATTGATTTACACAAATAAATAGATCAAAATAAACCGTAAGCTCTGATACCAGTTGTTAGGGAAAATATGTGATTCCCCACAAGTAAATCAATCAATGAGAATAAAAACTAATGCGGAAAAATTAAATCAAAGGCAACACAAGAATTTTACGTGGTTCCTTCAATGTGAGGTACGTCCACGGGATCGAAATCCGATTCCACTATCAACCAAATAAGTTCCAAACGATTACAAACGAGACACTAATGGTCTCACAAAACCACCCTTAAGTGAATTCCAAATAATTACAAATAAACAAGAGGAAAGACCTCACCAAATAGATGAACCAAAATCTTCAAAATCAGAGTTGAAGAAGACCCAAAATAATAACCCAAATCAAATTCACCAAAACACCTAGCCGAAGATGTATCGAACAACTCCCACCTAATTGATTGATTTCAAACTGCACTGTATTAGCCGTAGCCCCTCTTCAAAAGAACTAAACAATATATATATATATTAAATATGAAATTGATAGCCAAGCACTATCCCCTCCCGAAGAATTCACTGCTGCCGCTGCACCTTGATTGGGAAAAATAATATCAAAAATATATTGTGAATCTAGGGTTTAGTATCAAACCTTAGTTGTTTTCAAATTGGATTGGATCTCCACAAGTTAAATATAATATATAAAAATATATTATAATTAATACTAAACCAAATTAAATTCTTTTTCTAAAACCAATTGGGTCCCACACTCCAATAAGGAGGTATACCCAACAGAAACTCTATAAAAAATTACACAGGACTTAACCTAGCATGAATGTCTAAAATAGGACTTATAAATAAGTCTCCCTTTTATATATAATTATATGATGTAATGTAAAAAAATTTATTTTATAATAAACACTCACGAAAGTATATATATTTATTTATAAAAATAGTATGGTCACTTTATAACTGTAAAAAATATATATATATATAATTATATTTCTTCTGTCTCAAAATATTAGCGTAGGAAAGCCTATCTTCTTTGGTTTCAAAATTCGGGAATCACTTTTTAAAAAATTGAGATTTTTTATTTTTTGTATTTTTATTAAATTTTTTTAATATTTTAAGTTATTTTTTAATTTTTAGATACAATTAACATAAACACACTTAAAAAGTATAATATTTACGAAAAAAATCTTTAAAAAAATTATTAAATACCAAAAATACAAATATATATATATATATATTCCATACATTTTTTTATATTCTTGTGTATTTATTGATTTTTTACAAATATTTTACTTTTTAAATGTATCTAAGTAAAATACATCTAAAAAAGTGAAAAAAAATTATTTAAAATTTTCAAAATATTTACCAAAAAAATGTGAAAAACAAAAAATTAAATTTCAAAAAAATTAAATTAAAAAAATTAAAACCAAACACAGTGAGATGGTATTCAGTGTGTTTGGTTTCAATTTTTTGAATTCAATTTTCTAAAAATTGAATTTTTTATTTTTCGTATTTTTTTAGTTTTAGTGAATAGTTTTAAAATTTTAAGCATTTTTTTTTACCTTTTTATATGCACCTTACTTAGATGTATCTAAATAGTAAAATATTTGTGAAAATAATTATTTTAAAAAATTAGAAAATACACAAAAATACGAAAAATGTACTAAATTTTAGTTTTTTTTTTTATATTTTTGGTATTTAATGATTTTTTTAAAGATTTTTTTCACAAGTATTATACTTTTTAAGTATATTTATGTTAAATGTGTTTAAATTTTTTTAAAAAAATATTGAAAATATTAAAAAAATCATTGAAAACAAAAAGAATATATGAAAAATTAAAAAGTTAAATTTTCTGAAAACCAAAACCAGATTAGCTAATTCTTTTTATCATTTCTTAGGCGGCCAAACACGTTTTCCACTTTTGGATCTTAAAAGAGAGGAGGGTAAATTATGCAAATAATCCTTATATTTTACACAATGTGTCAATTTGATTCCTATTGTTTTAATTTGCTCAATTTTATCCCTTAATTTAACATATTGTGTTATTTTAATCCAATAAATAATGATTGTTAAGTTTAATAGACAGAAAGTCTACACAATGTGTCAATTTGATCCATGTTGTTTTAATTTGCTCAATTTTGACAGGGACTAATTTGAAACATTGTGTAAACTATATGGATCAAATTGACACATAGTTTGATTTTTCATCCACCAAACTTCACAGCTGTTATTTATTGAACTAAAATGACACACTCCGTTAAATTAAGAGAAAAATTTGAACAAATTGAAATAGCATGGGTCAAATTGACACATCATATAAATTACAATAACTGTTTGTATAATTTACCCAAAAAAGAAAAAAGTAATCCACTTTCATCCCATAATTATAACATTGCTGTGAAGAAGTTTCTTACTGGTTATTTATTGAGAAATATTTAATGTCATATATTTTGAATTAATTTTATAAAAAATGACAAGTTAGAATTTGGATACTTAAGAGAATCTCCAACACTCACTCAAAAAATTTATCAAATTTAAATAAAAATTTGATAAAAAGTTTGATCTGATATGATGCACTCTAATGGTGAGCAAAACTTTTCATCAAATTTAGCTGGTCATCCGACATAGAATAAATTTTCGATTGACAAGCAAGTTGTGCTGCCAAAATTTGGTCGTCTAACCGGTCGTTCACCCAATTGTCCAGCGACGGTCATTTGCGAAATTTGATGAAAAGATAAAAATTTTCTTAATTTGATGAAAAATATATTATTGCCTTTATTTGATATAAGTTTAATGAAATAGTTAGAGTGGAAAAAGTTAGTGTTTTTTATCAAATTTAAATTTGATGAAACATCTGAGTAAGCGTTTGAGATGGTCTGAGTAGGAAAAAATTGCCAAAACAAACAACCAATACAAAATATCCTAGATCAACCAATTAACAAAATATTTTTTTTAAGATGGCAAAAAAAATTTTTTTGGGAGGGGGGTTGTCTTATTAATAAGTGTCCTTAACGTACATATCAATGCAAATAAATAAAAAAATAAAAAAAGTAGGGCAAAATTTTGAGTTGAGAACCTAAATTATGTACTAATATAGTGATATTTGTTGATTGTGATTAAATTTATAAATTTATGTCAAAGCCTTCGATATATATTAAAAGTAACTCTGTTATTCCTATAAAGTGGGAGTAAAATTGTATTTTTATCTCCAATTCTCTGATATTAGATTGTGAATCTCAACTCCCATAAAATTACTAATCCTACCCTTTGAAAAGATCAATAATCTCATAATATTTTTACAAAATAAATATAATTTATGTGAGACTCAATAAATTGCTAATCAATCTCACCACCAATAGAGTGAAGCAAATATGATGACATGAAATCAAAATTCAAAATTCAAAATTCACAAATAGACCATGGAGACCAATGTTTAAAAAATTGGATCATTGAGTGAATCGGAAAAAGAACTGGGTGGACGCATAACCGATTCAACTATTGGGTTGAACCGGAATTGATGATGGGATTGGGAGCTCAACACGCCTGTTTGGTTGCAGGGTTGTATTAGGGGTCTTTTGGGAAATGGGTTATAATCCACTTCCCAGATTATAATCTACTTCCCTCTCTCACAAAAAAATAATTATAATTAGCTTTTAACCAAAAAATTAATTATAATCATCTTTTCAAAATAGTCCTTAACCTCCCTCACATGAGTATGCAAACAACTCTCGTGCTATTCCAACACTCTTTGGTTACGAGTTTAATAATCCTCTTACGTTTAACACTATAAAATAAATCATTATTTTTTTTATTATTTATTATTGTTTAGTTTGCCTCACTTTCATGATTTAAACTCGACCACCCCTTTTGTTTACGTTTACAATTTCATTTTTGTTTCCAGGTATGATGCTTTGAGAGAGAATTGCAATTTGCCACGTTCTGTCCCACGGAGGGTTATATGGAGAGGATGATTAAAAGTTATTATTTTAATTTTAAAGTATTTTGTATCATATCATCTCTCATAATTTTTATACATTTTAAAAAAAATTAAAAAACCAATTTTTAATTATTTTTACAAAACAACCAGAAATGTGAGGTGTGTTTGGTCTGTGTTTTAAGATAAATTTAAAAAAAACAAAATTTAGAGAGAGAGTTTAGAAATTTTTTTGGTTTCTTTAGTTGTACATTTTGAAAATAGTTTTGGAGTTTGAAAGTTTGAAATAATTTGATATTTTGTTATAGTTGAGTAGATATATGTGATAGAAAAAATGATTGATTGATATGTAATAGAGAGAAGTTGATGGCTGCACAATGCGCCTTAAGAGTGAATAAAGTTTTTCTTTTCTGTTAGTCGTTATATATTTTTGTAATGGTGACTCTTTTGATAGTCCTCTTTTATCCTATTCCTTCGGGTTGTGTAGCGCCCTTTTTTATTTTTGTTTTGTTTCAGATCTTGGAGCATATTCCGAATCTGGTTGGTTTGCTCTTCTTAGGTTTGGTTGTTTTTTTGTTTGTTTGTTTGTTTCGTTTGGCCTTGCGCTCTTCATGGGTTGGTTTTGTTTGTATAGTTTTGTTTAGGTCCTAGGCATGCCCCTTGTAGCTGTGTTTTTTTTTTTGTTTTTTAATTTATGACTTAACCACCAAAAAAAAAAAAAAAAGAAATTAAAAAAAAAATTTCTTTGAAAATTTTCTTCCAAAAATATGTTTTAAAATACAAACTAAACACACCCGTGCTCTCCACCAAGCATGGTACATGATTGTGTTTGACTTTACCAATATGGGTTACATTTTTACAATCCAATATAATATGCTTCATATCTCGCAAAGCCGAAATAAGTCAGCAAACCCATTACAAACAAACTACCAAATTTCAGACCAATGTATAGAACAACACAATACAATACAATACCAATTCATAGAGAACAAACCTAAAAACATCATCCTGTAACTACACAAACAAATACAGTAACATATATGGTATCTCGAAAAATCAATGCGAGTTCCGAACAAACTGAGTCTCACATTAATTGTTTATTACACTCTGCTGGGCATTGATGGTATCAACTATCAAGTTGCCATCCTCGCTTTCTTCGTCTCTTTTCATCCATGATCCAAGATTCACAACATCACAGGGGAATGACTGCAACATATAACAGTGGCTAACTTCCAAGTACCTCAGTGAAGGCATCACACTCTGCACCCTACTCCACTCCACCTGCAATCTAGGCAAGAACTTCAAACACAGCCCTTCAACTTCCCATGAATTCCCACCATCACTGCTCCAAAACAACGGACTCATATCAACGAGCCTCGCATACTCAAGGCAAAGATATTGTAATTCAGGAAGTGAGTTAGGGTTTATCCAATCTGGTGTAGCTTCTCCATGATAATGCCCAAGGTACAGCTCTTCAAGATGCGGAGGAGGGGTGAGCTTGTTGAGCTTCTTTAGAATATTCATGTCCTCACAATTTTCAGCATTGATCAATAACACCCTCAGTCGGTGCAGATCTGCCAGTACTCCGAGCTCCTCGTCCTCAATTATGCTTTCTTGGTTTATGTCTAAATGTAACACTCGAAGGTCAATGAAATTCTTAAGTTCGCCAAAGTGACAGCTTTCGGTGTGTGCAAGACTTGCCGGTTTGAATCCATAGAGCTCTTGAAGATTAGAGAGGCTTGAAATCCCCTGTGGTAAGTACTTGAGAGCCGGACAATTCCCCAAATCCAAAACAATGAGCTTGTGCAGCGTCGTGATCGATGCCGGCAATTTCTGTAAGTTACTACATTCTGCTAGGATCAAAATCTGGAGGTTCCAAAGCTTTCCAATCGAGTCTGGCACTTCGATTAGGCTTGCAACGTCACGTAGGTTCAAACAAGCGAGGCGTTTCAAGGAACTAATCCAACCCCAGAAATCATATACACAAATGTTTTCCAACTTGACATGTGAGAGGTCTAAGACCCTGAGAGACATTACTTTGGCCAAACCAGCATTCCTTTTAAGTCTAATCGATCGACTATCCATGAGTAACAGAGCTCTTATCTTCGAATTGTTTTCCAGGGAATGGAATTTCATTTCATTGGTAACGCCCAAACGCCGAGAATCCATTGTGGGTATCTGCCTGCCTCCATCATCAAAGCTGCTGAATGCCTCTTCCCTTGCAATCCTAATCGTCAAGTCCCTAACCATGTCGTGCATTTTGCAACTATAGAGTCTCCCATCATAATTCCTCCTTCGCATGACATCAACGAGGCATCTACCGATTAGTTCTGACAGAAACCTATAAGCTGTTTCTGTCGCGGTTTCTGATCTCCTCTCGTGCACAAAACCTTCCCCTATCCACCACTGAACCAACTGCTCAACATTTATTTCATGGTCTTCGGGATAAATTGAGAAACATAGTATGCAATGCTTGAGATGAGCAGGGAGTTCATCATAGCTCAGCTGCAAAGAAGCCATTACAGAGCTATTCCCTTCTGTTGCCAATTTTTCGTGGAAATTATCGCATATGCGTTTCCACTCGCTGAAAGATGTTTTCGAGTACAATAACCCTCCTGTTGTCTTGATAGCGAGTGGAAGACCTCGGCATTTTTTCACAATTTCCTTCCCCATTCCTTCTATTTGAAGATTCTTACATATCCCTTTTGTTGCCATGAAAGCCACTTTGCAGAACAAAGACCAACTCTCTTCCTCGTCTAGAAGCCTTGGCCGGTGAATTCCTGCATCCACAACTCCCATATTCTTCACAACTTCCTCGTTCCTCGATGTGATTATGATGCAACTGCTATGGCCCGGTGTCTTTGCTAGCCCATTAGAGATCCGATCCCACCAACCATTGGCAGTGCTCCACACATCATCCATGACAATCAAGTACGATTTGTGAGAGAGCAATTGATGAATTCTGTGCAACATTTGACCTGTATCAGATCCACTATCATCTTCTCTAACCTGTCTCAATATGCTTTTCATGATTTCAAGCTCGCTAAATGTTTGAGAAATTGACACCCAAATTCTCTTTTCAAAGCGAGCAATGACATGCGTGTCATTGAAGATTTTTTGTGCGATGGTGGTTTTGCCCAATCCCCCCATTCCCACAATCCCAACCCGATGCAAAACCTCATTGTTGGCCAAAATCCATCCTTTGATTCTGCTAGTATCTTCTGTCAATCCCACAATCCCGGATTGATCGTAAACCTGTGAAGTCCACCTTATAGTTCTGTTGCTAGCGTCTTCATCGCTGCTTCGCCCCAGAATTGGAGTGACATAGTCATTCAAGTTTTGGCGCATCTTCCCGATTCTGTTATTAATACATGACAACTTCTTTCCAGTCTGATAATGGAAGTAAATTTGACGAAGAGAGAAACGATGATAGCAAGAGGAACTCACTCTCCTCGTATGATAGTCAGCTCGGATTAGGCAATCAATCAGCAAATCATCAGCCTCATAAGTGAGTTCTCTCAGATCAATCAAAGTAGTCTTGACAGTTTTATGCTTCTCCTTAATGCTGTCTGCGTCGCTAATGAAGGATTGCATATGGTTAAGCTGAGTCTTCATCTCCGCAAAATAAGTCTGGAATTCAAGAATATAATTACTTTCGGTGTAGAGTTGATGTATCAAATCTTGCACAAGGACATTGACCACTGGATCTGGTATCTTCATTTTGCCTGCAATTTGTATCCAGTTAAAGGTTATATTATATCTCAGATTCAGTCAGAAGTGAAGACAGCTATATGTCATGGACTGGGCGCTTGTCATCCTCCCGATAAGCCGGCTCCACAAGTGGTACTGCATACCCCGTGCATTATGCACGAGGACCAACCCAGGAGACGCGGTACGTGACATATAACTTGTGTCATTTTATTTCGCTTCATGTTTCTTTCTGGTATTTTGCATACTGGAATTTCCTTGCCATTTATGGGTTGAACACCCAAAATTCATAAATAAATAAATAAATAATTACACAAATAGAATCAAATAATCAATCCGTTACAAGGAATTTAATAAGAAGATTATCAACTCTCAAAATATTGTTTGGGTATCTTAAACGAGAAATTAAATAAATTCTATGGTGCCCATAATTTGGGGAAGAGATTTTGTTGGATTTATAGTTGCCAAAATGTTATTAGACTAGAGGTAGAAATGATTACTTTAGTAACCTTCCTCAACTCATTAAGATTTTGGGTATCAATGATTTGTTTAAATGATATGTTATAATTTCCCCTATTTGATTTTGATGATTTTTATAGTTCAATTTCACATGCTATTAGAAAATCTTGATCTCTTTTTCTCAGAGGAAAAAGTTCAGCCAAACGTAAACTCTCTCCTAAAAAACCAGTGCTACAGCAGATCAAGTGAAGTATAATACATACATATATATATATATAGGGAAATTTTATTATATACACATTTTGAAAGGGTTGTTCCATATGCATCTAGTTATACTATTTTTTTTCAATTATGATTAATTTTTTTTTATTATAATAATATTTTAATTATGACTCATAATATTTTTAGTTATGGTTAATTTGTTATTTGATTATGAATTTATTTTTAAAATTATGACTAAGAAAGTATATAGCCTTTCCCATATATATATATATAACTTGTACAAAGATAGGCATATAATCATATCATTATTGAGAGCATCAAAATCAAATTCGATGAAAAAATGGCTAAGTTTCAAATATTTCATCAAATCTATATCAAATCAAAGGAGGCCAATTTTTTACTAAAACATAGATGAACCAAATCTTTTACCAAATTTTAACAATCATATTTTCACTTACATTTAATGAAATTTTACCCCAAAAAAATAAGGATGGAAGATCGTTTTCTTTCATAAAAAAATTACTAAAACAGCTACGTTTAGAATTTTTCAAAAAGATTTGATTAAAAAATAAGAGCTTGGACTGTTACAATCAAGCTTTTAACTATATTTTAACAAAAATAAAATAAAATAAAATAAAAAAGAGTAGGGATTGAAGATACTGCTATAGAAAGAGAAAAAAAAAACAAAAAAAAACTTCTTTTAGCAAAGATGATAGATGGTGCAATGAAAGAGGCAACTCACCCAAGATTGAAGATCAACTTTGTAGGAGAAAAAAGTAGAAACTGATCAGGTTTGGAGAGGCTTAACTCTAGCCGATGGTGTACATGTATCCATAACTTTAGGAGTTAGAATCAGAACCAAGTCTCTCAGTCTCCCTTCTTTCTGCCTTTCCTTTTTTTTTTTTTTTTTTAGGGTCTGGTAGACAAAGAAGTCTCTCTTCTTCTCTCGCGTGAGTGCACACTGATGTCCAAACTTTTTAGCTTAGCACTCGTTTAGCATAGCAGATTTTGGGCTAAAAGGCTATTTTAATCTTAAAATAACAAAATAAGTTAAAAAATTAACAAGATAAAGTAATTATAATTATTTATTTTTTTCTTATAAAAATTTAAAAAAAATCTATCTTAAATGAGACTTTTTAACTCCAAGTTAAAATAATTAAAAAATCAATCCACATCCCACTGTCTTGTTGTTTAGTTTCATAACTTAGGATTTGCTTTTTAGAAAATTAAAATTTTTTGTTTTTTATGTTTTTTAATTTTTATTGAATTTTTTTAATATTTTAAATAATTTTTTAAATTTTTAGATACACCTAACATAAGCAAAATATTTGTGAAATTTTTTTTTAAAAATTTACTAAATGCCAAAAATATAAATAAAAAAAATGCGAAATTCAATATAAATTTTATGTATTTATAAATTTTTTACAAATATTTTATTTTTTAAATATATCTAATCAAGATGTATCTAAAAAAATAAAAATAAAAATTATTTAAAATTTAAAAAAATATTTACTACAAATAAATATATATATATAAAATTAAAAATTAAATTTAAAAAATTAAAATCAAACAGAGTGCGTAATTCTCCAACTTTTCTATATATATATATATATCTAATCAAGATGTATCTAAAAAAATAAAAATAAAAATTATTTAAAATTTAAAAAAATATTTACTACAAATAAATATATATATATATATAATTAAAAATTAAATTTAAAAAATTAAAATCAAACAGAGTGCGTAATTCTCCAACTTTTCTATCATTTCTTAGGCGGCCAAACACGTTTTCCACTTTTAGATTAAAAAATAAAAAGTTTTCCACTTTAATCATTGCTGTTCCTTACTGGTGATTTATTAAGGAAAATTTATTGTCATATATTTTGAATTAATTTTATCAAAAATAACAAGTTAGAATAGTTAAAATTTTTATTAAATTTAAGTAAAAATTTCATAAAAAAACTTGATCTGATATGATGCACTCTAATGGTAAACAAAACTTTTTATCAAATTCAACCGATCATCAAGCACGGAGTAAATTTTCGATTGACAAGCAGGTTGTGCGACTAAATTTCGATCGTCCGGCCGATCGTTCACTCAATCGTCCATCAACGCTCACTTACGAAATTTGATAAAAAAAATAAAAACTTTCTTAATTTGATGAAAAATGTATTATTGCCTTCATTTTATATGAGTTTAATGAAGTAGTTGAAGTCAAAAAAAAGAGAAAATTAGTCTAGGGTCCCTCTCCCACTTTTCGTAATGGAAGAGATCCACAACATTATTTTTTTATGTCTAAGATCTCTAAACATATATCAGAGAAATTTATCTTCGAATAGGTCGATTTTTGACTCTTCAGTTGCTGCCTTGGGTTCAGTTGCCATTCTCAATCAATCTCTTACAAAACCTTGCTTGCAAGTGATAAACAAATTGATATAGAACCTGAGATAATTTCCTCTCTATATTCCTCTCTCTATGAAAATGGATTTGCTTCCTCTACTTCAAGCAACTGGAACCCTTGTAGCCCTACTTCTCCTCTCCAAAATATGGATGTCCAAAAACATCACCACAAACAAACACTTTATCCAAGCCCCACAACCAAAGGCTGCATGGCCGATCCTCGGCCACCTCCACCTCCTTGGCGGCCAAATCCCAGTCTTTCGAACCCTAGCGGCCATGGCCGACCAACACGGTCCCATCTTTACAATCCGACTCGGGTTCCACCAAGTAGTCGTGGTGAGCAGCAAACAAACAGTCACCAAATGCTTCACTGTCAACAACCGAGCTTTCATGTCTCGCCCTCAAACCGCTGCTCTCAAATACATGGATGAGGAGAAGGACATAACAGAACACCATTGTTACCGGGGAGAGCTTTCTCTCTCTTTATTTTGAACATCTATTTCGATTATTTTTTTCATTTGAACTGAATTTTCTCTAGAGAAATTCTCAACCCAGAGAAAATTCCCAACCCAGAGAAAATTCAGTTCCATTGCTAAATACTCCTGGAAGCTTGCAATTCACTGTTGCGCTTTGCCAAAGCTTCTTTCAACATCTTCAGAGAATTTTTGTTAAAACACATTATGAAAACACATTTGATAAACACATTTGATATCATGAGAAACAGCATCGTCAAAGAAATTTGGTTAAAATACATTATGAAAACACATTTGATAAATTCCGAAGTCAGAGAAATTTGGTTAAAACACATTCCGAAGTCAGAGAAATTTCGAAGTTAGAGAAATTCAAAATTTCTCTGGAGATAAATCCAGAATTTCTCTGGAGAGAAATTCCGAAGTTTAGAGAAATTTAAAATTTCTCTGGAGAGAAATTTCTCTGGACTAATTTTCTCTAGATTAATTTTCTCTTGATCAACTTGAGGGATCTTAGACATTATGAAAATATTGAGTGTCCTTTATGCTGTAAAATCTTAATATCAAGGACCTTAAAAAAAATTTCCCCCAAAAAAAGTCACTGTTTTTCATCAAATTTGATGAAACAAAGCATTGGAGATGGTCTTAAGGAGGAAAAAATTACCAAAACAAACGATTAATACAAAATTTCCTAGACAAATTAATTAACAAAATATTTTTTTTTAAGACGGCAAAATTTGGGAGGAGGTTTGCCTTATTAATAAGTGTCCTTATGGTACATATTAAACAATACAAATAAATAAACAAGATAGGGCAAAATTTTGAATTGAGAGCCTAAATGATGTACTAATATAGTGATATTTGTTGATTATAATTAAATTTATAAATTTATGTCAAAGTCTTCAATATATATTAAAAGTAACTTTGTTATTCTTATAACGTGTGAGTAAAATTGTATTTTTATATCTAATTCTATGATATTAGATTGTGAATCTTAACTCCCATAAAATTATTAATTCCACCCATTGAAAAAATCAATAATTCCATAATATTTTTACAAAATAAGTATAATTTATATAAGACTCAATAAATTGCTAACCAACCTCACCACCACCAATAGAGTAAAGCAAATATGATGACATGAAATCAAATTCCAATATTCACAAATAGACCATGGAGATTTTTGTGGTGCCATTCACACGTGGCATTCATTTTAAAAAACAAAGTTATATTGGGATGCTTTTCCTCTCTATACATCAATAAAAACGCGCTAACTCAGATATATAGACTAATCGTCTTTTTTTTTTGACTCAACAGACTAGTCGTCGTCTTCGAGGATTCGCCATTGGCTTTATTGATGTCGAAAATATCTCCGTTATTCATATTCCATCTTTATTAATGATAAACAACAACAAAATTTACAAAATTTTTATATATAATTATATGATGTAATGTAAAAAAATTTATTTTATAATAAACACTCATGAAAGTAGATTTATTTATAAAAATAATATGGTCACTTTATTATGGTAAAAAATATATATAAAATTATATTTCCTCCGTCTCAAAATATTAAGGTAGGAAAGACTATCTTCTTTGGTTTCAAAATTCAGGAATCACTTTTTAAAAAATTGAGAATTTTTATTTTTTGTATTTTTATTAAATTTTTTTAATATTTGAAGTAATTTTTTAATTTTTAGATACACTTAACATAACTACACTTAAAAAGTATAATATTTACGAAAAAAATCTTTAAAAAATTTACTAAATACCAAAAAAACAAAATATATATATATATAAAAATTCAATACATTTTTTATATTCTTGTGTATTTATTGATTTTTTAAAATATTTTTTTATAAATATTTTACTTTTTAAATACATCTAAGTAAAGTACATCTAAAAAAATGAAAAAATTATTTAAAATTTTCAAAATATTTACTAAAAAAATATGAAAAACAAAAAATTAAATTTCAAAAAAATTAAGTGTTTGGTTTCAGTTTTCTGAATTTAATTTTCTAGAAATTGATTTTTTATTTTTTTTCGTATTTTTGGTTTTAGTGAATATGTTTAAAATTTTAAGTAATTTTTTAACCTTTTGTATATACACCTTACTTAGGTGTATCTAAATAGTAAAATATTTATGAAAAAAATTATTTTAAAAAATTAGTAAATATACAAAAAGAAGAAAAACGTAATGAATTTTAGTATTTTTTTATATTTTTGATATTTAGTGAATTTTTTAAAGATTTTTTTCATAAGTATTATACTTTTTAAGTATATTTGTGTTAAGTGTATCTAAAAATTTAAAAAAATACTTAAAATATTAAAAAAAATGGAGACTTATTTATAAGTCTTTTTTCAGACACTTATGGTAGGCTAAGTCCTATGTAATTTCTTATAAAGTCTTAAATCCTATTTAGATAGGAATGTATTCTACAAGATCCTACATAAACGTAACGTAACGTGACACCTATACAAACGTAACGTAACATGACACCTACATAAACGTAACCTAACGTGCCACGTTACGTTTCGCAAACTTAATGAGTTTTTATTTTTTAAAATTGAATGTAAAAATGTTACTGGTTTATGTTGATGTCACGTTACGTTTCATATAAATATGATCTATGGCAACATTCAATTTCCTATATAGGAAATTGAATGTTGCCATAGATTATAGGTGTCACGTTACGTTTACGTAGGTGTCATGTTACGTTACGTTTATGTAGATATGATCTATAGGAAATTGAATGTTGCCATAAATCATAGGTGTCACGTTACGTTTATGTAGGTGTCACGTTACGTTACGTTTATGTAGATATGATCTATGGTAACATGCAATTTTACGTTACGTATACGTGTCACGTTACGTTTATGTAGGTGTCATGTTACGTTACGTTTATATAAATATGATCTATGATAACATTCAATTTGGTTTTACTACTCGGTTATCAAAAAAAAAAAAAAAAAAAAAAAAATTTATGATATTAACAACTAATATTGAGAGTAAATGTGTCAACAAACTTCCCACAGGATTTATGGGAATATAAGTTTTTTAGTTGGACCATATATAGTATAAGTCTCCCTAATAAGACTTATAAATAATTTTCCCTAAAAAAAATCATTGAAAACAAAAACATATGAAAAATTAAAAAGTAAAATTTTCTGAAAACCAAAACCAAACCAGCTAATTCTTTTTATCATTTCTTAGGCAGTGATTAAGGTCGAATTGTACATCATTGAGGCCGTTAATTAGAATCTCTTAACTTCACTTGCTGGTCAAACTGTATACTTTATGTGTGTTGAATGTCAATCAGGTTGTACATCGTCGAAGCATAAAATGGGCAAAAAGACAAAATTTGGACAAAGTTGACTTTTTCTTGAAAAGTCAAACCGACGTTTTAAACCTGTTTAGAAGTGAGTAGAAGTATAAAAAGAAAAGGAAAAAGGCTTTTCTAGGGTTCTGAAATTGTTTTGACCTAAAGGGAGAGGTTAGGGTTTGGAAGGGAAGAGAAACAAAAGTTTCAAGGATGTCTCCCATGGTGGTTCCTTCTCCATCTTCCTCCTTTCACTCCTTCATGAGTGGCTAGTCTTTTTTTTCTAGGGTTTTGATGAAACCCTAGCTATGTAATTATTTTGTTTTCTTTTTTATTTTTAATTATGTAAAGGTTTGAACATTTGTGTGGTGATATAGAAGTTCCTTTTATATATTTTTCATTATCTCTTCAAATATTTGACTTTCTGTGATTGTTGAATGTTATCCATACATGTGTTTTCTATTCCTTCACATTCAAGGTATGAGACGAACCATACTACGAGGAACGAATCGTATCACTACCTTAGTTTAGAGTGAACGATTCGTATTACTTGAGATGGTTCGTGCTCGTACATTGAATGTGATGATCTTCTTGTCAAATGCTTCGAGCTTGTAGTTGCGAAACATTAATCCGTTCAAACCATAGCATAATTGATTTTAATTGGAAACCCTAATTATGTGGCTAATGGTGAATTCTCTACCCTAGGATTTTTTCCCAATTCAGTAACCCAATTTCAATTATTATTGATAATTTAATTCCTTAGTTTAATTTATTTGTTATTAAATTATGTTATGAACAATCAATCTTTTTATCAAAATTAATTTAGGAATTTAACAATTAAATTAATTTAATTTCACAATTGTCCCTGTGGATCGATACCTGGACTTGCCATTATTCTGATAGAATTTGGTATAATTTAGTATTTAATTTTGGTGTGTTCAACGCCCATCAGACAGCCAAACACGTTTTCCACTTTTGGATCCTAAAAGAAAGAAGGGTAATTTTGCAAATGATCCTTATAGTTTACATGATGTGTTAATTTGGTCGCTGTTGTTTTAATTTTCTCAATTTTGTCCCTTAATTTAACAGATTGTGTCATTTTAGTCCAATAAATAGCGATTGTTAAGTTTGATAGACGGAAAGTTTACACAATGTGTCAATTTGGTTCTTGTTATTTTAATTTGCACAATTTTGACAGGGACCAAATTGACACATAACTTGATTTTCCATTCATCAAACTTAACAACCGTTATTTATTAAACTAAAATGACAAATCCGTTAAATTAAGGGAAAAAATTGAGCAAATTGAAACAATAGGAACCGAATTGACACATCATATAAACTATAAGAACTATTTGTATAATTTATTCAAAAAAGAAAAAAGTATTCCACTTTAATCCCATAATTATAACATTGTTGTTAAGAAGTTTCTTACTGGTTATTTATTGAGGAATATTTAATGTCATATATTTTGAATTAATTTTATCAAAAATGACAAGTTAGAATTTGGATACTTAAGAGTATCTCCAATACTTACTCAAAAAATTTATCAAATTTAAGTAAAAATTTGATATGATGCACTCCAACGATGAGCGAAACTTTTCATCAAATTCAGCCAGTCATCTGGCATAAAGTAAATTTTCAATTGCCAAGCAAATTGTGCGGCCAAAATCTAGTCATCCGCCCAATTGTCCACCAACGGTCATTTGCGAAATTTGATGAAAGGATAAAAAATTTCTTAATTTGATGAAAAATATATTCTTGCCTTTATTTGATATGAGTTTAATGAAATGGTTGGAGTCGAAAAAGTTAGTGTTAAATTTGATGAAACATCTAAGTAAGCGTTTGAGATGGTCTAAGTAGGGAAAAATTGCCAAAACAAACAACCAATACAAAATATCCTAGATCAACCAATTAACAAAATAATTTTTTTAAGATGGCAAAATTTTTTTTTTTTGAGGAGGGAGGGGAGGGTTGTCTTATTAATAAGTGTCCTTAAGGTACATATCACTACAAATAAATAAATAAGATAGGGCAAATTTTTGAATTAAGCGCCTAAATGATGTACTAATATAGTGACATTTGTTGGTTGTAATTAAATTTATAAATTTATGTCAAAGTCTTCGATATATATTAAAAGTAACTTTGTTATTCTTATAAAGTGGGAGTAAAATGGTATTTTTATCTCCAATTCTCTGATATTAGATTGTGAATCTCAACTTCCGTAAAATTACTAATCCCACCCTTTGAAAATATCAATAATCCCATAATATTTTTACAAAATAAATATAATTTATGTGAGACTCAATAAATTGCTAACCAATCTCACCACCAATAGAGTAAAGCAAATATGATGACATGAAATCAAAATTCAAAATTCACAAATAGACCATGGAGACCAATGTTTTAAAAATCAGATCAGTGAGCGAACTGGAAAAGGGATTGGGTGGACGGGTAACTGATTCAACCGTTGGGTTAAACCGAAATCGAACCGTGACATCTTAAATATATTAAAATTATATTTAAATAAAAATATAAGTAATAAAATTATAAATCAAAAAAAAATTGAAAATATTAAATTATCTTAAATATGTCTCCTAATATTTTTTTTTACTAAAAAATATAATAATATATTTTAAATTATTATTAATTTTAATTTTGGAATAGGAAACCAAATATTCAATATTCTCTCCATATGATTTAATTCAAATAATTTGATTGAAAGAAGAGCAAAAAATTTGGAAGGATGTCAAAATTTCAAGTCTCCCTCCAATAAATTTGATTAAATCCCACACGAATTTCTTAAGTTTTTTTGAAAGAATTATTTTCTTATAAATAGGTAAAGAGTTTCACAATAATTTTAAGCTCTCAATGAAATTCCTCACAAGAAAAGACCTTTGAAAGAGAGTTTCTAATTAATTTTTTTTTATATAATATATATATATAATAAGAAAGAAAGAATAAATAAATAAAATAGTTAGAAAATATCCACACAAAAAAAGTTCAAAATTTTTAATTTTATCAACCCGACTGATTCACTTGACCCATCCCCAGGTCGACCGATTCGGCGGTCAAACTACTGGTTTTTTCGATTCTCTCTAAATAGGCCGGTTTTTGGATTGGAATGGTTTCGAGGGTATATTCGAACCAAAACCCTGATCGGTCAACAGTTCAACCGGCCAAATCAGCCTGTCCAATCCGATTTTTAAAACATTGATAGAGACTATTACAATATCTAAGAGAGAGAGGGAGAGAGAGAGAGAGAGAGAGAGAGAGAGAAATATATATATATATATATATATTATGTGTATATTCAATATTATGTTGAATAATTATGTAGCAATGTATACAAGACTCCTTTATAAGAGGAGAGAAACCTAAGTATGATAATGAATATAATATGGTATGTATGATAGACAGAATATATAGTTACTATATTTAACATCCCCTCTCAAACTCAAGTAGGTATACCAACTTGAGTTTGGAGAGAGAAACTAAAATGTGAAATAAAATCTAGATAGATTTGAGGCAAATAGATTGCAAAGTTCAGATAGGAGCACATGGACGCTTGAGATAGAACAGAGACCAAAGCTAATGCTAAGAGATAGTTTATGGTCGTGTTGGGCTGTTGTAGAAACAGGGCCGAAGCTAACAAAGCTAATGTCGAAAGATAGTTTATGGTCGTGTCGAACCGTCATAAAAGAAGAAGGGGCGTTAAACCAGCAAACGTGGCACACATGTAACTTATGACGTAGTGCTAAACGGTGATGGCAACAGATGAAGGAGTACGCCAGGAGACAGCATAAAAGGGAACCATGTACTCCAGGGGACAACTTGGACAGGAACAAAAAATGCGCCAAGGAGGCGGCTTAGGGAGTGCGCCAAGGAAGTAGTTTAGGGAGTGCGCCAATGAGGCGGCTTAGGTAATGAACCAAGGGAGCGGCTTGGGTGGTTCGCATGATGTATAACCATGCTCACCATGATATAGGTATAATACCTCCCTCAAATTTAAATAGGGTTGAAGTAGAGGGAAAGACAAAGTGGAGCGGAATGGAGAGGCCATGTTAAAAAAAAAAAAAAAAAAAAAAAAGAAGAAGAAGAAGAATATTGGGTACAAAAAAAAGTTAGGTGATATGGGTTGCGGAAAAACAAAAAAAAAAATGGTGGAAATGGACAAACGAAGAAAAGAAAAATAAATAAATAATAAAAAATAAGTATGTTAAGACTTTGAAAAGGGACGCAGGGTAGAGTGTAGAATAATAATAATAATAAAAGAGAAAATCGCATGAATGTATGAAAAAAAGAGAAAAATGAGAGAGTAAAAAAAAACCAAGATTTGGATTCGAAAATAGAGTAAGAGAAAAGAAAAGAAAAAAAAAAATTATGCTCTAGAGAGAGCTAAAAGTTGAGGCGACAGTGGAGAAAACTATGTAGACCGACAGCTGACAGAGGAGGAGATGATGGCTGAGAATGGAGTCGGTGGAAAAAAAAAAAAAAAAAAAACAAAGGCCAAAAAGAAGCCGGCAATTTAAAGCAATAATTGGAGAATTTTATCACCGTAAGGAAAATATGGCAATGGATTGGGTTGATGTCCAACGGGTGGCCAAGGCAAGGTTGTTGCCTGCCGGTGAAGCAAAATTATTAGGTACTTAACCTAACTCTTGATACCATGTTATAATATCTAAGAAAGAGAGAAAGAGAATATTATATTATGTGTATATTTAATGAGATTTTTATTGATAAATCCCATTTAGAAATGTTCTAACCCAAGAAGTCTATGAAGGAATTTTTTAAACCACTTAGTCCCATATATTTGTACTTTTATTCCATAAAGTTCTTTTTCTTAATTTACACTATTTTCTTAAACTCTTATGCCCTTATATTTAATGTTGATATTTAATGTTAGGGAAATGAGAGAGAAAGGAAAGGACCAAGGCATAGTAAATTTCATACACAAATTAAATAACATTGATATTATTATTTTATATTATTATATAATGTGAATATATTTTTAATTTACAGCACATTAAAAATAATGTAAATATTCTCTTTCATCTGATGTGAACATTCACAACACTTTTTTGAAAAATTCTCTCTCATTTAATGTAATGATATGAACGTTCAAAACATGTGAACCTTCTTATTTTTAATTGATAACATATTTTTATTCAAAACATGTAGTGATGTGAACGTTCACAACATGTGAACATTCTTTCTCATCTAATGTAGCGATGTGAACGTTTACATTTGTATGTTTTAGTATGAATATTCACATCGTGTATTACATGATGTGAATATTCACATCATGTAAAAATTCATTTCAAATTAATATAAATATAATAATAGTCAACATCCTTATGCGTGAGAACTACTAAAACATAATGACAATCAATATTAAATATCAACATTAATAAGGGGTATGAGAGATTGAGGGTGTTTTGGTCTTTTTACCTTAAATAGGATTTAATGGAATAGTAAAAAAAAAATATAGGTTAGATGGAATAAAATTCTTAAAAAGAGGATTTATCAAAAAAGCTCCCGTATTTAAGGGAAACTTATTTATAAGTCATTTTCAGGCATTTATGGTAGGCTAAGTCCTGTGTAATTTCTTATAGAGTCTCAAGTCCTATTTAGATAGGAATGTATTCTACAATATCCTACATAAACGTAACGTAACGTAACGTAACGTGACACTTACATAAAAGTAACGTGACGTGACACTTACATACACGTAACGTAATGTGACACCTACGTAAACGTAACGTAACGTGACACCTATATAAACGTAACGTAACGTCTCACGTTACGTTTCGCAAACTTAATGAGTTTTTATTTTTTAAAATTAAATGTGAAAATGTTGCTGCTTTATGTTGGTGTCACGTTACGTTTCATATAAATATGATTTATAGTAACAATCAATTTCTTATATAGGAATTTGAATGTTGCCATAGATCATAGGTGTCACGTTACGTTTATGTAAGTGTCACGTTACGTTACGTTACGTTTATATAAATATGATCTATGGTAACATTCAATTTCCTATATAAGAAATTGAATGTTGCCATAGATCATAGGTGTCACATTATGTAGGTATCACGTTACGTTACGTTTATGTAAATATGACCTATGGTAACATGTATATAGGAAATTGCATGTTACTATAGATCATAGGTGTCACATTATGTCTATGTAGGTGTCACGTTACGTATAGGTGTTATGTTACGTTTATATAGATGTCCCGTTACGTTACGTTTCGTTTATATAGATATAATCTATGATAACATTCAATTTTCTATATATGGTTTTATTATTATTTATGATATTAACAACTAATATTGAGGGTAAATGTATCAACAAACTTCTCATAGGACTTATGGAAACATAAATTTTTTTAGTAGAATCATATGTAGCACAAGCCTCCCTAATAAGACTTATAAATAATTTTTTTCATATTTAATATTATGTTGAATAATTATATAATGATATATATAAAACCCCTTTATAAGATAAAAGAAATTTAAATATAATAATTTTAAATATAATATGATATAAATGATAGATAGGATATATAATTATTACAGTATATTTAACAGAGATATTTGCGGTGCCATTCACACATGCAATTCATTTTATAATAAAAAAGAAGTTATATTGGGATGCTTGGCCACTTTCCACTCATTTTATAAAAAAAAAAAGTTATATTGGGATGCTTTGCCACTTTCCACATCAATAAAGGCAAAGACTTTAATAGTAAAACGCACCAACTCAGATATTATTATAGAATTGTCTTTTTTTTTTTTTTTTCTTTTTTTCTTTTTTTGTTCTCTCAACAGACTAGTCGTCGTCTTCGAGAATTCACCGTAGGCTTTATTGATGTCGAAAACATCTCCATTATTCATATTCCATCTTTATTAATGACTAGTGATGGTGGTTGCGTGGAAAGCAGGCAAATAAATATACAATAGTGTTACATGTATCAATTAGTATGTTAATTAGTATATCAATATTAATTATGATATTATTATTAATCTCATTTATTATACATATTACAAATTTTAACAACTTCTTAAATTATGTCATATTATTAATTAATACACTAATTGATACATTTAGCATTATCCGTCTACTATAAATGCCCACTACAAGTTGCTGCAATCTTTTTTTTATTGTTTTGTTTGTTAAGAGTTTAAAAATAATGAATTTATAATTTACAATAATTTTTGAACGGTAGTTATTGTATTTGTTTCTTAACTTGAATTATTACAAAAGGAAAGCAACATACTCTAGATATGTTATCAAGGAGAGCATTCTTATATTATAACACATAAATTGCAATTTTGTACAACCAAAGCATTTAACAAAAAATTTGCATTTTAACAGACGTCCCTTCTCCACACTGTTCATACAAGACTTTATTGAGCACCTAGCATTTTATCCTAAGCCAGACCAAAAGTCTTATAGCAAGAACACTACATTATCGTTTTATTCTAGGCATCTACTTGTTAGTTCAAATTGAAATTACACAAAATCGCCTGCAAGAGAGTATAGTTAATTTAAATAAGAAAAAATCAATTAAATTGAGTTGACTACATTGTATATATACACATAGAAAAAGAGAGTGAAGACAATGAATTACATATGGTAAGATTGATATATGCAACTTAAATTTTCATTCCCTCGTAGTTGTTCCTAAATTCCAATATAGAAGACACAACAAAGAAAAACTAAAGTTGCATGCCTCAATCCCATTAGACAACAAGCTTTGAATTATAGATTCTGAAGCATTATTTTCCATATTTGAATCTTCTCCATTACAAGTTGAAAATGAAGATCTCCATTACATGATTAACAGTTGTACGTTAACAAAGAAAAGAAACAAATCACAACCAAAATCAAGAAAATAATTTTAATTAAAGGAGTTTCTATGTTTACCAATAGAATAATTTTGTTAATTCAACTATCTTATGAATTTGTGATTGCTTGTCATCTTCATCTACATTGTCAAATGGTTGGATGAGAGAACAATGTCATGATCATAAACATTGTTTTATTGCTGCATAACAAATCATCGCAACAAAGTCATCAAATATTTTCACTGAAAAAATTCTTTTACCCATTTCTCGTGCAACCAAACATTAAAAAATGCAAAAATACTTTCTTAGAAATTATATGATGATCAAAAAAATGGAGCTTGAGAAAGAACGATATGCAAACAATAACCATTATTACCTTAACAAATTTGGATTATAAAACTTCTCATCTCTCCAACTTCAATTTTAAACACACTAACAAGCATAAAAGAAAAATTATAAAATTCAATTATTTTGAGTACAGGAAAAAGTGAAAATGTTGAAAAAACTTGAACATCAGTAAAAATGGATAATATATATAGACAAATCTGGAGGAAAAAAAATTAAACTTCAATAAGAAAATCAAGAATTCTAATACGATAATCTTTTGTTTTACTGGATAAAAGTTCAACGAAAGGAAGTAATTGAATCATATATAAGTGAAACATGATTACAAATTAAGGAAAATCAAACAATGATATATACTTTCCTAGGGGTGGGCACGGATCGTTTGCGGCCATGGAACCTCCAATCCACCATCCCTGTGCCAGATTGGTGAATTGGAGAAAATCAATCCACATCCGTTCGCCAATCCAGCGGATGCGAACAAATGTGGATTGAGCGGATTGGCGGATGGATACGAATCGGTTTGGCGGTTTAAAATTTTATAAATTTTCAACATAATTCAACTTGTGCACTTCCTAAAAGAAAAAAAAGTATTACAGTCAATAACTTAAAAAAGTATTACAATCATTGAATGACTCATCCAAAGAAAGAAAGTTTGAAACTTTAGAATATTACAATCACTGCATGCCTCATCCACATATTACAATTACAGCATATCTCATTTACATAAAATATTACAATTTGTGGTTCTTAAAATATAAAAACAATTCAAACCACCAAAACCATGAACAAAGCTGTAGTAGAGATTGTATGTCTCTGTATTGTTACATCTATATCTGTTTTTCAAAACAAAAACCATTATTTTTAGAGTTAGATTTAAAAACAAAAAAATATAGATAAATAATACATTTATTTTTTTTCAATTCAAAAAATATATTCAAGTTGAAAGCTCTTTTTCAACAGAAATATATTTAACATAATATAAAAACTCTTTTTCAATTGAAAACACGAATAGAATATCTAAACAAATTAAAAACACAAAGTCTTATAAATTACTAGAGATGCTCGTGATTTGGCGGTTCGGTTGCTACCAAAGGAACCTCAAATCCGCCATCCGTTCAAAACTAGGTGGATTGGAAAAAATCAATCCGTAACCGTCCGTTCGTCATCACACATCCATCCAAAATGCAGAGGATCGGTTCGGTTTGGACGGATCGGTATATCAGCTGCTCACCCATTTCCTCTACTATGAAATGCATGTGTTTAAGTCGAAGTTGTTTTAGTAGTTATCGTGAACTTAATCGTTGTTGTACAAATTGTGTAATTACATAAAATAAACACACAGATTCATGTTTAATAAATTAAATTACAAAACATGAAATCTTGGAAAATTACAACTAGATTGAACAGAAATACATAATAAGATAAAACGAAGAAAAAATAGCAAACCGAAATCTATGTGATACCACAGTCTCCTTAAAATAGATTCGCCGCCTCATCGTGAATACCAAAGAGGTATCGACGTTTGTCTCTCAAGATACAACGGTATAAACCAACTAACGCAGAAACACCTTCTGTTTAGCTCCGGTTAACTGACAATGGCAGTACTTTCTCATATAAACCAGCTAACAATGGCAGTACTTTCTGACAATGGCAGTACAACGGTATAAACCAGCTAACGCAGAAGCACCTTCTGTTTAGCTCCGGTTAACTGACAATAGCAGCACTTTCTCACATAGGAAGAAAATTATATGGGCAGACTAACTGTATAATATGAAGGCGAAAATTCTCTATTGAAACCAAAGAAAATGGCCTTCT
Source organism: Camellia granthamiana (assembly GCA_036172215.1). Taxonomy (NCBI): domain Eukaryota; kingdom Viridiplantae; phylum Streptophyta; class Magnoliopsida; order Ericales; family Theaceae; genus Camellia; species Camellia granthamiana. Next base: position 38,444,491 of record CM069911.1, on the reverse strand, counting down.
TTTATACACAATGGGGGAGAGAGGAGGAGCCTCCCAGCTATGATGCCTGGCAACAAATGCACTCATTACTCCTACAAAATTGATGGAGTAATGCACAATGATGGGGAGTAAGTGTATAAGTTACACACTCTATATACATACATGTGTATATTTGCAGCCACCAAACAAACTTGACCCAAAAAGATTAGGTTGGTGGACCACCAATCCAACCCAGCTAATACCCTCAAGCCTCACGACCCATGGATCACGGACTCGGCCCGGTCCAGGCGGGCTGGTGGCATGTGCGTGTGGCAATTTTTGCATAACCAACTTGGACTACAGTTTTGGCCTTGGCCCAAGCTTATCCTTAAAGCATCCATAACTCTCTTCCTTCGAAAAATTTGGATGCCCCAAAAAGTTCATGCCCTTATCAAAATCTTAAGATTTAAATACCCATCAAAGTTTTCTTCTACAATCAATGTGGGATTGGTAGTTATACATAATTTTCAATACCTCATTTATAAGACCAACTTTATGAGACAATTTCTCATTCAATTTTTAATAGTTTTTTGTCATTCTTTTTATGGTGTAAAGATCTTGTTACAAAAAATTTAAACCCATTTAATCCCACCTCAACTAATGGTTAGGACCTACTTTAATTTCACATTAAAGTCACCATAAAACCTCTTTTTTTTCCAACAATCGTTTCATGAGAGAAATAAACAAATTGATTTGCTAAGTTTTCTATAATTAGAGAAGTTAAAAAACAAAATTTTGAAATATGATAGCTATTTGAACAAAGCATGTGATATATTACAAAAACAAAAATAATATAAATCGAAAAATAAAAATAGCTCATTTGGGCTAAGTTGGTGCCACACTCATCATGATTCCATTGTATTGTCAAGAATTAGCTAATGTGATGAATTATAATGTGAATGGCATTACATTGTCAATAATTCGTTAATATGATGAATTATAGTGTGAGTGGCATTGATAAAAAGGTATGTACTATAGAATCTTGTAAGAAATTTCTTCAAAAACAATATTTTCATAGGTTAATAACAAATTAAGAATTGTCCCACCAACATGTTAGAGATTTAGATAGCTGCGACACTGACAATAAACATAAAAATAATAAACAAAAAAGTTGAATATTTAAAAATCAAGGAAATAGACCAAAATTATATGTGCTCATGAGAAATAACAAAGACAACACTTCTACAATTCTTAAACCAAAAGTATCCCAATAAACCTCAAGTCAATTTAGAAGACTACTCAAAATATGCACAATATCCATGTGAAACAGCTTGCATAGGATTCTTGCCATTTGAGAGACAAAGATTTGTGAAGAAAATTAGTAGCAAATAAATTATGTATTCACTTATTGAAGCAAAATTTTCAACTAACATGCATTAATCATTCAAACTAATTTTTCAACTCACTACAAATTAAAATGAATTTAATTTTTAAAAAAAATAATTCAAGAAACTAATTTTTATACAATCACATGCTTTCAAAATTAATTCAAAAACCTGCAGTTCCCTTAAGGGTTCTCTAATTTTAAATTCAAAAAATTAAAATTTTTTTATACAATCACAACTAAGTTAAGGATCCTAATTTTCGTAACAAAACACCAATTGTTTTAGATTAACAAATTTTTTTAAAAAAAAAAAAAAAAATTGTGTTCGACCCATTAAAGAACCCAATAAGCAATAAACAATTGACATTGAAGATATTTGTAAAAAAATATTTTAAAAAATCAATAAGTACAAAAGAATATGAAAATGTACTAAATTCTTGTTTTTTTTTTTTTTTTGTATTTTTGTATTTTTGGCATTTAGTGAATTTTCTTTAAAAAAAAAATCACAAATATTATACTTTTAAGTGTATTTATGTTAGGTATATCTAAAAATGTTATATAAAAAAAAAAAATTGCTTAGAATATTAAAAAAATTTAGTAAAAACAAAAAAAAATATACAAAAACAAAAATTTCAATTTTTTGAAAAGTAAATCCTAAAAATATGAACCAAACAAATTGATTTTTAAAGTATAATAATTGTATTACAAAAAAGGTTAGATTCTCCAAAAGAAACTAGTGTTTTAGGACGGAATTAGTATAACATTTATAATTTAAGTTGATCGTATTGTATTCCGCTCGTGACTCTACCTTCTATGTTGAGGGTTGGTGCATTCTCCTCTTATCTCGATAGTAGATCATTTCTTATGGATTAGAGTAAAGAGTAATGCTAGAAATCTTAAAAATTCTATCAAAAATTTTATCAAATGTGTCACATGGGTATGAGACCTATATCATGTGAGTCTCGTGTAGGTCTTACACCCATATGAAATATTTGATAAAAATTTTATTAAAACTTTTAAAACCTCTAACATTTTTATAGAATAAATTTAGCCTACGTAGCGGGGTTTTGGGATTGCAATAATGCCACCATCTAGTTCAAAAAAAAATAAAATAAGAATAAAAACTTTCTTACATTATTGGCCAACATAGCCTTTTAACTTTATTCCCTATGTTTTTTTTGCGTGATATTCCACCACCCACTTCCGTGGTTACGATCGCAATTCCGATTGGTAGCTCGATTTTTTTTGGCTCGAGTGGCCCGATTTCCTCTCTCTCTCCTTTTCCTTCTTTCTATGTTTCTTCTCTTCTTCTCCATTGGTTCGTCTTTCTCTCCCTCTGTTCAAATCAAAACAGAACAAGGTGTATCTGCCCTATATTTCTTCCCTATGTTTCATTAAAATACATAAACAAAAACTGCAGATTCTTCATTAAAATCCATAAACAAAAATTGCAGATTCTTTGGACCAAGCACAGTAATAATGTCTTTCTCTCCCTATGTTCCTTCCCTTCTTTCCATTGGTATCTGCAGATTCTTCTCCATTGGTATGTAACTCATTCGTCTCTTCCAAAAATCTATTCATGTTCATCTCTTTGTCTCTCCCAAAAATCTGTCTCTATGTTCATTAAGAATTCACAATCACCAAAACCATCAAACCCAAAAATTTGGGAAAGATGGGTTTGAAACCCAAAAACCAAAACCAAAACCAAAACCAAACAAATTAAACCCAAAAACCAAAAATCAAAACCAAAAAACCAAAAACCAAAACCAGACAAATCAAAACCCAAAAACTAAAAATCAAAACCAATCATACAAATCAAACCCAAATCGATCGATTTCGAAGAAGAAATATGATGGAGCTCTCTCTCTTCTCTCTCTTTCTTCTCTTTTCCTCTTGCTTTCTCTTTCTCTCTTCGTCCTCTCCTCTGTCCAGATCTAATAAGATGAAAAAAAAAAAAAAACCAAAACGACATCGTTTTGGGCTGTCGAGCTATTCTCGAGCCAAGGTTTTCGAGCTACCAGCCATTATGCGTTACGATCGTCCTAGTGATGACGATATAGTGACGTAATCATAAGAGGAAGGTAACCATCATACGTAATCACATGGGGAAAGGTACAGTGGTACAAGAAAAATATATATATAAATTAGTGTTAAAATTTACTGTATATATTTTAATAATTATAATATTATACTCTTTTTATTAATTTGTAAAAAAAAAATTCTTGACAAGTAATTCCCCCTAATTATTTTAGGACAATTATTTCATAGTGGTGTTTGATAAAAAAAATTTACAAATTAATAAAAAATTATAATATTAATTTTTAATATTTATAATATTTTTTACAGTTTGATAAATATGTTTTACTAACACTGTAATTCTCTCAGTTATTTTTAAGTGGCTATAAATAAATTATATTTTTTTTTAGACATAAATAATTTATTGTGCCATAAATTCATAATTCACTATTTTATTATTATGTATATTGTTATTAATAATTGTAGACTTATTAGTGTTGTGTTTGTTATTTTAAAATGTTAAATAAAGAGAGATTTATTTATAAATCTTATTTAAAGGACTTACCCAATAAGTTCACAAAATATTATTGTGTTACACCTAATCTCAGACATTTGAACTTGAATTCCAATAGATCCTTTTTATCATATTAAAAGTGTTATGTGGATTACTTTATCCTTATAAATAATAATAAATAAAATTTTAAAAATCATTATTTATTTAAAATTCTCTTTCGGCTTGCTTATGAACAATAAGTAGGGGGGAAAAGTCAATTTTTTAGTTTTTTTAGTTTTTTTTGAAAAAAAATATAAAAAATTAAAAAATACTGTAACTCAATATAAGTCAATAAACTTTTTTTTTTTTGCTAATTACAAAAATAGGCTTACATTAGTCACTCTAAATCATAATTTCATCGGTAATTTTGTGCCATCTAACAATAACCCCACTCTCCATCAAAACAAAACAAAACAAAAAAGGAATTTTTGGTGAAAAGCCCCTCCTATTGGGCCTTTTTTGTGTGAAGACCACGTAATAAAATACTGGTTTCAAAAGTCCCTCAAATAAAAAATAAAAAAATGATGAAAAGACTGGAATACCCCTCCATACAAATAGGCAAATATCAAACGATGAAACAGTTTGTCTCCCTCACTCTGTTTCATCCCTTGAACTCGTTACTCTACAAATAAATAACAAAAGTACACAATAATAGAGTAAAATTTAACTGTCATTGTATCAAAAAAAAAAAAAGAACACATAGCATCTGAGTAAAATTTTACTCTCATTTTATCAAACAAAACAGAGCACATACCAGAGTAAAATTTTACTATCATTTTATCAAATAAAAACATAGCACATACCAAAGTAAAATTTTACTCTTATTCTGTCAAACAAAAATAGATCACATATCAGAGTAAAATTTTACTCTCATTCTATCAAACAAAATAAGAGTACATACTTGTGACGACCATGCCTCGTATAATATTTTATATTTGATTAATTACGGAAATTTGGATTTTAATTAGTCGTTACCTTGATTTAATTTGAAAATTACGAGAATTGTAGAATCTGATTCGTATATATTTCTATTAAAGATTTATTTTGGAATTAGAAATTCAGGGTCCAAATGGCTTGAGGAAGTAAAATTAAGAAGTTGAATCAATTTAATTTTAATTACGGATCCATTTGGGAATTTAATTAAATATTCGATTCAGTTTAGGAAAATTAAGATTCGATTAATTAGGTTCAAATTGGAGGTAATTAAGTTAGTTAAATTATGAGGATGGAGAATTGTGATTATTACGAATTAAATCTATTTTTGAGATATCCAATTTGAATATGTAATTTGTTGATGAAAATTTTGAGTTTGATCAGAAATTGAAGGCCTAAATTATTTGAAAAACAAAAATTGATGATGTCAATAAGCTTTGATGATACTACTGGTTTCTGGGTAACGGGTCGAGCTGATCAAGGCCTCCCACACGGTTGTCCGATCGCTAGCCCACCGAGAAACTTGCACAAGAGTTCAACGGGGAACGGGAGTCCCCCAGCGAACCCTCCGACGAACAAGTCAGAGATGAGAAAGAGATGAAAAAATGTAGAGATAGGATTGTGATTGATCGCCTAACCTTTTTCTTGAAAACCTCTTTATATCCTTCTTTTTCTCTTCCTTCCGTCATCTTGGCCAAAAGTATACTCCAACTTGCATCATTCATGGTTAGGCCGTTTTCTGTCCCATCGTGAGGGGGTTGTTGCATTGAATGCTGTAGGAAACCTCATTAATGACTGGCGTGTGGTGCAATAACTTTACAAGATGTTTGTCTCCTTATGTGGCTGGTTCTCATCTTTACAAGTGTTTAGATGCCATTGGTTTTTGGTGCTATGCTGGGTTTCAGTAATGTTAGGCCTTAATGTTTGGATCGTGTATTGGGCTCTAAATGGGGGTCCAATAACGTTTATGGGTCCACCTATGTCAGTAGTCCCCCATTCCCAAGTGCAGCTTCAATCTAACGAAGGGAATAAGAAAGAAGACGGAGAGTGTTAGCGGCTGAGTGGGAGAAGACCGACTGAGATGAGGGATGACCGTGAAGGGCGACTGAGTGAGAAGGTCGACTGAGACGAGAGCCGACCGCGATGTGTGACCGAACAAGAAGATCGACTGAGAAGAGGGTCGATCGCGAAAGGTGACCGAGTGAGAAGGCCGACTGAGAGGAGGGCCGACCGGAAAAGGTGATCGAACAAGGTGACCGATGGAGGGAAGGCCGACCACAAATGGGGGCTCGCTGAGGCAACCAATTGAGAGGATGGCCGACCGCGATGAGTGGCCGAGTGAGAAGGTCGATTGAGAGGACGGCCAACCGTGAAGGGTGTCCGATCATGAATAGTGGCCGAGTGAGAAAAGGAAGTAGCAGTGCGCGGGGCTCAAGAAGTGGCGGGGCATGTGGTGATGTGAAGTGGAAAAGACAGGGTAGGGGAAAGGGGCAGTGGATCGTGGTCGTACACGTGGCAGAATCCCGTGATGGGGGAGATAAGGCGTTGAGCAAGAAACGGAGGAATATGTGTAATATAGGGTGTTGAAAAGGCAATTTTGAAAAAAATTTCAAAATTTTCAAACTGGCGAAATTTAATTTTGACCCTTGGAATACAAGCAAACCGTGGGCGTTTGGGGTTATTCGCTTTACCTACCTTTTTGTAAAAAACCAATACGTCCCAGAAGTAAACTCATTTGTTTCGAGTGATACACCTCTGCAACACTTTGCGAACTACCTTGCACCAGCGTCTGAAGCTATACGCAGACACATAGAAGAAATGGCTCGAGATGAAGTGCCAACCACGAGATCAGATTCTTTGGGGGACGATGATGCGGTGGAGTTGGCGAAGCAATACAGGGGGGAGAAGAGGGTAGGAAGTAAGGGGGGAGCCACGCTGATAGCGGCTGTGAAGCCAATTAGTCAAGTAGGACCGGACCACTGGCATACGAAGGCAGACAAATCGACGTTTACATCGGAGGAGTTAGAGGAGGTGCGTGAGAAGTATCAGATTCCTGCGGAGATAAAGTTAAAATTGCCGACGTCGAAGGAGAGGCCATCCGATGCCCGATCGATGGAGTTTGCCCTCTATGAAGAGGCGTTAAATGAGGGGTTGAGGTTGTCGCTCCCACAGATAGTAGTGGATGTGCTAAACCGCCTAGAGGTGGCGCCGGGTTAACTAATGCCCAATGCATGGAAAATATTATTGGCCTGCGCGAGTGCGTGGCCACGGGCGAATGAGGGAGCTGCGGGCGAATGAGGGAGCTGCGATGACAGTGGATGAGTTTTTTTCTTGCTACAAGGCGTCAGGCCAACAAGAAACTTGGGTAACTTTACAGGCAACGGCGGGTAAGGGTTTGGTGGCGGGGTTGCCATCGTCAGTGAAGGGGTGGAGACCACGGTTGTTTTACATGTCAGCAAATAGGGGAGTGGGAGTGCGTACAGTGTGGAAGGTTCTGACCAAGTCAGTGGAGCCATGGTTGGGGGCAGAGGCGAAGGAGAGGGTGAAAAATGTGAAGGCGTGGAGGGAGAAGGAGGGTGCTAAGTGGGACGACCCTGTTTAGCCCTCAGCCTTGTTTGCCTCGAGGCTCGGACCGCATTCGACCGGTGGGGACCTTGCGTCGACAGAATTAGAGGCGAGAAGAAGGATGCAAGAGGCGAAGGATAGAACGACCTTTGCCAAGGCTGATAAGTACAAAGAGTCGCAGTTAGGCCGCTGGCCTAAACCGGTCACGAGGGAGCGAATCCGACCGCACCCCAAGCCGCTGGGGGATAAGAACTTGGGCGGTTTTGAGCCACTACTGCCCCCAGCGGATCCACTGAAGGAAAAAACCAAAAAGGAAGTAGAGGCGGTGTTAAAGAAGAAGAAGAGGAGAGCAGAGAAGGAGGAAGAGGGGCCAGCGTTGAAAAGGATGAAGGCAGGGATGACAAAGGGAACCCCAGATGTGGAGTTGGAGGAAACAATGAAGGGGGTAGAGAGTGCCATGGGCTCTGGTGCACAAGTGGAAAGTGGCGAGACTGGGTCCGAGCAGGGGACCGAGGGGGGTCCTGTGCCTTAGGGAGAAGTAGGGGAGGCCAGGTTGAAGACCGCCATATACCATGTACGAGCAGTTTTCGGTCGACTTGTGGGAGAAGGAGGCGAGGCCAGGACTACGGCAGACTGGCTCTTGGGAGTAGTGGAGAACGCGACCATGCGCTCAATGTCGAGTTTTACAGAGGCCGAACTGCTGAGGGGACTTTGCTCGACCCAGATGGAGGCGACGACTTTGGCAGGGGCCTTGTTGAAGAAAGCGGCATGTGCAAAAGGGGAGATGGAGCCACTAAACACACTTCTATCTTCCATATACACCCTATACCTTCCATACAAACTGAAATTCCATCTTTTCTACATCCAAAACTCCTCCAAAAATTCTAAAATACTTGAATTTCAGTAGCTTTGATCAAGAGGAAGAGTAGGTGTTGGTAAAAGTGAGCAAAAACAAGAGAAACAATCACTTTTTCACCACATACACCTCCAAGCCATCATTCTAGCAAGAATTCCAAGCTTTCAAATTGAGGATTGAGAACATAATTCATACACTTGAGGGTGATCAAGAGTAAGTTTGGAAATCAAGAAGTTCAATCTTTCTTTGGAAGGTGAATTTCTAGTCTTTCATTTTCTTATATTTTCTATCTCATATTTATTTTCTTGCTTCTTATTTCATAGTGTTTTGTTATAATCCAAGTGGTTTGTTTATTTCATATTTATTTTCATACCTTATATTTCATAGGATGTTGTTGTGATCCAAGTGGTTTGTTTAGCTCATAATAATTGCTTATTGGCGTGCTCTTGTTTCATATTAATTGTGTTGTAAGCTAACCGGTAGTGGTTAGTTAAGCCACCTACATATTTCTTTTTTGTTTATTTTCTTGGTTTCGCAACAAGACAGGTTTTGCTCGGCCTAGTTGGCCGGCCTGCCTATTTGGCCGATCGGTTAGCTTCTTTTGAACAAGATGGCGTAATCTCCCAATGTTGACCAATTTCTGCCAACGATTCCAAGGAACATGAAGCTTTTATTTTGTTTATTTTTATTTTGAGTATTTTGTGAGGTTTTATTTTATTTTATTGCAATATTCCCTCATCTTCCTCTCATTTGGATATGTAATAATTCGAGTGTTATAATAATTCCTCATCCCCGCTTCTTTCTATCCCATTCTTTTACTTGCTTTCCTTATTTGTACATAAACATCATATTTATTTTTCATCATATTCATGCTTTGCATCCATGTTTCATGCATTTTGATTCGGTTAAATTTGCATTTGTGGATTTAATCAATTCCTATGTGATTATGTGCGCTACCTCATGTTCTTGAGATGATTCACATGTCATATCTTAGAAGCCGAATATTTAGTTGCATCTCATGAGTGAATTGCATTAGGATTTTGTATATAAGACCATGCATGTTATACTAACTTTGTTTTGTAGCTTTTCGCGGGACGTCGATAAATATGTAAGTTTTTATGTTTTAGTATCCCGCTTGTACATAATTTTCTTATTATATTTAGCATCCTACCATGTGGTTATTTGCTTAAGTGATAAACTGTTTGAATGGCTGTGGATGAAGGCTTGTTGTTTAAATTGGAATAACTCAAAGATTGTACGTTTTAAGCTCACTTTGTAGTGGCAAATTCACAAACTTTAAGCCCACTTTGTCAAGTGACAAATTCAAACTCCTTTTCGAAAAACAAACATGAAGTTGAATTGTTTCAATTTGAGCAAACTAGTCTATACTTGTATGCTTCACATAGTAAATTTTAGGATTTACTAAAATAATCAGAACATAAACATATAAAGAAAATAAAATTCATATCATGGTTTAGTAGAGGCCGATCTTTTGATCGGGTGAGCGGGGGTGCTCATTATTGACCTTCCCCTCTCATACCTAAGGTTCCGAGCCAAGCATCCTTGGTTACGACGAACAATGGCCTTGGCGCGAGTCATGGGTTTTCTAATTTTCCAAAATAAATATTAGGTGGCGACTCTGAGATCTGATGACACAGTCTATTTTTGACAAAATTGCAATAAAATGGATTTTCAATAAAAGTTGCCAAATTTGGACTCTCATCTATGTTTCACATTGCACTAGTGAGGCTAGATCAAAGAAATCGAGGGTCCCAACTGTTTAACACGCGCGGGTACCCCCCGGGCATGTTACACAAGTCAGAACTGGAAACGGAGCGCCGCAAGGTGGTGTCGTTGGAGTTCGAGCTGGCTGGCGAGAAGAAGCAACTAGAGTTAGTCCAACAAGCCTGCACTACCGCCAATGAGAGGTTTGAAGAAGCAATGACCAATAATGAGGATCTGCGGGCTCAGTCGATAAAGGAAAAGGAAGAAGCACATAGCGCATCGCTGAGTTAGAGAAGGCTCTGGCGGAGGAAAGGGCCAGGCTGGCGTCTGAGAGAGCGGCGTACCCTGACTTGTGCAAAGCGGCGGTGGAGCAATTCAAAGAGTCTGCCAAATTCCAGATAGCCATTGACACCGCAGTCGCCAGGAGCTTGGCGAGGGAGGGGATGGGGGGGCTGGGCCGTCGGGAGCGGCCGCTAGAAGTAGGAGTGAGGAGGAGGTGATCCAAAACTTCCAGCGGTCGGACTTCTACAAGCACGAGATGGCTGAGTTCTGGGATAGCGGCTGGAAGACCTTTAAACATAAAGCGGAAGAGCTGTTCCCAGACATGGATTTCAGTCGCGTGAGGATAGGCGAAGACGATGTTGCCCAGACCCCCCTGGACAAGGGGTTTGAGGAGGAGGATCTAGCCTCTAGTGAGGAAGAGTGATCCATGTAAAACTTTTATGTTTGTGTGTTTTGTTTATTTTTTGTTTTGTGTAATTTCTATAGTGAATTGTATGTGATTGGAAGTTTGTAAATAAAACAATGAGTTGTGATTTGTTATTTTGTTGTTGTTAGTTCTTGTGAGTTATAGATTTCAGAATAATCAAAATGGCAGAGCAGAATTTTAACGAAAAATGGGTGTGAAAGTAAGACTTGTGCATGAATTGTGAAACTTGCTAGTAGATTGGGATGTAAGAAGTTTAGAAATGGATAGCCATTCTAACTTGTGAGAAAATCATGATGCAAAAACGTTAAAAATGGGCATACAGTAAAATGCTTTAAAAGTGTTACAAATAGAAGATTGGCTTCGATAACTATGGACCTGGATGTTATCTAAATTAAAAATGTAGAATAAAAAATGTGAAGAATGTTAAAAGATGTCATAGTATGGACCTGGATTTTAACTAAGTTTGGTAACCATGCTGTAACACAAGATTAGGGAAATGGACTGGCCGGACTTCTTATTCGTGCTCAGTCTGGCTGGGACTTTAAGCAACTGAGTCTAGCCGAGCCCTTCGTGCTCAGTCTGGCTAAGGCTTTAATTAACTCGGTCTGATCAAGCCCTTCGTGCTTAGTCTGGCTGAGACTTTAGTTAACTTGGTCTGGCCGAGCCCTTCGTGCTCAGTCTGGCTGAGGCTTTAATTAACTCAGTCTGGCCGAGCCCTTCGTGCTCAGTCTGGTTGAGGCTTTAAGTAAGTCAGTCTTAATTAACTTGTTATTGAAACACAACGCAGATAACGAAGATATAAGTTCATTGGTGCTTAATCGCATGGCTGATTGATCACAAATTTAGACCATGTATGAAAAGGACAAAAACAACCAAGTGTGTGGGTTGTCAAAAAGAACATACAACAATTGATCGATACAAAAATAGGACATGACACTTTACTGGAAATAACGCTTCAAGTGCTCGGCATTCCACGGATGGGGGAGGTCTCGGCCTTCTATATCTTGAAGTCGGTAAGTGCTCGGGCGAGGTCTGGCCTTGACCACGTAAGGTCCTTCCCACTTGGCTGCCAACTTGCCCTCGGCCAGATTTTTGGTAGCAAGAGTTGCTTCGTGCAAAACTAGGTCCCCCACAGCGAACTCCCTCGATCGGACTTTGCGGTTGTAGTGTGTTCTCATTTTTTGTTGATATGAGGCCCGCCTGACAGCAATGGTCTCTCGGAGCTCTTCAATCAGGTCTAAGTCAGCCCATCGCTCTTCGGTTAGTTCTGGATTCGGGTACAAAACCCTAGGGGTCGGCAGGCCAATTTCCACTGGGATCACGGCCTTAGTGCCGTATGTTAAGCGGAAATGAGTCTCCCTAGTGGGGGTTCGAGCAGTAGTGCGGTAGGCCCAGAGTACGTTTGGCAATTCCTCAGCCCAAAGTCCCTTGGCGGCTTCTAACTTAGTTTTAATGATCTTCAGTAGAGAACGATTGGTAACCTCAACCTGCCCATTGGCTTGGGGATGACCTGGGGAAGAGAAACATGGCTGAATATGAAGCTCTACATAGAACTTCTTGAACTCTGCATTGTCGAATTGGTTGCTGTTATTTGAGATGATGGCGTGAGGTATTCAAAATCGGCATACGATCGACTGCCAGATGAATCTGGTTATGTTCCGTTTGGTGATTGTGGCGAAGGGTTCCACTTCTACCCATTTAGTGAAGTAATCAATGGCGATGATAGCAAACTTAGTTTGGCCCCTACCGGTGGGCAATGGGCCAACTAAGTCGATCCCCCATTTGGAGAATGGGTAAGGACTGCAAAGTGTGATCAATTCTGTAGGAGGAGCATGAGGGATGTTGGCAAAGCGTTGACACTTATCACACTTAAGCACGAATTCAATTGCGTCTTGGTTGAGAGTAGACCAGAAGTAACCGGTGCGAAGTATTTTACGGGCGAGTGACCTGGCACCCGAATGATTACCACATACACCCTCGTGGACTTCCTTCATCACATAGGTCGCTTAAGAGGGATTGAGGCATCGGAGGTATGGTCGTGAAAATCCACGTTTGTACAAGAGACCGTTGATGAGAATGTAATTGGACGACCGGGCCCTAACTTTGGCGGCTTGCTGTTTGTCGTCTGGCAACTCCCCACTTGTCAAAAACAGAAGGACGTCCGCCGCCCATGGGATAGGTTCATTTTGGAGGAAGTGGATTTCCTGCTGGTTTGGCGAAATAGCCGGGAGGGACAGGTATTCAAGGCAGATACCGCGGCTGAGGTCTGACTGGTCGGCCGAGGCTAATTGAGCCATTTCATCTGCCTTGGAATTTTCTGACCGAGGGATGTGTTTGATGTGGAAAGTGTTGAAAAGGCGAGCAAGGGGGAGGGCAATATCCTTGTAAGCTCGCATTGTGTCTTCCTTTGCGTCGAATTCCCTAGTGATTTGTCCGACGATCAGCTGAGAATCGCTGAATACCTAGATATGGCTTACACCAATGTCTCTGGCTAGGCGAAGACTTGCTATCAAGGCCTCATATTCGGCTTCATTATTGCTTGCATCGAACAAGAAACGGTGGGCACACTTGAAATAACCGCCCTCGGGGGTGGTAAGGATGAGACCAGCCCCACTGCCTTCTTTGCGGGATGATCTGTCAACATGGAGGGTCCAGGAATAGGGTCTTCTGCCTCCGTATTGAAGTGCCTTGGTGGAGGGAGTGCGGTTGGAGTGGGATTGGTGAATTCCAGGATAAAATCAGCGACAACCTATCCTTTGATCGCCGTTCGGGATCGGTAAGAGATTTCATATTGGCTGTGCTCGACAGACCATTACATAAGTCTGCCGGATAGCTCTGGTTGTTGCATGACCTTCTTCAGAGGTTGATCCGTGAGGACCACTATGGAGTGAGCTTGGAAATAGGGTCGGAGTCGCCTCGAGGCTATGACCAAGGCGAGGGCCATTTTCTCCAGCAGGGGATAGTTTTGTTCTTCCCCTCTGAGAGCTCGGCTAATGTAGTAGACCAGTCGTTGTACTGAGCTGTCTTCCCTGATGAGGGCCGCACTGACCGCGGTGTTTGATACAGTTAAGTAAAGAAAGAGTGTTTCACCGAAGAGCGCCTGAGACAGTAAGGGATTGGCCATGCACTGCTTCAATTGTTGAAAAGCCTCTTCGGACTCGGGGGTCCACTCAAAAGCCTGTCGGAGGATTTTGAAAAATGGAAGGCACTTGTTTGTTGCACGGGAGATAAAACGATTAAGGGCGGCGACTCTGCCGACAAGTCGTTAGACCTCTTTGACTAGTCTGGGAGACCGCATTTCTACTAGGGCTTTGATCTTTTCGGGATTGGCCTCGATGCCCCGCTGACTGACCATAAAGCCTAAGAATTTCCTAGATCCTACGCCGAAGGCGCACTTCTCCGAATTCAGCTTCATTTGATATTTGCGTAGGGTTTCGAATGTCTCTCGCAGGTTGGTCAGATGATCTGAGGAGAGTTTGCTCTTGACGAGCATATCATCAACGTAGACTTCCATGTTTCCACCTATCTGGTTGTGAAAAACGGTGTTGACTAACCGTTGGTAAGTTGCTCCGGCATTTTTCAATCCGAACAGCATAACTCGATAGTGGTAAGTGCCTCTGTCTGTGATGAAGGAGGTGTGCTCCTGGTCAGCCGGCTGCATCAGAATTTGATTGTAGCTGGAAAAGGCATCCATGAAACTGAGCATCTGATGTCCAGCCGTAGCGTCGACAAAGAGATCTATGCGAGGGAGAGGATAACTATCTTTGGGGCAAGCTCGATTAAGGTCGGAGTAGTCGACGCAGAGTCATCATTTACTGTTGTTTTTGTAGACCAGGACCACATTTGATAGCCATCTGGGGTAGTCTACGTTCTTGACAAACCGTGCCTCCAGTAGTTTGTCTACTTTAGAGGCAATAAGGATATTGCGTTTCGGGTGAAAGACACGCTGTTTTTGGCGGAAAGGTCAGAAGTGAGGCTCGATACTGAGGCGATGCGTGATGAAGGAGGAATCGATGCCTGGCATGTCGGAATGGGTCTAGGAAAATACATCATTATTCTCGGTCAAGAGGGTTGTAAGGTCGGCCTTGGCCTGGGAAGATAGTTGGTTGTCGATCTTGGCTGTTTTTGTTCAATTGGTAGGGTCGATGCGAACTTCAACAAGTTCTTCCACTGGTTCCCCTCTAACCAACTCGTCTTCGTCTCTGACATCAAGTCCTTCAATGATCATTGCCTCCCTCAGTTTGACCTCTTTAAGTGAAGCGACGTAGCATTCTCTGGCCACCGTCTGCTCTCCCATCACAGTGCTGACCCCGAGTTCAGTGGGAAATTTCATGGCCAGATGGTATGTGGATGTGACAGCTTGGAAGGCGTTGAGGGCTGTGCGGCCGAGGATTATGTTATAAGTAGAAGGACAGTCGACGATAAAGAAGGTGAGTAACTTGGTGGTCTGCCGTAGATACTCGCCGATGGTGATGGGAAGATCGATGGAGCCTATAGGTGTCACCTCGATCCCCCGTGAAGCCGACTAGTGGGGTTTGAAGAGGGGATAATTTTTCTTCTTCGACCTGGAGTTGGCGATAAGCGTTGAGGAAGATGATGTTTGAAGAGCTGCCGTTGTCGACGAGCACCCGTCTTACCTTGTAATTGGACAGGAGAGCGGAGATGACGAGGGGGTCGTCGTAAGAGTAACGGATTCCTGTGCAGTCAGCCTCTGTAAAGGTGATAGGTTCCAGCCACTGTTTGGGTTGTTTGAGGGGGCGATCCAATGTTGCGACTTCTTTGTCGGAACCTTGTCTGATTTTTCTGAGTTCGGCTCGCTGGGCTGAACGGGATGGTCCTTCGCATGCGAGTCCACCAGCGATGACTCTAATTTTGCCGACCGGAGAAGCAGGGTTGTCTTGTGCTCAAGGTGGTAGTGGGGGCCGATCATTGTCTCGGTTGAGTTCTGCGGGTTGTCGGGGAGGGGAGTGTCAGCGATTGCCCCCAGTAGGTTCGGTCCGTAGCCGTTGCTGGGGACGGGCTATCATGAACCGGCTGAGACGCCCCTAGCATATCAAATATTCTACTTGGTCTTTAAGATTGACACATTCCTCAATGTTGTGGCCATGGTCCTGATGGAAACGACAATATTTGGATCGGTCTCTCTGGTTGGAGGGAGACCGTGATGGCTGGGGCACTTCAGGTTATAATCTCGCTGGATTTGGTTTAAGACTTGCTCCATGGGGGAATTGAAAGAAGTGTATCGCTCGAACCGACCAGGTGGTCGAGTAGGTGCCGGCCGGTCGGCACCAACCGGCCGGTCTGTATATAGAGGAGTGGGCTACGTATATTAGGATGGTCTGGTTTTAGATTCCTTCCTCTTCTTCCTGGGGGTTGAGTTTTTGGATGGGGTATCTTGGCGGGCTACCATAGAATCTTCTGCATTCATATATTTTTGGGCTTTGGTAAAGAGGATGGCCATGGAGGTCGGAGGGTTTTTGGAGAAGGAGAATAGGAAGTCAGATGATCGTAAACCAGCCATGAAAGCGGTAAGGATGACCTTGTCGTCATTTTCCACCACCTGTAAGGCTTCGGTGTTGAAACGGGTGATGAAGCTACGCAGCGACTCCCCCTCCGATTGACGAATGTTGAGGAGTTGAGTCGCCGGACGCCGCTAACGCTGAGCACCGATGAAGTGGCTAAGAAATGAATCACTAAGGTGTTGGAAAGTAGAGACGGAATCCGTCGGCAGCTGACTAAACCACAGTCGAGCCGACCCCTTAAGCGTTACGGGGAAAGCCCGACACATGATCTCGTCCAGGAAAGCATGAAGGATCATCAGGGTCCTGTAAGTCTCCAAATGATCAACTGGGTCCGTTGTGCCGTCGAAAGAGTCAATCGAGGGCATTTTGAACTTGGAAAGTAGGGGTTTGTCCCTGATGGAGGCGACAAACGGAGAATTGGCTGTTGCGGAAGGTTTACTGTGTATGCTCTGCACGACTCCCAGAAATTGGAGTTTCATGGCTCGGAGTTCCGCATCCCAGATAGGAACATTGTCACCATCGGAATGCAGTGGGGGTTGGACATTGTTGGCCTTGCCTTCGGGAGCAGGTGCTTGAACCGATGGATGCAGAGCTCGAGGTGGCTAGTTCATGTCTTGAGGTGGGGGTCGTAAACCCTCTAAGTTAGAGAGGGCTTGTTGGAATGAATGGCTCGGAGCTGGTTGTCGGTTAGGTTGGATGTCTTGTGGTGGTGGAGGAGGCATAGGGAGGTCTCGCTGAAGCAAAACATTGATCAAGGCTTGGTTTTGTTCGCCTAAATGATTAATGCTGTTGGTGAGCTCTGTGAAATACTGAGGTGGGTTGTTTGGGTTATGATGGTCGGCTTGGGGGTCGGCAACGTTGTGGTGGGAAGCCATGGATCTCGTCGTGACCATCCACCTTGATGGCCGGAGAAAGTTATTATCGAGGATGGGTCCCCGATAACAATGAGCACAACTATTACGCGGAGTAGTAATTTTCCACAAACGGCGCCAACTGATGATACTACTGGTTTCTAGGTAACGGGTCAAGCTGATCTAGGCCTCCTATACGGTTGTCCGATAGCTAGCCCACCGAGAAACCTGAACAAGAGTTCAATGGGGAACGGGAGTCCTCTAGCGAACCCTCCGATGAACAAGTTAGAGAGGAGAGAGAGATGAAAAAATGTAGAGATAGGATTGTGATTGATTGCCTAACCTTTTTCTTGGAAACCTCTTTATATCCTTCTTTTTCTCTTCCTTCTGTCATCTTGGCCAAAAGTATACTCCAACTTGCATCATTCATGGTCAGACCGTTTTCTATCCCATCATGAGGCGGTTATTGCATTGAATGCTGTAGGGAACCTCATTAATGACTGGCGTGTGGTGCAATAACTTTACAAGATCTTTGTCTGCTTATGTGACTGGTTCTCCTCTTTACAAGTGTTTAGATGCCATTGGTTTTTGGTGCTATGTTGGGTTTCAGTAATGTTGGGCCTTAATGTTTGGATTGTGTATTGGGCTCTAAGTGAGGGTCCAATAACCTTTATGGGTCCACCTATGTCAAGCTTAATTTGATATTTGGAGTTTTTTGGAAATTTGATTCAGAATGGTAAAGATTAAATATAATTAATTAGGCCTTAATTGAAGTCAATTAGACTAATTAAATTATGTGGGATTGGTGATTGATTATAATTAATTTAATTATGTGATTATCAAGATTTAATTAGATTAAGTGATGCTTAATTAAATTAATCCTAAATATAAATTAAATTATGGAAGAATCTAAAATTTAGGGTGTATGTGAGTGTGGGTGTATTGAGCAAACCAATGGGTGTGTATGTATGAGAGTGTTGTGTGGAATATTTTGTGTGTGTGTGTGTGTGTGTGTGTGTGTGTGTCTGTGCACGTATAAGGCTGAGGGCAAAAAGGGTGAGTGGATTCTGTAGTTTGCTGAAACTCCAAAAAAAAAAAAAAAAAAAAAAAGAAAAGAAAAGAAAAAGAAGAATTTATGTTTGTTTACTCAAACATTATCCTGAGAAAAGAATTAAGGAAACTGTGAGAGAGAGAGAGAGAGAGCTTCATTACCTATATATGTAGAGATACACATTGTAGTCAACCTGCTGGAGCAAACCATGGAGAAAGAAGAAAAGAAGAATAAAGAAGAAGAGGGTTTTGTGGGATACCAAAATTGAAGTTAAAAATTATGAAAAATTCATCTTAAGGTAAGAAATTCCATTCTTTTTCTAGTGTTGTTTAAATAATCCAAACAAAAATTGATTCAAGGTGAATTTTGAGAGGATTAAAAATGAAGATTCGAAGATTAATCATATAAATTGATAGGAATTGAGTTTTGCATGTAAAATCAAGTTAGGTTGAAGAATTTGAATTATGATTCCTTAAATTTATTAAATTTGGGTTCAATTTCATATAAATAGAAGAAATTAACAAGATGATGAATAAATGGAGTTAGGTTCAAATTTATGGAAGTTAAATTGAGAATCAATTATATTGAGTTTGATTTTTGTAATCTTGCATGAATTTGAGTTCCATTTCTACATGCATGAACAAATTTTGTAAGTTTTAATATTCTAATTGTACATGCATCATAGATTTTGAAGAACTTGAACTAATTCAATCTCATATTTTGAAAAGAAAAAGGAAAAGCTTTGAAAATTAGGAATTTGTTTGATTTTGATCTTCAATCCATGCATGTAATTTAATTTAAAAGTTTTATTCAATTTAAACACATTTTAGAACATCTATGATTATAAATTAAGTTTTTGGTTAAAAATTGAGTTAAGTTGAATTTCTAAGAAATTGATTTGTGTAATTCATAGTTAAGTTGATTTTTGTTATTAAAAATAAAATTAGGTTCTATTTTTACATACATCATGAAAATTTTCAAGAGTTTGGGAAGTTTAATTCATATTTTAAAATTTGTGGGTTTGATATAAAGAAAATAAGTTAAATCTGAATTTGGATAATTGAAGCATGATTTTGAATAAATGATTTCTAATTGGGAGTGTTTACTAAATTATACAATGGTTCTTCATATTTTTGTACCAAAAACACAAGTTTTGAGGCTTTGAATATCAACCTTGAAGATTAAACACAATTCTGGAAATTTCAGAATTCACGTTGTCCGTTCGAGCGTGAAAATTGAGCTCCCAGAAGTTTTGCAAATTTTACAGTCCGCTCGAGCGACCAAAGTGGCGCTCGAGCGGAGACCCTATTTTCAGCAATGTTTGACTAACTCTTTTAAATGCATAATTGCATCCTCATGACATTCTAAGTATTCTTAGGCACCAATTGGACTCACATAGTCATGGAATAAACTAGAAACACATAGAGAGAGTTGAATTAAAATAAAATGAATATTGAATGGTGCTTTTATTGTATCTTTGTTGTGTGATTTGTATAGGTGGACGTCCGAGGTCTCATATCGACTTAACCCACTGTGAGTTATAACCTTATAAAGATATGTTCAAATTATCTTTACTTTCGAAAATGTTATTGTTGTCAAAATGGATATGTGATTGATTGAATGAATTCTTAAAATAATTTGATAATTGATAGCATGGCTTATTGAAATGTTATCTCCTCTAATGAATGAAGTTCTGTTTTGAAACGATATTGTGGCATCCATTGAATATATGCCCTTGCCTAGGGTAATAATACCAGGGCTAGGCTCTTAATAGTACCATGGCTAGGCCCTTGCCTGGGGGTAACAATACCATGGCTAGGCCTTTGCCTGGGGGTAATAATACCATGGCTAGGCCCTTGCCTGGGGGTAACAATATCATGGCTAGACCCTTGCCTGGGGGTAATAATACCATGGCTAGGCCCTTGCTTGGGGGAACAATACCATGGCCAATGTGATTCGTTATCATTGGAATTTTATTGTCACTTCATGGATGTACCACATATAATGTTACGGATGGCTTTTGTTACTATAAAGAGATACTATGATTGCTAATCGAAATGTTTAGCCTTTTTATAATGGATTGCTTTGAAAAATGAAAGATATGTTTGATATGGGATTCGACATGGAAAATGCTTTATTATGAATTTGATTTAATATGGCAAATGCCTCCCTTTGAAAATGATTTAAGATTCATTTTGAAATTGTAAGACATGTTTTTGTGCTATCGTCAAACTTTATTCATTTAACCTCTTTATTCTGTTATTACTCGTTGGGCTTTAGCTCACTATTTATATGTATATGTAGGTGAGCAAACTAAGCACCAAGGATAAAGAAAGCCTCGAAGTCTACCCGTGTCAGCCTTTTGAAGAGCTTCCAGAATGGAGCAAGTTAGGCTCGAGTAGAGCCAAGAAAACCAACCCCTTAACTTTGCCAGAGTTTTGTATTTTGCTGAGTCTTAATGTATATGTGTGTGAGATATGTAAGATATGTGTATAAATTATTATTGTGTTTTAATGTTTTAATCATTTTAGTCTTCATGTACGCACAAGCTCAATGGGCATTGTTATTTTTTTGCTTTGCTTCCGCTTTAGGCCCCATTATGATTATAATTATTTTGAAATTTTGTCCTTGAGGCCAAAGGTAATTTATGATTACTGGCCTGTTACGATGCTAAACCTATAAGGGCGGGTTTGGGTTGTGACAATACTAGAGTAAAATTTTACTCTCATTCTGTCAAACAAAAACATAGGATATACCAGAGAAAAAAATAGAGAAATAGAAAGATAGAGATAGCACATATTGCCTTAAACTTGGTTCAAACTAGAGAAAATTTTACTGTCTAAAAAACAGAGCATGATGAGGAGACAAAGAGAAAAAGAGGGAGAGAATATAGATCTGAGATGATAGATCTCAAATCTGAGGTCGTCAATCTCAGATCTGAGGTCTTGGACGCTAAGGATGACGGTGGTGGTTGCCTGTGGTATAGTGGCATCGAATGGCACTGGTGGTTTAGACGGTGGTAGTGAAACAGTAGTGGCGGTGGCCGTGGCGGTAGCGGTGACGAACGGCGTCGATTATTGAGACGGTGTTGGTGGAGAGGGTAGAGGTAATGGAAATGATGGTAGTCGTGGTAGTGGAGATGGTGATGGTGGTGGTAGTGGTGGTGTAGACAATGGTGATGGTGGAGAGAGCTCTTAGAAAGAGATAGAGAAAGAAAGAGCTGAGAGAGAGATGACAAACTGATGGAGAAAAAGAGGAGAAAGAGAGAAAGTATGCATGTGAATGGGTAAATTTGTCACATAAAAAATAAATTTGAAAATTTTTATCCTTCTTACAAGATTTTTTCATTTTGGAGGAGTTTATAAGCTAAAAAATTATAATTTGTTCTTTTCAAGACGAACTCTACGAAGATGTTATGGCCAGAAATCCCAACAAAAAACAATGACCCCACTTGCTTTTTATTTTTTTAAATAGTCCACCATTACACCTCTTTTATTTTTTTTATTTTTATATCACCTATAAACCTTCTTCTTTTTTTCAATACTGTAGAATGTTGATTTGTCAATAAAGTTATATTATAATTACGGGCTCGTCGTTGCTTTATAAGCTCAACTTCCAGACTCCTTTGCCACACCATGAAGGTTTGGTTCGGAAAGTGGGTTGATTTTTTTTTTTTTTTAGTCTAGGGTTAAAAGTTTGGTTTGAGAAAGATTTTTGATTTTTTTGACTTTTTTATGAAAAAAATAATGTAATGATTATAGGTTGAATGTGATATTTTATTTTATTGAGACTAAAAAGTTTTTGTTTTTTTTTTGTGACTATTTTAGTCCCAAACAGTCGCAAAGTGTGACTACAAGACTATAAGGCCAAACCTAGAATCTAAAAAAATGACATTAAGAACTTTATAAGGCCAAGATTATATTTTGTCCGATTTATTAGAATAAAATAAAATAAAATGATCAATTCAATCATAATAGTATCTATTTTCATATTTAATTCATTAAAAATAATAATAAACATATGTCATAATAGTAAGAAAAGGTAATTATTAGATGGGTTTCAAAAATCAAAACAATATATGCAAAATCTAAATCTATTTGTCGTTTGGCAATCATGATCACAATCTATGGACAAAGCTTGCCCAAAACCTACACAAGCACAAATGGATACCCCTAACTTCCTCTAATCCGAAACCAATCTATATGGAAATTGTTGGAAGCTCCTCCATACTAAAAGCTCGAGAAATTCCATGGATCACAAAGTGCTCAGATGAAAATATATCTGGTGCTGCTATCTCCACCCCATTAATGGTCAGTCCTCGCTTAGAATTTGTAGTAATCACAAGTTTTCTATCTGAAACCAGTGTTCTTAATGATGATTTCTCAGGCAATGAAGCCAATTCCGAGAAAGTAAACCTCTCAGGCACCATATGAAACCTCACAATCCTATCCAGCGAAGGCCATGAAGATGCCACAAAAATGAATTCCGGTGGAGCGAAAATTGTCACTGAATTCAAACCTGGGTGATCTTGAAGAATCCCATCAAGAACAGAGTGCAATCCAATCGCAAACGACACGAACCCATTAGAGCTCAGCAATCGAACCATGTGTGTCCACTCGACCATGTTCTTGGATTCACTGGAATTCTTGGATTCACAAATGGGTGACTGGGTGATTTCCCAATCTCGATCGAAGCCTAATAATGAAGAGAAAGGGGCAAGAACACCGTGGATTGAAATGGGTCTTTCAAGAAACAAATCAGGATGAGAAATCAACACATTGTTGATCTCAATCGAGCCCTGTTTGGGATCAATCTTCGTGATCGCGATGTTCTTTTGGTGAACAAGGGTGGTTAAGCAAGTGCCTTGGGGCTTCTTTAGGAGCTCATGAATGGGAAGCTTGGAAGGAGAAGTGTGGTATTTGATGAGTTGTTTCAACATGTTTGGATGAGCAGAGGCGTTGGAGATGGCGGTGTCTGGGATTGCAAAGATGGTTGATTGGGGCGATGAGAGGAAGATTTCGGGGTAGATTTGGAGGAGAGTGGCTATGGCGTTGAAGCCGTGGCGTCGCAGAGCACGAGAGGCGTTGAAGGAGAGGTGGTGTGGAATGATGGTTTGGTTCAATGGGATTGAATTGTTGGGAGTTGAATGGGTTGATGCAGAGATTGCCATGATAGCAAGTACCACTGACATGGCGAAGTAGAATGGGCAGTGCCACCAATGTGAACATGAAGTTGCCATTGATGTTGCAGAGAGACAGAGACAGAGAGACAGAGAGAGAACAGAGCAAGAGAAAATTCCCAAGAATGGTGGTCTTGGAGGTTTATTCAGTTTTCTTGGGAAGTTGGGCTTTGGTCCAGGACAGGATGGGCTGGGCTTGTACATGTTTCTAAGACCAATACAAAAAATCAAGGCTTTGAGTTGTTAGATCTGTTTTAAGGACCAACCTAGCTCACTTCAATACGGTGCACTGAATTTCCCTCAACTAGTTCAATAAAAACTGAAGAATTATGAGATAGTATCTTTTCAAAGGAGATACATGAGTTTGAGTCTTACAGCTTTATTTTCTCTATTCCTCTCCAACCCATTGTAGAATAATAAATAAATGAAAACCATGCATGTGAAACATCTAAAACAATGTTTATTGTTCAACCATTTTTCACATGACAACTATTTTCAATGTTGAATTCCTTTCATGGCAATTGCTTATGTCCTGAAATTTCATAAGTTACATTCGTATTTGGAATGCCCCATCGAAGGCCACAAATAACACCCATCCAATATTTAAACTTAACCATTTCACAATGGAAATTGTTATTCATGTTGATTTTATATATATATACAAATTTTGTCACCAAAACGATATTTGTTATTAAATGTTATCTTAATACACTTTATTTTAAAATGGTAAGTTTAATTAACCCCACATTGTTCTGTAAACAAATTATATATACACTTGCTATTAGTATATTACTAATATTTCACAAATAATTTCTTATTGATTGACACTAAAGAATGTTTATCTAAATTCAGGATTTTTATAACCTTTTTTTCTTCGATGTATATTATGTCGACAACCTCCTTATGGATTATAAAGCTATTAAACATCATTTTTTTTTGTATCCAACAAAAATATTTCAAAATTTAAATTTGTAAACCAAATTTATTATGTATGTGGTTCACAACACACTTTGTTTGAAATTTCGTAAGATAGTATTCTAAATACTTTTTCTAGTAAATTACTTAATCAAACTCCATCTTGGCTATGACAATGACCCTCATAAACATCCCATCTTAATGCACATGGAATGCATAATACAATCCTCAGCCAACCTCAACAAAAGAGGTCCTCTCATTACATACATACAAAATTAGTGATTTAGAAAGAGTTGTTTGATGTAGCAATCGACAAAACAACAATAGTTGACCGGCTAATGTTGACAGTAAAACTTGAACATGTCTGTTTATCTCACATTTCTACTTTATACTCCATATGATTTACTCAATAATCATCAATGTAACTTTCAACATATAACAATTATCAGGGTTTAAAATTTTGTTTCTTGACTAAGTATGTCAAATGAATCCTTTGTTCTTAAAAATTTTATTTAATTTTGCCTGGGTTAAGAATTGATATGGTAAGAATCTATTGAACATTTGAGAGTGCTCTAAGGACAAAATTACATGAATTTTAAGAATAATGGATTTTGTGGCTACATATATTTGCTTGTTTTACTAGGTATTCCAAATGTTTTATCAAATATTTTATCTTATGAGGCTCACATGGGATCCACATGGTGTTGGTCCCACACTCATATGAAACATTTGATAAAATATTTGAAATTCCTAATATTTTTCAACTTTTAAAATGCACTCCTAAAAAGTTATCACAATATTGAATTCAAACCAACACGTAAGTCTTATGGTATCTAAGGAATAAAATTAGAGAGAGAAAAAAAAATAAAACAAAACAAAACAAAACAAAATTGCATAATCTATTACCTACTCACCTTGAAAATGAAGTCCACACATGGACTCCAATTCCATTCCAATGCCAAAATGCACACCTTGATTAGTTGAATAATACTTTGGAGTTGGTTTGATACGAAACAATCCAGAATTGAACAAAGCAAGATTTAAAGTTTGGCTACTGATGCTTATAGACATATATAATTGGCTATTAAAAGGGTCAAAATATCTACAATGGTTAAATAATTAACATTCATGTTTGTTAATCTCTTTGGCAAAATTACATTTTACAACTTGCACTTTACATCAAAAACAAAAAAAAAGAAAAAGAAATTGATATTTATAATTTTAATTGTAATAGTCCACTCTTACCAATAAGTTACAATGTGAATATTTAACTAGAAAAAAATAAAATAAAATAAAATAATCACGTGTAACATTTTAAAGGAAAATACAAATTATCTCAAAAAATTTATAGATCTTTGATAAAAATCCTGATACATTTGAAATATTTGATAAAAATCTTGATACTTCTAGCATTACTCAAGCCCGGCACTGTGTGTATAACATATGCCATATGAAGACAAACATATTTATATATAATGGGCAAGAGAAATAAGAGCATTAATCAAAAAAAAGTAAGCTGGCTCAGATATCTTACGTAACAAAAAAAAGGAAATAAGAGCATTAATCAAGTAATTTTAATCCAAAATAGAAACTAATTTCAAAGATTTCTCAATTCGTATTTCCCTTACAAACACTTCCTAACCCTTACATGAACAAACTAATTAAGATTTTTAAGTGTATGATTCTAATCTATTATTCACAGATTTCCTTTCAACATTACATACTACCACACTCGCTTACATGTTCGGGTCAAAACTCAAAGCAGAGTCACCACCCAAAACACAGATCTTTTCTCAGTGCTTCTCCTCACCGTCTTTTCTTCTGGTGACACGTATGTAGCAGTAAACAGCGGCGAAAATGGCGGTGACGAGTCCACCAATGATGACCCCACCACCAGCCACCGACTTATCAGGCGAGTGATGCTTTCCCAGCCGTCTGATCTCCGGCGCTTGTGCCTCTCCCTCCGATGCCGACTCACTAGTCGATGGTGGATCTGCTATGGCACGATCAACCGCCGCAGGGTGTGACTCGTCGCTGGTTCGGACCACCACAGTTGGTGGGTTAAGCTCAGAACCGTCGGATCTAATAGCCATTGCTTGGACCAGCAAGATTTGAGCCAAGACCAAGCAAGCCAGCACAAATCGGCCCATTGTATGATAAACCCAACAAGAGAGTGAGCTGATAGGAGAAGATCTCAACTTGTTTCTTTGCTTAGAGTACGTGTGGGAGATTTGCTGTATGAGGCGTGAGTGTTGTGGGCATATATATAGAGAAGAAAAAAGGTTCTGATTATGTTGTTTGTATTGTGATCGTGTGGTTTGAGAAACTTGGGAGAAGGTTCAGTAAAGTTGGGTTATGGTGTGGGACCACATTAATGAATTCAGTTTGGAAGAGAGAGAGGAGAATGGTGGTGGGGGTGCATTGGTTTCTCGTCAACCAAGGCAGGCAGATGAAGTGTGTAATATGAAGGACACACCTGGCTGGTCACAAAACGACGAGGGACGACTTCCAACTGGATTCTCTGCTTGGCCGATGTTGATGAATAAAGATTGGGACCTTTCCCTACTCTTTTTTTATCTTTTTTTTCTTTTTTGATTGGTTAAATTTTTTTTTTTTTTTTTTTTTCTCTTCCTTCAATCACCGCTTGTCACGTGTGTGTAGGGTGATGGGAGTTAAAATTTGAAAGAGTTTAAATCACTGCTGTTTTTTTTTTAAGGAGGATTCCTTTTGGACGGGAGGCATTCGACATGGAGTGTTTGGATGAGATGATTAAAAATTATTTTTTTATTTTTTTTCTTTTAAGAGAAATAAGTGGATTAAAAGATGAGAAGTGACTTTTAGTAATCTATTTTTCAAAATAGGCGTTTATTTTATGATTCAAATTATTTATATTTTTATACATTTTATATATTTTATTTATAAAAAAAATTAAAATAATTTAATAATTATAATTTATTTAATTTATCATATTTTTTATTAAAAAATAAATAATAATTGTATTTTTAAAAAATAAACTATACATTATTTTGATGTTACAGTTATTAAACCAATCTAATTTTATGTGTAATAAAATACACAAAATATATAACAAAATAAACTATTCAAAATCGAAACGAGGCCCTCAATAAAATTTCGTACACCCAAATAACTCCTCCAACTTAGATTTTGAATAGAAGAGAATTCTCTTTTATTTTTTGAAAAAATTATAAATACATCTTTTGAAATTTGATTAAAATACGAATCGTCCCTTATAGTTGCAGAAATTATATTCCACCTCTTGAGATTTCTAATTTCATAACAAATCACCCATTTTATTAATAAATTATCTAGTTAATTAACAGTTTTTAATGATATTAGAAATATGTTTCAATTGATAATTTAAGTAATTTTATTATTATATAGGAGAGCAATTACGCACATTATTTTTTTATTTAATTCTGTTAAATAAAAAATTATGATAAGGAGATATTTGTAATTTTTTAAATCATGAGAGATAATCTGTATTTTAAGCAAATCTCAAAATATAGTTTTATAATTTACCCTTATTTTTTAAGCCTCTGTTTGGCAAGTTGGGTTATGGGCTTTTTTGGCTATTTTAGCCACAAAAGACAAAATAGACTATTTTAGCCATAAAAAACAAAACATCAAATCTAACCCATAATCATTACACTATTCTCTCACAAAAAAATTTTAAAAAGCCAAAAAATCCTTCCCAAACTAAGCTTTTTAGCCTAGGCTAAAATAGCCAAAAAAGTCAAAAAGCCAAAAAGTCAACCCACTTCCCAAACCAACCCTAACTACCTTTTAGCTTTCTCATTACAAACATGTCACCCATACTATGCACAAGATAAAATAATATATTATTTATTAAACATACAATAATTATATTTAATTTTTTGTATTTTGTTTCTCATAAATAAATTTTTATTTATAAGTTTAAGAATTTTGTTTAAAATGTTCTTTTACTATAATATATAGTATAGATTAAAATTGTTGTATTGACAATTAGCAATTAAAATTATATTTTGTTATAAAAAATGACATAATTCTAATATTTTATTATTTTTAAATAAAAATATATGAATTTTAAAAAATTATTTAGAGAGGCCTCCCTCTCACGATTCTTTTTAGAGCATCATTAATGGAGTGTAAACAATAAATATATTATTAATATAATTTTAAAATTAAATAGTTAAATTTTTTTAAATAAATATAATAAAATCATTTCAATATAATTATTTTACCAATCAAAGTTGTTTCTGTGTGAATAATCTAAATATATGAACCAACAAAATAAAAATATAAGTGGACCTTTCGTGGGTCTCAGACTGAAAAAATACTTTATAGTCTACGATGTGAATGTGAGACAAGTTTTTTTTTAATCTTTTGAAATTTGTCTTTCTTATTAGGGTAAAACAAGAAGATAGAAGCATTTTGTAATATATCTAAGCAAGCTTAACACTATAGGTGGTGTTTGGGAAGTAAGTTCCCAAATTTTTTTTTCATTTTTTTCACTAAAAGACAAAAGTTTTACAAAACCAAAAAAAACACATCCAAACAAAATATCACATCCAACCCCATAATCATTTCACTTTTTCTCTCACAAACATCACATCCAACCACATAAAAACCCAACTATCTTCCCAAACACTAAAAATTTTTTATCTCATAAAAATCTACATCTAATAAAATCTACATAAAAACTCACTTCCCAAACACCCACAATAACTATAAAAGTCTCTTGAAATTTTTTAGATGACACTCACGTTTCTTCATATTCACTTTTGATTTCGTTAATACCACTAATAGAGGTAGCTAAGATCTGTCAAACTATTTTATGTCATATTTCATTTTGTCTCGTCCCTCTTTTGACGTCACCCCACTCCTCTCTTTCCTGTCTCTTGACGGCACCCCTACTCCTAACCCCGCCATTTTTTCCATTATTTGAGCGCCACCCAACCATACCTTTTCTTGGACGAGGAGTTCGTAATGGGACTTAGATCACAGCAGGGTGTTGGCAGCCTCTGAGTGCTTGTCTGAACTTTTTTTTAATAATTTAAATTGTTTATATTATAAAATTTATTAAATAAATTATTTATATAAAAAATTAAATTAGTTAAACATTTATAGCTCTATAATAATAATATATTTATTTTAAAAAAAATTAACAGTTAACATGATCTTTATAATTTTTTTTAAAATAAGATAAGCTCCGCTCCATATCTTATCTCTTCGTATCTCTTCATATTTTTTTTGTAATTTTTGTTAGACTTATTTATTTTGATAATTTATTTAATTATGTTTTTAATTTATTTGAAAGAAAAAAATAGAATTAAAATTTATTTTGATGATTTATTTGAAATAGAAAAATAGAATCAACATTTATTTTGATGATTTTATGTTTTAATTTATTTGAAAGAGAAAAATAGAATCAAAATTTATTTTATCCCATTATTTCTCACCTAAACCTTTATCCTAAATGTTGTTAGAATATATTTAATATTTGATTAAATTAGGAGTTCAAACAGCCCAAAACAGATGTTCAAACAGTTTAAAAACAGAGGTTCAAATAGCCTAGCACTGCAGCAGTTCAAAAGGTTCAAGTGAAAGATATTCAAATTTGTAATGATGGAGTGAAATATATTCAAATGAATACAACGGTTATAAACGGCTATAAATTCAAATGAATACAATGGTTATAAACGGTTATAAGTTTCATTATATATACGAAAACCTCTGATGTGAACAAGCAACAGCAACTACAAACAAGTTTAAAAAAAAATCAAAAAATATTCTTTGATCTATAATCACTCACATCTATTCTTTGAAAAATTCTTTGAGAAGTGTTCTTCAATTTTTGTTTACATCCTCTTTCAGAAATTATACACTGAGACATATAGTTTTAAACCTATCTTTCTTGTGTGAGGTTTTTCATTTTTCTATTTATCTTTGAGAAATAATTCTTGGAACTTTCTGTGAAAGCAAAAACACCTTCTTTTCAACCTTATAAGAGTGTAGTACACTCAGTGTTCTTGACTTAGAAAGTTTGTGTAAAATCCGTGGAAGATTGTTACATCTGTGAAAAGGTTGCTAGCACCCTGTGAAGCTAGAATATAGTAGAAAATCTCAAGTGAAGCTTGAAGAGTGGATGTAGGCCGAGTTAAAACTGAACTACTATAAATTTGTTTGACTCTCTCTCCCTTGTCTCTTTATTTTATTTAAATTGCCATACCTAGATTTCACATTTTCACTGTGCTAAAATCATTAACTGACATAGTTGTTAGAACACTTATTTTAATTATTTTTATTTCATTAACTATATTTATCTATTTGTGCTAGTCATAATTTTTATTAGGGTACTATTATTTTTATTTGTAAAAACCTAATTCACCCACATTTTATGTTGTCTTTTGGGTAATAATTTTCAATTTAGGCCCGCATCGATGATCTGAACTGTTTATCTCGTAAGTCATACAATAAAGGTCATTCATGAAAAAAATCAATTTTATTAGAAAATTATAAATACAAAAATATATTATATTTTATTTTATAAAAAGAATAGTAAATGTAATTAAATTTAAACTTTCTATTTTATAAAATAAAATGTGATTTGTTCCTATGTTTATAATTGTCCGATGAAACTAATGTTTTGCATGTATAATCTTTATTGCAGGACTTACAAAATGGACGGTTCAGAACATCAGTGTAGGTTCGAATCAAAACCCATAAACGGAGTATGGAGTGCTAAGGAGAGATTATGTATGAAGGAAAATTTATTCTTTTTAAAATAATTAGAATTTAATTATGGGGTTATAAATGTCCAATCAATTTAATTTTTTATATAGATGATTTGCTCAATAAATTTTATAATATAAACAGTTTGAATTATCGAAAAAAATTCTAAACAAACTCCCACGAAGTCTCACAACAAGAACTCCGCGTCAAACCTTTCATATGTTTCAAGTGGGTGTTTAAGGTTTGTTTATTTGATATTTTTTTTATTTTTTTGTTTTTTATTTTTTTTTATAAAATTAGGCTTCTAGATTCAACTATGCGAGATGATTTGAAATTTTTATAAAAAAAAAAATCAAAGAAAAAGTACAAAAGAGTAAAATTAAGTCAAAAATAGTAAATTTTTTAAGTTTATTTTGGCTTTTTTATTTCTTTATAATTTTTCAAAAGAAAAAATAGTTTTTAGATTTGTCTAAACAAAATAGATTGAAAAAATAAAAAGTTGATATAATTTTAGAAAAAAATTGATAAAAATAAAAAATAAAATAAGAAGTGACGTATTTAGCACACTTCAAATATGATGAGGTGCATGGTATGGTTGTTGAGAAGAAAAAAAAAAATTGGAATACCCAAAGCATTTCACTTTTGGAATAAATAAATAAAGAAAGAAAAACAAAGGACAAGTTCCACTAACACTCTTTATAATTTATAATTTGTGGTATTTTAATTTTTGACTTTTTAATTGTAACATATTTAATTATAAATTTTAAATATTGTTCTAAATAAAGACAATTGAAGATATTATTGTTTAATTTCAAGAGCAAAGTCATTAATTTAATAAAATATAAATTAATTTGATAAAAATAAATGTCAAAAAAATATTTTTAAATTTTTAAAAATTATTTTACCCACCAAAGATATAATTATATAAAATTGATAGATTTTTTACACATTTATTTATCTATTTTACTAAATTAATTTTTATTATGTGTTTGGATAATGATCATATAATGGGTGGTTGTTATACTTTTAACGTGTTATACATATATTTAATATATGAAATATTTTTAGTTTTGAATTTTTTGATTTAATGAATTGTTTTAATAATGATATTAAAGTTGTCGTCATATTTAACTTTTAGAAAAATAAAAACTAATTTAATAAAAATAAAAATAATCACTCATTACATAATCATCATCCAAATACGTAATAAAAATTAATTTGGTAAAAAAATAAATGTTTACAAAATTTATCAGTTTTACATATTTTAAAAATATTTTGACATTTATTTTTGTCAAATTAATTTATATTTTATCAAATTGATAAATTTTTCCTTGAAATTGAGTAATGATATATTCAATTATCTTTATTTGAAACAAGATTTAAAATTCAGAATCAAATATATCATAATTAAAAAATTAAAAAATTAAATAATATAAACTTCAGACTAAAAAGAACTTGAGTGTAATTCACCCCAAAAAAAAAAAAAAAAATCAAAGTGAGAGGCGAGTCCAAATCGGCGAGTCAAAGCATGGGTCGGGGGTTTGGGAATAAGTTCATATTCTTTCGACTTCTCGTATTTAAATGGTATCTGTTACAAGAAAAAAAAAAATGCTTAGAACCTTCAAAGTTAGAGATTTATACCCTTAAAATGATGGAAAATGTTTGATAACTCAAAATTTTGTGGTTCAAATAGTTTAAATCTATCAAAACGACGTCGTTTCACACTCAAAATCTGTCAAAACGACGTCGTTTTGAGTGATTTGAGCCATTTGAGCCACAAAATTTTGAACTACCTAATTTGAGCCATTTGAGCCACAAAATTTTGAACTACCTAACATTGTTGTAAAATGATATAGACTGGCACCGTTTGGGAAGTGGTTTTGTAGGTTTTTGTGGCTATTTTAACTACAAAAAATAAAATAAGTTATTTTAGTCACAACAAATAAAATATCACATCCAACTTATAATCATTACATTCTTCTCTCATAAAAAAAAGTTAAAAAGCCAAAAAGTCTTTTCCAAACCAAACTTTTTAGCCTAAGCTAAAATAGTCAAAAAATCCAAAAAGCCAACCCACTTCCCAAACCAACCTAAAGGGTTCGCTTGGCATTGATTTTTTTAGCTAATTTTTTTTGTGTTGAGACTTTTTTTGCTTCGGTTAATTTTTATTTTAAGATTTTTTAAATTTTTATGAAAAAAAATAATAATAATTATGAATAAAAATTAATATTTTATTTTATTACTCCCTCCGTCCCAAAATAATGGTCCCTTTTGGGAAATCTATTTTTTTTGGTAGTACAATTATTACATTTGAAAAAAATTAATTTTTCAAAATTATCATTTTGATAGTATATTTTTTAGGAATATCAATGTCATAGTTGTACTTTTTATATTGTTTATTAGTTTAAAAGAAAAGTAAAATAAGAAATGTATATTTACTTTTGTACTTAATTTTTAAAGAGGGACTAATATTTTAAAATAATAAAAAATAAAATAAGAAATTGATATTTTGAGACAGTGAGAGTAATTTAGGCCTTGTTTGGCATGTACTAAATAAGTTAAAAAGTCAAAAAGTCACTATCTTATTTAAGTCACATCATCTTATTTAAATCACATCACCTCTCTAACACATCACATCAAATCTAACCCAAACCCAATCCAAACCCACCAATAAGTCAAAATGTGTACTTTTTTAACCATGGCTGAGAATGTGGGGTTGTATTTTTTATAAGCCTATAACAATGTTATTATTTATTTAAGAAATCATATATGTTAGGTGCTAGTCCTAGATTTGTCAGGTGTATAGTAGTAGTAGGTCTTTGATTAATGTGAGGTCAGATATTGATATTTGTTGTTGATGAGGGTACTACTACGTAGACGCTTTTGGGACCATTTGTCAGAGAACCAAATTTGAATTTGGTACCGTGTGACTCATCAAAGAAAGACTACAGAATTCTAGTAGCGTTTAAAGAACACAGCTGGAATACAGCAGAAGCAGTAGTAGTAGTGAATAGACTAGTAGTAGGTTCGTTGCTGTCAATTTGCCTCTTTCGGGAATTTCGGTTTTGGAATTCACAAAGGCTGTCCTCACTCACTCATCCCATTATTGAAACATATTTCTTTTTTTGATCGGATTATTGAAACATAGTTGTGGAGGTTCTCCGCAATTTCTTCATTGATCTACACCATTTAAAATGTGTGGGGTCTACATTATGAATGGTGTAAATCACAAAGGGAATTGTGGGGGTTCTCCACAAAAGGAGTCTCTATCATTGCTGTTGAAACATAACAATGCCTCACTTTTCTACCAAAATTTTCCTCCTTCTATTTGGCCGCTTTTTTTTTTTTTTTTTTTTTTTCACTTAAAGAACGATTTTTTTGTTTAGTGTTTGAATTTTTTTTCATATTTTAATCAAAAATAAATTTTGACTCCTTCAATGCACCAAAAAATTAGTTGACTTTTGTGGGATTTTGAGAAAATTTGAAATATTTAAACGTATTTTGATAATTGGATTAAAGCTAAGTTTGGAAAGACTAAATAAGTGCACTTTTTGATTTTTTTTGTATTATGTATAGAAAAAGTAGAGAGGAGATGTTGATTGATGTGACCCAAAACAGATAAAAAGATGAAATAAGTGCACTTTTTTAAGTTAGCCAAATTTGGCCTAAAAGAAAAAAATTGACTTATTTTGACTTTTTTTTTTTTGACTCTTTTAATCAAGTCATCTCTCTGTTATTTTACATATTTTTTAAAAAAAATTAAAAATTTAATTTTTAATCTATTTTCAAAAATAGATCTTAATGTGAGGGGTAAAATCCAAGTTTGCTACATTGCACAGTCAAGCAGTGAAAGCCTTCTTTAAGAGCAAATTATTTTAATAATTTTTTGACTTTTATAAAAAAATATACAAAAAAATGAAAGAGTAATTTAATAAGTTATAATGACTTTTTAATTAAAATATATAATTGACAAACGAATTATAAATAAAACATGTGATTGTGTTGTATTTTACTATGTTTTTATTACGTATTTCATTGAACTTTCATCACCAACCTGACCTATTTGAAAAGTGCTAAGGCTTTGTTTGGGGTGTATTAATAAGTACACACTTTTTATCTTTTTATTTTTTTTCTATCACATTATCTCTTTACTTTTCTGCACATCTTTTCATAAAAAGTTAAAAAGTGTATTTATTTAGATCATCTCAAACCACCTCTTAATCAAATTCAAATTAAACAATTAAGAAAGTTAATTAAGCATGTTTAACAAAGTAAATCAATAGGGTGACCGAAAATCAGAACATTTACGTGAGTGGTTGTTGTTGTGGGCTGGACCCAACCTAGGGAAAAAGAACCACCGTCGTCAAGCACTTGCCACCTACTCCCCCAAAATGTAGTAACAAAGAAAGTGAGGACAATGGAAAGTCAGAAAGGCAACTCCATAATAAAAAATTTTAAACATTAAAAAAGAAAATAAACATGGGAGAGAGATGGGCTTAAAAGAGGACAGTTGGAACTGAACTTTTTTTTTGTTTTTTGGACCGAGTTGGAACTGAACTTGGGAAGTCCGAAAAGACGCGGACCACCGACGTACAGTATCCGTGCGCCTCTCTTCAATTGGCGTGAACTTCCTCCTCAGCACCCACCGTCCTTTTTCATTTGAGCATACACAAATTATATGGAAAATGTTCGAACTCTTTTTTTTTTTTTTTTTTTTTTTTGAAAAGACTCTCACCATCTTTACAGTAATGTGGATTAATAATGTATTTATATTATTATTATTTTTTTGTTTTATTCTTTCTTACTTGGACCAATCATAAGTGAATGGGGGGTTGTGGGTTGATATTTTGTGGAGGTCTGAATCATTACTGAAATTATATATATATATATTATTTAAAATATATTTTTAGGCAAACTCATTTTACCTCTGCAGTTTATGCAGAGTGCGAATTATTTTCCTGACATTCGAATATCACCACATAACCTCGTGTGGTTAATGGATTGGAGTGTACAGTTAGCATTTTCATCTAACATAACAACCCCTGTATAACACGCACTTAATGTGTAAATGGGCATGAAAATATAAGTTTCCTTCCGAATTAAATGACTAAAATGCACTCATCTTAATCATCAATTTCCAAATCTTTATTATTAATATCCAGATCTGGAAATGTGATGATTTAGGAAATGTGTAATATTATTTTGTGATGTGAAATTGTAAGTTCATTAATTTACAATGATGAAATTATAATTTAGGAAATGTGATAAAAATAATATATTTTGTGATAATTAAGGAAATGTGATAATTTGTACAAAATCATTTCAAAGACGGCTTTGTTGGAGGAGAGGAGAGGAGAGAGAGAGAGAGAGAGAGAGAGAGGAAATGTGATGATTTACAGTGATGATAATATAATTTACACAAAATCATCTCAGAGACGACTTTGTTGCGGTAGTTTCAATCACATTTCCTAAGTTCAACAATTTACACAAAATCATCACATTTACAGTGATGAAAATAATATTACACAAAATAATATTTCACATCACAAAATCATCAATTTACAGTCTACCCTCATCTTCATCATCAATTTACAATTTCATCAATATCCAGATCTGGGGAACATCATCTGTAACCCCAACCACTTCAGAGCCATCGTCTTCATTGTCCTCATCCTCATCGTCTCCTTCAACCTCATTGGCTTGGATGGTCTCAAACTACAACAAATTGGAGGCCGATCTCGACTAGATCGTTCCTTATGCCGACGAGTGTCTAAAAAGAATCAAGCGGTGGTTGAGGAAAGGTAAAGAAGGCAGTGACGCCGAAGTTGGCGGCTGATGGTCTGGCCGAGGAAGAAGAGGTCCTCTTTGACGTCGACGATGGGGCTGTGATCGTCTGAGGAAGGCGTAGAGGGTTGGGATGGAGGAGAGGGGTTTTGATCGTCGGATTTGAAGGGGTTAAAACTCTAGGTTCTCTCACACAACCCTAGCACTTCTCAAATGCACAAATGTTGAATAAGAAATGGTAAACAAGGATTATAAATATAAAGGCAAAATAGTCTTTTTATTTCTGTCATTAACGGTGTAAACTGTGCACTTTAATCCGTTAACCATGTAACGCCCCAAAATAAATATGACAAATCCATCTCATTTGCGGAAATAGAATTGAAATAACATACTTTCATTCATTAGAGTTAATATACAAAAGGTGACACATGCGATATACATTCATAAATGTCCTATCTTGAATTTACAGCATGTGTGACTAGTAATCAAAAGATGAAAGATGAATAGATACATAAATGCCCTAATGACTTACATCTTTCCAAGTCCTTCCTTGGTTACAACAAAAGTGAGCCTAACTCAATACAATTTAAAGCCATTGGCTATACAAAAATATATATATATATATACACAAAACAAAATAGAAGCTCTTGCTCCTAATCCTTCCAAGCTGCTGCCTTGGCGGAAGCATGTCACCGGCACCTAAAAATAGTTTTTCCCAAATAGAGTGAGTCAAAACCTAGTAGAAACAGTTTAACACAATATATAAATTTTAACAAGGTTATAAATATGATGTACATGTTCAATGCTCAAAGATAAGGTCAATTACAATTCTTTTTCCTTCAAACAACCATACTATACCAAGCATTATATTCCAATCCAATTTATATCGATTCGTTTCATGCCATTTCATATTTCCTCAATTCATGAGTTATATTCATTGTTATCCAGACAACCCAACTGAGACTACAACTCAATGATTTTCTTACCACACAACCATTACACACAAACACTTCAATTTGTCATTTTAAGGAAATTTTGTCCGCCTGATTGACACCTATGTATACGCGCAATTTTCGAGACTTGCACCCAGGACACACAGGCCAACTTAATTTAATAGAGTCCATCCCCTTTCTCCTCTCAAAATCATACATATACAATGTATCAAAACACAGTCACATTCAATGACAACCGATAAGGAATTAGTTTCAATTTACTTTATTCTCATGCAATTTCCACAACAATCATAGCTATCCTCCACCGATAATCTAAAAAAGATATTTCTAAACAGATATACAATCTTCTCAACAGATAAATTATTCAAATTTCCATAGGTGAGAGATAACACATATCTAACTACATCATTTATATAAATGTCTATCCAATTTCACATTTCGTGTACAATTTTCATTATTTATACAAAATAATTATTCAAGACATTTTAGGGCAAAACTCTATTTTTTTCCAATCTCATCCCAAACACCAAAAATCAACCATTTTAAAATAACCCCAATGTCATATCCATTCCCATAACCATTTCCGAGACATCCATTTGAAAACCCCTCTTTGGAATTTAAACCCCCAAACCCTAGGTTTGTTAAAATCATCTCAAAACCCAATGTTTCTCACACATCAAGAAATAACCAAGTTAAAACTCATAGAGGGTGTAGAAAGTCCCTACCTCAAAGTTAGGAGACGAGCAAAACAAAGTGCAACCTTCAACAACGCCGAAACCAAGTTTCAATCGGATCAAGACGGAGCTCTTGGAATGCTCTACCCTTTTCTCAAAAACACTAGGGTAGGAAACCCAATGGATCTAGGTTAAAATGTAGAGAGAATGTGAGGTTTAGAGAGAGAGTGTGTAGATCTAGGGTTTTGGTGGAAAAAGATATGAAAAAGTGATATAAAAAGGTGCGGCTGCGAATTGATATACGCACAGTCCGCTCAAGCATGAGAAGTGACGCTCGAGCGTTAGACACAATAAGTTGTCCGGCTCGAGCACAGAATATACACTTCTAGTAGTTTTATAGAGTACAGACCATCGCTCGAGCTGAGCCTGCTTGAGCGTAGAATACACTCTCCCAATAGTTTTGCAGACTTACAAAAGTACTGAGAGTTTACGAAACCCGCTCGAGTGGAAGAACAAAAATCTGGGCAACAAAATTTTGAATACTGAGCAACCAACTTGTTCCATACACGCTCCAACCAACTCAATAGCCAAACTCAAGCAAAATAAAGGAGAAAAGATATGAACAACATTTGGAAACCATACAACCCGAATTCCATAATACAACAAGAATCGGGTCAAAACCAGAATTGATATAATCTCCCTCCCTCAAAGAATTTCATCCCCGAAATTACAAATCAAGTTTCAAAACCAAGTTTTAACCAATTTCCACGATGATTACAAATCAATTCCAATACCATGACCCGTCCACCAGTCATTCAATCCCATCACATTATGAACAACTTCTCGATACTGAATATACATTTCATATTTTCCGAAACATATTCAATGTTTTTAATAAATTCGTATTTCCAAAACTTAAACAGCATATATAATGTTTATATTAAACCTGTGTTCCCAAAACATATTCAACATATACAATGCTTCTATACTTCTCAAAACATATACAATGTTTCCATATTTTCATTAATCATAACAAAATCTCGTTACATGTTCAAACATCAACAAATAGATCCGAATATTTCTCACGGACTTCCAACTCACATTCCCAAGTTGCTTCATCAACCCTGTGATGTTTCCATAATACCTTAACCAAGGGGATTGTCTTGCCTCGCAAGACTTGGTCCCAGGTATCCAAGACTTTCACCGATCCCTTCTTATACAAGGCATCCTCATCTAACTCTAAGTCAGTCCAATCCAACACGTGCAATGGATCCGGCTCATATTTCCGAAGCATGCTAGTATGAAACACATCATGAACCCCAAAAAGTTATGGCGGTAAGGCCAAACAGTAAGCTACCTCTCCAATCTGCACAAGAATCTCAAAAAAGCCCAATGAATCGAGGGGACAACTTCCCACTCTTCCCAAACCTCATAAACCCCTCCTAGGTGATATCTTCAGAAAGACATAATCTCCCACCTCAAAAGACAAGGGTCTTCTCCTACAGTCGGCATAACTTTTCTGGCGACTATGAGCAATAACCAACCTCTTACGGATAAGTGCAACTATCTCAGTCGTTTTCTGAACCAACTTAGGGCCCAACAAAAGTGCATCACCCACCTCGGCCCAACACACGGGAGATCTACACGGTTGGCCATACAAGGCCTCAAACGGTGCCATACCAATACTCGACTAGAAACTATTGTTATAGGAAAACTCCACTAAGGGCAAGTGCCTCTCCCACGAACCCTTAAAGTCAAGGACACAACCCCGAAACATATCCTCAAGGATCTGAACGGTACGCTCAGACTGTCCGTTAGTTTGAGGATGATATGCAGTAAGCTCTGCCACAACCGAGCCGCAAAACGCGGTCTATCCGATACAATCGTCACTGGGACCCCGTGCAACCTCACTATGTCCCTAATGTACAGGTCGGCAAAAAAATCTACCAAGTCACTCACGCACATAGGTATAAAGTGCGCCGACTTGGTCAGCCGGTCAACTCGAGATCCTCGGAAGGCCCACAACAAAATCGATCGTGACATGCCCATACTTTCATTTGGCTATAGGCAAGGGTTGTAACAAGCCCGCTACCCTCTGATGTTCGGCCTTCACTTGTTGACAAGTAAGGCATCTCGATACAAACACAGCTACATCTTTCTTCATACCTTTCCACCGAAACTAATGACCAAGGTCGTAATACATCTTTGTACCTCCCGGATGCATTGTAAGGCGTGAATGGTGGAACTCTCGGAGTACTTCTTTTCGGTAAGACTCCAGCATGAACAAATGATCACGATACCTCACACTCAAGTCGAGATACACATTTAAGCCCTTCTCCACCTTCCCATTGGAGATCTTTTCCCGAAGGGATTCCACCTCAAGGTCACTATTCTATGCTTCTATCACCCGGTTCACAAGTGTAGGCTGTGCAACTATAGAAAATAAGGCTGCTGACTCCACAGACTCGCTAAGCTACAAGTCAAACTCACCAATAGCATCCAACATCTCCCATTCTCAGATGGCAACACTAGCCACACTACCAAGAGATTTCCTACTCAAAGCATCGACCACAACATTGGCCTTTCCCGAATGATAATGTAACTCGAAATCATAATCCTCTATAAACTTCATCCACCTCCTTTGCTTCAGATTCAAGTCTTTTTATGTAAACAGATATTTCAGACTCTTGTAATCAGAAAACACTTTAAACTTCTCACCATATAGGTAATGCCTCCAAATCTTCGAGGTAAAGATCACCACCGCTAATTCTAGGTCATAGGTAGGATAGTTCCTTTTGTGTATTTTCAACTGTCGCGAGCTATAAGCTACTACCTTCCCTCATTGCATCAAAACACAACCGAAACCTTCCCGTGAGGCATTACAATATACCAAATAGCCCAAACTCCTCTCCGGAATAATCAATATTGGAGCAGTAGTAAGCCTAACCTTAAGCTCTCAAAAGACTTCTCACAAGTTTCATCCCATACGAACTTGATCCTTTTCCTTGTCAATCTAGTCAATGGTGAGGCTACCCTAGAGAAATCCTTCACGAACCGATGGTAATACCCGGCCAACCCCTAGAAACTATGGATCTCGAAATCATTCTTAGGTTGTTCCTAATCTTGCATTACCTCTATCTTGGATGAATCTACAGTCACCCTTTCCCCGGATACTATATGGCCTAAGAATTTAACTTCCCTCAACCAGAATTCACACTTCCCAAACTTAGCATACAACTTATGGGCTGTAAGCAACTCAAGCACCACTCGTAAGTGTTCTCCGTGCTCCTCCTCAGAGGGTGAGTAAATCAAGATGTCGTCCACGAAAACGACCACCAAACGATCTAGGAATTCACGGAAGATCCGGTTCATTATATCCACAAAGACAGCTGGTACATTGGTTAGTCCAAAGGGCATCACTAAAAACTTATAATAGCCATACCGCGTACGAAATGCCGTCTTTGGGATATCTTACCCTTAACTAGTGATAACTCGATCTCAGGTCTATCTTAGAAAAGCAACAAGACCCCTTCAACTGATCAAACAAATCATTTATATGAGGCATCGGGTACTTGTTCTTAACAGTTACCCAGTTCAACTTTCGGTAATCTATATTGTCACGACCCAAACCCGCCCCTGTGGGTTTAGCACCGTAACCGGCCAGTTATCCTTGGATTACCAAAGGCCTCTTAACAGAACAATTTATAA
Source organism: Camellia granthamiana (assembly GCA_036172215.1). Classification (NCBI taxonomy): domain Eukaryota; kingdom Viridiplantae; phylum Streptophyta; class Magnoliopsida; order Ericales; family Theaceae; genus Camellia; species Camellia granthamiana. The sequence goes on along the minus strand of CM069911.1, from coordinate 38,402,420 downwards.
TTAGGGGCTGCGGAAGCAAATATGGAAACATACATAGTCTATTGAGTTGTAGAGACTTATATGGGACAGAAATTTCAAACTTTATACACATATACGTGACGTCATTATGTAATAGTTTTCGTCATATTCATTACAGATATGGCCAAAAGGGACTTTGCCCGACATGGATAACAAAAAACTTGTTCTAAACCCAAAGGAAAACAAGGTCTTAAACATAAGCCATTTAAACTTGACTCGCTCACAAGAGGGAACCTCCTCGGAGGCACAACGGCTGGCTGACAAAATTGATGCGCCAGGTCCTCAATTCTAAGACTGGTCACGTGCCTGGTCACCTACATACATAATATAAATAGTGAGCGGAAGCCCAGTGAATAACAACAGAGTAAAGGGTTTAAATGAATGATGTCCATCACAATATAACTTCAAATCTCCTTTTGAACAGAAGCATAACCATATTTGTGTCAGAAACAGAATCATAAACAAATTCATATCATGAGTGGTATATCCATTAGCATTAAACATATCTCTTAGGACAAGCTTATTAAGTTCCACGTCAGAACCTCCAGTACCGGGTAACATATCTCATACATGGGCCACGGTATTGTTTTCCCCAGGCGAGGGCCTGTGCCACGATATTATTTCCCCCGGGCAAGGGCCTAGGCCATGAATTTATCTCCCCGGGGCGAGGACCTCATGACCATAACCCACAGTATTATTTTCCCTAGACGAGAGCCTCTGCTAAGGATACCACAGAAACATTTCAAGAAAGTGGATCATCATTCATGTAATCACATAATAGCCTTTTACATCATTCAAAAACAGTCTATAACATATCATAATGTTCAGAAATTATTTCATATCGAACATAGCTTTACTAAGTTATTACTCACAGATAGCTTCACAGATAACTTGGCAGCAAACCAATGGATCAACCGCTCACGGCGCGTGACCTACACCGACATAGTAGACACATAAATTGAAACACTCACTTGGATGGTACACAACTCATTTTATTTTGTTCTTAGTGTGTTTCTAGCGCTTCACTCTCATTATTGTGTCTTAATGTTGGCCTAGGAATGCCTAGGATGTAATGAGGATGCAAAAATGCATTTGAACATGTTTCATAAAACTTGCTGAAAATAAGGGTCATGCTTGAGCGCAGCTTCCTTCGCTCGAGCGGACATGCAAACATGTGAGGGGCCGCTCGAGCTCAGATTTCCTCGCTCGAATGGTTTGCAACTTTGGAAAAGAACTGGTTATATGATTTTCACGCTCGATTGTCACTCAAGCATGAGACTCAAGTCCTCGTTCGAACGTAACTCTTGTCGCTCAAGCAGTCTGTAAAAACATGAAACTTCTAGGAGCTTGCATTTCACGCTGGAGCGGACTTCTAGTCGCTCGAGCGAAAATGTAAGATCACAGAGTGGTCGCTCGAACGTAGCTTTTGACACTCGAGCTAAGAGCAAAATTCTGGGATTTCCAGATTGCTCTTTTCAGCCCAAAACTCAAATTCAAAGTTGTAAAACAAGGTCTTTTGGGCCAAAAACTTGAGGAAACAATAAGAAACAATTGTAAATGGTGAATCCATAGTGAATTCAAAATCATTTCACAAGATCAAGGCCTAGAAGCTTACCAATTGTTCAAGACAAAACCAAAATCCTTGAAAACATAACATTATATAACATGCATGTAAAGGTGCAAGTTCCAAGCTTTCAAAACATGATCCAATGAGGTGTCTAACTCAAAAATATGTTGAATTCTTAGACCAAGGTCACAATGAGGACATGCAAGAGGGAATTCTTTGAAAACAACTTCAAGTTATGATGAAATGAATATGCATGCATGATATGGTTCATTTCTCTTCAATTCTAATTCAATTCTTGCATTGTCTATCATAATTCTCTAGAGTTCATGTTTTACACTTCATAATTGTTCAATCTAAGGGATGAATTCTTGCCTAGGCTTGTCCATGATGCTCTAGATGTTCAATTCTTGCAAGTTCCAAGCCAAATTCTCTAAGTTCTCTAGCAATCTCTTTAATTTGAGCTCAAACCTCTCTTCTTCCTTCTCTTTCACGTTTGGTTGTGTGTGTGAGCTCAAAAATGTGTTGATATGAAGAAAGAAATGGGTGAAGGCACATATGCGAGCCTTATATAGGCTTGGCTAATGGCTTAATTAAATTGTTGATCAACAAATCAACTAGACATTAAATTATTCTAATTTAATCATTCCGAACCGAATTTTGATTAAACCTTCCATAATTTTCCAAAACTCCTAAATAACACACAAATTAAGTCAATTTCGTGATCGGATGCCGATAGGGCCTTCAATTTACAGAATATGACAAAATCAGAAACAGATATTCCTGCATGAAACAAATAGAAACTCACATGGCACATAACACATGTAATTAATTCAGGATTTCTTCTTGATTACTCATTAGGCATAATTAATCATGGTTAATCACAGGTCGGGGTTGTTACAGTCTTCCACTCTTAAAAAGTTTGGTCCTCCAAACTCGAAGTACCTTTATTTCGGAAGAACGTTGGCTCCAACAGAAACAAATCTGGATATCTCTTCATCATATCTTCTTCTGTTTCCCATGTAGTATAAGTTCCTCCATGATTCTGCCAATTAACTTTCAGTAATGTAATTTCCTTGTTCCTCAATCTCTTGCTTCTTCGGTTAACGATTTGAATTGGCCGTTCATCATATGTATAATCATTTTTTAGAAGCACATGAGTCGGTTCAATCACATATAGTGGATCTCTCAAATAATCCGGAAGCATAGAGATATGAAAAAACATTGTGCATGTGTTCTATGACTGGTTGTAAGGCTATCCGATACGTTACTGAATTAATCTTTTCAAGGATTTTGTGCAGTCCAACATATCTTGGTACCAGCTTTCCCTTCACTCCAAACCGTGTTTGGCCTTTCATTTGAGTTAGTTTTATGAACACGTGGTTCCCAACTTCATACTCGCTATCTCACCTTCGGACATCTGCATAACTTTTTTGGCGGCTTGTGCAATTTTCAATCTCTGTTAAATTAATTTCACAGTTTCAGTGGTTTCTTGCACAAGTTCTAGTCCCAACAAAGGTTTGTCACCTACTTCGGCCCAACAAATCAGAGAACGACATTTCCTACTGTACAAAGCTTCATAAGGAGCCATACCAATGCTTGAATGATAGTTGTTGTTATACACAAATTCGGCCAGAGGAGCCATACCAAGTCTCCCAATTGCCTTCAAAGTCTAACACACACATCCGTAACATGTTTTCCAATTTTGAATGGTCCGTTCAGATTGGCCATCTGTCTGTGGGTGATAAGCACTGCTTAATTGCAGCTCAGTTTCCAAAGCTTATTGTAAACTCTGCCAGAATCTCGAAGTAAACTTGGGATCTCTGTCAGATACTATGGACACTGGAACTCCATGTAATTTCACAATCTCATTGACATATAAGTTAGCCACCTTATAAGTTAGCCACCTTATCCGCATTTTACAAAGATTTGACAGGTAAAAAGTGAGCAGATTTAGTTAAATGATCAACAATGACCCAAATAGAATCCATACCTCGAAAAGAGTGAGGTAGCCCAACAATAAAATCCATGGTAATATGCTCCCATTTCCATTCTGGTATTGGAAGCGGCTGAAGTAATTCAGAGGGTCGTTGATATTCAGCTTTAACTTGTTGGCAATGTAAACATCTAGCCACGAAGTCAGCAATGCTTTTCTTCATTCTAGGCCACCAGAAGTTCTGTCTCAAATTATGATACATCTTTATGTTCCCCGAATGCATAGCAAATTTGGAATTATGGGCTTCAGTCATAACACTTTTCCTCAAATTAGAATGGTCCGGTATACAAAGTCTATTCTGGAATTTCAGCACACCATTCTCAATCACAAATCCCGGCTTCGGTTTTGAACCAATCTTCTCAATGATTTTCTTCAAAAACTCATCTTCACATTGTTTCTCTTTAATTTCTTCAATGATAGTAAGTTGAGCAGAAATAGCGACCAAGATCCCGCCTTGTTCACGCAACACTATTTTAATCTCATTCTTTTCCAAGTCATACAACAACTCTCTCCGACTGGTGAACAAACATGACAAATTCCCGATAGATTTCTGGCTCAATGCATCTGTAACGGTATTTGCCTTCCCTAGTTGATACAGAATTTGCAAGTTATAGTCTTTTATCAATTCCAACCATCTTCTCTATCTCATGTTCAGTTCCTTCTGAGTAAAGAAATATTTTTAACTTTTGTGATCGGTATACATTTCACAAGTTACGCCGTACAAGTAGTGACGCCAAATTTTCAAAGAAAACACCACAGCTGCCAGTTCAAGATCATGAGTTGGATAATTCTTTTCATGAAGACGAAGTTACTGAGAGGCATAAGCAATTACTTTCTCATTTTGCATTAGCACACACCCGAAGCCTTTGTAGGAGGCATCATTGTAAATCTGGAACCCATCGGTTTCGTTAGGCAATGCCAGGATAGGTGCAGTTACCAATCTAGTCTTCAATTCCTGGAAGGCTGACTCCCGCTGATTAGTCCAATCAAATGGCATGTTTTTCTGTGTCAATTGTGTCAACGGCATAGCGAGTTTCTAAAAATCCTTCACAAATCTTCTGTAGTAACCAGCGAGTCCCAGAAAACTTCTAACTTTGGACACATTGGTTGGTCTTGGCCAATCAACAATAGCCTCGATTTCTGTGGATCTACTGTTATGCCATCTTTGTTGATTACATGACCCAAAAAAGCCATGCTGTCAAGCCACATTTGGACAATTTTGCATACAATTTCCTTTCTCTTAAAATCTGTAGAGCAGTTCTCAAGTGACTCTCATGTTCTTCCCCACTTTTAAAATAAATCAATATATCATCAATAAACACAACAATAAATTCATCGAGATATTGTTTGAAAACCCTATTCATAAGGTCCATAAAAGCTACTGGTGCATTAGTTATCCCAAATGGCATGACCAAAAATTCATAGTGCCCGTATCTAGTTCTGAATGCTATTTTCCCTATATCTTCTGCTTTAACTTTTAACTGATGATAGCCCAATCGAAGGTCAATTTTAGAAAACACTTGGGCTCCCTGAAGTTGGTCGAATAAATCATCTATCCGGGGCAATGGATATTTATTCTTGATAGTTACTCTATTTAGTTCTCAGTAATCTATACATAATCTCAAGGACCCATCCTTCTTCTTAACAAACAAAACTAGAGCACCCCAAGGTGAAGTACTCGAACGAATGAATTTCTTGTTTAACAGTTCTTGAAATTGGGTTTTCAATTCTTTTAGTTATGAGATTGACATTCTGTAAGGGGTCTTAGAAATAGGTTGTGTTCCCGGTACTACTTCAATAGTGAACTCAATTTCCCTATCAACTAAGTCTCCAGACAAGTCATTTGGAAACACATCGGAAAATTCACAAGCAACAGGAATATTTTCCACATTAGAATTATCAGAAATCTCAGTCAAAACACAACACATGTAACCCCTATATCCCTTCCTAAGTAATTTAATGGCTTTCATGGCAGAAATCAAGTATGAGAGAAGAACTACCCCATTCCCAGTAAACACAAACTCAGGTAAGCCAGATGGACGAAATACAACAGATTTATTCACACAGTCAATAGTTGCACAATACTTCGTTAACCAGTCCATACCTAGTATGCAATCAAAATGATCAATTCCCAACGCAAAAAGTCAACATACAACGTCACATTACCAATCACAATATCACATGCTAGATACACATATGCACATACCATAGAACCCCTAGATGGTGTAGATACAGACAATAAATAATTATGGATTCTAAGGGTCTAGTTAATTTCCGAGAAAAGGCATGCGACACAAATGAGTGTGTAGAACTAGAATCTATCAAGACATATGCATTTTGAGCACAAATGGAAATTATACCTGACACCACAGACTCGGTGTTCTGTATATCTCCGAGTACTAGTGCAAACACTCTCCCTTGCCTCAATGTGTCATTCCCAGTGTTACCCCTAACATTAGTTCTAGCATTTGACCTAGCCATCGATGCAGACCCAACTGAACTTACTACGAGGCGGTTGGCATGCTCAAGCCCAAGTGGACAATCTTTTATCATATGGCCAACTTTGCCACACCGATAATAGGCACTAGATGCACGGTGACACACTCCCCTATGCTTTCTTCCATAATCAAGACAATTTGGAATAGACCCACTGCTCTGATTTGAGCTACTTGTAGACCCCGTGTTCTGCTTTTTACTTGCATAAGAACGACCCTTTCTAAAACTGTAACTAGACCTTTTTCTTCTCCATTCTGTTATTGTCAATGAGGCCTTACTTTGTTTCATAGCAGCTAAGGTAGCTTGAGCCATTATTGCTCTATCTAGAACTTCTACATAGGTAGACAACTTCAAAACATCTACTCGGTCAAACACTTCCAAATCCAAGCCGCCTTCAAATTTCTGCACCTTTTTCTATTTAGTATCCACCATGTGTGGGGGCAAACCAAGCTAACTCAGTGAATTTAGCTTCATACTCAGCCACAGACATCCTGCCCCACTTGAGTTCTTGAAATTCTGACACCTTCCAATCCCTGAAGTATTGAGGAAAGTACTTGCCATAAAAGATTTCATTGAAACGAGTCCATGTCATATTCCCATTACTACCTTGGATTAACAACCACCATCTACGAGCTTCATCTTTTAAGGTGTAGGTGGCCAAAAGAACCTTTTGAGTCTTAGAGCAGGGAAAGACCTCGAATAGTTTTTCTATTTCAAGTAGCCATGTTTCTGCCTTCAACGGCTCAATGCCACCTAAGAAAGTTAGTTGTTTTATCTTCATGAATTTCTGAGTTATGTTGATAATGTCATTGTTATTCGGTTCAACTTGTACCGGCAAAGGCGGAGGAGGAAAAGGTTGTTGTCTCTATTGTTGCATTATTGCCTTGGTAAAGGCTGTAAGCATCTATTCCATTCTATTCATTCGGGACTCAGAAGACTCACTTGTATCATTTCCCCTTGCATTCTCCATGTTGTTATAGGTAAACAAAGTAATAATAAACATAGGCTAATAATTCTTTTCACCATGTTTAGATCATTCAATTACGATCCATTCATTTCTATTTCATGTATTCATGGTTAAATTCAGTTTCCCCATTTACAGACATTAGTATATACACTCACACATGCAAATGAGATGCCCCTAATGCTTACTAGAACACCCTATAACTCATATGGACTCATGTGTGCAGTATAATCATGTGCTCTGATACCACTCTGTCACGACCCAAACCCGCTCTTATGGGTTTAGCACCGTAACCGGCCAGTAATCCTTAGATTACCAAAGGCCTTTTAACAGAATAACTTATAATTAGGGGCTGCGGAAGAAAACATGGAAACATACATAGTCCATTGAGCTGTGGAGACTCATATGGGACAAAAATTTCAAACTTTATACACATATACATGACGTCATTATGTAATAGTCTTCGTCACATTCATTACAGATATCGCCAAAAGGGACTTAGCCCAACGTGGATAACAGAAAACTTGTTCTAAACCCAAAGGAAAACAAGGTCTTAAACATAAGCCATTTAAACTCGACTCGCTCACAAGAGGTAACCTCCTCGGAGGCACAACAGTTGGCTGACAAAACTGATACGCCAGGTCCTCAATTCTGAGCCTGGTCACACTCCTGGTCACCTACATATATAATATAAATAATTAGTGAAAGCCTAGTGAATAACAACAGAATAAAGGGTTTAAATGAATGATGTCCATTACAATATAACTTCAAATCTCTTTTTAAACAGAAGCATATCCCTATTTGTGTCAGAAATAGAATCATAAACATATTCATATCATGAGTGGTGTATCCGTTAGCATTAAACATATCTCTTAGGTCAGGCTTATTAAGTTCCACGTCGGAACCTCCGGTATCGGGTAACATATCTCATACATGAGCCACAATATTATTTCCCTCGGGCAAGGGCCTGTGCAACGATATTATTTTCCCCGGGCAAGGGTCTGGACCATAATATTATCTCCCCCCGGAGAGGGCCTCATGACCATAACCCACAACATTATTTCCCCTAGACGAGGGCCTCTGCTAAGGATACCACATAAACATTTCAAGGAAGTGGATCATCATTCATGTAACTACATAATAGCCTTTTGCATCATTCAAAAACAGTCTATAACATATCATAATGTTCAGAAATTATTTCATATCGAACACAGCTTTACTAAGTTATTACTCACAGGTGGCTTCACAGATAACTTGGCAACAAACCAATGGATTAACTGCTCACAGCGCGTGACCTACACCAACATAGTACACACATAAATTGAAACACTCGCTTGGATGGTACACAACTCATTTCATTCTATTCTTAGTGTGTTTCTAGCCCTTCACTCCTCATTATTGTGTCTTAATATTGGCCTAGGAATGCCTAGGATGCAATAAGGATGCAAAAATGCATTTGAACATGTTTTATAAAACTTGTTAAAAACAGGAGTCACGTTCGAGCGCAGCTTCCTTCGCTCGAGTGGACATGCAAACATGTGACGGGCCGCTCGAGCTCAGATTTCCCCACTCGAACGGTCTGTAACTTTGGAAAAGTATTGGTTATATGATTTTCACGCTCGACGGATGCTCAACGGTTGCTCGAGCATAAGACTTAGGTCCTCGCTCGAGCGCAACTCTTGTCACTCGAGCGGTCTGTAAAAACATGAAACTTCTGGGAGCTTGCATTTCATGCTGGAGCAGACTTCTGGTCGCTTGAGCGAAAATGTAAGATCACAGAGAGGTCGCTCGAGCGTAGGTTTTGACGCTCGAGCGGAGAGCAAAATCCTGGGGTTTCCATATTGCTCTTCTCAGCCCAAAACTCAAATTCAAAGTTGTAAAACAAGGTCTTTTGGGCCAAAAACTTGAGGAAACAATTGTAAATGGTGAAACCATGGTGAATTCAAAATCATTTCACAAGATCAAGGCCTAGAAGCTTACTAATTATTCAAGACAAAACCCAAATCCTTAAAAACATAGCATTATATGACATGCATTGTAAAGGTGCAAGTTCCAAGCTTTCAAAACATGATCTAATGAGGTGTCTAACTCAAAAATATGTTGAATTCTTAGACCAAGGTCACAATGAGGACATGCAAGAGGGAATTCTTTGAAAACAACTTCAAATTATGATGAAATGAACATGCATGCATGGTATGGTTCACTTCTCTTCAATTCTAATTCAATTATTGCATTGTCCATCATAATTCTCTAGAGTTCATGTTTTACACTTCATAATTGTTCAATCTAAGGGTTGAATTCTTACCTAGGCTTGTCAGTGATGCTCTAAATGTTCAATTCTTGCAAATTCCAAGCCAAATTCTCTAAGTTCTCTAGCAATCTCATTAATTTGAGCTCAAACCTCTCTTCTTCCTTGTCTCTCACGTTTGGTTGTGTATGTGAGCTCAAAAATGTGTTGATATGAAGAAAGGAATGAGTGAAGGCACATATGGGAGCCTTATATAGGCTTAGCTAATGGCTTAATTAAATTGTTGATCAACAAATCAATTGGACATTAAATTATTCTAATTTAATCGTTCGGAACCGAATTTTAATTAAACCTACCATAATTTTCCAAAAATCCTAAATAACACATAAATCAAGTCAATTTCGTGATTGGATGCCAATAGGTCCTTCAATTTACAGAATAAGACAAAATCAGAGACAGATATTCCTACATAAAACAGATAGAAACTCACATGACACATAACACATGTAGTTAATTCAGGATTTCTTCTTGATTACTCATTAGGCATAATTAATCATGGTTAATCAATTAATCATAGGTTGGGGTTGTTACATATACAAAGTCGCAACGCACCATCTTTCTTTTTAGCAAAAAGAGCCGGTGCTCCCCAAGGTGAAGTACTAATGCGGATAAAACCTTTATCTAACAACTCCTGAAGTTGAATCTTCAAATCACTCAACTCAGCTGGTGCAAACCGATACGGTGCCATAGAAATCGGTGTCGTGCTAAGCACTAAGCCAATAAAGAACTCGATCTCTTGATGAGGTGGTAAACTAGTAAGATCCTTCGAAAAAATATCCGGGTATTCACAAACTACTCTTGGCAACTCAACTCAGACTTCATCACACTCAGTGCTCAAGAAGTTAGCAAGAAGGAAACTAAGCTCACTCCGCCTACGCGAATCATACATCCGTGATAAGACTCTATCAACCCAGTCCCCCAAGAAATAAAAGCAATCACCGTTCAGTGTACATATAGTAATCCTCTGACGGTAACAATCTATAACAGCCCGATTGGATGACAACCAATCCATACCCAATATAACGTCAAAGCTAGACATATCAATCAATAAAAATGCAAAAGGAAGTCGGCGACCAGCAACCTCTATGTCACAACCCCGACACCCTTGTTTCAAGATAATCTCACCACTAATAGGTGACTCTACACAGATAGGAGATGCTAACTAAGCCAACTCAAATCCCAAAACTGATGCAAATGCAGATGAGTGTAGACACCCCATTTTTGACCGACCTTAAGACTCAGACGTCACCGATTGAGCGCTTGGTGATAGTGCATATTGTGCTCGTTCTGAGGTTTCAGAATCTCGGCTGCGAGCCTTGCCTCCGGACTTCGGGGCTCTTTTGTGCTTTGCCTCGGTTTACGAACCGGGTCCTGTTTTCTCTGTTTTCTCTTCCCGAAGGGAGGGAGAGGTCTCGTAGACCATCTCTCAGTGGCCGTAGGCTATGTTTCGTGGTCATAGGCCATTTTTCCTGTTTGGAGGTCGGTTTCCGGTTTTCGGAGCTGTCGGCCGTGTGTCTCGGTTCGGGACCGCCTAACTATCTCCGTTTGCTCCAGTTTTTGGGACACACCTTATTTCCTCTCCTTAGAGGGACACTGTGGCCCGGGAGGCCACCTTCGTGGTCGCACGCCACTTCCGTTGCCTAACAGCCTATTTTCGAGGCCCCGGACTGCGCGTTTTGGCCCCCGAACCCTCGTTTTGCATCGGTTAGGGTTCATTTTTGGTATGGACCCTATTTTCATTGTTTGGAAGGTGGTACTATAGTGGGAGACCAGTAATTTTTTTGGAAACCATTTTCTCTCTCCTCCAGCCGGTTTCCTTGACAGAAAGCTGGTTTTCCTCACTTTTGAGCCACAATTTCTGGTTTTTCATACCACCATTGTGTTGTACTCATCTGGGAGGCCACCAATATGGGTAGGCCGACTAGTATTTCTTCTTGACCCTTTTGAACCTTGCTAAAAAGCTGGTTTTTCTCTCTCCTGGGTCACATTTTCTGGTTTTTCATACGACCATTATGTTGTACTCATCTGGGAGGCCACCAATATGGGTAGGCCGACCAGTATTTCTCATTGACCCTTTTGACCCCTGATCGGCCGACCAGGTAAGGTGGTAGGCCGACCACCTGAACTGGTCGGCCACCTTTCTGCTTTTTTGTCCCACTGAGTTGAAGCCAGCTGTGCCAGCTGGAAGCCTCAGAAGTGATCCTTCATACACGTGTATGGAGGATCTTTGAGCTTGGTTTTAAGCTTCCAAGAGAAGCTTTAGCCCCTCTCCTCTATAAAGGGAGGCCTCCTCTTCCATTGCTAGGGTTGAAGTTTTGGTTAGAGCATACATACACTTCCCTCCATATCTCTCTCTTCCAAGCTCCAAAACTCCATTATTCTTGGCCATTTACACTACACCTCATAGTCTACCACCTCCACCATCCATTCAATCACCTTGGAGCTATTTTGCAGAGGTTGAAGGCTTACCTTCTTGGTTCAGAAGTTGCTGGAGGTCTTCTCTACAAGGGTAAGTCTCTATTTACCCCATTTTGACATTATTTTGCCTCATAGTTTATCCCTATTTGCAGGCATTTTCGAGCTTTGACATGAACTAAAAAGTGTCTTATTTTGAGCTCCTCTTGAAGATTGTTTAAGGACATTTTTCTGTTAGAGGTCATTTACCCCCTTGTATGTTCCATCCCTCTTTTAAGGCTTATTTTGCTTCATATCTTAGCCTTACTTGCAAGCATTTCTGGACTTTGACATAAACTGAAAAAAGTTTTCTTTTGAGCTTATAAACATGTTTCTTAAGGTCATTTTTCTGTTGGGGGTCATCTACCCCCTTCCATGCTTCATTTCCTCATGTTTTGAGCTATGCATTTGAGCATTTGCATTGGCCTTGGTTTGGCCTTTTAGCCACTGAAATCCAATGGATTTTTAGTGGCTAAAATGTGTCTTTGAGCTTGAAAATCAGAGAGGGGTGACCCTCTCACCCCTTGTTCTCTTTACTAGCTTTGTTGGCCTTCCAAAGGAGCTCCATCTTGCATGCTTTGAAGTCTTGTTTCAGGCCCTATTATGTGAGTTTTGAGGTCTGCCTTAGCTCTATCCAGAGCCTTTTTGGCCATATTTTGTGTCCCTCATGCATGTGTGGAGCAATCATCCTTAAGGCCTTTCAAGGGGACCTTTCATTGCACGCTTCATTGACTAATTTCAAGGCATTTTTGGTGAGTTTTAGGGCTATCGTAACTGAGTTCCAGAGTTGTTTTTGCCATTTTACATGTCTATCTTGTATGTATTGAGTAATCCACCTCATGGCCCTCCAAAGGAGCCCATCATTTTTGCATGCATTGGATACATTTCAGTGGTTATTTAGACATATTTTAGCATACCATGTCTCTGTTTTTGGCTGGATTGGTGACCTCTCTTGTGCTTCATATACATGCCATGAAAACCATGCTTACTAGCCTATGTTGCATGTTGTTTTAGCCCTTCATGTTAGCAATTTTTAGCCATGCTTAGAACTGATTTGGTGCATATTTAGGACTGCCTTGGCTCTGTTTTCATGCCTCATGGTCAAATAATGCTTGCTTTGTATACTTGTGGTTCAATGCATTTGCCTAGTTTTGAGTTTTGGGGCCTATTTCATGCATTGGGTGACATATTTCCATCATTCGGGACCATCGAGCATCTCATTTCAGAGCTGGAAATTGCATGTTTGTATGTCATCTTTCATCCCTTGCCATGCTTTGGTAGAGTGGCATTTGATGCCTTAGGAACGGTCCCCTTGCATCGTGCATGTTTGCATGTGTTTCGGTTGTCTCATTTCCATCGCATGGCCACTGCTGTGAGTGTGGCTGAGATCCACTCATGTTGGTGTAAGTCCATTGTGCATTGTGTATGCCATTTCATAGCATTGTGTATGCTAGGTTGCATTTTAGAGCATTGTGTATGCCATGTTACATCACGTGCATTGTGTATGCCATTTTAGCCCATAGCATTGTGTATGCTAGGTTACATGTTAGTCACATTGTGTATGTCATCTCATTTGCATTGTGTTCGGGATAGGAGTTAGCCCAAGCACGGGAAGCGAGGGACGTTTCGTACTCAAAGTGACGAAACATGTCTCAATTCCCGGTCGCCAACACTCCGGATTATCCATGATGGAGTCTAGGCCTTGTTGTGTTGTCATGTGCATTCATTTCACATCGAGTCGTGCAATTCGACTCCTCGGCCATCGTGCATCGAGATGCGTGATTGGTGGCACGAGGATCGAGGTGTGCATACATATGTGAAAATACTTTGCCATGCCCCTTTCTTGCTCTCTGTTACAGCAGATCAGAAAATCAGCAACTTTCTGAAGCCTTGCATAGCATTCCGGGATTAATTGCAAATAGAGGTGAATCGGGGCATCGCAATGGATTTCCGCGCAAGGCAACTCAAGCATGCATCATTCATCATTCGGAACAGAGCTGAGGCGGTCCATTTAGCTTGCATGCTAATTTATTTGCTTTCCTAGTTAATTTGTTAATTAATTAGGGTTTTGTACTTATTCAGACTGTAATTATTTATTCGGGCTGTAATTATTTATTCGGACTGTATTATTTATTCGGACCCTCCGAGCGAGGGCAATTGTGTAATAAGTGTGCGTGTGTGTGATGTATGTCTTCCAACCCCACGTCTTTCTCCCTTTTATTTACCAGCTTATGATGGTTAGTTTAGGGCATGTTTCAATTAGTATACTTATGCTCGCATGTTTGCATCCATTTATCTGTCTTGCATGCACCAGGCTCGGCGCATCATACTAACTGCATTGTATTTCAATTTCAAGTTAAATACGTGTTAGCTGTAGCATCATCATATGCCATCTTAGAATAGCCGAGCCTATCTTAGTTGCATTATTGTATGTGTTGCATTAGGTATCTCAGCATAGTTAGGATTCATGCATGATTTCTAATTAGCTTCTTTCTTTGGCTTGGAGTACTCGGTAAGTATTTATGCTTTAGCATCCTTGCATGCGTGTGACTGACTGCCATGATAGCATGCTTACCATGAGGCTATTTGCTTATGTGATATAACTGCCTGAATGCCTGTGGGTGGAGGTTGGATTATCTGAATTGGAACAATTCATTGATTGCAAGTTTTAAGCCCACTAGATAGTGGCAAATCACCACGTTTTCTAAGTCCACCCGAGGGTGGCAAATCCACGTCTTAGCCTACTTGCGGGTAGCACCATCAAACCATTTTCAAAATAAACAAACATGAAATGTGTTGTTCCAATTCAGGCGATCTAGTCTATACTTGTATGCTGTGCGCATCAAGTAGTAAATCTAGGCTAATAACCGGAATAAGAATGCATAATGTTTTCAAAACTCGATATCATGGTTAGTAGAGGCCGATCTTTGATCAGGCGAGCGGGGGTGCTCACGAAGTGACCTTCCCCAATCGTACGCAAGTTCTCGAGCCGAGACAACTTTGGTAATGACGAACACATGGCCTTAGGCAACAAGTCAGGGTTTCCTAAATTTCCCAAAATAAAATATTTAGGTGGCGACTCTGTATCTGGCAAAGCAGTCCATGTTTGGCACTTCTTTCAAAAAATATGTTTTCAAAACGATTTGCTGGATTTGGACTCTTTGATGATTCATCGGTCTTGCATTGCACTCTACGAGATTAGATACAGGACCGTGACATTTGAGTCTTGAACTGTAGTGAGCCCAAATGAACAAAACGGGATTCCCTCTCGGGACATTCAGGGACGTCTACAACGAGCTAAATGAATAGGATGCACCTATATCAATCAACACATTAGCAACTGAATTGCAAAACAAGAAGGTATCTCTTACTACTGAAGGAGCCGGTACCAGGTCCGGCGCGATAACAATATATATACACCCTATAGGCCTCTGATCTACTTGCTTACCCCTTGAAGTATAAGTCTGATGCACAGACTAAGCCGGAGAGGCTCCCTGATTGGCCCTCGAGGCCTGTGCTGGCCGGTGACTCTGTGTCTGTCTCGAACCAAAAGCAGCAGGTGTGCCATCTGTCACGACCCAAACCCACCCTTATAGGTTTAGCATCGTAACCGACCAGTAATCCTAGGATTACTGAAGGCCTCTGAGACAAATTAACATAATATTAGGGGCTAGCGGAAGCAAATAACAAATATACAACGTCCATTGAATTGTGTAGACTTATATGAGATAGAAAAATTTTAAACTTTTTATATACATATATACACATTACCTTTAAGTCATCATATATGTATATAGATTAGACTAAAAGGGACTTAACCCTATTTACAAAATACACAAGACTTGTTCAACCAAACACAAAAACAAAACTTAAACTTTAAATCACATAGCGATAATCACTTGACATATCCGGAACCTCCACGGGAGGCACATAGGTTGGCTGACAAAACAGATTTGAAGGCCGTCAACTCTGGCCCTGATCACACGCCGGCTCATCTATATATATAATATAAACTGTGAGTGAAAACTCAGTGAACAATAACAGAGTAAAGGGTTTCAATGAATGAGTCCGTACAGATTCAGAAATCATAATTCAATTTCATATCAAATTCATAATTTGTCCAGATCATATACAGACAGAAATCATAAGTCATGCGCAAGCATACGTGATACATCCATTAGCATTAACAGAACAGAACATAACAGAATAGAACATATACACGTGAGGTTACGAATAACCAGTTCCATGAAGAAACCTCCGGATCCGGGTAACAGAACAGAAGCTGAGCCCCCATGACGGGGCCTCCGGTACGGGTAACAGAGTGTTAACAGATTAAGTTCCATAAAGGAACCTCCGATACCGGGTAACAGCTAACAGATATCACATGATGCTAAGGATGTCACGAATAGATATCAGAAATTGGACAATCATTCATTGTACAGAACATATCATTTCGGAAAATAGATCTTATTTTATCACACAGAAAATAGATACAGTTGAACATAACTTTACTAAGTGTAGACACCCCATTTTTGACCGTCCTCAAGACTTGGATGTCATCGTTTGAACACTCGATGATCATCCATGTTTGTGTTCGTTTTGAGTTCTCAGAGGTCTCGGTTGCACGCCTTGCCTCAAGACCTCTCGACTTGTTTGTTTTGTGCTTGGTTGTGGACCAAACACTTGTGTTTTTGCTTCTACGGGCAGGGAATGGCTTGTTGGCCATCCCCACACCTCACCGGCCATGGCTTGAGGCCACCGGCCCTATTTTCTTGCTACCGGCCAAAGGTGTTGGCCGGTCGGCAATGTTTTTGTCTGGCCGACCACTGTTTTGGTCGATCGGCCACTGTTTCTGGCCGAGACCTTTTCTTTCCCTTTTTTAGGCATTATGCATACCAGTTGTGCCAGCTGGTAAGCACAGACCCTGCCCTCCATACACGTGTATGGAGGATTTGCACCCTTGTTTTAGCTTCTTAAGGAAGCTTGAACCTTTTGAACCTTTGTTTTAGCTTCTTGAGGAAGTTTGAACCTTTTGAACCTTTGTTTTAGTTTCTTGAGGAAGCTTGAACCTTTTGAACCCTTGTTTTAGCTTCTTGAGGAAGTTTGAACCTTTTGAACCCTTGCTTTAGCTTCTTGAGGAAGCTTGAACCTCTTCAACCTTTGCTTTAGTTTCTTGGGGAAGCTTGAACCTTTGTTTTAACTTTTTGAGGAAGCTTGAACCTTTGCTCTAGCTTTTCCAAGAAGCTTGAACCTTTGCTCTAGCCACTCCAAGAAGCTTGAACCCTCTTGTTTCTCTATAAGAGAGGGTCTCCCTCTCCTTTAGAGAGGTTCCAAAAAATTGTCTAAGGCATACAAGACTTCTCCCTCTATATCTCTACATCCAAGCTCAAAAAGTGCATGATTCTTGCACCTTTGCATACCATCTCCCAACCTAACCCCTCCACCATCACTCTAAGAATCTTGGAGGCCATTTTCAGAGGTTGAGAGTCTATCTTTGGGGTCCAGAGGTTGCTGGTCCTTTTGTGCTACAAGGGTAACACACTTTCTCCCTTTTAAGACTTTATTTTGCTTCATCTTTTAGCTATACTTGCAAGCATATTTGAGCTTTAGTGTAAACTGAAAAAAGTCTTATTTTGAGGCCCTTAACATGTTTGTTTAAGATCATTTTTCTGTTGGGGGTCATCTACCCCCTTGCATGCTTCATTTTACCTTGTTTTGAGCCATGCCTTAGAGCATTTGTGTTGGCCTTTGTTTGGCCTTTTAGCCACTAAAATCTAGTGGATTTTCAGTGGCTAGCATGCTATTTTGAGTGCCAAAATCAGAGAGGGGTGACCCTCTCTCTCCTTATTTTGTTTTCTAGCATTTTTGGCCTCACAAAGGAGCCCTTATTTGCATGCTTCCAAGCCATGTTTTAGACCATTTTTGATGAGTTTTAGGACCTGCATAGGCTCTTTCTAGAGCTTGTTTTTCCATATTGGATGTCCGTCTTGCATGTGTAGAATAACCCTCTTCATAGCATATCAAAGGAGCATCTCATTCTTGCATGCATTAACCATCTTTCAGTGGGTTTTTGGGCTTTATTTGGCATGTCATACCTCTGAATTTTTCTAGTTTAGTGGCCTCTTGATTGCCTCACATTCTTGTAGTGCAAATCCTTTTTTCTAGCTTACATTGCATGCTATTTTGGCCTTTGATTCTAGCACTTTTTGGCCATGCCTTAAATTGATTTTGTGCATCTTTTGGATTGCCTTAGCTCTGTTTTTGGGCCTCATGGCCGAATGATGTTTGCTATGCATGGTTGTAGTTCAATACCCTTGCCTAGCTTTGAGTTTTGAAGCCTATTGCATGCGTATTTTGAGGCGTTTCCATGTTTTTGCATCATTGTGAATCATATTTCAGAGCTTATATGTATGCCATATTCCCATGTTTTCCACTTTTTAAATATGTTTGAGAGTTATGCATGAATACCTCATTTTTGGACCATTGCATGAGCTTCATTTCCATGCTTTGCGAGCCGTCATCTTAGTCCATTTTGCCACTGTTTTGGGCCTGCATAGGGACTGTTTGGGGCTAGTTTGGTCATTTGTGCATTGCTTTGCATACCTCTAGTGTAATCCACTTCACTAGTTTCGGTATTTGGGCCATCTAGCATGCATTGTGTGAGGTGTTTGCATGATTCGGGACCATCTTGCATGTCATTTTAGAGCTGGAAAATATGTGATTGTATGCCATATTTCATGCTTCTCATGCTTTGGTGGAGTTGCACTTTGTGCCTTAGGTTTGGTCCCTTGCATTTGTGCATATTTGCATGTGTGTTGTTGCTCCATTTTCATCATGTTTGGCCACTGATTTGAGTGTGGCTGAGGCCCACTCATTTTGGTTTAAGTCCATTTTGCATCGAGTATGCCATTGTAGTTCATAGCATTGCGCATGCCGTGTAGTTCATCGTATTGAGTATGCTATTTGATATTCGCATCGTGTATGCTAGTCGCGTCTTGCCATATTGGTGCATATGTTGTCTTGCATTGAGTATGTGAGCATTAGCATTGTGCATTATGCATGCCATTAGCCTTGTTAGGTTGTCCACGTTGCATTTCATAATGGCATTGTGCATGCTATCATGCCATCCTTCGCATGTTTGCATCACTTAGTTGCATAGCATTTAGGTTGCATGCTTAGAGTCGCATTGTGCATGCCATTGTTTATTGCATTGTGTTCGGAATAGGAGTTAGTCCGAACACGGGAAACGAGGGATGTTTCCTACTCAAAGTGACGAAACGTGCCTCAATTCCCGGTCGCCGACACTCTTGACGACACATGATAAAGTTTAGGCATTTATGTATTCATATGTGCATTCATTCTATATTAAGTTGTGCAATTCGGTTCCTCGGCCATCATGCATCGAGATGCGTGATTGGTGGCCCGAGAGTCGAGAGCCATACTCCCTTGAGTTCATAGCATGATAGGAAGGGTGGTCGTACATACATTTGGCTTGTAAATTCCATGCCATGCACTGTCTGTCCTCTGTTGCAGCAAAACCAGTGTTCTACAGGAAAAAATGGTTGGTCGGCCACTTTCAGTGCCGGCCGACTACTAGTATCCAACCGATGGCCCCATCTTTGGTTGATGACCATCCTCCCATGGCCGGTAGTCCTGTCTCTTGGCCGGTGACCTCCCACAACCCTCAGGGAGTAGTTCAGAAGCAATTTTGAGACTTTTGTAGCTTTCAGAGGAGCAAAACAATGTAAACAGAGGCAGCATGAGCATGGTGATGGATTTCCGAGCAGAGCCGAGTGTGCATGCATTCATCCCTCTTCCCGAGGCCTCTTTACTGCTTTCTTAGCTTAAATAATTCATTTAATTGATTAAGTATTGTGTAATATTTAATTAGCTTGTTAGTTAATTAATTTATATTATTTTTTCGGCCCCTCCCTCGAGAGGGCACAATTGTGTAATAAGCATGCGTGTGTGCAATGCATGTCTTCCAACCCCACGTCTTTCTCCCTTTTACTTACCTGCTTATGATGCTTAGTTCTAGGGCACGTTTCAATTAGCATCCTTATGCTATGCATGTTTGCATCATTCATCTGCATTGCATGTACCAGGCTCGGCGCATCATACTAATTGCATAGTACTTCAATTCCAACTTGAATACGTGTATTGAGTTATCGCATTTCACATGTCATTCTTAGATTAGCCGAGCCTATTCTAGTTGCATTTTGCTTGCGATGCATTAGCCATTTTAACATGGACTTGGATCATACATTTGATTACTAACATGTTCTTTGTTTTGGCTCAGAGTATACTGTGAGTATTTATGCTTTAGCATCTTGCATGTGTGTAAGTGTTGATATGACAGCATGCTTACCATGAAGCTAATTGCTTATGTGATATAACTGGCTGAATGCCTGTGGGTGAATGTTGGATTGCTTGAATTGGAATAATTCGTCGAAATCCATGTTTTAGCCTACTTGCGAGTAGCAAAATTCAAAACCATTTCCAAACAAATGGATATGCGATGCTTTGTTCCAAGTTAGGTGATCTAGTCTATACTTGTGTGTTGTGCGTATCACATAGTAATTCTAGCTAAAAACCGAAATAAGAACGCATGTGTTTTCAAAAACTCGATATCATGCTTAGTACAGGCCGATCTTCAGATCGGGCGAGCAGGGGTGCTCATAGATGACCTTCCCCAATCGTACCCAAGGTCCCGAGCCGAGGCAACTTTGGTAATGACGGACACGTGGCCTTAGGCAACGAGTTAGGGTTTCCTAAATTCCCCTAAAATAAATATTTAGGTGGCGACTCTGTATCTGGCAAAGTAGTCCATGTTTGGCACTTTTTTACAAAAATCAGTTTTCCAAAACGATTTGCCGGATTTGGACTCTTTGGTGATTTATCAATCTCACATCGCACATTATGGGATCAGATTAAGAACCGTGACATCGAGTCCGAACAGTAGTGAGCCCAATGAACAAAACGGGATTTTCCCGGGACTCTGTTGGGGACTCTGTTGGGGATTTAGAGAACTTGACTCAAACTCATGATATCTTGTTTTGATTACACTTATGTGTTTCTTTGCATTGCATTTGCATTGGTGCGCCTAGGACACTGTGTTTGCCATCTGCTATTCCTAAACGGTTTGCCGGAGGCTACATGCCATAAGGCTGACCGGTTACAGGCTCTGCCACGATGGGAACACAAACCCCGATTTTTACCGGGGCACCCTTTTTGACCATTTGAACTAGTGCATATCGGAATCCATAGTGACCATTCCAAACTAGGACAGGTTGCTTACCCGATTGTAGGTTATTTGAAACCGCTGCGTACGTAGTGAAACCCTAGCTCCTGACAAAATAGGACAGGGAAACCCTACCCCTCCATAGGGGTGTTTTGGCTCTCACTTATTTGCTATGTGCTTTTAGAGTGTGCCTCTACAGGAATGCATGTATCAGTTTGCAAGTCTGGGTATCAGGCCTGAGGGCATCAATATTTTGGGGGGAATCAGTTTTTCCTGAGAGAATCAGTTTTACCTGAGGGTATCAGTTTACTGACAGAGTTTTGGGCAAAATTCAGTAGAGAGCACAGTCGTTCAGCTATGCTTATACCTGTTCTGGTGAAATCAAGCTGAGATGCTGTCTGTTTTCTCTTTTGCAAGGTAGTAGTGGAACTATAGCTTCAGAAGACTCCAATATCCCTCAGTACATTGGACTTGTGCTGATAGACTTTGTCAGGTCAGAGATTCAGTTCAAGGGTAAATCAGTGTTCCTTCGCCAGAGGCAGAGTAAAAAGGCCAGTCAGGCACAGATCATCAGTTCAACAGTCTTCGGATCAACAGTCATTATCCATCTCACCTGTGTGCAGTTGGGTTAAGATATCTGCTTTTACCACAGAGACAGATGTACCGGTAGATCAGTTAGATCAGGACAGTATGGCGGGAATGGAGGAGATGATGTGCCAACTCCAAGAAAGTATGAAAACCATGCAGCAGGACGCTGTTCGTCAAGCCGAATTTGCCAAACAACAGGCCGAGGTCATGGCTCAACAGGCAGAGTTAATTGCCAGGCTACAACAACAAACCGGAGCATCTGCTTCACACCAGGTTCCTCCCCCACCAAGAGTCCCAATATCCGGGGAGACGGCAAATGTCCAGAATATCCAGGAGGATACAGACATCCCAACGGGGCCACCTCTGCCCCCGATTCTACCTCAACTATCCAAGGCACCCACGCCTATCAATCTACCGGACTCCCTCTTTGACTTCGAGGTGGACCTCACTGCATTAAAAGTGAGTAAGCTTGAAAAGCTGTTCAAAAAATCTCAAGGTGTGAAGTCCATTCCGGACATTGAAGATGGGTACACTGACTCGGCCGTGACGCTGCCGGACCGGTTTAAGATGCCACATATCGACCGCTTCAATGATTCTGGAGACCCAATGGTGCACCTCCACCTGTTTTCTGATATCCTGAGGCCAATGGGCTTGACCACAGTCCAGAAGCTGTCACTATTTGGCCGAACCATGTCTGGGATAGCCGCAATATGGTATACGAAATTGGAGAACTCAGTGAAACAGAACTGGGAAGAGATGGCTGAGGCCTTCATTGCTCAATACTCCTATAACACACAGATCGAGGTCACAACTCGTGATCTTGAAGTCACTCGCCAAGAGCCAAAGGAGAGCTTCTCTAATTTTGTGACCCGCTGGAGGGCTAAAGCCTCGATGATGACCATCAGGCCCGTAGACAAAGATCAGATTCGGATGGTTGTGCGCAACCTCCAGCCCAAGCTCATGCAAAAAATGATCGTTCTCCCCCTACCCACCTTTGTAGATTTACATGAGATTGGGGTGCAAATCGAGGACGCTATAAGGCAGGGCCTCATTGACCAGGAGAAGGAGCAGCCCAGGAGGGTGTTTTCCCGCAGTTTGAATGCGACCACCAGTGGTGATGCAGATGCAAGATCTTCTAAAGTTGGAATGGTCACCACCACTCCCAAAACAGCCACCCCCTTTGTTGGTACATCCAATCCAAACCCCCGAACCTCGGATTATCTACCCCGAGGCAAGAGGATTTTCACCCCACTTTATATGCCTTTGTCTAAAGCGCTGGAGGTCCTACTCAGGAAAGGACATCTGAAACCGTTAGAACAACGGCCTCTACCCGATCCTCTCCCTCCAAAGCATGACCCGGCTAAGTACTGTGCTTTCCATCAACAAACCGGTCATGATACCGACAGTTGTGTCCGTCTTCGCCACGAGATACAAAATTTGATTGATAACAAGGTCATCGCCGCACCAGTCTTGCAAAGTCTATCGGCACTTGATCAGTAAACTTATGGGGGATAATATGACTATGTGATCGAGGGATGAACCACCTGCGGATGGCGCTCGATTTACTCCAGATGTTGTGGATGGCCCATACTGTTTTGAGCATTGTGCAAATGTTAGTTTTTGTGCTTTCTAACTTGGGTATTGAGACTTAGGTATTGAGTCAGTTATGTTATGTTGTATTGAATCAGTCTTTTCATACTGAGTCAGTTGGGTCTGTCTTGTTGTATCGAGTCAGTCCTGTTTTGTTAAAGTCAGATGATTTCGGGGGTGTTACCTCGGACATCACTTGCTTGTTTTGGTGTTTGTCTTTTACACTCTTTTGAGTCTGTTTCTGCCATAGAGCCAGTTACACCAGAAGATCTGAATGAAACAGCAGTGGTTTTCATGCTTTTGTGTTTGTTTCTGCCTTGAATTAGTTGTGCCAGAAGATTTGAATGAAACGGCAGTGCTTTTCACTTGATCAATCGAGAGAAAGAGAGGCGTGCTAAGCCCTTAATGAATGAAATCATGTTTGTTAATATGAGTACTGAGAAGAATCCTGGCTTGATCCGGATTGGTTCTACATTGTCTTCAGCGCGAGCGACTAGTCGCTTTCTTAAAAGATTTCAAAAAAATATTTTGCGCAGTCCTGCGAAGACCTGTGTGGAATCGCTCTTGAGATTGTGCAGCTTAGGATCGCTCTCAACCTTGAGACTCAACCCCTTGCTTTCAAACCTTGGACCTTAATTCAGAGTGTTCAACGGTCAACCGCAATGTGAGGCCTGTGTGGACAGATTCGAAGCAGCCTATGCGTTAACGGCAATAAAGTCAGGTCGAGAAGGCCAGTCATCGTCAAAAGAAGCTTGCAAAGCTAGATCAGAAGTACCCCTGGAACTAGGGGCAAAAATGTCTGTTGCGCTCGAAGAGCCAAAGATGGACCATTCCGCAAATCAATGAAGATTGGCAAGAATGCCAAATCCCAGAAGGGAAGAAAGAATAAAGTTTTGTTGAAGAACAACCGAATTCCTATCCACAACACTAGGGGCAAATTCAGCTCCCATTGGATGGACTTCTACATCATCAGCGAACAGCAGCCACTCTCCTAGATTTAGATGGCTTCGAGATCTCAAAACCATTTGACATGGACCAGCTACACTTTTACCCTTGAGAGGCTCGCTAGGCCGAAAACTCGGAAGGGCGACCCAAGCAAAAGTTAGAGCAAGAAAAAGAAGAAAAAGAAAAAATGCAAAGATTGAAAAAAAAAAGAAAAGAAGAAAAATGAAGAAAATGAAAAAAGAAAGAAGAAAAAAAAGAAAAGAATTGAAAAGAAGAAGAACATAGCTCGCAAGGTTGAAAACCCGGAAGGGCGGCCTTGGCAAAAGTTAGAGCGTAAAAGGTGAGGGTTAATACACGAGTGTATCTTAACCCGAACTACGTAAGGCTTGATTCCCATGTTTGGGATACGTAGGCAACTTCATTCCGAAGTCTAGCCATAAACACTTCAAATTTGACTGTGTCCATGTGATGGTTCTGATCATCTTTGTCTTCTCTGTATCCGAGAATTTGGTTGTAATTGTCACTGTGAGGACTGGTTGCCACATGCTGCGGCGCTATTCAGACTAGGGGCAACTTTCCGTTGCCGTACAGTGCTGCGGCGCTATTCAGACTAGGGGCAACTTTCCGTTGCCGTGCAGTGCTGCGGTACTATTTAGACTAGGGGCAACTTTCAGTTGCCATGCAGTGTCATTCAGACAAGAGGCAATTTTCCATTGTTATGGATCTGAGGTTGTACATCTCAAGAGTGGGTTCCATGCTCGTTGAGCGGTGGCCTTTTGCAAAAATAGTTTTTGAGAATTTTTAATGAGGTTGACTAATATTCTCTTGAAAATTATTCTATTTTTTCCAAAACTGGACCATTTCTTGGACCCAAAAAAGGAAAATTTTCAGTACTCATAACCTGACTTGCATGATTTCAAATCAGAAAATCGAACGAGCGTGTTAATCTAACTCTTATTTTTTGTCAAAATTGTTTTAGTAGAAGCCAAAAACAAAAATTGGTCAAAATGATGAACTAGGGGCACAGTTAAGTCAGGTGTTCTGTCTTTTCCCCATTGTCAACATACTTGCCGGAAAGGGCACTCTACCTGCCAGAAGGGCACTTTACCTGCCAAAACGAGGCGTAACTGAAGTTAACAACAAAGGGCTGAAAGCTCTCTCACCCTCTAAGCAGCGAGGTATCAAGCTAAGTGCGAAGCACGAATTGGAATGGATCAAGATATTCCACTCCCTCATCTGGACGGATTTGATCACATCCAAACTCCCTAGCAGAGCATCATCAACCGACGTCAGCTGTAGATTTGCTATACACCCAATTGTAGCGCAACCCCTCTGTGGGAAAGTTCACTACTGTGAGCAGAAGAAGAAGAAGAATCTAGCAGAATGCTAGGGGCAAGAGCCCGCAACCTCCTGTTTATCCATCAACCACCCAGGGGAGGGATAAAAAAATGAGAGATTGAAGAATAGAGAGATGTGCGTTGAGAGAAAAAGTGAGGAAAAGGGCTTTTTCAGAAAAAAAAAAAAAAAAATAGAGATTGAGTGCCAAAGTGATGTGAGAATCACAAATGAGAAAGGGTGGGAAACAATACCCAGAGAAACTGGCTCCTCGTGATCTGAGAGGTCCCTTGTCTTTGGAACACGTCTGAGTGTCGTGTCTTTTTGTTTTGTTTCGATTCTTGTTTTGAGTCGTTTCAAGTGTCAATAGATATGTTTAGGTTGTTTACCTTTTTGTTTTTCTTTGTTGAGTCGTGGTGTGCTGTGTTCAGTCGTGGGCTCAATACCCGGTCGAGAATTCACATCTCAATTTCAAAAATGAATCATTTTGTGCTCAGAGTGCTGTGCCATTTTCCACATTTGTGCGAAACAGAATTCGTTCTTTCATAAAACTGCAGGGTTCAACCCAGGTCATCTTAGAGCAGTAGAATCAGGACCTATCTAAAGCTATAGGTTCCAGGTTGCAAAGCAAAAGAAACGAAGGAAAATGTGGAGCATCTTAGCATGTTTCAACTCCAGCAAATCCCGAGACTGCATTCCAGGTGCACCTTCTCAGGCCTGGCCATTTCTCTGGAGTATGAGTGTATCTCGACCCCAAGTGTAAGCTTGCTTCAAGTCAGAATGGCAGTTCAGGCAGCACCTGAGGGTTTCACATGCAGGTGTTACCTCTCGCCAATATGAACAGGGTATACCCTTTTGAGTTGAGCGTGTTGCCAAGTGCTCTGAGAGGTAAATCAGAGGTTGCGTTTGAATTGGTCTCATTAAGGCGTGTATTTCCTTATTCAGTAGTTTACTTCAAACATGCTGTTGATGTTGCACTGAAAATGCATTGTTATGCACCGTTCTCTTTGCATTGTTATGCACATTCTGCCTGCATTGCCATGTACTCTTTCAGTTGCATTATTATGCACTATACCTGCATTGTTATGCATACCTCTACACTTGCATTGTTTTGCACTCTCCTTGTTCCGAAACACCAGGATACGTCCCTATGTTTCTCCTTCTTTTTCCAAGACACCGGGATACGTCCCTATGTTTCTCCCTCTTTGGTTAAGAGCATTTGGAATACGTTCCAATGCTTATACCTTTCCGAAACACCGGGATACGTCCCTATGTTTCTCCTTCTTTCTGAAACACCGGGATACGTCCCTATGTTTCTCCCTCTCTGAAACACCGGGATACGTCCATATGTTTCTCCTTCTCTGAAACACCAGGATACGTCCCTATGTTTCTCCTTCTTTCTGAAACACCGGGATATGTCCCTATGTTTCTTCTCCTTTTCCGAAACACTAGGATACGTCCCTATGTTTCTTCTGCTTTTCCGAAACACTGGGATACGTCCCTATGTTTCTTCTCCTTCTTTCTGAAACACTGGGATACGTCCCTATGTTTCTTCCTTTTCGGTTAAGAGCATTTGGAATACGTTCCAATGCTTGAGCCATTCCGAAACACCGGGATACGTCCCTATGTTTCTTCCCCTTTTCCGAAACACCTTGATACGTCCCTATGTTTCTTCTCCTTTTCCGAAACACCGGGATACGTCCCTATGTTTCTTCTCCTTCTTTCTGAAACACCAGGATACGTCCCTATGTTTCTCCCTCTCTGAAACACTGGGATACGTCCCTATGTTTCTCCTTCTTTCTGAAACACCGGGATATGTCCCTATGTTTCTCCTTCCCTCTCTGAAACACCGGGATACGTCCCTATGTTTCTCCTTCTTTCTGAAACATCGAGATACGTCCCTATGTTTCTTCGTTTTCGGTTAAGAGCATTTGGAATACGTTCCAATGCTTGAGCTATTCCGAAACACTGGGATACATCCTTATGTTTCTTCCCCTTTTCTGAAACACCGGGATACGTCCCTATGTTTCTTCTCCTTGTTCTGAAACACCGGGATACGTCCCTATGTTTCTTCTCCTTTTCCGAAACACCGGGATACGTCCCTATGTTTCTTCTCATTCTTTCTGAAACATCGGGATACGTCCCTATGTTTCTCCTTCTTTTTGAAACACCGGGATACGTCCCTATGTTTCTCCTTCTTTCTAAAACACCGGGATATGTCCCTATGTTTCTTCTTCCCTCTCTAAAACACCGGGATACATCCCTATGTTTCTCCTTCTTTCTGAAACACCGGGATACGTCCCTATGTTTCTTCCTTTTTGGTTAAGAGCATTTGGAATACGTTCCAATGCTTGAGCCATTCCGAAACATCGGGATACGTCCCTATGTTTCTTCCCTTTTTTTGAAACACCGGGATACGTCCATATGTTTCTTCCCCTTTTCTGAAACACCGGGATACGTCCCTATGTTTTTTCTCCTTGTTCCGAAACACCGGGAAACGTCCCTATATTTCTCCTTCTTTTTCCGAAACATCGGGATACATTCCTATGTTTCTCCCTCTTTGGTTAAGAGCATTTGGAATACGTTCCAATGCTTATACCTTTCCGAAATACCGGGATATGTCCCTATGTTTCTCTTTCGTTAAGAGCATTTGGAACATGTTCCAATGCTTGTGCCACTCTTTTTCCTTTCGCGTGCAACGTGTCGGAATCTTGTTTGAGACCTTAGGTGTCCCCAATGGTCGCTCTTAGTCTTTCCTATGTGGTGCGTGGTTAAGATTGCATAATTTTCTTACATCCTTTCTGCATGAGATGTAGTTTGGTTTGTGTTTACTTGCTTGCATAGCATTCGCTTAAAATGTTGCATTTATTTTGCATAATTGTTTCATTACAGCCCTCTTTGCGTGATTATAAGTTATGCTCGGCTTTGTGCATTGTTCTCGCATTTTGCCCCCGCCCTCGGGCGCATATCTTTTATCTATAGCTTGTATGCTTTGTCTAAGTCTTCGGCCTTGTCAAAAATGGGTCGTCTCTGGGCTTTGACATTCACTCCCATCATTGTTATGACTTTCGAGTTTTGTCAAATAGGGGCAACTGTAGACACCCCATTTTTTACGGTCCTCAAGACTTGGACGTCATCGTTTGAACACTCGATGATCATCCATGTTTGTGTTCGTTTTGAGTTCTCGGAGGTCTCGATTGCACGCCTTGCCTCAAGACCTCTCGACTTGTTTGTTTTGTGCTTGGTTGTGGACCAAACACTTGTGTTTTTGCTTCTAAGGGCAGGGAATGGCTTGTTGGCCATCCCCACACCACACCGGCCATGGCTTGAGGCCACCGGCCCTGTTTTCTCGCTACCGCCCAAAGGTGTTGGCCAGTCGGCAATGTTTTTGGTCGGCCGACCATTGTTTTGGTCGATCGGCCACTTTTTCTGGCCGAGACCTTTTCTTTGCCTTTTTCAGGCATTATGCATACTAGCTGTGCCAGCTGGTAAGCACAGACCCTGCCCTCCATACACGTGTATGGAGGATTTGCACCCTTGTTTTAGCTTCTTGAGGAAGCTTGAACCTTTTGAACCCTTGTTTTAGCTTCTTAAGGAAGTTTGAACCTTTTGAACCTTTGCTTTAGCTTCTTGAGGAAGCTTGAACCTTTTGAATCCTTGTTTAGCTTCTTGAGAAAGTTTGAACCTTTTGAACCTTTGCTTTAGCTTCTTAAGGAAGCTTGAACCTTTTGAACCCTTGTTTAGCTTCTTGAGAAAGTTTGAACCTTTCAAACCTTTGCTTTAGCTTCTTGAGGAAGCTTGAACCTCTTCAACCTTTGCTTTAGCTTCTTAGGGAAGCTTGAACCTTTGTTCTAGCTTCTTGAGGAAGCTTGAACCTTTGCTCTAGCTTCTCCAAGAAGCTTGAACCTTTGCTCTAGCTCTCCAAGAAGCTTGAACCTTTGCTCTAGCTCTCCAAGAAGCTTGAACCCTCTTGTTTCTCTATAAGAGAGGGTCTCCTTCTCCTTCAGAGAGGTTCCAAAAAATTGTCTAAGGCATACAAGACTTCTCCCTCTATATCTCTACATCCAAGCTCAAAAAGTGCATGATTCTTGCACCTTTGCATACCATCTCCCAAACTAACCCCTCCACCATCACTCTAAGCATCTTAGAGGCCATTTTCAGAGGTTGAGAGGCTGTCTTTGTGGTCTAGAGGTTGCTGGTCCTTTTGTTCTACAAGGGTAACACATTTTCTCCCTTTTAAGGCTTTATTTTGCTTCATCTTTTAGCTATACTTTCAAGCATATTTGAGCTTCAATGTAAACTGAAAAAAGTCTTATTTTGAGGCCCTTAACATGTTTGTTTGAGATCATTTTTCTGTTGGGGGTCATCTACCCCCTTGCATACTTCATTTTACCTTGTTTTGAGCCATGCCTTAGAGAATTTGTGTTGGCCTTTGTTTGGCCTTTTAGCCACTGAAATCCAGTGGATTTTCAATGGCTAGCATGCTATTTTGAGTGCCAAAATCAGAAAGGGGTGACCCTCTCTCTCCTTGTTTTGTTTTCTAGCATTTTTGGCCTTACAAAGAAGCCCTTATTTGCATGCCTCCAAGCCATGTTTCAGGCCATTTTTGATAAGTTTTAGGACCTACATAGGCTCTTTCCGGAGCTTGTTTTGCCATATTGGATGTCCATCTTGCATGTGTAGAATAACCCTCTTCATAGCATATCAAAGGAGCATCTCATTCTTGTATGCATTAACCATGTTTCAGTGGGTTTTTGGGCTTTATTTAGCATGTCATACCTCTAAATTTTTCTGGTTTAGTGGCCTCTTGATTGCCTCACATGCTTGTAGTGCAAATCATCTTTACTGGCTTACATTGCATGCTATTTTGGCCTTTGATTCTAGCACTTTTTGGCCATGCCTTAAACTGATTTTGTGCATCTTTTGGACTGCCTTAGCTTTGTTTTTGGGCCTCATGGTCGAATGATGTTTGCTATGCATGGTTGTAGTTCAACACCCTTGCCTAGCTTTGAGTTTTGAAGCCTATTGCATGCGTATTTTGAGGTGTTTCCATGTTTTTGCATCATTGTGAATCATATTTCAGAGCTTATATGTATGCCATATTCCCATATTTTCCACTCTTTAAATGTGTTTGAGAGTTATGCATGAATACCTCATTTTTGGACCATTGCATGAGCTTCATTTCCATGCTTTGCGAGCCATCATCTTAGTCCATTTTGGCACTGTTTTAGGCCTGCGTAGGGACTATTTGGGGCTGGTTTGGTCATTTGTGCATTGCTTTGCATACCTCTAGTGTAATCCACTTCACTAGTTTCGGTATTTGGGCCATCTAGCATGCATTGTGTGAGGTGTTTGCATGATTCGGGACCATCTTGCATGTCATTTCAGAGCTGGAAAATATGTGATTGTATGCCATATTTCATGCTTACCATGCTTTGGTGGAGTTGCACTTTATGCCTTAGGTTTGGTCCTTTACATTTGTGTATGTTTGCATGTGTGTTGTTACTTCATTTTCATCATGTTTGGCCACTGATTTGAGTGTGGCTGAGGCCCACTCATTTTGGTTTAAGTCCATTTTGCATCGAGTATGCCATTGTAGTTCATAGCATTGCGCATGCCGTGTAATTCGTCGCATTGAGTATGCTATTTGATATTCGCATCGTGTATGCTAGTCACGTCTTGCCATATTGGTGCATATTGTAGACACCCCATTTTTGATCGTCCTTAAGACTTGGTTATGCTTGTAGGTACACCCAACAGCTGGTTCGATTACTCGCCCAGCATTCGACTGTAGAGGCGGAACGTCACCGGTTCGAGTTTCCCGGACCTTGTATCCTTTCTGCCTCATTTTAGGACCCTGTTTTGGTCCTTTCAGAGTGGCCCTCTTGGTGCATTGCCGGCCATGGCATGGCACTGCCGGCCACTGATGAAGCCCTGCCGGCCATCAGTGTGGCACTGCCGGCCATTTCTGATGGCCGGCATCCCCCCTATCTCAGCTGGTTTCCAGGCAGATCTTTTGAGCCAGCTGGATTTTTGTCATCTCCCCTCCATACACGTGTATGGAAGGATGCAGCTCTTGCAAAAGAAGCTTTGCATTGCCTCCTTCTATATAAGCAAGGGGCCTTCCTCTTTGACAGGGGTTCTGAGTTTTTGAGGAGCAAAAACTCTCTTTCTCTCTATATTGCTTGAGTTTTGTGCTTTGAAGTTGGATTTCTTTGCACTTTTACACTACAACACATAGATATACACCACC
Source organism: Camellia granthamiana (assembly GCA_036172215.1). Classification (NCBI taxonomy): domain Eukaryota; kingdom Viridiplantae; phylum Streptophyta; class Magnoliopsida; order Ericales; family Theaceae; genus Camellia; species Camellia granthamiana. Next base: position 38,370,668 of record CM069911.1, on the reverse strand, counting down.
ACCATTGAACAAAGCTTCTTGGGAGGTCTTCTTGAGGTCTGAAAGCAAGCTTCCACCCCCTGAAATTGCTGGTTTCGAAGAAGGTCTTCAAGGGTGAGCATTTCCCCCATTTTTGCACTTTCTTGCACCTTGCTTTAGCCCTCTTTGCATATTGTTTTAGGCTTTGCTTATAACTGAAAAAAGTCTTATTTTTGAGGGCTTTTTAAGTTTGGTTAAGGTTATTTTGCTTTTTGGGGTGTATAGCCCCCTTGCATGCTTTGTTTGGCTTTTTTTTAAGCCATATTTGGAGGCCTCCGAGCTAGCCTTGGTTTGGTCTTCCTACCATTGAAATCCAGTGGATTTTTAGTGGTAGAGGTGTGGTTTTGAGGTCCTAAATCAGAGGGGGTAGTCTCTTCTCTTTGTATTCCTCTTTGCTTGCATTTTTGAGGATGGTCCAGGCCTCTTTTTTGTGATTTCTAGGACCTACCTTGGCCCTGTCCAATGCTGGTTTGGTCATGCCTTGCTTGCATCTTGCATGTATAGTGTAACTCCATTCATAGCTCATCAAAGTAGCATGTGTGCATAGTCTTTTTTGAGCCCATTTCAGTCCATTTTTGGTGATGCCATACCATGCCATGAACCTGTTTTGGGTTGGTTTTGTTACTCCATACTTGCTTGATGCACTTGTAATGTAAATCCCCTAAACTAGCTTCATATGCTCCATGCCATGCCATGTCATTTTAGCTTGTTTGGTTTACATTCCAGCATGTATTTGGTCATCATTTGGCATGTTATGACCCTATCCATAGTTGGTTTGATCATCCTTTGCATGCTCCATATAGGTGTAGAACAAATCTTGTTTCCTAGCTCTTTGTGCATGATGTTATGATCCATCATACTAGCATATTTTGGCTTTGCTTAAACATGATTTTATGCTTATTTTGAAGTGTTCTAGGACTATTTTGGGCTGCCATGGCCATATCACTCATGCTTTGTATAGCTATAGTGTAAATGCTTAGGCTAGCCTTGGGTTTTGAGACCCCTACCATGCCATACATGTGATGTTTGCATGCCTTGCCCTCATTCCACATGCTATTTCAGTCCATGAAATGTTGTCATTCACTTGCATTTGACATGCCTTGAATGTTTTATATAGCTTGTGCTTTATGCCTTAAGAATGAGCTTTTGTGCATGCCATTAAGCCTAAGCCTTTGGCTCATCATTTCAGTGCATTTTGGGTCCTATTATACCATGATGTAACTCTGTTTTTGGTTGTCCAAGTCATGCCATGTTTGATTTCAATAGGTGTAGTGCATTGCCTCATTAATGCCTTGCATGCTCCTTGTGTTTAGCTTTGTGTTCTAGCCCATGTTGGCTAGCTTTGAGCTTGGTTTGGTCTTGCTTAGACCTGCCCTAGGACTGTTTTAGGTCCCCTTGGCCCTTTGGGGCTTGCCTTGTGTGGCCATGGCTTAAGTCCCTTTGCTTACTTTGAGCTTTAAGCATCCTAACATACTTTGCTTGCATTGTTGAGTTGATTTGGCATCAATTTACATGTATTTCAAAGCTTACCTCATTGCCATGTATCCATGTTTGTTGCTCCTTAAGTGTGCTTAAGAGTTGACCCTTTTGTGCCTTAATATTTTAGCCATTTGGCATGCATGCTTATCTTGACATTTCATGCTTTTAGTGCCATCAATTCCTTGCCTTTGGCTACTAATTTGGACCTAGTTGAGAGTTGTCCATCTCCGGTGTAAGCCCATTTTACCATGTTGTCGCATGTTTGTTACATGTAGTATGTTGTTGCATACTTGCTTAGCTTTACATGCCTTGCATGTTCATATGTTCATATTGCATTTTGTCATAGGTTGTCACCTCACATCATGCTTATGTGCTTGTTGCATGTCATTAGCCTTGTTAGGTTGTTCGCATTACATGTTTGCCATGCTTATGTGTTGCATTGCTTGGATTAAGTGTTAATCCGAGCACGAGGAACGAGGGGCGTTTCATACTTCAAGTGATGGAACGTGTCTCAATTCTCTGTCGCCGAAGCTCTTGATGATTCATGATAGAGTTCTAGGCTTTACTTGCTTTATTTGTGCATTCATTTTCATATTGATTTGCACAAGTTGGATCTTTGGCCATCATGCATCGGGATGCGTGATTGATGGTCGTGGATCCGATTTGGCCTCTCCCTTGATGTTTTGAGGTGATTTGGAGTGCCATGGTGCGTACATGTCCTTGGGAAACCCTCCCTTTTCTCTATTTTGTGCTTCATTGCAGTTTGGTGTCACAGCACACCAGTGGCCGGCAGCCTGTCACTGATGGCCGGCAGTGTGCCATCCTTGGCCGGCAATGGACCATCCTTGGTCGGCAGATCTCCCTCCATAGCCGGCAGGCCACTGGTGACTTCCCCTGCAGTGTTCTGGTAAGTTTCAGCAACAAGCACTGGAAGACACCCTGCAAACAGAGCCTCTAAAGAGCAACCGGAAGGCGTTTCGAGGCGAGGAACCAAAGCGAACATGCATACCCTCCTCCTCTTCAAATAGAGCTGGAGCAACTCTCTTTTACTGCTTACTAGTTAGTTAGCATTTGTTATTTGTAATAATTAATTTGTTAATTAATTAAGTTGTGTAATAATTAGTTGTAGCTAGTTGTTCAATTCAATTTTGTAATAATTAATTAGCTCGTGAGTTAGTTAATTAGGCCGCTGTAGACACCCCATTTTTGACCGTCCTCAAGACTTGGACGTCACCGATTGAACGCCCGGTGATCATCCTTGTTTGTGTTCGTTTGGGGTTCCCGGAGGTCTCGGCTACGCGCCTTGCCTCAGGACCCCCGAATTCGACTGTTTTGTGTCTGGTTTTGCACCAAATGCTTGTGCTTTGCCTTGGAGGGGCAGGGAATACCTTGTGAGGCATCCCCACACATCACCGGCCATGGCTAGAGGCCACCGGCCAGGGTTTTATGCCATCGGCAATGTATGTTGCCGGTCGGCAGTAAATTTTGTCAAAATGACATCTTTGGCCGACCGACTACTGTGCATCTGCTTTTGCAGATATTTTAGCACAGCTATCTTGCATTTGCTTCCCCTCCATACACGTGTATGGAGGGATGGCCCTCTTGTTAGCTTACCTTGTAAGCTTTACAAGATTGGCTCCTCTATAAGAAGAGGCCTTCTCTCCCTTGCTTTAGGGTTAGAGAAGTTAGAGAAGAGAGTGAGAGGACTCTGGTTTTAGGGTTTAAGTTAGTGTATCTAACCTATATCTATACCTCTCCCTCTCTTGCCATTGTGTGTGTTTTAGGCTTAGTTTTGTGCATAAACACCTACCATCACACCATCCTCTTGGAACTGAGGTTCTTGAGGTTTGTTTTTGGAGCTTTGAAGCTGGTTTGGAGCTCAAGGGGCTGCTGGTCCACTATTTTGAAGGTGGTCTACAAGGGTAAGACACTAGCCCCTTTTTACCCCACTTTTGCATTGCACTTTTGACCATCTTAGAACTGTTTTCAAGCTTAGTGTTTAATACATAAAAGTTCTATTTTTAAGGCCTCTAAATAGTTTGTTAAGAGTGCTTTAAGCTTTGAGGAAGTTTGACCCCTCTAAAGGCTTGTTTGGCCCTTGTTTTGTGCCATTTTGTGTGAGCTCCGGGACCCTAGTGTTTGGGCCTCCTCACCACTGAAATCTTGAGGGATTTCAGAGGTGAGGATGGTGCCTTGAGGTCCTAAGAAAGAGAGGGCCACCCCCTCTCCTTGTTGTCCTTGAAAAGGACCCATTTTGGCCTCTTGAGGGAGCATCATGTTTGAATGTTTGTTGATTATGCCATGGCTGTATTTTATGCTTATATTGCCATAATATAACTTTGTATTAAGTTGGTTTTGGTACACCATGCTTGCTTAGCATACCTACCTTGTAATGCCTTGATTTGCCTCAATATATGCATAGCATTTAGACTACCATGCTTTTGTATTTTGGCCAAGCTTTGTGAAGCTTATTTGCATGATTTGGTATGCTAAAGGACTGTTTTAAGTCATTGGAGTCATTCATGCCTTGCTTTGTATAGCCACCATGTGATCCCTCTTGTATGCCTTAAGCTTTGACCCCTCTAGCATGCCTTACTTGCATGAGTTGTTTGTTTGGGCACCTTTTCTAGCATGTGTTCAGTGCCTAGCATGTTGATTATATATCCATGTTTGTCCCTTTTAAGTGTGCTTAAAAGTTGCTTTGATATGCCTAAGTGTTGGATCATGTGGACTTGCATGTTTGCATGCATTTTGGCCTCCTTTTTGGGCACTTTTGGCCACTGTTTTGGACCTAACTTAGGGCTGTCCAATTAGTGTAAGTCCATCCCTTGCATGCCATTCAAGTGTTGTTACGTTATCCCATGATTGCATGCTTTGGTTGCATGTATTGCATGCTTGAAATCCCTTGCATGTGCCATGTATTCCCTTGGTCAAATTGCTGGCATGTTGCATGATTAGATTGCATCTTGTATGCTCTAGTAGTTTGCATAGTTATGGTGTGCTTGCTTGCTTTGTTGCTTGGGTTGTGAACCTAATGTGCATTGCATGTTTACATGCTCTTTTTTATGCCATGTTGCATGCTAGCTAATATGTTTAGGATTGCATTGCATCAATGCGCATGCTTGGCCTCTTGAAGTGAGTGTGATAGAGGTTGGCCCTCCTATGTGATTATGTGTATTGCATCACATTTGAAATGAAAGATGCACACTTGGTTCTCTTGGGCCATCACGCATTGAAATGCGCGATTGGTGGTCCGAGAACCAAGGACCATGCCCCTTTGAGTTGTACACATGATAAGGAGCTTGGTTGGTGCATACATTGCTTGGATTGTATTGCCATGCTATGCCTTGTCCTCTGCTGCTGTAAATTGCAGGTTCAGCAGGCATTTTTGGCCGACCGACAACATATAGTGCCGACCGGCCGTCCATCAGTGGCCGATAATTAAATCAGCAGCCGATGATCATATTTGGCGGCCGGTGGAAATCCTCCTCAGCCGGTGGTGATCCCCAGTGTTCAGAAAAGCATCTCTGAGACTTTGGTAGTCTTCGGAGGGGCAGAGCAGGGAAAACAGAGGCAGACTATGCATGGCAGTGGCTTTCCGAACGAGACCGAGCATGCGTTGCATCGAGCCATCTCCTCGAGGCTACTATTTATTGCTTTCTTAGACTAATTAATTTGCTTAATTAGTTTAGTTTGGTTTGTAATAATTAATTAGCTAGGATAGTTAATTCACTATTCGAATTGTATTATTATTTGGTCCCTTCGAGCGAGGGTCAATCTGTAATAAGTGTGGGTGTGTGTGTGCATGTCTTCTAACCCCCATCTCTTTCTCCCTTTTACTTACCTGTTTTGACGGCTAGTATTAGGACATGTTTATTTTAGCATACCTTATGATATGCATGCGTGCATCCATTCATCTGTCTTGCATGCACCGGGCTTGGCGCATCATGCTAACTGCATTAGTATTTCAAATCTAACTTGAATACGTGCATCAAATGATTGTATTCCACATGCCATTTTAGGGGTAGCCGAGCCTATCTTAATGACATTTTGTATGCGATGCATTAGCCACTTAACATGGACTAGGATCACGCATGTTTGCTAACCAGTTTACTGTTTTGGCACGGAGTACAATGTAAGTATCTTTATGCTTTAGCATATCTCATGCGTGTGAATGTTAACATGATAGCATGCTTACCATGTGGCTAGATGCTTATGTGCTATAAACTGCCTGAATGCCTGTGGGTGAAGGTTGGATTGTTTGAGTTGGAATAGCTCATTGAAATCCGTGTTTTAGCCTACTTGCGAGTAGCAAATTCCAAAAACATTTTCAAAACAAACGGATATGCAACGCTTATTTCCAAATTAGGCGATCTAGTCTATACTTGTTTGCTGTGCGCATAACATAGTAATTCTAGGCTAATAACCGGAATAAGAACACATAACGTTTTCAAAAACGGGTATCACGGTTAGTAGAGGCCGGTCTTTGGACCGGGCGAGAGGGGGTGCTCATAGCTGACCTTCCCCAATCATACCCAAGTTCCCGAGCTGAGGCAACTTTGGTGATGACGGACACGTGGCCCTTGGCACCGAGTCAGGGTTTCCTAAATTTCCCCATAAAAAATATTTAGGTGGCGACTCTGTATCTGGCAAAGCAGTCCATGTTTGGCACTTCTTTTCAAAAATCTGTTTTCTCAAAACGATTTGCCAGGTTTGGACTCTTTGGTTCAGATTTAGAACCGACAACAAAATCGAGTCCGAACTGTAGCGTGTAGCGCGGGGTCCCTCACGGGCGTGTTACAGTTTCTGGCGACTCTGCTGGGGACTTTAGAGAGCTTGACTCGAACTCGTGATATCCTGTTTTGACTACACTTATGTGTTTCTTTTCATTGCATGTGCATTGGTGCGCCTAGGACACCGTGTTGGCTATCTGCTATTCCTGAACGGTTTGCCGGAGGCTTGACTTTGTCAAAGCATGCCATAAGGCTGACCAGTTGCAGGCTCTACCAGTATGGGAACACAAACCCCGGTTTTACCGGGGCACCATTTCGACCATTCAACCTAGTGCATATTCGGAATCCATAGTGACCATTCCAAACTAGGACAGGTCGCTTACCCGATGTTAGGTTGTTTGAAACCGCTGTGTGCATAGTGAAACCCTAGCTCCTGACAAAATAGGACAGGGAAACCCTACCCCAACATAGGGGTGTTTTTGGCTCTCTTTTACTTGTTATGTGCTTTTAGAGTATATCTCTGCAGGAACGCACATATCAGCTTGCAAAGTTTGAGTATCAGGCCCGAGGGCACCAATGTCAGTATTTGATAGAATCAGTTATATCTGAGGGTATCCGATTCAGTGTTTTTGGACAGTGATTTCTGGGGAACAGTGATCAGTAGTCGAGTACAGTTGTTCGGTTGCACCTGTGTTTGATCCGTTTGGGCTGAAATGCTGTTTGTTTTTCCTTTCAAGGTTCAGAGAGTCCCAGAATAGTTAGTGTTCCCCCTTGCTGAGGCAGGACTTATGATGACGCAGAATTCGGAAGAGACCGTGGTTATGACAGCTGCATTAAATCAAGGGATCATTCTACAAAGTGAGACCAATGTCGATGTGCCGCATCCACCCAGATCGCCGGTTGCGCACCCGATCTGGACCCCCCCAGCTATATCAGGCTCGCGAGCCCACCACATTCGAGCTGATGGGGATGATAGGTGATCTCCAAAGATTCGTGGCGGATCTCGCTTACGGGATGTCAGCCTCGCCACCAGCCACACCATATGCCGGGAGTCTTGAACCCCAGGAGCCCCCGCTGTTGGGATGGATTGTGATTGAACTTAGCCAACCGAAGATGGCCTCTAGCTATGGCAACGACGTATCAACCCAAATCCTAGATCAGGCTGAGGCCAGAGACAAAGGTAAAATGAAGGCAGATGCCGATCCCATCGAACAACTGCTGTGGGCAGTCGAGGCTTTGAAAGCCGCGGGGATGAACAAGCAACAGACATCTGTAGTTGTGACAAAAGCTGTAGAGGATGCTTTCCCCACTCCACCCGAGGGTAGTTCAAGTCAGTCAGAAAACCGGGACAGACCCCGTCATGCCAGAACAGTTTCTTCCATTCCCAACCCTGCACCGAGAAAGGATCAGAAAGCCAAGGTGGCGCCTGCCGACCCTTTCGCTAGTGCGTCTAGCAAGAGTGCTCAACCTTCAAAGTACCTGCCCCGAGGGCGCAGGGTCTTCCATGATCTTTATATGCCTTTGTCCAAGGCACTTCAGATCCTGGCCGAAAGAGGGCACCTTAAACCCTTGGAGTCTCGACCTTTGCCAAAGAATCTCCCTGCTACGCACGATGCTGCTCAGTACTGCGCGTACCACCAACAAACAGGTCATGCTACCGATAATTGCTTCCGCCTCCATCATGAGGTACAGGATTTGATTGACAACGAGGTTATCCTCCCACCCACCTCAGCCAAGTCCGTTACTACCCAGCTATTGGATTTTGAGGATGCTGATACTGCGAGTATGTGATCAGGGTTGGACCACTTGTGGGCGACGCCCAGTGTTTTTGATGTGGTGTCTGGCACGCAATTTTGAGCATCTGCGAACACTAATTTTGTAAATTCTGGCTTGGGTGTCGAGTCAGTCTTTTGTTTTGTTTTGAGTCTGTCTCATTGTCTTGAGTCAGTCGGTTTGCTTACGGGTCTGTCTTGTTGTAGCAAGTCAATCCCCTTTGTATAGAATGTCGAGTGACTCTGGGGTTGTTGCCTCGAACACCGTTTTGTCTTGGAATTACCCGTTTTTGTTTTTGAATCTGTCTCTGCCGAGGAGCCAGTTATACCAACAAATCTGAATGAAACAGCTATGGCTATCACATTTCCGTACTTGTTGCTATTTGAGCTAGTTGTGCCAGAAGATGTGAATGGAACGACAGTACATTCTACCTACTTTCTTGTGCCTTGAACATCGTTGTAATGACCTAAGTTTTCAAACCCCTTTGTTTAAACACTGCGGTGATGAAAACGAAGAGGAAGAAATTCCTCGGGTTTTGCAAAATTTTGATCATTTTGAGAAAAGAAGGGGCATGCTAAGCCTTTTAAATGAATGAAATCATGCCTGTCAGCGTGAGTACGGAGAAGGACCCTGGCTTGATCCAGACTGGTTTCACACTATCTTCAGCGCGAGCGATTTGTCGCTTTCTTAAAAACTTTCAAAAACAAACTGTTTTGCGCGGTCCTGTGAAGACCTGTGTGGAATTGCTCTTGAGATTGTGCAGCCTAGGATCGCTCTCAGCCTCAGAATTCAACCTACCTGTTTCGAACCTGGAATCCGTTCAAAATGTTCAATAGTTAACTGCCATGAAAGGCCCGTGTGGCCCAATTTGAAACAGCCCTCGAGCAAGAGGCACCAAAGCCAGATCGAGAAGGTCAGGTCTCACTGGAAAAAGCTCGTGAAGCAACCGTGATGGATTCTTCTGCAAATCAACACAGTAGTCACTCTCCTGGATTTAGATGACTTTGGGATATCAAAACCATTTGGCATGGACTTGTTACACTTTTACCCTTTTAGAGGCTCGCTGGGCCGAAGACCCGAAAGGGCGACCCAGGCAAAAGTTAGAGCAAGGCTAAATAATAAAAAAAAAGGCAAAAAAGAGAAAAAATGCAAAAAGAAAGAATGAAAAAAATAAAAAATGCAAAAAAATTGAAGAAAAAGAAAAATAAGGAAAAGAAAAGAAAAGAAAAAAAATGCAAAAAAAAGAAGAAATAAAAAAATTAAAAAAAGAAAGAAGAGAAAGAAGCTCGCAAGGTCGAAAACCCGCATCGGGCGCCTTGGCAAAAGTTAGAGCCTAAAAAGTGAAGGTTAAAATACCCGAGTGTACCTTAACCGGAACTACGTAAGGCTTGATTCCCATGTTTGGGATACGTAGGCAACTTCATTCTGAAGTCTAGCCCCCAGCGCTTTCATAGCGTCTTAGTCCATGTAATGGTTTTGATCACCTGTCCTTCCTCCGAATCCAATGTCTCGGTTGCAACGACTAGAACTACGTGATCAACTTCTCCTGAAGTCCAGCCACCAACGCTTTCAAGGTGACTGTGTCCATATATTGTTTGTGGCCGTCTCCGTCCTCTCCGTGCCTAAGAGCCCGGTCGCGATCAATCATCGATGAGCATACCGCGGCATTATCCAAACAAGGGGCAACTTTCCGTTGCCACGCGTCGCCGTAAGTTGCCATCCAAACCAGAGGCAACTTTCCATTGCCACGCGTCCCTTCAAGCAAGGGGCAATTTTCCATTGCCTCTGATCCGAGGTTGTGCATCTCGAGTGTAAGTTCCGTGCTTGTCAAGCATTGACCGTTTGCGAAAATAGTTTTTGAAAATTTTTACTGAGGTCGACTGTTTTCTCGAAAATTATTTCATTTTCCAAAATTGGACCATTATCTTGGACCCAAAAAAGGAAAATTTTCAGTGCTCATAGCTTGACTTGCATGATTTTCGAATCAAAGATTGAATAAGCATATTAATCTGACGCTCATTTTGGTCAAAACTGTTTTAGAAAGAAAACAAAAAAATGGTCAAAGTAATGAACTAGGGGCACAGTTGAGCCAGGTATCCTGTCTTTCCCCCGCCATCAAACATACTTGCCAGAAAGGCACCCTATTCGCCGGAAGAGGTCCTCCCTGTCCGGAACCTCGATTGAACAACGCCGAAAGAAACAACCGTGAGCTAACGGAGTCGGGCGTGAACCCGCGACTTTCTATTCATCTATCAATCACCCTGGGGAGGGATGAAAAATGAGAGAATAAAGAATAGAGAGATGTACGATGAGAGAAAAGTGAGAAAAGGGTTTTTGAGAGAAAAACCGAGCCTGAGGGCCGAGTGATGTGATAATCACAAATCAGAAAAGGTGGGAAACATACCCAGAGGAACTGGCTCCTCGAGATCCGAGGTCTTTTGTTTTCTATAAACACGTCCGTGTGTCGTGTCTTTTGATTTGTCGGTCTCAACTTTTGTTTTGAGTCTTTTCCGAGCGTGTCTCGTTGTGTTCAGGATGTGCGCCTTTTGTTTTCTCCACTTGAGTCCCTCCGCTGTGTTTAGTCATAGGCTCGATACCCCAGTTGTGAAACCCTTTTCCAAAGATTAATCATTTGTGCTCAGAATGCTGTGCCATTCTCTACATTTATGCGAAGCAAGAGAAGAAAAGGAAATTTGGGACATCCGAGCGTGTTTCAACTTCAACCGTTTCAGTTTTTGTGATACGTCTTGTCAGATTGGGCTGTTTGTTCAGGGTTTGCTGTTTACAGAATGAACCGAGTGCTGTGTTATGGGCTGTATGCAGACTAATCCCCAACAGAGTATGGGCTATGTGTCCAGCTTGAGTAGTGGTTTGTATGAGTTGTTTGCTGTTAGTTGGTTGGTTATCCGATTATCACAGTGCAAGTGCTCAATTTTCAGACAATAGATCAATATCATTTACATTTGAGGTGTAATATGATGTAATGTAGTGCAAAGTATGAAATATACGGATATAACACTCTTTTTTAGACCAAAAATTTGTTTCATTCCATATAATCTTTTTCAAGTACAAAGTTTTGGGAACAAAAACCTGCCTGCGGCAGTACAAGGTAATCCAACTACCAAAAAGAGAAAAAGTACAAAAAGAAGGAAAAAGCAGCAAAAATCTGAAACAGCATCAATGGTCTCACGCCTGGGGATCCGTCCTCGCCCTCTTCCTGGGCAGAAGTCCAGGAGCATCACCGTCTGAGCCTGAGCCCGAGCTGTCCCCGGTCTCCTCCTCAGATGACTCCGCCTCTGCCTCTGTCTCGGACGACTCCTCGTCGCCATCATCTGGAACTAGAGCCCGTGAGCTACTCCCGACGTGAGTGCGCCCCGCCTTGGTGCGGGGGTATACTCTGCCATCCCGGGTGGAAATAGAAGGTCCGACTGGAGCTCCACCCACCGGAGGAATCTGGAATGGAGGCTGAAAAACATAAGAGGTAAACGCATCAGTATGCCGTGAGCAGTTTATCAGTACAGAATGCAGTGTATGAGTACAGTGTGTGAATGCCGTGAGCAGTTTATCAGTACAGAATGCAGTGTGTGAATGCCGTGAGCAGTTTATCAGTATAGAATGCAGTGTATGAATACAGTGTGTGGATGCCGTGAGCAGTAAATCAGTATAGAATGCAGTGTATGAGTACAAGTATGTAAATGCCGTGAGCAGTTTATCAGGTTTTGTGTAGCGCATCAGATTGTATGAGAAGCAGTTTATGTATGGTTTAAGACTGTGGTCGGAAGAATATACCGGAATACTGTAGAGGGCCAGGAGGTCGAAGGTCCGCTGCAACATCCCCATCATGGAGGCATTCAGCTCTAGGGACTGCCGGGTGTACTCGGAGGACGCCTGCAAAAGTATTAGCAGCATCAATATTCTGCGGAATATCAAACAAATTGAAATAAAATGGCAATGTAAGATGCGAAATGCAAATAATACATACCGGAGGCAAGTCGGGGACACCGACCAACTCGTGGTCAGCTGGAGGAGGGACAAGCGGAATCTGGTAGGTCGCCCCACCCTGCCCTCTGTATGCTAGTGAAGTGGGCAGAGCAGGCCAACCGATCCCCCGTCCTCTCTGAACCCCGCCCCTGCCACGGACTCAAGCTCTCCTCGACGCTCCCCCTCCAGCCCCTGCTCCTGCTCCAGCCGCTGGCGCCGCAGACCTCTCTCTCTCCGCTCGGTGGCCGCCGCTTAGAGAACGCATGATGAAGGTCCGGACGTACTCAGAATAATCGCCCTCACCTCTGAAGCCATCTGCCTCCCAGCCGATCGTGTAATCAACCATCTGCTCGGCAGTGAACCTCTCGGTCTCCCTCATATGCTCAGGAGGGTGAACCGGGACTATCTGCTCTGGTAACCCAAGGGTCTGGCGCAGGAAACGCTCGCCCAAGTACCAGGCCCGACAGACCGGGCCCTCCAGCAGAATCCGGAAACGCGAGGTCTCCTCAGCACTGGCAAACCGATCCCGAATCGTCGCTGGCAGTGGAGCTCACGGCTGCCAGGTGATCTGGAATTGAAATACAGTTTGTCATCTACTGTTATTGAAACATGCAGTGGAAAGACGAAGCTTAAATGAACTGCAAGTAAAACATACCTCAGCAGGGGTGATAGTGTCGAAGAAGCGGCGGAAGAAGCTAAATGTCTCTCGAGGCCTCCGCATGCATCTCCCGTCGAAGCGGCGAGAAAAAGGGACGACCAGAGGAGTCTCCGTGTCCGGCACTGGCTCCAGTCTGGGAAAGTAGGCATAGACCCACAACTGCAGAGCAAATACCAGAATGCTTATCAGATAAAGCAGAATGAAGAATAAAGCAGAAATGGCAGAGCCGTGTGTTGTGCAGTGTATTGTGCAGAGTGTACAGTGTGTGCAGTGTACATTCAGTGTAAAGCAGAGTATGTGTGTGCCGTGTGTACAGTGTAAAACATACCTCAGCAGGGGTGATAGTGTCGAAGAAGCGGCGGAAGAAGCTAAATGTCTCTCAGGGCCTCCGCATGCATCTCCCGTCGAAGCGGCGAGAAAAAGGGACGACCAGAGGAGTCTCCGTGTCCGGCACTGGCTCCAGTCTGGGAAAGTAGGCATAGACCCACAACTGCAGAGCAAATACCAGTATGCTTATCAGATAAAGCAGAACGAAGAATAAAGCAGACATGGCAGAGCCGTGTGTTGTGCAGTGTATTGTGCAGAGTGTACAGTGTGTGCAGTGTACGGTCAGTGTAAAGCAGAGTATGTGTGTGCCGTGTGTACAGTATACGGTCAGTACGAAGCAAACCACAGAGTACAGTACAGAGTACAGAAAATGTAGAGCAGAAATGTAAAGCAGAGAAGAAGACGTACCTCCCAAGCTCGCCAGTAGCCTCCGAGCAACTGCCCGCTGCCACGGGAGACTGAGCTCATGTATCCGTAAAGGGTGGCCAGAGTGGCGCCACCCCAGTCATAATGCAAGATCTGCCTGACATCCACCAGTGCGCTGAGCAGGCAGAGGGGCACAGTGTTCGCCCGGTCGGCGAAAAGGGTAGTCCCTAGGAGAAACATCAGAAAGCCGCGCGCATACTGCTCCACAGCCTCCTCAGTCATCGGAGCCTCCTCTCCTAACGCGGGCTGGACCCTAAACTGCACCTCAAACCAGGAATATCAGATGAAGCCTGGACGGACGAGAGGCGGCGCCGCGCCAAGCAGGTAGATCTGAGCAGCGGTCCACTCGTCCATATCAACGTCAAAGGGGATCGGATCACCCCCTACCCCGATGCCTGTAAGCATCGAGAAATCATAGGGAGTCATCGTCATGTCTCTCGTAGCAGAAAGATGGAACGAGTCAGTGGTGTCCCACCATCTCTCCGCTAGAGCAATAAGAAGAGACCTGCATGTAGTGAGCTGGGATAGCCCCCTGCAAAATGCGCCAAAGCCGGCCTGGTCCACAATGTGGCGAACTGCCTCGGGTAGCTCTGCATACCAGTCTCGAGCGGCGATGTTCCCATACCCGCGGACGGTATGGGAATCCCCCTGTTTTCAAGAACACAGTTGCAAAGCAATGCTAAATACACCAGTTTTGTAGCGCATGAAGAATTGAGATAAATACAGCATGTGTGTGTGTTTTCAGATTCGAACAGATACCGAGTGCCGGTGTGTTTACAGTGAACTACAACGTGTGATGCGTCAACGTGTTTGCGTGGTTCAGTGCAAATTTAGCATGCGTGCAAGTTTTTCAGATTCAAACAAGTACCGGGTGTTGGTGAGCTTGCAGTGAAATACGGTGTGTGCCGTGTGTTTGGGTGATTAAGGCTAGTGCAGTGTGTGTGCATGTGTCGGTCTTAAACAGATATCAGTTGCAAGTGTGTTTGCAATCAACTACAATACACAGTGTATCAGAGCATCTGAGCTAAAGCAATTAAAGAATATAATCAGCTATGGCGGTTGATAGTTAAAAGTTCTACATTGCAGAAAGTAAAACAGAGAAAAAATGTTACCTCGGAAGCGCCGAAGGATAGGTGAGAGGCAGGCTCACGTAGTAGAAGCTCCGGATCCAGCGCCCTGTCAAAACTCCGAAACTGGCGAAGTCCATCGGGAGGCAAGATATGGATCGCCGGGTCGAACGGGCGCTCGCTCAAAGGAAGGGGCTCGGCCCCGGGATCCACCTCGTGATCCGGGGGAGTCCCACCGCGTGGAATATCGTCGGCCATGTCAAGAGTGATGAGAAAATAGCCAGAAGAAGGAAAACCGGGCAAGAATGCGAAGAGTCAACAAAAAGTCAACCCCGAGAGGGTGGAAAATGGCCGGAAAAGCCGGAATAGGAAAAAGGCACGAAACTCGAGAGAAACTCGAGGGGAACAAGCCCCAAAAGGCGGAAATAGCAAGGCGGCTTGTATTATTTATTCGGACCCTCCGAGCGAGGGCACAATTGTAATAAGTGTGCGTGGGTGTGTGTATATCTTCCAACCTCACGTCTTTCTTCCCTTTTCTTTAACCGCTTACAATGGTTAGATTTAGGGCATATCTCAATTAGCATTCTTATGCTTCGCATGTTTGCATTCATTCATTTGTATTACATGCACCAAGCTCGGCGCATCATGCTAACTGCATTGTATTTCAAATTCAATTTGAATACGTGTATCAATTGTCACATTCCACATGCCATCCTAGGATTAGCCGAGCCTATTCTAGATTGCATTTTGTATGTGATGCATTAGCCACTTAACATGGACTAGGGTCATGCATGTTTTGCTAACTAGCTTCATTGTTTTGGCACGGAGTACGATGTAAGTATTTATGCTTTAGCATCTTGCATGAGTGTGAATGTTAACATGACAGCATGCTTACCATGTGGCTAAATGCTTAGTTGATATAACTGCCTGAATGCCTGTGGGTGAAGGTTGGATTATTTGAGTTGGAACAACTCGTTGAAATCCGTATTTTAGCCTACTTGCAAGTAGCAAATCTTAAAACATTTCCAAACAAACGGATATGCAATGCTTTGTTCCAAATTAGGCGATCTAGTCTATACTTGTTTTGCTGTGCGCATCACATAGTAATTCTAGCTAATTAATCAGAATAAGAACGCATGTATTTTCAAAAACGAGATATCATGGTTAGTAGAGGCCGATTTTCGGATCGGGCGAGAGGGGGTGCTCATAGCTGACCTTCCCCAATCGTACCCAAGTTCCCGAGTCGAGGCAACTTTGGTGATGACGGACACGTGGCCTTTGGCACCGAGTCAGGGTTTTCTAAATTTTCCCATTATAAAATATTTAGGTGGCGACTCTGTATCTGGCAAAGCACTCCATGTTTGGCACTTCTTTCAAAAAAATCTGTTTTTCTCAAAACGATTTGCCGGATTTGGACTCTTTGGTTCAAGATTAAAAACCATGACAAATCGAGTCCGAACTGTAACACCATTGAGGTCCCTCACGGGCTTGTTACACATATGTTGTCTTGCATTGAGTATGTGAGCATTAGCATTGTGCATTGTGCATGCCATTAGCCTTGTTAGGTTGTCCACGTTGCATTTCATAATGGCATTGTGCATGCTATCATGCCATCCTTCGCATGTTTGCAACACTTAGTTGCATAGCATTTAGGTTGCATGCTTAGAGTCGCATTGTGCATGCCATTGTTTGTTGCATTGTGTTCAGAATAGGAGTTAGTCCGAACACGGGAAACGAGGGACGTTTCGTACTCAAAGTAACGAAACGTGCCTCGATTCCCGGTCGCCGACACTCTTGACGACACATGATAGAGTTTAGGCATTTATGTATTCATATGTGCATTCATTCTATATTAAGTTATGCAATTCGGTTCCTCGGCCATCATGCATCGAGATACGTGATTAGTGGCCCGAGAGTCGAGAGCCATACTCCCTTGAGTTCATAGCATGATAGGGAGGGTGGTCGTACGTACATTTGGCTTGTAAATTCCATGCCATGCACTATCTGTCCTCTGTTGCAGCAAAACCAGTGTTCTACAGGAAAAAATGGCTGGTCGGTCACTTTCAGTGCCAGCCGACTACCAGTATCCAACCGATGGCCCCATCTTTGGTCGATGACCATCCTTCCATGGCCGGTAGTCTTGTCTCCTGGCCGGTGACCTCCCACAACCCTCAGGGAGTAGTTCAGAAGCAATTTTGAGACTTTTGCAGCTTTCAGAGGAGCAAAACAGTGTAAACAGAGGCAGCATGAGCATGGTGATGGATTTCCGAGTAGAGCCGAGTGTGCATGCATTCATCCCTCTTCCCGAGGCCTCTTTACTGCTTTCTTAGCTTAAATAATTCATTTAATTGATTAAGTATTGTGTAATATTTAATTAGCTTGTTAGTTAATTAATTTGTATTATTCTTTCGGCCCCTCCCTCGAGAGGGCACAATTGTGTAATAAGCGTGCGTGTGTGCGATGCATGTCTTCCAACCCCACGTCTTTCTCCCTTTTACTTTCCCGCTTATGATGCTTAGTTCTAGGGCACGTTTCAATTAGCATCCTTATGCTATGCATGTTTGCATCATTCATCTGTATTGCATGTACCAGGCTCGGCGCATCATACTAATTGCATAGTACTTCAATTCCAACTTGAATACGTGTATTGAGTTGTCGCATTTCACATGTCATTCTTAGATTAGCCGAGCCTATTCTAGTTGCATTTTGCTTGCGATGCATTAGCCATTTTAACATGGACTTGGATCATACATTTGATTACTAACATGTTCTTTGTTTTGGCTCAGAGTACACTGTGAGTGTTTATGCTTTAGCATCTTGCATGTGTGTAAGTGTTGATATGACAGCATGCTTACCATGAGGCTAATTGCTTATGTGATATAACTGGCTGAATGCCTGTGGGTGAAGGTTGGATTGCTTGAATTGGAATAATTCGTCGAAATCCATGTTTTAGCCTATTTGCGAGTAGCAAAATTCAAAACCATTTCCAAACAAATGGATATGCAATGCTTTGTTCCAAGTTAGGCAATCTAGCCTATACTTGTGTGTTGTGCGCATCACATAGTAATTCTAGCTAAAAACCGGAATAAGAACGCATGTGTTTTCAAAAACTTGATACATGCTTAGTACATGCCGATCTTCGGATCGGGCGAGCGGGGGTGCTCATAGATGACCTTCCCCAATCGTACCCAAGTTCCCGAGCCAAGGCAACTTTGGTTATGACAGACACGTGGCCTTAGGCAACGAGTCAGGGTTTCCTAAATTCCCCCAAAATAAATATTTAGGTGGCGACTCTGTATCTGGCAAAGCAGTCCATGTTTGGCACTTCTTTACAAAAATCAGTTTTCCAAAACGATTTGCCGGATTTAGACTCTTTGGTGATTTATCAATCTCACATCGCACATTGTGGGATCAAATTAAGAACCGTGTCATCGAGTCCGAATAGTAGTGAGCCCAATGAACAAAACGGGATTTTCCCGGGATGTTCGGGCGCGTCTACAGTTTCTCGTTATTACTCACAGATAGCTGCAGAAGCAAATCAGACAAACTGGACATATCAAATAAACCAGGCAGACAATGGCGCGTGACCTACACAAGCACATAACATAAACACATTGAAATACCTTCCTTGATCAAACTTGACTTTTCTAGTCTTTTTCCGTCTAAATAGTCCAAAGTTCTACTATGCTGATTCTTTCTCATTCAAATAAGCCAGGTTTTTATTTCACATATTCTTTCATTACTAAGCCCTTCTCTTCCAAATAGATTGTTCTTTTATTTGGCTTCTTAAACAATTACCACTAGATCAATGATTTATTCTTCAACTAACTAATCTATGTTGATTGGTAGCTTATTAATCTTTATTGAGTCATAAATCATGTCTAGAATGCCTTGGAAAGAGATGAGAATAAAAATGCGAACTAAATGAAATTTTTCAAAATATGCTGAAAATGGGTCTCCGCTCGAGCGCCACTTTGGTCACTCGAGCAGACTGTAAAATTTGAAAAACTACTGGGAGCTCGATTTTCACACTCGAGCGAGATTTCTCTCGCTCGAGCGGACAACGCAAATTCTGAAATTCCAAAATTGCAATTGAAGTTCAAATTTGGTATTCAAAGCCTCAAAACATGTATTTTTGGTACACAAAAATGGAAAGCCATTGTATAATTAAATAAACACTTTCAATTAGAAATCATTCATTCAAAATCATGCTTCAATTGTTTAGATTTAGTTTTAACTCATCTTCTCCATATCAAACCCAATTTCAAGCCCACTAATGTTAAAACACGAATTAAACTTTCAAAACTCTTGAAAAATTCATAATGTATGTACAATTGAAATTCAATTTCATGTTAGGACAAATAAATTCAACCCAAAGTAATTAATTTCTAAGTTAATTTTCATACATTTGATCATAGCCTCAATTTCTCATTTTCTCTTTAATTACATAAAATTTGCGTCAAGTTCTTTCTATTTTCCTTGAAATCATGAAATTGGAGTCATGAAACTTCTTATAAATTTTTCCAACTAATTTCCGTAATCTTAAACTCAGCTTAATTTGTAACCTCAACTTAATTCATAATCAAAATATGTTTAATTTAAATAAAATCTTAAATTACATTACATGCATGGATTAAAAATCTAATTATAAAATCAAAGCTTTGTCTAGCATTAGGATTAATTCTAATTTTCCATAAACTTGATGTTCATAAAACATTTCCTTTTTCTTTTCAAAATATGAGATTGAATTAATCCAAATCCTTCAAAATCCATGATGTATGTATCATTAGAGTATTAAACTTGTGAAATTTATTCATGTATGTAACAAATGGAACTTAATCTCATGCAAGATTACAAAATTAAAGTCAAGATAATTGATTTCTAATTTAATTTCCATAAATTAAACATAACTCCATTTATTCATCATCTTGCTAACTTCATCTATTTATATGAAATTGAACTCAAGTTTAACAAATTTAAGAAATTATAATAACCACTCTTGGTCGTAATTTGATTTTACATGCAAACCCAAATTTAATCTCATAAGCCTTTTTACACATGAATTAAATCTAAAACATTGAAATTTCAACATGCATGTAAAGATAAGTTTCAACTTCATGAAGAATAACAAGAATCATACCCAACTAATTACTCTCTAAATCTATTTCCATAATCTTACACTAAACTCAATTTTTCATCATCTTCTTGCTAATTCTTTTTAATTACAAGGTATTGATTCCAATTACCTCTTGATTTCAGCTTCTAGATGATTTATTCCACAAGATTTGAGTTTTAATTTCTTATCTAAAATCTTCAGTTAATGAAGTCTTGACAATATCATGAACTCCTCTTCAATCCTTCACTTTCCCAAGCTTCTCCTTAGCCTTTCTTCATCATTTCCAGCACAAGAGTTCCAAGCCTTGAACTCTCTCTCTCTCTCTCACTCCCACGGGTTGCCCAGAACAATGTGAAGCAACACTTTTTTTTTTGCACTCAACTTTCCTCAAACAGAACCATAGTTCCAGCAAGTAATAGTAATAAAAAAAAATAAAGGAGTTGCCTGCTCTCTCTCTCTCTCTCTCTCTCTCTCTCTTCATATACACACACACTCATCCTTCACACTACACACGTGCACTCATCTTTGGGTTCCAACACATCACTCACATGCACACACATACACATATACACCCTCCAAATTTAACACTATTTAATTTATGATTAAAATTAACTTAATTAAACAACACTTAATCTAAATAAATATTGATTAACACATAATTAAATTAATTATAACAAATCATAAATTTCTCATAATTTAATTAATCTATTTGACTTTCATTAGAGCCTAATTAAATATATTTAAATTTATCAGTCCAAATCAGATTTTTAATCCATATCCCAAAAGGCTCCAATTATTAAATTAAACTTATTTCCAACCTCAATGTTGGTTTCTTAAATCATTTAGGTCTTCAATTTCTGATCAGACTCTAAGTTTCCGTCAATTAAATTACATATTCAAATAGGACGCCCCATAAATAAATTTAATTCGCAATAATCACAATTCTCAATCTTCATAATTTAATTAGCTTAATTAACTCCAATTTGGATCTAATTAATCGAACCTTAATTTTACTAAACTGGAACAAATATTTAATTAAACTCCCAAATGGGTCCATAATTAAGAATAAATTGACTCAACTTCTTAATTTCACTTCTTTAAACCATTTAGACCCTTAATTTCCAATTCCCAAAATAAGCACTTAATTTAAATGAATCAATCTCCATACTTTTCGTGAATCCCAGATTAAATTATAATAATCGGCACTTAACTTTCAAACCCTCTTAATTACCCAAGTACTAGTCATTATACGTGATGGGGTCGTTACACCATCCAACTGTAGACAAAACCTCTTTATATGTCCCACCTACCCACACTAATAACAAGTAAGCGGCTGGCCTCTCCCCTGACTCTGGCTCTAAGAACAAGCCAAAGACGATACCGTTCGCTGCCCTCCTCATCTTTGCGGGTAAGCTGGAGACTTGTGGTCCAACTGGCCACACTTGTAACAAGTGAAATCCCTTTGACCACCTCTCCCAGACCCCAAACTCGATACTGGAAAAGTGGACCTCGACTGAGCTCCCTAGGACGGTTGTGGATTAGAACCTTCTGCCTCTTACTGTCCTCCTAAACATCCTGACTCCTCCTAGAGCCCCTCATCCTCTCTTCCTCTGCCTGCATCACGGTCTCTAGATAAGCCGTCACCTCCACAAGATGTCCATAATCCCTAATCATAGACCCGACCACTCTAAACAAGAGCCCGATCCTCAATCTTTTCTTGAACTCTAGACAACGGCACTCCTTTGTCGCTACGAGTTCCGGTGCAAACCTCAACAAGCTAGTAAATATGGCCTCAAACTCGGCCACTGGAGTATTCAACTGCTTGAGCTAAGAAAACTAATCCTTTAACTTCTCCTTAATGGTGGGAGGCAAATACTTATCCTAGAAGGCGTCGACAAAGCCTCCCAAGTCACCCCAATCCGCCCACGCGTATACTTCTACCATTGACCTGCGTCTCCCTTGAGTTGGAAGGACGCCGAGATTACTCTCAAACCTCCATTTTTTATGCCGAACATCTTAAACGTCTTCACCATTTGCTCCAACCACTCATCTATCTTCAGTGGCTCTTTAGGATCCCCACAAACTCATTCGAATTCGACCAGAAAAACTCCCTCTTTAAGAAGGACGGCCTTGCCTCTTTACTTGGACCTGGACTTGATTCTCAGCCCTGTGAATGTCCATGAAATCCCACAACGCTCTGGTCATCTCGTGGGCTAAGGCACCCATGGCTTACTGACCCACTGGTTTGGCCATGTTGACTTGACCAACTCCCTTCTCCTATGCCGGAATATCATCTGGTATCGGTATCTCCTACCGTCTAGGCCTACCATGCCTACCACTGCGACCATGTCCTGACATCCTAATAAAGGTAACAAAAGAGATTAGCACATTTACAAATGTGCCGAAACTAACTCACTCGCATCCTAAAACGGTGGACAACAGTAATTCATTCCACATTAGCACGTAGTCATATAAACATCTACGAATTTCATTCTCGGATAATGACCGTTCCGCGGCGTTATCAAAGTTCCAATTAGAAACGACAGTGATCAAGTGCCTTTTTAATAGGACTCCTAGAAACCCGTAGACTCGATCAACATCTTAGAAATTAAATCCTATACCCATATAATCACATTGACATGTTATCACATAACATTACAAACATATAAACATCTCTATTAGCAAGATAAACCCATTGTAGTAAGAGCCACTTCCCACGTATCCAAAGTATTCAAACTCGTTACGTTCTGGTACTAAGTTGTAACGCCCCAAAATAAATATGACAAACCCATCTTATTTACGGAAATAAAA
Organism: Camellia granthamiana; assembly: GCA_036172215.1. Classification (NCBI taxonomy): domain Eukaryota; kingdom Viridiplantae; phylum Streptophyta; class Magnoliopsida; order Ericales; family Theaceae; genus Camellia; species Camellia granthamiana. The sequence goes on along the minus strand of CM069911.1, from coordinate 38,348,279 downwards.
TTGAAAGAACATACTTTCATTCATCAAAGTCAATATACAAAAAGTGACACATGCGATATACATTCATAAATGTCCTATCTTGAATCTACAACATGTGTGACTAGTAATCAAAAGATGAAAGATGAACAAATATATAAATGCCCTAACGGCTTATATCTTTCCAAGTCATTCCTTGGTTACAATAAAAGTGAGCCTAGCTCGACACAATTTAAAGTCCTTAGCTACAAAAAAAAAAATTTGATGTAACAAAATAGAAACTCTTGCTCCCAATCTACTGCCTTGGTGGAGGCATATCATCGGCACCTGAAAATGGTTTTTCCCAAATAGGGTGAGCCAAAGTCCAATAGACACAGTCTAACACAATATATGAATTTTAACAAGGTTATAAATATGATGCACATATTCAATGCTCAAAGATAAGATCGATTACAATTCTTTTTCCTTCCAAAAACCATACTATGCCAAGTGTTATACTCCAATCTAATTTATATCGATTCGTTTCATGTCATTTTATATTTCCTCAATTCATGAGTCATATTCGTTGTTATCCAGACAACTCAACTGAGACTACAACTCAGTGATTTTCTTACCACACAACCATTACACACAAACACTTCAATTTGCCATTTTAAGGAAATTTCATCCGCGAGATTGGCACCCATGTATACGCGTAATTTTCGAGACTTGCACCCAGGACACACAGGCCAACTTAATTTAATGGAGTCTATCCCCTTTCTCCTCCCAAGCATCATACATATACAATGTATCAAAACACAGTCACATTCAATGACAACCGATAATGAATTAGTTTCAATTTACTTAATCCTCATGCAATTTCTACAACAATCATAGTTATCCCCCACCGATAGCCCAAAACAGATATTTCTTGTGAGACCCCTAACTTTTGTAAACCTTATTAGGTCCCTAAATTTTGAGTTACTATAACAAAGCCTTTCATTCGTTGATTGCTCGCAAATTAAACCCTAGAGCCGAACACGTATCATGGACGAACCCATACAAACCCAAATCGACCCTGGAAGCTTAGAAATCATTTATAACACTCTAATATTAATTATTTAACTCTCAAATTTTAGATTAATTGCTCTAAACCCTAACTTCCCGTTTTTTTTTTTACAGTCTTCATTTAGTTATTTACCTTTAAATTCAAAGCAAGATAATACAAACCGAATTATTTTTCCGAAACACTAATTTATTAACTCTTCACTTGAAATAGATATTTTAATTGAGCCCAAGCCCTCACATTTTTATTAAATCACAAATTGACCTCAAATAAGTACCATCATATATTTATATATACACTTGTATCCTAAAATCTTTTTTTACATTATGTTTTACAATTTCCAAGATTTGTACACAAAATATAGGAAAATCTCCCCAAATCTCAAGGACATGACTAGCCATCATCATTATACTTTAGTACAAACAAATCCCTTGAATCTTAGAGCAATAATGACTTTGGTACCAATAAAGATTTGTTATGAGTATTTAAATTAGCCATAAACCTAACTAGATCATAAGTAAATACATAAATAAGGTTCCAATACATGAGTTTAATTTCAAGCCCTCATTTCTTTTATTAATTTCAAGAATTACCCTAAAAAAATAGTACTATTAGTACCATCAATCAATTGAAATCTATATATATGCATACATTGAGAAGTGTGCCCCTAATACCTAAATTGATAAAAAAAAATAATTAAAAAAAATAGCCCCTTCACCCTTCCCTATGGCTAGCCTTCCTAGGAGAAAGTGAGAAACCAATTTCCAAGAACCACCATCATGAAGTTCTAGGAAAACTCAAGACCTAGTACCCTAGACCTAGGGTAATGTTTTCAAAACTAGTTTTCTTTCAACTAAGCATCAACCAATTGTTGCCTAATCCTATGATTTAACTCCCAAACCACCCCTATCCCATTAGATTCCAAGCAAAAGCCCTGTTTGGTAGAGCTGTGGGAAAGTGCTTATAGCTTATGCCTAAACAGCTTATAGCTTATAACTATGAACATAAGCTGATTTCTGACTTATAAATTAAGCATCTCCTGCCCCACTCAAAGAATAAGCTGATTTCTGACTTCCAAAAAGCTATAACTATAAGCTATAAGCTAAACCAAACACATCAAAATAACTTAAATTAAGCTGAAAGCTGAAATAAGCAGCTTTTAAGCTGCACCAAACAGGGCTAAAATCCTAACATTTCCATCCATTTCCAACTAAGGGGCTTTTAGGACTTTTTGCATCAAAACTTGCCTATAAATACCAACACCTCCCTAGCTTGCAAGCACATATAACACACTACACCCACACACACATTTCGGCTAGAGAGAGGAAGGAGAGAAAGAAAGAGAAGTCTAGAGAAGAAGAGGGAGGAAGAAGAGAGCCTTCTTGTGCAAGCTTAGTAGGTAAGCCACAACACAACCTTCTCTTTCATTTTCCTTTTTCAAATACATGTTTCTAAGGGTTCTAAATAATGTTTTCAGATCTGTTATTGATGAGTTACTTGTGTTAAAAATGCTAAAAGTTGAGCATTGATTCCATCTCTCTTGTATTTTCCCCATTTTGGCACAAAACCATCTTTTTATACCAATCTCTCAAACTTTCCAAAGGCACACCTTCAAGAAAACTTGCTGAGTTAAATATATGTTAGTTAGCATATTTTCTTCACAAAAGAAACGAAAACTTTCCCTCGGTGGAACCCTTTTCTCATAAATCTTCTTGTTTTGGATATTTTACCCTAGAATCTGTTTTTGCAGCCCACTTCCAGAAATTCTAGAAAAATGTACAAAATTATTCTGGGCCTCTATTTTATGTCAAAATCTTCCTTAAGGTGTTAGCTTTCAACTAAAATTGGTTTCATCGAAAAACATCAAGCGGTTTGCAAGAAAATCAAGTTTTCGTAACGGTCGACGGATCTGGACAGATTTTGGACAGCACTGGCTATTTTCTAAATAACTTAAAATCTGGAAAAGTAATCCCATTTCCAAAAAATGTTCTAGAAACTAGATCAAATTCTCTACAAACTATAGGAAGACCGAGTCCGGTGGAAGATCTAAAATAGTCCTTTCATTTTAATCTTTATGTGATGTTAAATCTGGAAACTGTGTTATGCATGAATGTTTTATGCCCTTGAATTCATGAAATTGCCTACTTACTTATGAGCATATCTTGGCATGATATTATATGTGTTATGGTTATGTTATTTATCTTCCTCGTCTTAAAGATGCATGCTTATTAGACTAACCTTGATGCAAAACATTTAATTCAACGGGAAACCTAATAGGGAGGGTATTGGGTTTTCGAACACTTGAGTAATGAAAAGATGAGAATATGTGATATATGGATTTTTGGGATGCGTTCCCTATTTGAAAGTTAAAGTCTTGCGCAAGCAGTTGTCGCGTAAACCCTGGAATGGAACGGACGTATTCGGACTCCTTGCGACGGTTTGAATGGTGAGATAAGGTTGGGTCCGGATGGGACATTCAGGATGATAAAACTTTTTTCTGGAAGGATGAGGTTGGATTCAGGAGATAAAACTTTTTCTTTTCGCTATCCCTTTTAAGGCCCTGCGGTTGGCGTTACGCGGTAAATAACCGTTGGTAGGCATCCGAGGTTAGTTCTGCAACAAGGCAGCAAAAAGGGGAGTTCCGAATAGTCTGGTGTCCAATTCTTGTGGTTGGGAGGATGAAATCTCTTTAAGGGATTTCTAGTTTACTAACATCTAACTTGTAACTCTTTGTTTATTTGGTTGAGTATCATGCTTTACTATTTGATGTTATATTTGTGATCGTGTATTGGACTGGGAAAAATGGATGGGGTGTGTGTGTGTTTACTGGGCATTCAAAGCTCACGGCGTGTCATGCCAGGTGCCGAAGAGGAGCTTATAGCTGGAGACGACAAACCTGAAACCTTCGAAGACTTTTGGCTATCTTAGGAAAGTTAGAAATTCCTTTTGATATTTTGTAAGACTCATATGAAGATTTAAGTTTTCTCTTGGGACGTAATGTAATGGATCAAGTTTTTGTAATTAATGATATTCGTGGTTGTTATGTACTTACATTCTAATATTTATACATTTACACCTTATCGTTGCTTATGAGACCTTGTGTCAATACCTTTTAAGATCTGTCAAAAAGGTAATGCGCTGCCTAAGAAAGCCGGACTTAGAAGGGAGGCTAATTTGACTCCTCCGGCGATCTGGGATCTTACTTGGTTATTGACCATAGGGCTCATTAGTAACTCTCCTTTGACTGCAACCAATAGTGTAGATTCGGGGCATCACATTTCTAAACAGATATACAATCTTCTCAACAGATAAATTATTCAAATTTCCATAGGTGAGAGATAACACGTATTTAACTACACCATTTATATAAATGTCTAACTAATTTCACATTTCTTGTACAATTTCCATTATATATACAAAATAATTATTCAAGACATTTTAGGAAAAAACTCTCTTTTTTCTCAATCTCATCTCAAACACCAAAAATCAACCATTTTAACATAACCCAAGGTCATATCCTTTCCATAACCATTTCCAAGACATCTATTTGAAAACCCCTCTTTGGAATTTAAACCCCCAAATCCTAGGTTTGTTAAAATCACCTCAAAACCCAATGTTTCTCACACATCAAGAAATAACCAAGTTAAAACTTATAGAGGGTGTAGAAAGTCCCTACCTCAAAGTTAGGAGACGAGCAAAGCAAAGTGGAACCTTCAACAACGCCGAAACCAAGTTTCAATCAGATCAAGACGGAGCTCTTGGAATGCTCTACCCTTTTCTTAAAGACACTAGGGTAGGAAACCCAATGGATCTAGGTTAAAATGTAGAGAGAATGTGAGGTTTAGAGAGAGAGACTAGATCTAGGGTTTTGGTGGAAAAAGATATGAAAAAGTGATGTAAAAAGGTGCGGCTGCGAACTGATATACGCACAGTCCGCTCAAGCGTGAGAAGTGACACTCGAGCGTCAGATATAATAAGTTGCCTTGCTCGAGCACAAAATATACATTTCCAGTAGTTTTGCAAAAAACAGACCATCGCTCAAGCGTAGTAAATAGCCCGCTCGAGCGAAAGAGCAAAAATCTAGGCAACAAAAGTTTGAATACTAAGCAACCAACTTATTCTAAACACACTCCAACCAACTCAATAGCCAAACTCAAGCAAAATAAATGAGAAAAGATATGAACAACATTTGAAAACCATAAAACCTGAAATTTAGAATACAACAAAAGTCGGGTCAAAACTGGAATCACTATAAATCACATAAGAGTTATGTGGTGATATTCGAATGTCAGGGGGGTAATCCGCACCCGACCCAAACCACAAAGGAGTAAAGTGAAGTTTGTCTTATCTTTTTCCTTATTTAGGTGGGTATATTCTAAATGTTTGTTTTTAAAAAAAAAAAAAAAAAAAATCAAATCAATATGTCTTTTCTATTTAAATATAAAATTTTATGCAAACTCAATTTTTATTATAACAACTAATTTTATATAGACTCTATTTAAAAAATATTTATTTTTCATATATTTGTCATTGTGTATTTAGTTTTGTCGTTATCAGATTTCTTTTCTATAGTTGATATTTTAATTTAATTACTATAATATTTGAAAAAAAATTATCTTGATATACATATAAATAAATAAGATAGAATGTGTTTAATTATGTGCATTGCACGGATTAAATTAAAATTTTTTGTATTTTTTATTTTTTTTTCTATCTTATTGATGTCTTAATATTAATTTATATTTAATTTTTTATTTAACATGAAATTGTTTATTAAAAAATATTTATTTTTAATTTAAATTTTATATACCTATATACAATATGTAAAAATAATTCAAAAAAAATATTAAAGAAAAAAATCAATATCCTGCATAATTAATTTATATATTTTCTTCTTAACCCAATCATAACATATTTGTATTTAATCTTTTAAATAAGTTTTGTGTAGTTCTATTTCTACATATTTTTATTTTCTATATAAATATTAAAATAAAAATAAAAATAAACAATTTTAATATAAAAATAAATATTTATTTTACTATCTTATAATTCAATATATAAGTAATGTTAAGAATCATGGAAAAAAAAAAAATATCATGAACATGATCATGATCATGAAAGATTTTCCACTTTTGGATTATACATACAACAAAATACCACACACTAATCAAATGATGAACAATCCCTGATATTATTATTAATATATATCATATAAAATTATTATATGATGATTACACTTTTATAGGACAATATAAGTAAAATTATCAAAATAAATAATTAATTAAACTAAATTTATTGTATATAAGTATTCAAGTAACACTTTTATAGAACAATAAGAGTAAGATTATTAAAATAAATAATTTAAATTTAATTTTTTTTTAATTTTTTTTTTGTAACACGTCATAATATAAAATATTATTACATTAATTAAAGTTAACTCTATTGTGATTTTATACCAGATATCATATTTTTAGAAGTGATTTACATACATGTGTAGTATCCAATTTGATATTGATTTATTAAAATAATGGATTCAATACTTTTTTCGTTAAGTTTTTAAAAAAAATAAATTAACAAATGTCAAATGATAAATAGTATGGAGTTAAAAAATAAATTAACAAACATCAAATGATAAATAGTGTGGAGTATTATTAAAGGATAATGATTCATCGAAAATGATTGTATATATTTAAAGGCCCCTATTGATGTTTCTTGAATAATTTTTAAATAAAAAATTTGAATAGTATTGCTGATAATGCACATTCATAAGCTCTACCAGAAAAGATATGTAAAGATAATTTGTCTAAAATAAAAATTTTGCGATTATCATAATATGTCACATAATTAATCAGAACCCCTTTGAGAATTGAAATTACTAAGGTTATAGAGATTTTATACCTGATTCCCTTTAAGAATGTTGTTTATGATTTAAATTTATAATTTTTTATGCATTAATGTGAATAACTCTTACGATCCTACTGACATAAGCATAAATCTTACCTTTGAGTCAACTCAACTTAAGCATTTTTTCGTGTAGTAAAATACTTAAATATTGTCATATAAAAATATTATAATAGATCATAGTCAAACATCACTTAAAGTATAATTAAAGACTCGATACACCATTTTAGGCATAACTAAAAACATAAGAAATTAACAAAGACCTTTTCAATTAATAACCAAAATGATACACAATAATTTGTATATTATAGAATTTTTCGTTATTGATATTTTTTTCCATAAAAAAATATTTTCATACAAGTAAAATTCATGATTTTTGATAAATTCAATTAGCACGTATGATTTGATTTCAAGTTAATAATACACTTTTTTTTTTAAAAGAAAAAACCTAAAAGAAATTATTTTTATAAGTTTATTTTACATAGGACCACACAGTGACAAAAATTTTCAACAACTATTAATAAATCTATTTGTATTTAACTTCTAATTTTAAAATTTTCTATACATAAAATATTAAGACTTATAATTAATTTTTTTATTTTAAAAATAAATTACCGTGTATTGTACGGGTCACCTACTAGTATAAATAAATAAAATTTATGCGTAAATGATGTTACTAGTTTTTCTATAAATTTTATTTTTTACATTTTAATTTTTATCTAAATTTTATTTTAAGTTTTTTACTTTCTATTTGTAACAATTAAGTCCTTAAATTTCAAATAGTAAAAGTTGATATATAAGGGATCAAAATGGAGCTTGAATGAAAATTTCACAATTAAAAATGAGTGCAAATTATGTTAATAGTTTATATACTTTGTCTTTCATGTCATTTTAATCTTTATAATTTTAATTATTTTTTATTTTTAATTTTGTGTCTCCAATTAAATTTTTTGACAAAAATTACTCACGTAAAGAAAAAACATTTGTCATGCATGGCAAAAGAAAAAACATTTGTCATGCTAAATGTCTACTAACAAGGGTTATTCGGTAATTCGCATAAACACCATTCTTCAAACTCAGCGAGATTAAGCTACATTCGATCCATTATTTCCCTCAATTTATATCTTTGGCCACTTAATCTTCTAATTTTGATTTAACATTTTTCCGCCACCAATTTTGCAAATTCATTTTGTTTGACCCAACCTGATATCATTGGAATTCAATCATTTAGCTATGCCTGCCAATTACATTATTTGTATCCAGTATTCATTATCAAATAGTAGTAGCCGGATATTAGAGATTAACATAATATTGGGAAATATTTGCATAAAAGTTACCATTCTTGTTAGGGGTGTAACTTAAACAGTTCAGTTGGATTGAGAGATTATTCAAATTCAGTCTAAGTTATATTGAGACTTACCCAGGCTTGCCTAAGGTCAAATTGTAACCCGAGATTGTCTGTCCAAACTCAATCTGAGTTAAACCCTAATTACCCAAGTTGCCCGAATTGTACATGAATTTCAGTTTTTTTTTTTTTTGCAACTAAATTATTAATTTATTAAAATTAAACTCTATTTACATTTTCTTAGAAAATTATTAATAACATCAAAACAAATTATTTATATAATGTAAGAGAGATACCGCTATGATAATCTTTACAATTTATGAGTAAAAAAAAAAAAAAAAAAAAGATTTTGTGTTACTTGTGTATATAATAATATTCAATATTATTTAATAATTTAAATTACTTTAATATCATGCATTAGCTAATAATTTATATGTATATTTAATATATTATATATCTATAATATATGTATAATTCGGATTTCAAATTGCTCAGATTGTTTGATTTGTTAGTCCAAGCCCATTCAAATTTAATTTGGGTTTTTGAATTTTTTCACAAATCTATACCAAATTCAAAAATATGCACTAAAAAAATTTGAGCCTGACTCAAATTGCTCGGATTGAGTCAGCTCAAATTACACCCCTAGGCCCTGTTTGTTTTGGGAGATATAAGTGGGAATGGGATTGAGATGGAGGTGAGACCCACTATACGTTGTGTTTGTTTTGGGAGATAGTGAGGAGATTCATAATCCCATAGGATTAGGATGGGCCTTGGTGTTGAGATTGAGATGGAGCAGGTAGAGGTAGTATTAGGAAATTAGTCCTTCGGCTTAGTTTTTTTTTTGTTTTTTTACATGATGGGCATTTGTTTGAACATTAATGTTTTATTTTTTGTTAAGTAAAATCATAATTTTATTTGTTTTAATATTTTATATTTCTTTTATAGGATAATAATTTAACAATTTTCACACTAACAACTATCATCAAAACAAATATAATTTTACTATTAATTCTTTCACTATCAATCCCTTTCATTCTACCTCCGAAAATAAACGGCCCCAGTTCTTACACAATTGAGAGAGAGTACCTGCAGTCATCTTCCAAGGCCCAAATCAAAGTCCAACACATAATTCAGATTGGGACACTCTTGTCCTAAATTATTTGAGTTTAGTTGACAGAGGCTTGTCAACGTGTTTTGTTGGATCCCATACTGTTCAGCATCTCCAATACAAGAGGGAGCCCAATATTAATGAGGTGATTGTGGTGCCAATAAAACATTAGGAGAAAGAACCAAAAAAATTCCCCGCAGACCACAACTCCTATCCAGACCAGAGAAAGTATTCAATACTGTTAGAGCAAATTTATTTGATGTTCTAGTTAGATAGTTATTGGTTTAGACTGGAGGCATTGTCATTTTTATGTTTGCATTACAGAAGACAACACGAAAGTTATAAATTGATAAATAATGTGCAATATTGCCTCGAGGGTATTTAATAATTTTTTTTATAAAGAGATAATCACAACCTTGTCTATTATCAGTGTCCATCTGTTGAGACGTTACTGTTATCGGACATTATCCTAATAGCATTTGACACCACATACGGATTTATTTTTTGTTTGGCATTCAGTTAAAAAAGTTGTATTTTTTTTATATATTTAGTTTTTTTTTTTTTCTTTCTTTCAAATTTCTATCAAGTTTATTTAGTGTGAAAAAATCTTACAAAAATTGTAAAACTTTTTGAAAATTTTATAAAAAACGGTGTATTAAAAAAAATAAAAGGTTAACAAAAAAGTCGCTAAAAAAAGCCAATTCCAAACAAGTATTCTGAGTTACCATTATCAGGTTGGGCCCTTGATCTTTCCCAAGCCCATAATGTTGGGGGTTATGAGATCAAACACAACCCAGCAAGCAATGAGTAAGCTTAGATCTTTAGTCAGACACATTTGTGAAATCTATCATTTTATTTCCATTATTATTGCGTTAATAACAACTTTTCAAGTGACTTTGTGGCGTCTTAAGAAGTTAGTAAAAAATTGATTTTTTTATTTTTTTTGTGACTTTTAGACTTTTTTAGTTAAAAAAATTAAAAAGTCAAAATGCTGACTTTTTACTATTTACCCAAAACATATACGGGAAATGTACATTAATTTTCTTGTTGTATTGTCAAAATATTCACATTTTCTCTATCCTTATTTTATAAAGAAATTTGTTAAGAAAAAAATTAATAATTTGATATTTCTCTTCGCATTCATTTGCTTGTCATTTAGATTATGTGCCTAATATGGTAATCGATAAATTATAGGATTATTTGTTAATCCTATATTGACAGCTAGTTTTTAATCAATGAAACCTATCATCATAAATCAGCTGATGACGAGGGCATCAATAGAAACCATTGGGCCCAGGCCGGCCCAACCTTCCTTTTATTGGGCTAAGAAAGCCCAACCTTCCATCAAATGTTTGGATCTGTACACCTTCGCGCCCTAGCCTTTTGGTTCAATTTCCATTAGGCCCAATCTTTGGAATTTCAGAACTTCTCCTTAGTTATTAATTTATTTCTATCGGACCAAATATGAATGTACTGAATGTACTAATCCCCACTCTCTCTCTCTCTCTCTCTCAACTTTCAAGAATTCATGCTATTATTTGAAAATATATATATATAATTCATACAGATAAAATAATAGTGGTATTTTTGAAAATTTGAGTCACAATGATGTATTTTTCAACTTGAAATGAAAATATTACTGGATGATACATCATTTCGTACAAAAATTTTGTACAAAATTTTTTTAGATTGCTGAAAGATTGATTTGAAGAGAGACTTGAAAAGTGAAATAAAAAAAGTATGTGAAATACAAATAAAATATATTTATTTTTCACCTAATTTTATGTATCTTTTCTTTTTTTATTTTCCATTTCTAAATTCATGAACCAAACATAACCCTAATATTATCATCACTATTTTGTAAACTCACGAGTATGCTTTAGCTAAGCATGTTGAGGTGTGTTTTTGTGAGAAACAATTAAAAGACAGATTTTTAAGCATTTGATCAATACAATAAAAGACTCAAATCTAACAGAAGGCATTGATATCAATTTTTATTAACCCCTCATAACATTATTATTCAATTTATGTCTCATATATAAATTAGAACCATCAGAATTGTAACATACCATCAAGCTTCCGAGCCTAATCCCATCCCTTGACACAAAGGGCTATCAACCACCCAACCCCATCATCACTACCCTTGCATTGTGAATTGTGTCCTTTAAATTTGCCTCTAACGCAAAACATGTCTACAACTACCAAGTGGATCTCTGTATATTTAATTTGTCTGTATCTCTGCTCAAATGTTCACTACATGTGTGTGTGTGTACCAGTATCCTGCTAAAAGGCACCAAAAAGTGTTCGACAAAAGTACTTAATCATGTATTTGAGTTTGCTAGAGGGAGTGGGAGTAGGTCACACCCCACCTGCTCTGAACAATAATACAATCACTTGCCCAAACAAAATTGCCAAGGCCAGCACCACTTCCACTTCTAGTTCCATCTCCAATTTGGTCCCACAATAGGACCCATGGGACGCACATTCTTGAACCATAGATTGGGGTACGATTTCCATTTTAAATCAGAAGCTGAAAACATTTTCTTACGAAACTAATTTGCTAGTGGTAAGTGGTGGTGGTGGTAGTAGTAGGATGGTGGAGGCAGCGGTAGTGGAGATCGTAAGATTTTAGTTTGGAAAACGTTTCTTGAAAAATGTTTTCCACTAAAACACAGGAAGAAGGGGATTGGAATTCCAGGAAACTTCTAGCTTTAATCCAATGTTTACTCTCTTTTGTATATGCTTGCCAACTAATGCTAGCCATAAAGTAATCTTTGTGGCACCCACTTTCTCCAGTAACTCCACAATTTATACAAGTTAATCATAAGGACTTATCATTTCCAAAAAATAATCATTTAAAATGGTCACTAGAATAATTTATAGACATTTGATTCTGACTACAAATGAAGAAAAGGAAAAGAGAATGTTTCAACATGCCAATTCTGAGCAAGTGTTCATCAGCAAAAAAAATTTAATGCAGATTTTAGGTGTGGTTTTGTGGGCAAGAACCATAGTTGAGGACTTTTGAAGTCTAAAATGATGTTCTGGTAGCCATTGAATGTATGAGGATTTTAGAATTTAAAGATATGCAGGAATAAAGTGATGGTTAGGAGATACTCAAAATTAACTTCGTTATGTTGGATTGATATTGTGAAAGAAAGATGAATTGATTTTATTTCAAGACAATACCAAAGAATATAATTGTTGATTTCTGTGGGAAGTAGCTTGAACTTTTGCATTTACTTTTAGGTTCACTCAGCAATGCCATGTTCATTTCTCAATGGCTCTATTACAGGCTAAATTGACGAAGAGTTAGGGACCCCCATTTGTTTCTTGGGTATAACAGTGATATAACATGGTAGTATATTAACAACAAATGAGAAATCTCATGTTACGATAATTGAGATTAGATAATAAAATTTATCATATTTATGTTGGAATTTGAGAGATAAACTATTTATGATTGGCAAATTTGATCACCTTAAATTTATGATTGTTGTGTGGTATCATGCCAGTACCCAATTATTTTTGGAATCTGAGACTCTGCCCTTTTAGGGTTGATATATATTGTAAAATCGTCTTTTTAAAAAAAAAATACAAATAATGAAAAACAAAACAAAAACAAAAACTGATCATTGGAATTGTTGGATGATAAAATGTCACTTGTCTAGGACGAAAGTGTCTAAAATTGCAGGTACGTGAAAATTGAAGAACAGAGAGCCTCTCAAGTCATAGAAAGAAATCGGTAGGTAGATATGGGTCTGTTTTATTATCTGTGTAATTATTAGTTTTTTTTTTTTTAATCTTTCCCTTGATATTTGGTTAAGGACTTGTCTAAAGTTAGATTGGACGTGCAATTAGATGGTCAACACTTACCTAAAGTTGTCCTAATTAGAAGGCTGAGTGGGCATTGGTGGCAATATCTGTAATATGGGGCTAGTGATGAAAATGCTTGGAACATTTTGTTGTTTTGTCATCTCACGAGTTACTCCCCACAACTACAACCATAACTCACAATTTATAAACACATCAGAGAAAGAGGGACCCCATGGTGGTTACCATTTGATGCCCAAAGTGATGCCTAGTAGAGCCTCTTTTTGCTGTCCATCACTTTGATATATATGATCCTATGCATTCCCTTGGGAAGATATGATTTCCTTCTCTCCTTTCTCTCTCTCCCTCTCTCTTGAGGTCCATGTGCTTTTGATTTATTGCTCTTAATTAGGGATGCTTTTAATTTATTGCTCTTAATTAGGGATAGTAAGAGATTATGTGATATGTTATAGATAATAATTGATACAAATCATGAGAGAGAAAATTAAAGTGAAAATACAGTGTAATATTTTGATATTTAATTGGAGTGGACAAAGAATGAAAATACATCCCCTACCCATGTGGGATGGGGAGGGACGAAATATGCTTAGGTGAGGTTATATTAGGCTAGATTTGGAAAATTGTCATTCCTTTCCTACTGTTACAAAAAGCAAATTAAGTTATTAAATTGTTGATTATTACTCATTTAAAATTTTAAATTATTAAAAAAAAAGTAATTATATTATTTATCTCTTCAATGCCCTAAAAATATTATAATTAAAAAAAATTACTATTCAATACGGGTTTTGAAAAATTATTATACAATAGTGAAAAAATTAATGATTTTAATTATTAATATTTATATATATACATATTTTGTAATATTTTTTCTCACACACCATTATTGTGTAATTCCCCCTTATAATTATTAGATAGAAGTCTGAACAAAAAAAAATTTATTTACTCCAACACCACCAACTCATCTAAATTTTTTATAAAAAAAGCAATTTAAAAGTAATCGATGTTTTCTTTGCCAAGCAGACGAGATAGTAGGGAACTCAAGACCCCATAAAGAATTAAGGGGTCCACCATGATGATGGGCAATCCCTATCTATCATCAACCCAATTATGCTCGCTCAATAATGCTCCCAAGTAAAATAAACAATATGCACAACTCACAGCTTGCTCTTGTTTGACAAAGGACGGTAGTAGCAAAATGTATGGCTTTATTCATGTCTTAATGATTTAACAACCAACAAAAACCAAACCCAGCAATTCTGTCCACTCTTTTTCCTCTCTACTAAGAGAAAAAAGAGAGAGAATAAAAATAGTTGGCAACCCAACCCAACACAACTTTCATTGATGGTACTGGGAAGAAAAGGACAGTTATTTTATATACGCAAAATTTAATTATAAAATAGTGTCCAATTTTGTGTATTTAAATCTTTTAGAAAAAATTATGTAAATGCAACTCTAAAAAAAACACACACAAACTGTGTCTCATTTTTGTGTCCCGTAAATGTATTTTTAGTATTTCCAGTTTTTAACTGGCTTGTTTGCATTAGATAGTGTGGAATGTGGCTTGGAATTGGTTGATTTTGCCTAGATGTCATATGCAGGTACCGAACTTAACTAGTATTATTTTTATTTGGATAAAGGGGAAATTACCCACAGGTCCCATGTGGAACATGTGGACACCATTTAATCCCATAATTTTTTGAGTACACCCAAAAGTCCTTTCCTCTTTCTCTCTCTGCTTTTTGCTTCCCTTCCTCTCTCATTTTTTTTTTCTGCATTTTTCTGTCATCGTCTTTGTCATAGACGACGACCGGTGATCATGTCTTTCTCCATTGATCGGGGTTCACTGATAACCGCCAACCATCGAAATCAACTCGTGACTTCACTCTCACCGACGACGAAGATAATATATTTCCGACGAAGAAGATGATATATTTCCGACGAAGAAGATGAGTGGATCTACTTAGATCTGATGTAGATCTACTTAGATCTACATCAGATCTGAGTAGATCTACATCAGATTTGGCTAAATCTAAACAAAAAATAGCTGCCGGAGTACAATCCTCTCTCTACATGCGCCTTTCTCCTTCGATCTCTTTTTTTTTTTTTTCTCTGCTATACACTTCTGTTTTTCTATTCTAATGGAGAAAATTTTCGAATTCTGAACAAGTAGTTTTCGAGTTTTAGTTACAGGCGGTGAAAACTGTAAAATTTTGCAGTTTCAAATTTTTTTGGTGCTGGAATAAATCATGGTATAAAACTGTAAAATTTTACAGTTTCATAACATGTTTTTCAGTTTGATTAATAGGGATAAATGCTTAATAGATTTTTATTTTGAAACTGTAACATTTTACAGTTTCAAAACTTACTTTTCAGTTTGATCACTATTTAGAGATTATTTGCTTGAACCTTACAAAAATTGAAAAATAATATATGTTTTCTCCATTGTTGCTGTTTTTTGTCGTTTCATTTTTTTTCCTTTTAGTTTATCAATATTTAGCACATTTTGCTATGTTTTTTTTGCTATAATTTATCCATTTATTCTTTTTTTTTTTTCCCGGCAATATTCTAGACATTCCGATGAGTCTCCAGTGATGTTCTTAATGTCTAGTGAACGTTCTGAACATTCCGGCGACTTCCATTAACGTTCTTAACACTCCGGCGAAACTCCGGCGACTTCCCGGTGATACTCCGGCGACTTCCTAGCGATGTTGAACATTCCGACGAGTCTCCGGCGACCGTTTGACGGAAGTCCTACGGTAGTAAGATGTGAACAGTGTCTGTAAATTAAAAAAAAAAAAAAAAGAATTTTTTGGTAACAATTAAAAATGTATTGGACTAATTGGTGCAAGTATTTTGTTTTGGGATTAGCTGGGTTTTGAACTTGGTACATGGGACTTATCAGTAAGTTCCCCTTGGATAAATTACATTTATACTTCCTGAGATTTGATCCAATTATATTCGATTCCTTGGCATTCTGAAAATTATATTCTCACTTCTGTGATTAATAGTCTTATTTTACAAATCCCCTACTTATATAAAATAATAATAATAATAATAATAATAATAATAATAATAATAATAACAACTCTAAGTAGAAAAATAGAAGAAATTACATTGAAAAAAAAAAAACAAAGGAAAGGAAAGGGGGAAAAAAAATTAGAAGAAGTAAAGCAAAACAAAAAAAGAGAGAATGCATGAGTTCAATATTTTCATTTCGTCTAAATAATTAGAATGACAGGGAGATAGTATAATTTTCCAAACGTCAAGGGATGATATATATTAAACTCATACATCAGGGGTGTAAGTGTAATTTACCCTTTTTATTTTTTATTTTTTATTTTTTTTATTTTGTAGAGAATTAATGAGTGAAAATGTGGATCCTGTTAGGGAATAAACTTTTAGCATTTCCGTACAATTTAGGCTATGTTTGGCATGTCCACTTGGGCTAAAATAATTATATAGGATAAAATTGACTATTTTAGTTAAATATGACAAAATGGTACATCTAAATCACAATTATTTTATTTTTTCTCTCACAAAAGTTTAAAAAGTCAAAAAATTTATCTCAAAAGAAGCTTTTTAGTCCCAGGCTAAAATAATCAAAAAGCCAAAAAATAAACCCACATTTCAAACGAATGCTTATTTGATGATTAAGGTGGACTCCTTTACATATTCGTAAATCAAAATTTTTTATTTTTTTTTAACGTAAAAAAAACAAAGAAAGAAAGTTTTTTTTTGAAGACATCATTGTAACTCCTAAACTCCCATATTATAGGATTATTTTGGGAAGATGATTAAAAGTCATTATCCAACTTTTAACCCATTTTAGGTCATATCATCTGTTATATTTTTTTATATCTTTTTTTTTTTAAATCCAAAAAATCAACTTTTAACCATCTTTCCAAAACAACACATGAATAGATTTACCTTAACTCAAAGGAAAATGCCCACCACTGGAGTAAAGTGTGAAATGCATCAACCCCCAGCCAAAAAAAGTAGAGTCAAGAGCTGAGTACAGCATAATTAGTTTTACCAAATAAATGAGACACTGGCCCTATTTGGTAGAGCTGTGGGAAAGTGCCTATAGCTTATGCCTAAACAGCTTATAGCTTATAACTATGAACATAAACTGATTTCTGACTTATAAATTAAGCATCTCCTGCCCCACTCAAAGAATAAGCTGATTTCTGACTTCCAAAAAGTTATAAGCTATAAGCTATAAGCTAAACCAAACACATCAAAATAGCTTAAATTAAGCTGAAAGCTGAAATAAACAGCTTTTAAGCTGCACCAAACAGGCACACTATTGTACATCCAAAATTTGACCCTTGTTAACCTGCGTATAAGGCCAGCGCCTTTCCACGCCACCACCAACCCCCGTGGTCATTCGTACTGATCATCTGATTTTGCTTGAATACACATTAAACAAGTTAGGGGACGTTCCTTATTTGGATACAATTATTAGAGCACCACAAGGGATGGGGCACTTGTTGCTAAATAAGTAGTTTATTTATTTATTTATTGTAAGCTATTATATCATTTTTCTATTTTTATATACATATTTTTGTAAAAAATTAAAAAATTATTAGATAAACAAATTCCAAATGATTACTAATTGTAAATAGATTTTGTAATGTGGGTATAATCCTCTCTCTACCATGGAAACACAATAGTGATATATGGCCAGAGTCAGCTCCTTGGGCTAATGCACTTCAGCAAAAGTATCTTGCAAAAGGGAAACAGGCATAGGAACCATGCTCTCCAACTTCTTCATATATCTGGAGGAGTATTCATAAGGGGGCTCAGCTAATTAACGATGGAGCAAAATGGCAAATAGGTAATGGGCAATCTATACAGTTTTGGAATGACTTGTGGATGGGGATCAACCTCTAATTCAAATTGCTTTTCATTTCCCTCCTACAGAAGAATTACGTAAGTTGGTGTATGATTATTAGATTGCGGGCATGGGATAGAATTTGGCTCAACTCTCTGAGTGGCTTCCAAATTATGTGTTGGATATGATGAGGACAATGATGATCACTCCTCAAACATATAACAAGGACCAGCTCATATGGCTGGCCCAACATGACAGATTGCTAACAAATGGGATGAAGCTTTGGAGACGTCTCAGTTTGGAGGCAACTTGCACTCTGTGTGATCATCCTTGTGAAACAACCATCCATGCTTTGAGGGATTGTCGTAGAGCACAACTCATTTCGCGAGACATTATCCCCCCTTCTCATTGGTCCCCCTTCTTATTTATGCCATTGGTTCGATGGATAGACGTCAACTTACAAAAGCCCCTCTGGGCTAAATCAATCTCAAAGGACTGGGTACTGAGGTTTATGGCTACTGGCAATTTGAAATGGTTTTGGTGGAATAGACAAGTGCATGATGAAGACTTCAAGGAACCCCATGCCCTGATTGTAATCATTACGGGAAGATTTAATGAATATATTTCTATTCGTGATAATCTTACCAAGTCCAAATCCCGAAGCACAGTTATGACTTCTTGGGCTCCTCCTCCAATTGGGTGGGTAAAATCAATGTTGATGGAGCGGTAAACAAGCACTCTCATCAGGCTGGGGCTGGCGGTCTCTTACGATCAGAAATAGGGGACTAGATTGGTGGTTTCAAGTACTGCATAGCAAGAGCTTCGCTCGTAATGGCAGAGCTATGGGCCATTCTGCGTGGTATGCAAATGGGATGGGATGAGAAGACCGTCATGTTATTGTTGAATTAGATTCAGTGGAGGCAATTCAAGCTATCAAGGCCCAAAACCAGATGGATCCTAATTTCAATCTATGCCAAGAAATTGGGGAAATGCTCAAACGGAATTGGCAATGCGAACCGCACTCTATTTATAAAGAAGCCAGTTGTTGTGCGGATGTGTTAGTAAAATCTGTTATTAATAGGGTCGATGGACTTGAAACTTTGATAATAGCCCCTTTATGTGTGAAGTCAGTTCTAGCTAGCAATAAGATGGGAGAAAGTTCCTCTCAGCGTGTTCGTCTGTAGTCTTGGGCTTCGGCCTCCATTTTACCACCCCCCCTCCTCCCCTCCCCTCCCCTCCCCTCCCCCCACAAAAAAAAAAAGAGGCAAATCTAAAGGCCTTAGAAACGGACAAAGATCTCTAATTGTGGACTAGATTGCTATTCATGTTATGAGCTTATTATGAGTGTCATTATGGCTTCATTTATATAACGATCCCGGTTTTTCCTTTCTGTATTTGTTATATTCCGGACCTTGGTTCCGTGGAGTTGGTGGTTGTATACCTTGTTGTCATCCTTTAATTCCTTATGTTTGAGTTTTAGGATGTGTTGGGCATGTTTCGAACAGGTAGATTGAGTTTTGGTCTCTAGTGTTGTTGCCCAAAATTTTGGTGTTACGCTCCAGCGGGTCATTTTGCGCTCGAGCGAAGCTTGGTTTTTGATTGTCCGCTCGAGCGGGGTTTGCACCCTTCCAGTATTTCGTGCCTCTGGAAAACTTCTGCAGATGTGTTTTTCACGCTCGAGCGGGTTTCCTTACGCTCTAGCGGTCGCGCTCGAGCGGGCCTTTCGGTGCTCGAGCGGGTAGTTCTTTTTCTGGAAAAGTTTTGGGAGATGAAAATCTGCGCTCGAGCGGACTGGTTTTTCACGCTCGAGCGGATGTGTTTTGCTTTTGTTTCTTGGCGCTCGAGCGGGAATCCTTGCGCTCGAGCGAGACCAGATTTTTGTGCTTTACGCTCGAGCGTTCTATTCTCCGCTCGAGCGGGTCGTGCGTACATGTGTTATCCGCTGGGTGATTTTAAATCACTTTTCACTTTTCTTTCTCTCTCCTACTTTTTTTCAAAAACCCATTTTGAGAGCTCCTCTCTCTAGAACCTCCCTTCTCTCTAGGGTTTGATCTAGCTAGGGTGTTCTCCTTTCCTTCGGCCTTTACAAAAAGTGTGTTGATCGTTGAGGGCTATATTTTGATCCAAGAATTTCGGGATTTGGAGCATCTTCGTTACCTTCATCTTCTTCGTTGGGTTTCATCTTTAAGGTAGGGATTCCTACTCATCTTTATGAGCTTTAACCTAAATATTGAGCTCTTGTTTAAATGGTTGTTTTAGGAAAGTTAGGGTTTTGATTTGTGCTATTTTGAAAAGAGGGGTTTTGTTTATTTGACTCATCCTTGTGTGTTTTGGGTCTAAATTAGAGGTTGTTGATGTTGTTAGTATTATTTGGACCCTTGGGGTCAAGATTGAGAAAGGGAGGAGAAGCCCTAAATTGTGCATAAATTAATTGGTATAATTAATTTGGGAAAGTTATGGATTTGTTAAATTGAGTTGAATATAATGATAGTGGTTCATTATGAGATGGAATAGTGGAGTCGGATTAATAGATCGTTCAGTTTTGAAAATACAGATAATTTATCTGTTGGTGCTTTTACTATCTGTTTAGAAATAATTGCCTTGGGCTACCGGTGGAGGGTAGTTTTGATTGTTGTAGACAATGCATAATGATTAGGCAAACTAAAACTAATCAAATGGATGTGTCATCGAATATGACAGTTGAAAGAATACATTAATTTTATGTATTGATTGATTGAACTTGTATATAATAATTGTTTATATACATTGCTTTGTGTGGGAGGAGATGGGGGATGTACTCCACGGTTTATTGGAAGATGGGGGATGGACCTCTAAACCGAAAATGGTTCGACATTGATACAGCACTACAATGTGTATCAGATGTGAAGTATAGAAGTGTTTCTATGTTTATTTGATATAGCACTAAAATGTATATCATTTAGAGAGTATGGAAGTGTTTTGTTTGATTTGATACAGCACTAAAATGTGTATCATTTGTATTGACTGATTGAACTTGTATATAATAACTGCTTATATACATTGCTTTGTGTGGGAGGAGATGGAGGATGTACTCCACGGTTTATTGGAAGATGGGGGATGGACCTCTAAACCGGAAATGGTTCGACATTGATACAGCACTACAATGTGTATCAGATGTGAAGTATAGAAGTGTTTCTATTTTTATTTGATATAGCACTAAAATGTATATCATTTAAAAAGGATGGAAATGTCTTGTTTGACTGTGTTACAACACCAAAATGTGTATCTATTATGAAGTATGAAATGTTGAAAATGAGTTATTATCTCACCTGAAATAGAAGTACCATAGCCATGAGATGTGATCCCATTTAAAATGGTTGGCCTAATTCTGAATTGTAATTATGAATCGAGAATTTGTTAGAAAATGGAAACTGGAATGGAACATGGACATATTAGTCATGGGGTTGAATAGTGTTATAAGTTGAGGTGTAAGAGTTAAACATTTATCAATTGCTGACATTTTAGTTATCGTTCATACTATGTTTAGCATATCTCTACTGGGCGTTGGCTCACCCTATATGGGACATCATTTTCAGGTTCAGGTATTATGCTGCATACGAGATCTTAGCTTAGAGAGAGTTGAAGACTCTTCATTTGTTGATTTTGTTGTACTACGTGCATATCAAGCCAAGGGCTTATTCTGTATTCCGAGCTAGTACTTTTCTTTGTAACCCAAGTGTTGACTTGGAAAGCTGTAAGCCCATAGGGCATATACTTGATGTTAACCTGTAATACATCTGTAGGAAGTACTCTGATGGAAAGTAATTATGCTTATTTCTCTTATTTCTTTTATATTGTTGCATGTCAAGAATGATGGGTTTTATGTATTATTTTGAGGGCGTTAAAATTTAGGATGTGAGTTGGCTTTTTCGTTTTTTGATTTTTTTAACCTGGGACAAAAAAGTCTCGTTTGAAATGGGCTTTTTGATTTTTTAACTTTCGTGAGAAAAAAAATGAAATGATTATGGTTTGGATGTGACAACTTTTAGTTTGGGGCTAAAAAACCTATTTTATCTTTTTATGGCTATTTTAGCTTCAATCCACCCTAACCCAACTTCCCAAATGACTACATGATAATTTAAGGGATTAGCTTTCCTCCAGTCTATGATCAGACTGAAGGGTGCTATTAGGCCCGTGGGAGCCCACCACGAGTCTCATTTCGATAATCTGAACCGTTCAATGTATAGAACTCATTGAGTACTATATACTTATAAAAAAATCACGTTGATCGAATATTGATGGTTATTTCATCAGATTAGATTTCTGTCAATGATAATGGTGTGACAATAATGACAATGATGATAAATGTGGTGGTGGCATGATGGTGGTGGCAACGGCGGTGGTGGTAGTCGTGGTGGTGGCATGGTGGTAGCGATAATGATGGTGGTGGTGGTGGTGGTGGTGGTGGTGATAAGTTTATAATAATGTATATCGATACTTATATTTAATATTTATACATTCAGTCAGAATTAAGTAACTTTTATATGACTTAAAATTTTCTTAATTTTTAAATTATATTTTAGGAAGCACTTAAATTTTTAAGTAATGTCAATTGTGGTTATCAAACAGATTTAATTGATTGTCACTTAATACACTTACATTTAAGTGTTAAATCAAGTTATCAAACACCCCTTCAGATAAAAGAGTTTGTAACTTTTTTTTGACTATATAAATCTTGAAAAAATTGAAGTTTAAATTTTTTTCATGAAAAGATTTACTCACAATGAGTTAAAAATTAAAGAGATTAAATTAGGGTTTGGCATTTATCCAGTCTGTGATTGAACTAGAGGGTGATATTGGGCTCGTGAGGACCCACCACGGGTCTTGTTTTAATAATTTGAACCGTGCAATGTATAAAACTCGTCGGGTACTACATGCCTGTAAAAAATCACGTTGATTAGATATCAATAACTACGTGATCAAATCAGTTTTGTATAAAAAAAAATAGATGATGAAAAAATAAACAGTTGACAGAAATCTAATCTGATGAAATAACTATCAATATCCGATCAACGAGATTTTTTTTAACAGGCATATAGTACTCAACGAGTTCTACACATTGAACGGTTCGGATTATCGAAACGGGACCTGTGGTGAGTCCTTACGAGCCCAACAACACCCTCTAGTCCAATCACGGACTGGAGAAAAACCAAAACCTAATTTAATCTCTTTAATTTTTAACTCATTGTGAGTAAATCTTTTCATGAAAAAAATTAAATTAATAAAAAAAATTATAACGTAATTTTATCATATTTATTTTTACAAAATAGAGAAATATAATTTTGAAATTAATCTTCAATTTTTTCAAGATTTATGTAGTCAAAAAAAAGTTTCAAACTCTTCTATCTAAAGGGGTGTTTGATAACTTAATTTTACACTTAAATATAAGTGTATTAAGTGATAATCAATTAAATCTGTTTGATAACCATGATTGATATTACTTCAAAATTTAAGTGCTTCCTAAAATATAAGTTAAAACTTAAGAAAATTTTAAGTCATATAAAAGTTACTTAATTCTGACTGGCCTCGTTTGGGAACATGCTATTTTAGTAACTTTTTGATTTTTTGGCTAAAATATGAGGTAAGAAAAACTAGTGTGTTTGGGGTGACTTTTTGACTTTTTACGAAAAGATATACAAAAAGTAGAGAGAAAAAAGAATATTTGACATTTTGGTATAGATTATAGGTTTTTTGGCTTTTTTAGTAATTTTTTGACTTTTAGGCTAAAATAGCTGCTTGCCAAACGAGGCCAATTTATAAATATTAAATATAAGTATCAATATAGACTATTATAAACTTACCACCACTACCATCGTTATCGCTACCACCATGCCACCACCATGACTACTGCTACCGCCACTGCCACCACCATTATGCCACCACCACATTCATCATCATTGTCATTATTGTAACACCATCATCATTTTACTATCACTACCATCGTTTACCACCAACATTGCCGCTATTATCACTATCACCACACTACAAGAATTTTCAATTTTAGCGACTAAAAATTTAATTGCCAAAAGTCATTTTTTAGTTGCCTATAGTCTTTAGCGACTAAATTTTTTAGTCGGAAAATTAATAGCTGAAGTGTAGTTGGGAAAGCTAATTGGCGACTAAACTTAATTTAGTCACCAAATGTATTCATTTGCCGACTAAATATTTAGTCGCCAATAGGTTGGAAAATTAATTAAATAATAGATTTTTGCCGACTAAATATTTAGTCGCCAATAGGTTGGAAAATTACTTAAATAATATATTTTTGCCGACCAATTTTTTTTGTCGCTAAAAGCCAATTATTTAGTCGAGGAAAAATTTTTAGCTACTAAATTTTTTAGTCGCCTAAAGCAAATACTAGTGTTTTGGTTACAAAAATTTTAGTCGCCTAAAGTCAATCTTTTTTTGCTACTAAAATTTTAGTCGCCTAAAGTCAATCTTTTTGGCTACTAAAATTTTAGTCGGCAAATACTATTTCTTTTGGCTACTAAAAATTTAGTCACCTAAACTTCCACATTTTTGGATACTAAATTTTTAGTTGCCAAAAGTATTTTTATTCTTCAACTTTTGTTTTTAGTTACAAAATATTTTAGTCGCCAAATGTTTGATTTTCTTTTGGCTACAAAACTTTTAGTAGCCAAAGGTTTCATTTTCTTTTGGTTACAAAACATTTAGTAGCCAAATGGTTATTTTTCTTTTGCCTACAAAAAATTTAATACCCAAAAGTTTGTTTGTTTGTTTGTTTTTCTTTTTTTTCCTTTTTATTGGCTACAAAACGTTTAGTCGGCAAAAACATGATATTATGTTTTATTGCAAATATTATAATGTGTCCATAACCTGTCTGTATTCCATGCAACCTGTAATATGTATATAAATAAAATGATACATAAACTATCAATCATTCCACAATCTGCATCCGTATACAAAAAATAAATTACTTTAACTGTCCAAGTACATACAAACCAACTATTGTCCAAACTAAAATAATAATTCCATACAACATATAGAATCATACAAAAAGTAAAGCCCTCCATATACAAAAATTAAATTTACTATACCATATGAAATGACCATTTGACATGATACAAATTACCATCGTAATCTGTACCACGACAAAATATGATGTATATACCAAGCCAAAAATACATCTATGTATCACGACAAAAAATCATATATCTGTATGGTGCCAAAAGGTGATCTATCTACTATGCTATTAATTATCTGTTTGCTGCCAAAAGTTTTCTGTATCAGTAATAGTTAACTGCACAAAAGCCGGAGACCACAAAAGTATTATATTACTTCTATACCAAAGTACAATTTATTCTCCATACACCAAAATATCTCTGCAAGTCCACGCAACAAAGGCATCTACAAAAACAAAAAAAAATATAAGAATTGGACCCAAAAATGCCCAACTTCATGAATGAATTTGGGAACAAGTGACAAATAAAAATAAGTGAGAAGCAATTTTCCATGATGAATCAATTATCAGTCATTGTACAGTCTTTCTAAAGTCTTTTGTTATAAGGAACATTGTTAAATGTAAAACCATCATTACTAAATCTTTCATTAGTAACATAAAACTAATGTAACAATCTTCTATTTGTATGCAACATGTATCCAAATTCTGTGGCAAAACCCAATGTGAATAGAAAATATTCTTTTTACCAAGTTCCTCATTATTTGTTTGTAAAAGGCACTTGCATCATTAGATTGGATATAAAACTATCGGTGCTTATTAATGTATGTCAGTGCCATTTCAGAAAGGATATTAGAACATATGATAAAAATAATAACAAAAATAAATTTTAATCATAAACGGAAATATATAGAAATATATGTTGAGACACCTATAAATGGTTCATCAAAGAAAGAGTACTTGATTTCTCATGACGCACATGGCCTCAGAAACATCATGAGCATGTTTCATACTTGTATTAAAAGCTTAAATATAATATAACACACGTGTGTACGTTAAAAAAATTAGCAAGTTTAAAACAAGGCGTAAATTGAGTTCATATTGGTTTCTGAATATTTTTCCCATAATTTTCCATTACTATACATCTCCAATACATTCCATCAGTTGTCACAAGTCCTATTTGTAATGGGGAAGCTACCCGTGAGAGTCAGACGAAGATTCGGGGCTTGTTTTGAAGTTTCGCCCCTGAAATGCCCTTTTTCGACTAAGTTTTCGGCGTATTCGGCTCTAAATCCCTATTTACGAGTCCGAATAACATTTCATCAGTTGTCACAAGTCATATTTCGCATGGGAAAGCTATTTGTGTCAGCCAAATGGCGGTTCAAGGGCTGTTTTGAATTTTCGCCCCCGAAATGCCCTTTTTCGACTAAGTTTTGGGCGTATTCGTCTCTAAATCCCAACCTACGGGTCCGAATAACATTCCGTCAGTTGTCACAAGTCCTATTTGGCATGGAGAAGCTGTTCGTTTCGTCCACACGGTGGTTCAAGGGCTATTTTGAATTTTCGCCCCCGAAATGCCCTTTTCGACTAAGTTTTGAGCGTATTCGTCTCTAAATCCCAACATACAGGTCCGAATAACATTCCGTCAGGGGAGCTTCTATTTACACACACAATATACACTTTCTACACATCCCTCCTCACTACACTTTTTACACACCCCCTTCATTAAGTGTGTGTATAAAGGGGGTTTAGTGTGTGTAAATAGAAGCTCCCTTCCGTCAGTTGTCACAAGTTCTATTTGGCATGGAAAAGGTGTTCGTGTCGGCCATACGCCGTTTCGGGGGCTGTTTTCAATTTTCGCCCCCGAAACGCCCTTTTTCGACTAAGTTTTGGGCGTATTTGGCTCTAAATCTCAACATATGGGTCCGAATAACATTTCGTCACTTGTAACAAGTCATATTTAGCATGGGAAAGCTGTTCGTGTCGGCCACACAGCGATTTGGGGGATGTTTTGAATTTTCATCCTTGAAACGCCCTTTTTCGACTAAGTTTTGGACGTATTCGGCTCTAAATCCTAACATATGGGTCCGAATAACATTCTGTCACTTGCAACAAGTCATATTTAGCATGGGGAAGCTGTTCATGTCAGCCACACGGCGGTTCGGGGGCTGTTTTCAATTTTCACCCCCGAAACACCCTTTTTCGACTAAGTTTTCGGCGTATTCGGCTCTAAATCCCTACTTACAAGTCCGAATAACATTCCGTTAGTTGTCACAAGTCATATTTGGCATAGGGAAGCTGTTCGTGTCAACCACACGGCGATTACGGGGCTGTTTTTAATTTTCGCCCCCGAAACGTCCTTTTTCGACTAAGTTTTGGGCATATTCAGCTCTAAATCCCTTCCCACGGATCCGAATTATATTCCGTCAGTTGTCACAAGTCCTATTTGGCATGGGAAAGGTGTTCATTTCGGCCCCACGGTGGTTCAAGGGCTGTTTTGAATTTTCGGCCCCGAAAGGCCATTTTTCGACTAAGTTTTGGCGTATTCGTCTCTAAATCACAACCTACGGGTTTGAATAACATTCCGTCAGTTGTCACAAGTCTTATTTGGCATGGGAAAGGTGTTCGTGTCGGCCACATGACAGTTCGGGGGCATTTTTCAATTTTAGCCCTCGAAACGCCCTTTTTCGACTAAGTTTTGGGCGTATTCGTTTCTAAATCCCAACATATGGGTTCGAATAACATTCCGTCACTAGCAACAAGTCATATTTAGCATGGGGAAGGTGTTCATGTTGGCCACATGGGATTTAGGGGCTATTTTCAATTTTCACCTCTGAAACGCCCTTTTTCGACTAAGTTTTCGGCGTATTCGGCTCTAAATCCCTACTTACGAGTCCAAATAACATTCCGCCAGTTATCACAAGACACATTTGGCATGGGGAAGCTGTTCGTGTCGGCCACACAGCAGTTCCGGGGCTGTTTTGAATTTTCGCCCCCGAAACACCATTTTTCGACTAAGTTTTGGGCGTATTCGGCTCTAAATCCCAACATATGGGTCCGAATAACATTCCGTCACTTGCAACAGGTCATATTTAGCATGGGGAAGCTGTTTGTGTTGACCACACGGCGGTTCAGGGGATGTTTTCAATTTTCACCCCCGAAATGCCTTTTTTCGACTAAGTTTTGGGCGTATTCGGCTCTAAATCCCAACATATGGGTCCGAATAACATTCCGTCACGTGCAACTTCTCCAGGACCGAAATTTAAGTATTATGCTATCATGAGAGGCATTGTTATTTAGGTCCAATGGCTGAAGCACTATGGGAAACTTTTATCAGAGATTATCCTTCTCATTACCTAGCTTTAATGGAATTAGGACCAAATATTAACAATTTTACAAACAAAATTGCTTCTTTGGTAAGATTGAGACATATACAAAATTACTATATGTATGTCCTTGAATTTGTAGTAAGATTGAGACTCCCTTAAGTTATTTAAATGATCCCCTGAGTATAGACAATCTAGGTCAACCTTTAAGAATCCTAAAAACACTCAGACATGGAAACAAGGTGGTCAATCTACATCAAGAATATTTATAGTGTTTGTCCTATTATAGACCCGACTGATATGTATAATTATGTTGAAGGAGCTGACGATGATTCAGATTTTGAACCTTGTCAATCAAATGGTCTACATGTTCTGACCAATAAGTTAAATTGTTATCTTGACCAATCAACCACATTTAATCCTTACGAACAAAAATGACTAAGTTTACCCATTTTTCTTCCTCAAAAGAGTTTAAGTTAAATACAGATTGTGAACATCGTTGGATACCTGAAAAAGATAATTCTAACCAACCTTGCCATATTTGTTTTAACTACCAAGCACCAAAATTACGGACCCAATGCACAAAACGTCTTTGGGAAGGCTGTATTAAATGTATTGAAAATAAATACGATTGTATTATACCTAACAGACCTGATGTCTCTTGTTATGGTATACCCAATGCGTAGTATTGTTTAGTGAATAAGTAAATCTAAGTGTGTATAAGTGTTAGTATGAGACGAATGAAATTCTACTTACCAACTACGACGATGCCCGTCTGAACCCTCCAACAGTGTTGATAGTCGTAAAACCACAGAGTTCAAATGATTCAGTTGTTCTTGTTGCGGCTCCCTTGCTTTTTTTCCCTTCTTCTACTTTTTTCATCAACTCCTCTCTCTCCCTCGTCATCTCTTCACGATCACTCTGGTGCTCTTCTTTCTCCTTCATCAAATTTTCTTGAAGAACGTCAGTCTCAGATCGCATTGCCTCCATTTGTTTGTCACGAGATCGTGCCGCACTATTAGATGGCGAATGGGGTCGTGAAGTAATTCTTTCTCTGTCCAAGCACTTGCCGTGAGAGTTCCTCATGTGTCAATGGGATCCCCGTATCCGTGGCTGTCGCTTGTAGATTCACCATCGCATCTTGTCATTACCAAAAAAAGTAGACTATTCAACAACGGCACAAAGAATAACATGCAATTTTGTGCTAAGATAGGCATTAATATTACAACTGTAGGCGAAAAAAGTTTACTCCTTACATGTAGCTCACCACATTTCGGATCAATCCATTCGTTTGTTTTCTTCGATTTGTGTGATTTCGAATAAAATTCTGGAAAATCCAACTCCCCATTTTCATCTGCCTGTTAGTTTCAAATAACAAAATTAATTAGTCACAATAGTAACCATGACTTTCATCTTACATATATAAGCGATGACAAATCTGCTCCAAATGTATATAACTCACCATGAGTGACATTGCTATTGAAAATGAGTGAGATCCACTAGTGTGATTGTATGGTAGCAAACTCCGATTTGCCTTACCAGCTTTAGAGCGTTTCTAAAACAAGAATTATTCAAGAATTAGTACATATCAATGCAAAATACACAAATAAAACAATAGAGTCGTTCATATTTGTTTGTTACCAAATGAGATTCATCCTTCCAAGCCACATCAATCATGTGTTTCGAATCATCCAAGCAAACTCCTTTAGGCGTATGACTATATGGGTCATCAACACCCTCTTCTATAAGTTTTTCGTAGTGTTGCTTCAGGGTGTACCTCCAGTCCTTGTACAAGAGATACGCCTTTGTATCAACGATCTCTTAAACTTGTTGATCAATGTGGAAATCCTCACCAATTTCAAACGTGTTCTGCAAATACCACATGTGTGACGTATTACAGAAATGGAATGCCGCAATTGGAACTTCACATAATGGAGACATTTAGTTTAAGGTCCGAACTTACTAGCACAGCCTGTACTACAGCATCTTTGATACTCTGATCAATTTTCTTCCACGACTTCACTCCCTTAAGGGGGCACAACCGCCTTATCTGCAAGCCCAACTCATTTGTGGCACGCGTGGCATTCCCTCCAGTGAGTGCATTAAGCATGCGATTGACATATACATGTAGTTTTTCTCCTTTTTTTCTCGCAAGCCTTTTTTGCACTCTTTTTCCGACTGTAGGACCGCGTACACGATTTGAGTTACTTTTCCCTGGTCAAGAAGGGGCAACAAGTGTAAGGCCTTCACATGTAATTAGTTCGCTAAACATATAATGAACAATAATTAATACTAAATTTAACAATCATCCAAGCAAATTTTGTAAGGGATGATAATTTTGTAAGACATGCAAGAACTTGTTCTTCTAGATGACATAAAATCCGTTGCTTCAGTCAAGTAAAGTGATCTTTAGACGCCGAAACACACCTACAAAACTACAATGGTCTTACCTACGTTGTGCGCCTGTGTTTCTTCCACAAATGTTTGTATGTCATCCGGCGGTTGTGTCTCATCAGATAAAGTCTGTGGTGTGACAATGACAGGTGCAAATGTTCCCGAGGGTGATGCTATAAGGTCATTTGCTATTTTCTTACGCCGACCTGTTTTCGTTCTAGGAACCATGCTCGTACCTGGAAAGTAAAAGCAAACATGATATATTAAGTAAACGCATCATAAGCATCATCGATATTATGACCAATATGAATTGTTTACAAGCGCTCAAGTATTCACAAAATTACAACAAGACACAATAGGAAACTAATTGATAATGATTGTCAAATAAAATTGATATACACAAACCAATGTTAAGCATAAATATGAAATGAGGAGGTTTTGATACTTCAAAACCAACATGAATGGACATGAAAATGTCTAGAAATACAGGAATTACACAAGTATCTATTAAGTTTCTTCCAGAAACAAATTAACAACACGCAATTCAACTTTCATTTCAGCGAGTATATACTTAAATCACCTTGATGTCTAAGTTTAATTAAACCACTCATTAAAATCGGTGCATTAATAAATCTTACCAAAACATACAATTTCAGAGGCTTCACTTTGAGAGTAGTTTTAGCAGTGTTATTAGTGCTATGCTCACTGGCAGTGTTATTTACACAAGTGCTATGCTCAATGCAACCATCACTCTCTATCTTTCTCATGATGGGATTCAAAAATGACATTTATATTTAAATTTTATGTAGAAAATAAAATAATATAAACATTTATATTATTGAAACAACATTGTTAAATTATGATCTTTTGACGGTGTGACTTGGTAAAAATTGATTTTGACATTTTCATTTGGACACCATCCATACATGAGAGATGCTCTATCAGTTAATTGGTCTACACTGGCCCCTATTTGGTGCATTACATATTAGTCCATGTAGCCAGCGATAGTTAGTAAACTTTTTTTTTTTGGAACAACTGATCAGAGAGAAATAAAGGAATAAGAAGATGCATAGCATAGTGATATGACTCGAACTTAGCAAAATAATAATAATAATGATGTAATAAAAAGGAGAAGAACAAGGGTAGTTCATTTATGTTATACTCTTATAATTATATGCTAAAATATATTTTTTTCTCATTTTCTTTACTATACTTTTTTTTACAAGCAGATGTGGAGATATCATTTTCAGTACTAGGAATTGAAAAGGCAGAAGTGATGGATCCAAGTTGGACAAACCCACAATTGTTATGCAGCCAAAAGGATGCATCAATTAAAGGTGGGCTTGGACCATTTGGATTAAAGGTGTTAGCTTCAAAGGATTTGAAAGAACATACATCTGTGTGTTTTAGAATTTTCAAAGCTCAAAGCAATAAGCATGTGGTGCTTATGTGCAGTGATTAGAGCAGGTTTCTCTCTGCTCTGTTTGTTAATAATTTTTCATTATTAAATTCTTATGTTCTCTGTTTTAATATACTTTCTCAATTATTAACTTAGATAAGAATATCGAGATATATATGATTTAATAGTTGAGAGTGTATTAAAATAAAAAGACAATAATTTGGAAACACATAATTTTGTGTTCTTTCTTTAAGTCCCTCATCTTGTCTCTCTTACCTAATCTAATTTTAGAGATTTTAACATTTTTATTGAATAATTAACAGGTCTTCACTAAATTCTCACACTGCATCACCATCTTGATTATTATTCCATATCAAACATCAACCAAATTTCATTCACTCTGTTCTCAAACTGAAGTGGTGAATTGTACTGAGCGACAGTGTACTCCGTGGCAATCTCAAAGCCATGGCTTTTGTCAATGGCAGCCGACCGAATGGTGCCTGAAAGACTGGCATGTAAGGCAGCAGCTTTCTTCAATATCAGAGTCGGATACGAATAAAAAAAAACCCTAAATGTAGAACAAAAATCATAAACCATTTACCTATGGGTCCAATATTGAAAGCCTTTGCATCAAATTAAAAAAAAAAAAAAAAAAACCCAAAAAACAAAAACCCCCAAATAATCATACAAAATCATAAACCATTTACTCGTTTCCCATAAATGAAACTCATAAATCAAACTCAAACAGGGAAATAGAAGAAGGAAGAGAGACGAAGAGAGAGAGAGAGAGAGAGAGAAACCTGAATCAAATTGAATGGGTGTCAGACGGTGTACCTCTGCTGGTTCAGGGGCTCTGCGCAACAGTGGCCGATGGTTAGGCGATGAGAGGAGATGATCGATGGGCTATGGATGAGAGTGAGAGCAAGAGGGGTGTTTCCTTTGGTGTATTCAACACATACAGAGAAACAAAAAAATAAGTAAAAGGAAACATGCGCGGTAGTATTTTAATCTTCCCACCAAAATTTTTGTTGGTTTTATTGGCGACAAAATCAATTTAGTAGCCAAAAAACATAACTAACGTCAACTAAAATGTTAGTTAGTCGCCTAATACGTAAGTTTTTAGCAACTAATTTAATTTTTAGTCGCCAATAAGTACATTACAGTGACTAAAAAAATTTAGTAGGCAATAAACACAACTAACGGCGACTAAAATGTTTATTAGTCGCCTATTACGTAAGTTTTTAGCGACTAATTTATTTTTTAGTCGCCAATAAGCACTTTATAGTGACTAAAAAAAGTTAGTAGCTAATTTTTGAACCAATCGCGACCAATACCAATTTTAGTCGCCAAAGGTATGGGTTTTGGCGACTAAATTAATTTTAGTCGCTAAAATTGGTCGCCAAAAATGCGAATTCTTGTAGTGCCATCATACCATCACAATCACTATTACCACCACTGTCATAATATAAAAATTAAAATATATAATTTTAAATTTGATTTTATACATCAATTAACTTATTTTTAATTCGGCACTTAAATTTTTATCAAACAACTTTTTAACTTTAAAAAATTAATATTTAATTTTTAATTTTCAATTTTCCGATTTCAACTTTATCAAACACTTCCCAAGACCATCACTGAATAACTCTCTTAACCGACCGTGCAAGACCCAAAATTTTCGAATTTTTTTTAATTCCCATTAATTATTTGTATTTAGGGGTTGACGGCATGTTCTCTTAGGTCTTGCTATTTCGGATTCGTGCCAAAATTATCTCAATATTAATCTAACTCTTTTATGATTTCATATTATTGTGTTATGTTATTTTCGATCCATATCTAGTTCATGTCGTGATAATGTGTCACGTCAAAAAAGTTTACTGTTAACTAAAAATATCAACTTTATGGAAAAAATTAAAAAATTCCTTGATAAATTAAATTTAATAAAACTAATATCTATTAAATGAAAATAGTCATAAAAATATTTGATTTTCACTTAATTTTATTTTCGTAATTTATAAATATTATATTTTATTATTATATTTTTTGCTAAATTAACTTAAATAATAGACAAAAAATATATTAATTTTAATTAAAAAAACAAAAACAAAACCTATATTAAATTTAAAATTATATTTTATATATTTTTAAAAAAATTAGATGTAATTACATGAAAAATTAAAAAATCTCAGGACACTAGTGGAAATGATATTAAATAATTCTTTATTATATGAATTATTTGTGTCAATTTCATATTACACAAATTTGATATTAATCTGACATATTTAATATTTGTATTATCATGTCATATTATATACATATTCATATTAAAAAATAATCAATTCTAACTGACTAATTTTATATACAATATCTCCTGATATCATCCTCTTTATTTTTTTATATATTTATTTATAAGAAAAATTAAAAAATTAACTTTTAACTAACATATTAAAATAACTCTACATTACTAATAAACATTGGAATCCGGATCGTCGGTCGCGTTTTCCTCTCGCCTTTTCCTGTCGCCCCCAAAACGACGTCATTTTGGGGGCGAATTTTCAAAAAAAAATTCGCAGAGAAGAGAGAGGAAGGAGAGGAAGAGGGAGAGAGGAGGGAGGGAGGAGGGAGGAGGGAGGAGGGGGGAGGAGGATGAGGAAGGGCTGGACTGAACTGGAGGGGGCATAAATATAGAGGGAGAGGAGGAGGAGGCGGAGACGGGGCCTCCGGCGGAGGCGATGGCTGTCGCAGGTGACGCGACGAGGTGCTGCGACGGCTGCGACGGCAGCTGCGACGGCGGCGAGGGACGAGGACGACGGCTGCGACGGCGGCGAGGGACGAGGACGGCGAGCTCGCAGCCTCCCTCCTCCCTCCTCCCTCCCTCTCCCTCTTCCTCTCCTTCCTCCCTCTTCTCTGCGTTTTTTTTTTTTGAAAATTCACCCCCAAAACGACGTCGTTTTGAGGGCAACAGGAAAGGGCGAGAGGGAAACGCGACAGGTGATCCGGATACATAAACATTGCACCCAATCATGGTTTTGGTGGGCCCCGCCACAATAAAGCATCATCGACATGTCCAAGTGGAGGATTAGGTTGTTCATCTATCCATTTTTATTATTTTTCATTTGATGATGTGTGAACATCTTCTAATACTTCATTTGAACAAAACTTGCTTGAACTCACTTATCCTCCTTTCCAAGCCAATGGCGACTTCAATACGCAGACTGAGACCCCATAAAAAAAAGGAAAAATGAGTGGGAGCACTAATTAGTGCTCCCACTAATTAGGTGGCAGTAGGTCCCACTAGTAATGATGTGATGTTTTGGTCTTGTAGTTGTATTTTTTTTTTTTTTTTTAACTTTTTTAATCCATTAGTGCTATTAGTTGTGGTGTTTTTAGTGAGATGAATCATTGTTGAAAAAAAAAAACACCCAAGACAAAAAAAGGAACTGTGAAATGCGTGGGCCCATTCTCCATTACAATTATTTGGGTCCCACATCTGCGCAAGCATGGCCCCACTTTGTCATGAATTTTTTTGTTCCTCTGGCGCCCGTGACCCCCAAGGCAACCCGTGAATGATTACATTCGGTGAGATATTCATGGGCCTTTGGGACCCACTGGCCATACATTAGTAAACTTTGCACAGTTTCCACATGTTTGTCTACGACCAAACATTGCTCTGTTTCTTCTTCTTTCTTTTTATTCCCGCAATTAAAAAAGAAAAAAATTAAAAATCATGAAATTTTTTTCATAAGAATGGCCATAAAAAATTTATGATTCTTAGATTACTTTAATTAATGTATTGTGTTTTATTTTAAATATAATTCAAAAATCACAAAACTTTTATAATTATTTTCATAAAAAAAATTTCATTATATGATACCTAAGATTGCTGATTAAAAAAATTATCCGAATCACAAAATTACACATTTCACATTCATTTTACTCACGTGCTTTTGACTTAAATTTTACTATTAATTCTTAATATTCTAAGTTAAATAATTTTATCTACGTATCAATTTTAATTAATTTTACAAAATCAATTTTAATTTTTTTTTTTTCAAATGAGAGATATTGCAAAACTTCATTTTAACAAAATTATTAATTTTAATAGTTAAATTGAACAAAATTTAAATGAAACTTAAAAAGGCAAATACCAAATTATTCAAACTAAAAATTTGGATCAAACCATAAAAACCCTACTTCATATGGAAGAAAATCTAAAAATTTATATTAATGTAAACATCTCATATCTTACATAGTAGACGAATAAATAAACCCAAAATATGAAACAACATGGAGTTCATGTCTTCATGTCCAAAACCTTGATTTTTTAGTTCTTTTTGGTTGTTTTTACAGTGTGATCCAATTGAACCCCATCCATATTCCCCCAAAGCAACCCAAGACGAGACTAATGGCGATGGTGCTCACACTCCACCGGAATGACTGGGAACCTAGCAGTGTCAGTGCAGTAGTCATACACCAAGTGCTTGGCCCTAACCCACTTCAGCTGGTGACTCTGGTGCACACTCAGCTCCGCCATTGTTGGCTCGTCCCACCAATACCTTTTCTGTCCGCCGCTGCTGCACCGCCGTGCATTGTCTGCGTCCGCCACTGTGACAGGGCACTCACACGCATCAATTTCAAAGCCCGTGTAGGTGGCCACGAATGGTGCGTTGGTCCAGTTTGTCTTCACTCGGCCTCCCTGCGTAGCCCAATCGTCTGCGTTCCAAATCGAGCTGAACACTCCCATTGCTTGGTCCTTCGGGAATGGTATGCCTCTGTGTTCCAAGTTCGAGTGTACCCTAATGGGTGTCCCATCCACCAAAAATCTGAAAACAAAAACACAATCATCATTTGTGCTTTTCAGACATATGAGAGAGAGAGAGAGAGAGAGAGAGAGAGAGAGAGAGAGGCTTACACAACTTGCCGCTGGTTCCAGAAAATGGAGTAGGAGTGGAAGTCCTTGGTGGGGTCGAACCAAAGGTTCAGCCTTTGCTCTCTGTTACCGACTCCGTTGACATAAACGTTGGTCTGAACCAGGTATGGCTCACCAGTAGTGTTGCCCAGGAACTCGAAATCGAACTCGTTGTGATATGCACCGTCTGATGACATCTGTGCCCACATCAACAAACAAAATAGAACCCAGTACAAAAATATCAGTAAAACAGTGGCTTTGAATGGTAAAGAAAATATTATCAAATAGAGGAAGGTTTTGATTTCACAGTAACGTCGACATATGATAATAGTACAATAAATTAATGGTTCATGGAGCAAATAGTTGGTAGGAGAGCTTTTAAATGTGAAAGTAAATCACATTCACGAGGCTGAAAGGAATGGCTAGCTAAAGCTACTAACTACCCATTCATGAATCGAAATGACGTAACATAATTTAAGTTTTCTGCAAGTGGGAAGCGAACATAAATGCCAAATCAATGGACTGTCATCAGTGCCAGAAACAGATTATTGATTGAAACTCGTAATATCATTTTTTATGTGTTTGTGTGTGAAATGTGAATATAGTGTGAGGTACTGAAGATGTGAAAAAACAAGTCTATGAACTTACATAGAAAGCAGTGACAGTTCCAGCAGAGTCACCCTCCACGAGCTTGATCTGAATGTTGACTTTCCCAAACAAATACTTGCTTTTGGATGAAAACCCAGCACCTGAAATTGCATGTGTGAGAGTAAATCAATTTATGAGCTTCGAATAACAATACTGAACAATAAACAAAAACAATAGAATGAAGAGAACAGAGGATCGGTGTAAAACTAGTGAAACCCAAGAGTATTACAGAAAAATTCACTGTTTGATGAAGAAAATAACAAATAAATTACCAGAATAGTTATCTAGTTTCATCTTGAGAAGCTCTCCTTCATAGGTGAAATGGTCCATTGCCCATCTGGGCTGAAACAACTCATCAAACCTTGATGACTCAACCGAACCCACCATTACAACTGCAACAGAGAAAGCCAACATCACACACGCGATAGACATTGACAGAGAACGAGCCATCACTGAGAGAGAGAGAACTGAGAGAGAGAGTAGATCAGTGAAGCTTCCACACTGGAAATGTTCTTTGGAGACCAAAGCAAGCCAATGCGGGCATTTTATAGCCAATCTTTGTTGGCTTCCGAAACAAGAGACATATGGCACGTCACGGTCCACGTAGGATATGAGGCCTCGAAAATCGAAATAAAAATCAAATTTTATAGCCGTTGTCACTTGGGCATGGGGTTAGCTGGCCAAGGGCTGGTCCTGTGCGATGGCGATGAGGGAGGCACGCATCCGTTCGACTTGTCACTGTTTGGAAAAAAGGATAAGCACAGATCTCATCCAATGCAATTTAGCCACGTGGACTCTTACAGCTGGTCACTGTACGGTCCAGTTGTCACTGCCAGAAGGAGTTAAAAAGGACATCCCTCTCTCTCTCTCTCTCTCTCTAACGAAATCAATTTTCCGATGTTTCTCTCTTTTGATCCAATTCCACCACAACCCTGCGTGCACAATAGCGCCCTACTCGCCTTGCAACTTTGCAAGAACGACCCCTAAACAATTTTAAATTGTTTTTTTGGATACGTTACACACAGTTATTTTGGATATTGTTTATTTTTTGATTTTTTTTCTTCATATTACTAAAAGACATATATTAAAAAAAATTAGAAAGGTAATTTGATAAAAATAAATTAATTAACAATTTATTTGAGATGTCCTCAAAAGAGGCCTAATCTCTGAGGTTTATGATAATTACATAAATTTTTTCTGAGATTTATAAGATGACACTAATTTTCTCTCAGGTTCACTTTTGAATTTCACTTTTCTCCTGTTAATTATCGATTGATAATACTAAGGCCGTGTTTGTTATCTCCCATGAGTGGTAAGATTGGAGTAATAGTAAGGTTAGACCTATAAAAATATGTGTTGTTGAGGAAAATTATGATTGGATTATTAGTCCAGCTAGATTGACAATCCCCTATACAACCAGATGAACAAAGTTGGAGAAAGGATGGGATTGAAAAAATAGTGAGGGGATTAAGTGCTATTTTATTTTTTTAATTTTTTTTTACCTAAGTGCAACCAGTTACTTGTAAAAAAAATTTATATTTGTTTTAGAATATTTTTAAATATAGAATTTTTTTTTTTAATTTTATATAAAAATAATTTAACAATTTCATCACTAATCATCACTCCTATTATCATCAAAACAAACACACTTTTATTTAATCACCTCATTAACAATCTGGACATTAACAATCACAACTACACACCGATTTATCCACTACCACAACATCATCATATCCTTAACAAATTCATTTAGGCTTCGTTTGGGAAGTGAGTTGACTTTTTGACTTTTTGACTTTTTTGGTTATTTTAGCCTGGGGCTAAAAAATCTGGTTTGGGAATGACTTTTGGCTTTTTTGACTTTTTGACTTTTTTTTTTAGAAAATGAATGTAATGATTACGGATTGGATGTAATATTTTGTTTTATTGAGCTAAAAAGTCTATTTTATTTTTTGTGGCTAAAATAGCCAAAAAAAAACCTCAATATTGGCTTCCCAAACAAAGCCTTAACATCTGGCATCTAGAGAAAGAAATAGAGAGGGGACGATCATCACCACCACTACTACTACAATTGCAACTCTTTCAATCTGATGTCACTCATCCATAAATAAATAAATAAATAGATAAATAAAAAGAAGTAAAGAGAGTGATGGACAACCAACACCACCACTACCATTTACCGTTACAATTATAACTCTAATCCCTTCTTTTTTGGACGGTGATGAGGATGAACAAAAAGTGTTCAAATAAAAATAGGAAAGGATGAAGAACTAAAAAATGGTGATTGGATCTATTAGAGCATCTCCAACGGTGCATTACTTTTTTCATCAAATCTGAGTAAAAAA
Organism: Camellia granthamiana; assembly: GCA_036172215.1. Lineage (NCBI taxonomy): Eukaryota > Viridiplantae > Streptophyta > Magnoliopsida > Ericales > Theaceae > Camellia > Camellia granthamiana. The sequence goes on along the minus strand of CM069911.1, from coordinate 38,308,260 downwards.
TAGCTCATTTTCTCAATCTGATACGGCGAGTTCCAACGGTGTGCATTAAAAGGGAAGGGTCGTCCGGGGGGTTGACCGGTAAGGCTTATGTACAAGCTTTGGGTTCAAAGATACAAGCTTTGGGTTCAAGGTGAGGCATTAAACATAGTGATTGAACACCATCTTTGTCCACCACAAGTACTTCACCTGGATAGACCTCTCTCTCATATGTAGCCTTAATTAGATCCAAAGCACAAGTCTCAGAAGCAAACACAACAGCACCACTGCTCCTCCTACCCATCACCAATGGTCGAAACCCATACGGGTCTCGAACCGCAACCAATTTATCTTCAGTCAAAAACACCATCGAATAAGCCCCTTCAAGCTTCTCATAGGCCTCAACAATCCTAAAAAAGAAGGGTCTCATTTTGGATGTCGTGATTAAGTGAAGAACCACCTCTGTATCAAAACTAGTTTTGAAAATTAAACATTTTTTAGCATTGAAGACCCAGCAGTGGAGTAGCGAACATGGCCAATTGCGATGTCGCCGAGAAGCTGATCAAACTTTGATTCGTTGAAGACATCGGAGACGAGGTCGACTCCGGTGATTGATTGGGTAAAGCAGAATGAAACAGATTGAAACAGCTGTATGCGCGGGTCGACCGGTGGGTCGACTGACCGAACGTCCGGCAGGTTGACCGGTGGGCCCACTTGCAACGTTACAGCATAGTGAATTGGTGAAGGCTCACGCACACAGATTCTCACTTTGGTGAAAAATTTGCTTCATTCTCAATTTAATATCAGTTTGGTGAAACCATTGGAGCAAAAATAGTGAATTTTTTTCATCAAATTCAAATTTGATATTGAATCTGATGCAACGTTGGATATGGTCTTATATAATTAAATAAATAAAATCAAATAATGAGTGAATAGTACTTAAAAATTGTAATTAGTAATTAGTAATTATTTATTTATTTTATTAAACAAAATAAAAATAAAATTTTATTAAAATTTCATGTAAAATTTACATTTGACAAAAACATTAACCGATGCATTAAAATTCCTTTTAGGTAAATTTTTAACCATGATGAGGATGAACAAAAAGAGTTCAAAAAAAAAATGAGAAAGAATGAAGAACAAAAAAATGGTGGTTGGATCTATTAGATAATTAAATAAATAAAATCAAATAATGAGTGAATAGTACTTAAAAATTGTGATTAGTAATTAGTAGTATTTATTTATTTTATTAAACAAAATAAAAATAAAATTTTTATTAAAATTTAATGTAAAATTTACATTTAACAAAAACATTAACCGATGCATTAAAATTCCTTTTAGGTAAATTTTTAGTTTACGATTTAGGATAATACTTCGTAGCTCGAAATTCCGTTGCCCCGAATGGCTCGACTGCCCAAGTTTTTTATTTTTTTTTTTTTTCCTTTTCTCTCTGAAACAGAGAGGGAAGAGAAGAAAGAGAGAGAAGAACGAGAGAAGAGGGAGGGAGGGAGAACTGAGAACCAAATACATCAACAATCCCAATACATCATCATCAACAACAACCAAATGTAGAATCAACAATACATCATCAATCTGAAAAAATGAAAAAAATACATTATGAACAACCAAATGAAAAAATGTAGAATTAAAAAAAAAAAAAATGTAGAATCTAAATTTTTTTTCAACAAATCTGTGTGTATACATCATCACCAACAGAGAAGGGAGAGAAGAAAGAGAGGGGACGGTTCGATCGGGCTGGTTGTGGGGAGATCAGAGGCGGCAGCGACGATGGCGGCGTCGATCGACGGGGACGATGGCAGCGGTGATCGACGGCCGAGCCCCTCTCTCTCTCTGTGTTCTGTGTTCCCTCTCTTTCTCTCTCTCTCTCTCTCTCAGAGATATAAGAGAAAAGCAAAAAAAAAAAAAAAAACCATGCCCAAAACGACGTCGTTTTGGGTAGTCAAGCCATTCGGGGCAACGAAATTTCGAGCTACGAAGTATTATCCATAATTTAATACATTCCATAGGAAGATATGACAAACACAATTTTTGTGGAATAAATTACACTCACTTCTTTTGGAATTTAAAAAAAGAAATACAATAAATTTCATAATTTTAATATAATTAAATCAAATTTTCTTAAAATTTTAATTCGCACAATCTAACGAATTAGTTAATTTGTCTTTTAATATATTTTTTCTAAATTTCAAAAGAGTTGAGTTTAATTTATACTACCCTCTATAAAAAAAATTGTACAAAATTACAATCTAAATTACAAATACATTAATTGAGATTTGATTAAAATACGAATCGTCCCTGTAGTTTTGAAAATTACATTCTATCCTTTGAGGTTTCTAATTTTATAACAAATCGTCCATTTATTAATAAATTACCAAGTCAATTAACTGTTTTTAATAATATTATAAATATATTTTAATTAATAATTTATGTAATTTTATTATTGTATAGGAGAACAATTATGAATTTTATTTTTTTAGTTAATTCTGTTAAATAAAATATTATAATAAGGGAGCATTTGTAATTTTTTAAACCACAAAAGACAATCTTTACATTAAGCAAATTTCAGGAGATATATTTGCAATTTATCCTTCTTTTTATTATTGGGAAAATCACATGTCAATGAAAAGTGTAATTTTGTTTACCAACTGATGAAGGTGTTGTTCTTTATGAATAATGCTTGGGACCCTCTTTTGGGGGTCACCTCCTCACCCCCCTTTGCCACGTGGCGGGGGGTGATTGGAGAAGCAGGAAGAAAAAGAAAAAGAAAAAGTAACCAATGAGAGAGAGAGGGGGTCAAAGGGGGTGGGGGGAAAAGGGGGGATGAATCATTGTTGTTTCTTTATATATTTGAATGTATAAATTATTTGTACTTATATTATTTTAGGATAAATTATAAATACATTTTTTGATGTTTGTTTAAAATATCGATTGTCTTTTATGGTTTAAAAAATTACAAATACCCCTTTATTGGAATGTTTTATTTAACAAAATTAATTAAAAAATAAAATTCATAGTTGCTCCCTTATATAATAATAAAATTACTTAATATCATTAAAAACTGTTAATTAACTTGATAATTTATTAATAAAATAAGCAATTTGTTATGAAATTAGAAATCTCACGGGATAAAATGTAATTTTCAAAACCACAAGAGACGATTTGTATTTTAATCAAATCTCAAGCAGTATACTTAGGTGCCGTTTGGTAACACTTACGTTTTCAGTTTTCTGTTTATATTTACAAAAATTTAAAAAACTCAAATAAAAACTTGTTTGGTAAAATTTTTGAATTATAAATCAGTGGTCTCAGTTTATAAATTTGGCCAAAAAATGAAAACACAAAAAATGTGTTTCCATTTTGAGTTTTCAGTTTTTTTTTTTTTTACCACCCAACACTAGCCACCACCCGCCACAATTTTCCACCACCGTCTTCTGCCACCACCATCCACCACCCACCGCCCCACCACCACCTGCCACCACCACTCACCACCCACCTGCCACCACCACCCGCCACCACCAGCCACCACCCACCTGCCACCCACTCGCCGCCGCCACCACCACCCACTAGCCACCTGTCATCCACCCACGACCCACCACTACCATCTACCGCCCACCACCACCACCCGCCACCTACTTGCCACCACCACTTACCACCCACCTGCCACCGCCATCCACCACCAGCCACCCACCACCACCAGCCACCTGCCATCCACCCGCCACCACCACCCATCACCCGCCACCACCACCACCATCATCACCCACCACCCACCCGCCACCTACCTGCCACCACCACCTACGACCCACCACCACCACCACCAATACCACCACCACCCACTCGCTACCACCTACCACCCGCCACCATCACCCACCCACCCACCCACCACCACTACCACCCGCCACTACCCACCACCACCCACCATCCGCCACCCACCACCCGCCACCACCACCACCACCACCACCACCCACTCGCTACCACCCGCCACCGTCACCCACCCACCCACCCGCTACCACCAACCACTCGCTACCACCCACCACCCGTTACCGTCACCGTCACCCACCCACCCATCACCACCACCCGCCACCTATCCGCCACCACCACGTGCCAACCGCCATCCGCCACCCACCACCTGCCACCACCACCACCACCACCACCTGCCACCGTCACCCACCCACCCACCACCACCACCCACCCGCCACCACCCATTACCACCAGCTACCCACCACCCACCGTCACCACTTTCCACTACCGTCTTCCGCCGCCACTTGCCACCACTTGCCATTTCTCACTCTTTTTTATATTTTTAAATTTTTTTAAACATTTTGTCAATTATTAAACGCGTTTGTAGTTTATGTTTTTCTAAAAATAAACAAAAAATAAACAAAAACCAGTTTATAAAATTTTTGTAAATATAAACTGAAAACGTAAACGTTACCAAACACACCCTTATAATTTATCCATTATTTTATAAATATTTTTTCACTCCCCATTTTTTTAATATATTTTTTAAATTTTTGGACATCCCGTGGATAACACGGGTTCGCCTGCGAGTATGAGAAGGGGCTGTACTGAAATGAAGGGGCATTCACTTTGTTATTGTTTTAACTTTGCAGACGGCAAAGCCAGCTGGAGAGTGCAGGGCCACATTCTACACTACCATCATATTTTAGGATAATTTTTTTTAAAGTTTAAATTTAAAATTTTCAAAAAATTATAGAATTTTATATCGCTCGGATCTCGTTTCGAAAATTTAAGAGGTGTTTGGTTTATATTTTGAAATAAATTTTTGAAAAAAATTAAGGCCAATTTTGGGAAGACTAAATAAGTGTAATTTTTGATTTTTATTGTATTATGTGTAGAAAAAGTAGAGAGGAGATGTTGATTGATGTGACCAAAAAAAGATAAAAAGATGAAATAAGTGCACTTTTTTAGGTTAGCCAAACTTGGACTAAAGAGAAAGTTTAGAAATTTTTTTAATTTATTTAGTTGTATATTTTGAAAATAATTTTGGAGTTTGAAAATTTAGAATGATTTGATATTTCATTATAATTGAATAAATGTGTGTAATAGAAAAAGTGACAAAAATAGAGGAGAGATGAAAGAGAAAAAGTGATTGATTGATGTGTAATAAAGAGAAGTAATTTTAAAATTTTCTTGAAAAAATTTGTAACCAAACATGTTTTTGAAATTTTCTTCCAAAAACACGTTTCAAAACACAAACCAAATACACCCTTATTATTCATAAAAAAAAAAAATAAGTTAGGCTTTATTTGGCATAATTTATCATAGGGTTCGTTTGGGAATGACTTTTTAGCTTTTTTAACTTTTTATGAGAGAAAAAATGTAATGATCATAGGTTGGATGAGATGTTTTGTCTTATTGGGTTAAAAACTTATTTTATCTTTTTATAACTAAAATAACTCTAATCCTGCTTCCCAAACGAAGCCATAATGATCATATACTTTTTTATTCTTTTATCTTTTTCAAGTCATATCATCTCTTTACTTTTTATACATTTTGTGATAAAAAATAAAAAGTGTACGTATTTATAACATCCTAAACAATCCCTTAATCTAATAATTGTATTATTTTTATTTTATTATATTTATGTTTTTTAAAATAAACAATAAATATATTTTAAAAATATTTATTCTTAAGAGACAAACGTGATAAAATAAAAAAAAATTACTTTTTAAAAATAAACGCGATATAATAAAAAAGATAAAAATTATTAGATAGATATAAAGTCTTTTTAATAAATAATATACAATAAAAATTATCAAAATAAAATCAATGAAAAATCTCGTGAAATTCTCTAAAAAAGTTTTAAAAAATATATCAACCTTTTTTCTCTTTCAATTTAAATTGGTGATTTTTAACTGGATGAAATAAGCATCGTTTTGGTAGCCTAGAGATGTGTGCCATATTAAATTGGATTTTTTTCATTTTGAGTAAAGGATTTAAATTTTCAGTGAGATACTATACACAAACAAAAAAGATATATATAAAATATATATACAGAATGCTATATTAAAGTGAGTATGGGATTAGCAAAAAAAAATCACATTTTTCTTTTATAAAAAAAAAAATTTGTCTTTGGTTTTTTAGTTTGTTTAAGAAATTTATTTTTAAGTCCGTCTAATATAGAACAATTTTAAAAAATCAAAAAAAAGTTTCACTAAACACAAACAAAAAACAAAATCTTTTTTTTTTTTATAACATATATGCCTAGTCAAGTAAAATAAAGTTGTAAGAAGAAAAAAAAAAGGCAATAAAAAAAGTTTTAAAAAAAAATGTAATTCTAGACACAGTGCATTGTGATCCTATTAATTTAAAATAAAAAATTACCAAAATGTCGTTTAATTATAAAAAAAAAAAAATCTTATTATTGTCATAGATAATTATGTACAAATATGCAGAAAAAAATTTCATATAAAATTTAAATAACATTTATGACTAAGGGCTCTTTGGGGTGAGAGTAAAACGCTAGGTTTGTGGCTTGAGCAAAATGTACAGTTGCGTTTTTTTGCTCATTTGGGAAATGAAAAAAGTAGGTTAAAAAATTACATAAGTACCCTCAATATTTACATTTTATGAATTTGGATAAAATGTAATTTTTTTAAGTTTGGTGAGGTTATTTTAGTCATTTTGGTGTGATGTGACACCATAAATAAATATTAATTCAAAAAAAAAATAATTTTTTACCAACTTCTCAAATTACTCCTAAAAAATTTGGTTAAAAGTAAAAAAATTATTTTTTACCATCTTCCTAAAATATCACTAAGTTGTCATTAATTTTAGACAACATTTATATAAGAATATTTTTTAAAAATTATTAAAAATGAGTAGGGGCGTGTGGGGCAGGTGGAGTACAGGCTGAATAACCATAGGTGTTAGGTTTAGTGGGGGATGATTGGGGTTTAGATATTTGCTCCTTCCCAAATCTTAAGTTTGAATCTCTTTCTCCGTTTGGGAAGTGGATTGACTTTTTGACTTTTTAATTTTTTTGGCTATATGAGCCTGGGGCTTAAAAACTTGATTTGGAAAGGGCTTTTTGACTTTTTTGACTTTTTAACTTTTTGGTGAGGTGTCATCATGTCAAATTACCAAACTGCCCTTTTTGGCTTTTGTTTTTTGTTTTTTATTTTTTATTTTTTATTTTGTTTATGTTTTTTTTTGGTTTGGTTTTCCCATATTTTGCTTTGTTTATTTATTTATTTATTTATTTATTTATTTTAAGCTGATTGCAAGTGTGGGGCGTTTTTTGCTTAAATTTTTTTTTATTTTTTATTTTATTTTGGTAAAATATTTATTTTTTTTCTTTTTTGATTTGGCGTATCTTGTTTAAATTTTATTTTATTTTATTTTATTTTTTTCGGTTTTACTTGGCTTATTTTGTTAAAATAATTTTTTTTTTTTTTTTTTGTGGATCTGGCTAATTTTAATTTTCATTTTATACTTTACTTAGTTCATATGATTTAATTTACGATTTTTGGCTAATTTTAATTTTATTTTAAGTTTAATTTTAATTTCATTTTAAGTATTACAATAATGTAAATATTCTAAATAATTTAATCAGAAAAAGTGGAAAACAAATATTAAAAAAATTTAATGAGAAACATTTTAATATTTTTAATATTGACAAAATTATTTTAACAAAAAAATGTAAATATTGGCATTTACTATTGTCAAAAAAATGGCATCGTAAATATTGCTTAAATATTCAAAATATTATAAGCATTTCCGATCTCGTGCATTTTAGTTTTTCAAAGTGAGGCACGTCACCAACTGCAAGGGGCTATATCCCCGTGTAAACACATACATATTGTACATGATTATATATTTCAATACAGTTCGTTCCACGTGTGTCATTAGTAATGTTACAACCCTACGGAAATTAGGTCAACTTTTATATATTTCCTAACATTCCGTTCTTACGCATGTAACATAATTTGTCGCGTATGTGAAGGCGAACCAATGCCATATGTGGGTCCTCATCCCCAACCATTAAACCATCCTCGTCATGTTCAACTTCTGGTATGGCATTTACTATTGTCATAGCCTCTTCCTCGTCACAGATTGGATGAACATTTGTAGGGTTACCTGTGTTGCGGCGTATATAATTATGTAATGCCATTGACGTATCTACTAACTGCACTTGCACATTTGCAAAGTAATACCGAGGCATGTCTCGAATAAACCCCCATCGATTTTTCCAGGCACCGAAGGTGCGTTCCAGCACACTGCGTAAGGACGAGTGCACTTTGTTAAATAATTCCCTTGGCGTGTTTGCCGTCATGTTCCGTTCAATACGTCGAAAATCTTGTTGGTGGTAACGGTGGCCTTTGAATGGTGCTAAGTACCCTGTCCGGTTTGGATAACCCGAATCGACAAGATAATATTTGCCTGCAGAAATTACGACAACGTATGACACCTACAATTTGTACTGAGAACCCCCTAAATCCAATTGACATGGGCATGTGTTACCTTCGTCAGGATGTGGGAATGGGACATTGTCATTATGTAGTATCTCGTTGAATATGCGACTATCATGCATACTTCCTTCCCATCCGCACGAGATGAATATGAAACACATGTCAAAATCGACTGCGGCCATGATATTTTGCGTGTGACAGTATTTCTTACCGAAATATGTTGCTGCATCTGGCCCCGTCACCCATGCACTTACATGTGTTCCGTCTATTGCGCCAATGCAGTCCTGCAAACAACCCAATTCTTTTGTTGCTTAAAAAAATGTACGTTGTTTTGCTTGAATCCGAACGTCACGTCCAGTTACTAATAAAAACAAAATAAAAGTTTATCTTTATGTATATGTAAATAATGCATTTCGGTTGTACCTTAAACGGTAGGTATTTACGTCTAGACCGCACGTATGGATGTATACGATGCTGATTATATGTGGGCCGGCAATGGACAACAGTGAACTGCTTCATGGAATTTAATACGTTATGCACGTGCCGAGACACAGTCTCCCCCGAATGTTGGAACCGTTCTTGGATTTCCCGATTTTGCTTGCCTTTCAACACATGGATAAACATTGCAACACTTTCTTCAACAGCTAAACCATGTGGACGTTGCGGGACTTGTAACCCAAAATCATTCACTAATGTTTGACACAGTGCGACAAAAACTTCCTTCGGCATGGACACGTTTTCCTCAAATCGGCCCATATGTCCCGCATATAGTTCGGATATCCATGCATTCCCGGTCAGTATAGAAGTGCGACATGGCGTTTTAGCAATGTGTTTTTCGTACCACTCTGTCGCATACTGGCATGCTTGTACAATTGTGCAGTTGTGTTCTTGTTGCACCTGGACGGCCATTTGATTAAGCATTTCCGTTATTTCGTCGTTGTAGCTTCCATCCCAGGGATTCATTACGTCTTCCTTGATTCAAAACCTACAAGAGTGGCACTGTTTCAATCAGTTTGCTTCCCCAAATCGGATTCCATTAATTTGTAAATTTGCAATACTAAAAATGCAACATGTTTACAACCCTATTGCGCCAATGCCGTGACGAATGTCTGTTTTAACGCATAATGAAGTGAAAATTGGGAAAATTGTGAACCTGCTAAACTGCTAATAACATCGCACTTTCGAAACTATAAACATACACAAACCTAGCAAGGAAATCGGTTGTACCCGATTGTACAAAAAATCCATACATTTACTTCAAACATAAGCATCCCATTCATGTCTCACAAAGTGTGCACACACAACCATCCTGTTTCAGCAAATGGCATCCCATTTATGTCCCATTCATATCCATACCTAAAAGTTTTGGGAACCATAGGTTGCAAGAAAAAACATAAACGAACGACAAAAAATAAAAAATAAAGTCGCCACACAACCATCCTGTTTTAATACAGTGCCAACATAAACATAAGTAAAAGTTTATAGAAAGCAATAGAAGGAAAGGCATATTCAGCACTGATAGAAGCGCTGCATCACATCCGGCGAGCCCCGAACAGATTTGCAAAAGGCGCCGACGTAGCGCACTGGAGCTACTTCTGGGTAAGCCACCCTATGATGGAGTTGTCATCAGGCTGGCACATCATAACCTCACGTAAATCGGCGTTATCCATAAGTGATGTGGCGAAGTGGAATAAGGGCGTACCAGCCAGCGATGTAATACCTGTCAGGCGATGCATACACTCCGAAATAGTAAAAAGCGATTCGTTGCCTGTGACATGCCTCACCGTAACCTACTGATTCTTTGTACGCACCACATTGGTAAGAGTGTTCATGCTTTCCGCAATAACTGACGCGCCACTTGTTGCCTTCTTCGACTTTGAAACACTGCTTGATGGCGTCTTTCTCTTTTTCTCCTTTTCAATCGGAACATGCTCCAGTGAAGAATCTGAATCCACGTCCTGTACTCCTGCGGGTATCGGATCAGCAAATGGCTGGGCCCCCAAACTGTGCACTGAATCAGATGAGGCCTCAGCAACTTCAGGAAGTTCCTCGCCCGGGGTCCAATGGTGCTTCCCAGTAGCTGATGCCCCCATGAAGATGGTCTCCATCAAGTCACGATGTTCCAAGGTTTTTTTCCTGAACTTTGCACACATCTTATTTATCTGTTGAAATAAAGAAATATGAAAGAGAATGATGTTACATTTGATTTAATTAATAACAATTGAACTACAAAAGTTAAAAATATACTGGTGAATGACACATATGAAATATAACAGTACATGTACTTACCGATTCCATTTTGTTCCACCACTCCTCAGGTGCCTGAAACATACCGGTGTCAACGTCAAACCCTATACCTGACACTCCTTTGCTTGAATCCATCAACTTTGTCCATGCTTGCCACTCTTTTTTCAGACGCATGTACTTATTCTTCAACTGTTTGAGTCCATGTTGTCTTCCTGTTTTTCTCTCAAATTTTCTTCCCAACGACTTGTACCCTGCTTGGCTGAGGACTAGGAATGGGCGATTGCCTTTACTTATCTCATTCGCAATCAGTTGCAGAAAAACGCGAGTTGAGGCACTGTCCTATGTGGCCTTGTGGCTTAAACGACTGTGTGTATCTTCAAGACTGCTTGACTTGTCAGTGACAACGCCTTTGCTTTTCGATTTGGTACGCGGAGAAGTACGTACGGAAGCCATTACTAATGTTCGTTTACAAAAGATTACCATCACACATACGGTTGTTACATACAAACTCATAAGCCATTACACATTAATAACAAATAAACAGAGAGATAGGATGCTAAGTTACGCAGCATTTAAACATTGCACATTAATTATACAGTACCACAGGTTGCATGGAAGTTAGAAGTGCACATAGTTATGATAGTCAGTAATACGTCTACCGTTTCGAAACTACCAACATAGTAACGTGTTTGTACATACTATTTTACATATTACCAATAAAGAAGCAACATAGTAACGTGTTTTTACATACTGCATGTACGTAACGTTGCTTACATATGGAACAACAAAACGACAACGACAATGCATAGCACATACACGATGGTCTTAAGAACACGGAAGGATTGTTGAAGGTCTATGACATCAGCCCGCAATTGCATGACAAATTCATCCCTGGGTGACGCATAGTCTTGGTTTTCTCGCCTGGGTTCATCGCACCAACCAATCCAACTGACACAGGGCTGATGAGTGCAAATTATGGAACTATTAGTTTCATGGGTTGTTAACGAAGGGCAGTTATGACCTAAACGAATGAGTCACTCACCATAGGGCGGGGGCATGCAAAGTAGGGACGCCCTGGATTTTTGGTGGACCTGGAAATCTTAACAACACAGGGGCCATGTCCGCAGGCACACATTCGTGGCCATGTAGTGGAAGTTGCAGTAGATGTAAACGAAGCCATGCTACGATTTACAAACAATAGCGTAAATATGTTTTTAAATGCACATGACTGAACATCGAAACGTACAAATCTTAACAAAATGAGAGTTTCTGATTCCGACCATGGACACGTAATTATGATAAGGGTATTGTGCGTCTCCAAGCAGTAGTACATTGGTTGCCTCAAGTGTTTGACAATTTGTATAACTAATAACTAAATTTCACTGATAAAAAAATATATATATAAAAAATTAGTGTGGACAATTACAAAGTGGTAGTTGCCGGGATTGAAGAATTTTGTTTGAAAGGGGTTAGGGTGTTAATGTAACTTTAGGTTACTCTGAAAGGGTGATGTTATGCTTGAAATGAGACCACACTTGCCATGAGTTTTGGAATAAAACGTACGTGATTGACACCCTCTTTTGGTCATCTCCTTTTTTTTTTTTTTTTGGTTGTTGAGGAAATTACAATGTAATGGAATAGTGAAGAAATATTTGTATTTTTGTAGTCGTATAAAAATTTTCTATGTATGGTCGAAGTCAGTCCTGTGTTTGTTGCAAGTGTTTATGTGTCCAAGTTGCACCAAGAAAAATTTCATCAATTGTATAATTATTTTTCCTTATTCCACTTAAAAATATGTAAATTACAATGTCAGTATTTATGGAAGAAGAACAGAATCGGAAAAAAAAAATGTAATTAATTTGATAACCAATTATTTTAACAAAAAAATGTAAATTGCAATGTGAGTATTTATTCATGAAGAACATAATCTGAAAATTAGAAAATGTAATTAATAAAAACCCCATACATGTATTTCAAAAAACGTAAATTACAATGTGAGTCTGTACTGATGAAGAACAGAATCTGGAAAAAAGATTTTAATTAATTTGATAACCAATATAATTTCAGAAATGTAAATTACAATGTGAGTATTAATTCATGAACAACAGAATCTGAAAAGTAAAAAATGTAATTAAAAAAAAACACATACATATATTTGAGAAAATGTAAATTACAATGTGAGTCTGTACTGATGAAGAACAGAATATGGAAAAAAAATGAAATTAATTTGATAAGCAATATAATTTAAAAAATGTAAATTACAATGTGCGTATTAATTCATGAACAACAGAATCTGAAAATTAAAAAATGTAATTAATAAAAAACACATACATATATTTGAAAAAATGTAAATTACAATGTGAGTCTGTATTGATGAAGAACAGAATATGGAAAAAAAATGAAATTAATTTGATAACCAATATAATTTAAGAAATGTAAATTAGAATGTGAGTACAGGCCACAGTTCCAAATTAATTAATTTTATCATCTGCTTATTTGAACGAAAATTAATTTTATGAATTGTAATTTATCATCTGCTTATTTGAACGAAAATTCTACAACGACATACGAAGATATCCCCAGATCGGCAAATTAATTTTAAGGGGGGGAAGAAAAAAATATGAAAAAAAACATTGGGGCAAGGAAATTAACAAGAAAAAAATTGTAATACAGATTTTTGTGGATCGGGATATTTGGATTTTAAAATTTTTAATACAGATTACAAAAAATTAACAAGGAAAAATTTTTAATATCCCCAGATCTGCAAATCTACAACGACATACCATCAATACAGGCCAAAATACACTGCGATCTGAAGTGGGGGAAGGCAAAACGTAGAAAAAAATATAAACATTCCATTCATGAAGCATTGGGCATTACGATCTACGAAATCAGTTCTGATTTGGAAGAGTTACCAGTTAATCGGTGGTGTATCGACAAGTTCTCCGCCGCCAGAAGCCTATGCCGGTGCCGATCGGTCTAGCCAAGCCGTAGATTGGATGCCGTCGCCGGTGGCTGGGAGAGATCGCCTGGGTCGCTCCTTCTGTGCCCTAGCTGTGTTGCTTGTGTTGTGTGTGTGTGTTGTGATGCGTAAGGACGAAATGAGTTTGGAAAGAGATCTGAGGGTATTTCGGTCAATTCACCCGTAGAAGAGTTCCTCCCCCAACCCTAGCAACCGTGTTTTGTCGCTTCTGGCTAAATGAGCCTCACTTGTCTTATGTGGCTCATATAGCCCGTGAGCCCTTCCCAAACTAGTTAGCAAATATATACATTAGGATTACGGACTGTAAGGTGTAACAAGATGTTTGGGATGATCTAAATAAGTGTATTTTTTATCTTTTTATGAAAAGATATTCAGAAAAGTAGAGAGATGATGTGATAAAAAAAAGATAAAAAGTTAAAAAGTATATACTTATTTTGAATAGTCAAACTTGACCTTATTTGAGTTGTAAAAATTTAATTTGATGTGCGTATGTTTTAGAATATTGTGCCTGTTTGGTGCAGCTTAAAAGCTGCTTATTTCAGCTTTCAGCTTAATTTAAGCTATTTTGATATGTTTAGTTTAGCTTATAGTTTATAACTTATAATTTTTTGGAAGTTAGAAATCAGCTTATTCTTTGAGTGGGCCAGGAGATGCTTAATTTATAAGTCAGAAATCAGCTTATGTTCATAGTTATAAGTTATAAGCTGTTTAGGCATAAGCTATAAGTACTTTCTCACAACTCTACCAAACAGGATCATTCTACCTAACAAAATAAATAAATAAATAAAAAGAGTACAGGCTGAATTTGTCCGCATCCCGCTGTGTGATTTGTCGTAGAATTATTCGGGTTCAATTTGGGGACATCAATAAAAGTTAAATTTTGATTTTTAATTTATTTTAAGTTATATTAATTTTCTATTTTATATATATATATATATATATGTATATTTTTAAAAAAATTAAAAAAATAACTTTTAACCCACTTATCCAAAACAATCCTTAGAGAGGTTTTTTTTGGAATCAAGATCTCCTCCTTAACTTTCTTCCTTGATTCCTTACTTGTTGAGTCATTGAACTCACTTTTAGACCCAATTTCGATGATCCAAAAGTGAGCCCAATAATCTTACAAGTAGGGAGTCAAGGAGGGATCCGATTTTTTTTTTTGAACGTTTGAATTTTTTTTTTTTTAGGGTCTAGTTTATTTTCAGTTAGAGATTGAAATTGAATCATCCACTGGGGACTCTTTTTTTAAAGTGATTATCAGTATTATTGTACCTTCAATTTTTTATAATTGTCGGGCCTCATTTGGGAAGTAATTTTTTTAGCTAAAAAGTTATTAAAAAAATCAAAAAACTAACAACTCATATTAAAAAGTTAAAGATTTCATTTTCTCTCTATTTTTTGCATATCTTTTTATAAAAAGTCAAAAAGTCATCTCAAACAAATTAATTTTTTTTTACATCACATTTTAGCTAAAAATGTAAAAAGTTACTAAAAAAGTTTGTTCCCAAACGAGCCCTCAATAGATTCTACTTTTGAAACTTGTTAACCATTAATGGATAAATTTATCTCAATCTCTTTTATTTTTATGAATAAATTGACAATGATAAATTTATCAGTCTGAACCTATAAATAAATAAGTTTAATTAATAGAATTGTTTGGTAAATATCTATTCAACAAATTACTCTAAAATTATTCTATAATAAATTACTCATTTAAAAAATTACAACAATTCTTAAAAAAAATAAAAAATAAAATAAAAAAATTACTCTAAAAAATCTGAATTCACTTCGACAAAAAGTCACTTCTCGATTTTTAATTCATTTTAAATTATATCATCTCTCACATACATATTTTTTCAAAAAATAAAAATAAAAAATTTAACTTTTAATCATCTCTCAAAAACAACCCTATGTATGTAAGAGAGAGATGAAGACAAACGGTTGTGGTTACTGGTCAGGATTGCACACATCGGCGGCCATGTTTTGAGCATGTATACTATTTGCAGATAATAAATGGGTTTGCTCTCTCTCTCTCTCTCTCTCTATATATATATATATATATCATCTTTATGGAGTGGGTGATGGAAATCATGTAGGCCACTTTAATTATGCCACTGGCACAGAGGGATCCACATCACTCAAAAAGTCTTTTATTTATTTATTTATTTATTTATCGGTTGTGATTTGTGACACTAATTTTTTGAGCATTAATGGCACTAATTTCTATATCAGGTAAAAAAAAAAAAAAAAACAAAGTTACCAAAATAGGAAATTAGTGCCATTAGTACCAGCAGTTTTAGTGTCACAAATCATTTTTCTTTATTTATTTATATTTTAATTTTTTTTAGCATATCATCCGTACTATGTACGATTTGTCTTTTTTTTTTATATTATATTAAAATTTAATATTTTGATAATAATTATATGTATTTGAATTTTTAAGGAATTCATATATGTTGAACTTTTCAAAAAAAAATTTTATATTTGTTCTTAATGCATTAAAGTGATTATGATTTAGTAATATAATTATGTATTTTTTTATGTATATCTATCAAAATTTTAAATCACTTAATGGGACAAATTAATCAATTTTCTAAAATTATTGATTTTTTAATTTACAAAATAGATTAAAAAAATTATTAACTGATTTATTTATTTAATAACAAAAATATTTCATAATCTCTCCCTGGTACTCCCTCTCACCAATTTCCAAAAAAAAAAATATTAAAACTTGTATTCATTTTCTGTAACGCCCTCAAAATAATAACATTAAACTCAACAATATTGACATGCATTGATATATAAAAGATCAACATCCTTCTATTCATCAGAGTATTTCCTTACAAAAAGTATTACATGTTGACAACAAAAGTAAACGTCCCATGGGCTTACAACTTTCCATGCCAACACTTGGTTACAAGAAGTGAGTACTAACTCATATACACATTAAGCCCTAGGCTTGAATTTACATGTAATACATCAAAAGCAAAATGACATCCAAAAAGTCTGACAGCCTCTAGCCTCCCGAGCTATGTCCTTGGATGTGGCATGCTACCTGTACCTGAAAATGATGTTCCCATATAGGGTGAGCCACAACCCAGTAGAAATACACTAAACCAGCTATGAACAATGACTAAAAGATTAGCAGTTGATAGATGGCCAACACTGATACATCCACTTATATCACATTACAGTTACATGACTTACAAGTCTATGTTACTTTTCTTTTTTCATTTTCAGTAGATAAGCATACCAGCTAAATCAATACATCAACAGATAAGCACATTAGCTATATCAACATCTCAACAGATAAGTATAAGAACTATATCATACAACCAAAGATAAGCATATGAGTTATATCTACACTTCTCTAGACAAGCATATGAGCTGTGTCTACACTTCTCAAAGATAGGCATATAAGCCGTATCTACGGAGTTCATCCCCTATCTTCTCCCAACACTATCCGGTTTAGAGGTCGATCCCCCATCTTCCCCTAAACCGCGGAGTACATCCCCCATCTCTCCCTCTACACACAATGCATAAAAACACATAGGTTCTATATACAATCAACTAATACATAAGGTTAATGTATTCTATCAACCGTCAAGTTCCATGACACATTCCATTGATTAGTTTTCGTTCGCCTAATTATCATGCATTGTCTACAACAATCAAGACTATCCTTCACCGATAGCCCAAAGCAGTTATTTCTAAACAGGAAATAAATACATCAAATGGATATAAAATCAACGTTTCAATTTGGTGAGTGATAATTAATCCAACTACACCCTTTAATCCCATACATTCCAAATCCCAACATTTCCAAGTCAATACCTCATTTCTCAAATTAATTATTCAAATTAATTTATTAAACCAATTAGGACAATTTCCCATAATTAACAAAACAACCCTAAGGTTCCACTTTCATCCATAATCCATCATCTATCTCACTTTTCTATGTCAATCTTGTATATAAGTTTATTATAAACAAAACCCCCATCTTTTGTAAAAATTACACAACAACACCTGACATATCAAAAAGCTAAAATTGAAAGACAAAGTCCATAAGGAGGAGTAGGGTATCCCTACCTCAAAGTTTGAGCTCCAACGGAGATGAAGACCAAAAACCAAAATGCTCCAAATCGCCAAATTTTCAGATTAAATCAAAGCTCTCAACGCCCTCTACATTTTTAACAAAGAACTTAGGGTAGATTCACACTAAAAAGAGATGAAAATTTAGAGAGAAGGCAAGTCTAGAGAGAGAGGGTCTCAGATCTAGGGTTTTAAAATGAAAAGTGATGAAAATGTTATGTTTAAAATCGCTACTGCCTGCTGATATAAAACAGGCTCGCTCGAGCGAAGACTTGGTCGCTCGAGCGACCAGACACAGAAAACCTCACTCGAGCCAAAAAAGTCTCGCTCGAGCCAACAACCCAGAAACTCGCTCGAGCGACAAAATGTTCGCTCGAGCCAACAACTCGAACCTACAGGTCTGCAACCAGACGCACGCTCGAGCGACGGAACGCTCGCTCGAGCGAAGAAAAAACCAGATCGCTTGAGCGAAGAAAAGCTCGCTCGAGCCAAGAAATGCAACCCTCTGGTCCAGAACCAGACGCAATCGCTTGCTCGAGCGAAGTCACTCTGGCTCGACCCACCAGACACAAAACACACCTCTCGCTCGAGCGACCAAACCTTGGCTCGAGCGAAGGACCAAAACAGAGAGCTCGCTCGAGCGACAAACTTCTCGCTCGAGCGAAGGTCCAGAATTCTGGGCAGCAACACTTGGCTCCCAGATACAACCAACCTGTAACAAACCTGCTGTAGACGTCCCCGAACGCCCCGGGAGGGTTAAGTCCCGTTCTGTTCATTTGGGCTCACTACAGTTCAAGGACTCGATTATCACGGTTCTAAATCTTGAACCAAAGAGTCCAAATCCGGCAAATCATTTTTGAGAAAATAGATTTTTGAAAGAAGTGCCAAACATGGACTGCTTTGCCAGATACAGAGTCACCACCTAAATATTTTTTTTTTATGGGGAAATTTAGGAAACCTTGACTCGGTGCCAAAGGCCACGTGTCCGTCATCACCAAAGTTGCTTCGGCTCGAGAACTTGGGTACGATTGGGGAAGGTCATTTCGTGAGCACCCCCGCTCGCCCGGTCAAAGACCGGCCTCTACTAACCGTGATATCTAGTTTTGAAAACATTGTGTGTTCTTATTCCAGTTATTAGCCTAGATTACTACGTGATGCGCACAGCATACAAGTATAGACTGAATCACCTGAATTGGAACAAAGCATTTCATGTTTGTTTGTTTGAAAATGGTTTGATGGTGCTATCCGCAGGTAGGCTTAAAATGCAGATTTTGCCACCCTCAGGTGGGCTTAAAACAAACATTTGATGAATTATCCCAATTCAAGTAACACAACCTCCACCCATAGGCATTCAAGGCAGTTATATCACATAAGCAGTTAGCCCCATGGTAAGCATGCTATTCATGGCAGTCACTCACACACATGCAAGGATGCTAAAGCATAAAAACTCACCGAGTACTCCCAGCCAAAACAGAAGCTCATTAGAAATCCATGCATGATCCTAAATATGCTGAAATGCCTAATGCAACACATGCGAAAATGCAAACTATAGCAGGCTCGGCTATTCTAAACATGGCATATGATGATGTTACAGCTAACATGTATTCAATTTGAAATTGAAATACAGATGCAGTTAGTATAATACGCCGAGCCCGGTGCATGCAAGACAGATGAATGAATGCAAACATGCTATCATACTGTATGCTAATTGAGATATGCCCTAATCTAGCCATCATAAGCAGGTAAATAAAAGGGAAGAAAGACGTGGGGTTGGAAGACATACATCACACACACGCACACTTATTACAATTATGCCCTCGCGCAAAGGGTCCGAATAAATATACAGTCCCGAATAAAAGAATAGTACAGTCCAAATAATGTACAAATTCCTAATTAATTAACAAATTAACTAAGAAAACAATAAACTGGCATGCAAGCCAGGGACTGCCTTAATTCCGCTGAATGATATATGTTTGGGCTGCCTTTGCACGAAAATCCATGACGATGCCCCAATTAGCCTCTGTTTGCACCTGTTCTTGAAATGCGTGCCAAACTTTGAAAAGTTGCTAATTCTTCATTTTGCTGCAACAGAGAGCAGGAAAGGGGCATAGCAATGTATTTTCACAAATGTATGCATGCCTCGATCCTCGTGCCACCAATCACGCATATCGATGCATGATGGCCGAGGAGCCGAATTGCACAATTCAATATGAAATGAATGCACATGAAAACACAACAAAACCTAACTCCCTCATGGATGATCCGGAGTGTCGGTGACTGGGGAATTGAGACACGTTCCGTCACTCGGAGTGCGGAATGTACCTCGTTTCCCGTGCCCGGGCTAACTCCTATCCCGAACACAATGCAATATGCATGATATGCATGAAATGCAACTAAGATATAACCTAACATGCAAAATGTTATGGAATGGCATACACGATGCACGAGGTAACATGGCATACACAATGCGCTAACATACATCCTAGCATACACAATGCTATGAAATGAAATGGCATACACGATGCAATATGGACTTACACCAACACAAGTGGACCTCAGTCACACTCACATAGGAGGCCATAAGATGAAAATGAGACAACTCGAAGTGCGTGCATGCGTGCACGCAAACCGAGGACCGAACCTACGGCACGGAATGCCACTCTAACAAGACATGGCAAAACATGGAATATAGCATATGATCATGCAATTTTCAGAGGCAAAATGAGATGCAAAACAGCCCCGAAACATGGTGAAATGAAACCCGATGCATGGAACGAGTCCCGAAACATGGATTTTGGCTCAAGGAATGGCCTATAGCTATGCAATGCATGCATAATTTGAAAATGAAGTATGAAGACAGAAGCTAGGCAGCCCCAAAACAAGCATGTTTACAGTTCAAAGCATGGCCAAACAGTGAGCACAAATAGGCCTAAGATAGCATGCAAAAATGGCCAAAAAGAGAGAGGTAATGAAGCAACTCACAAATGATGGTCCCAAACAGGGAAGGGGCCTTCTACAATATTGAAGAGGGGCCAAAAATATGATGTATTACAGTTTGTGACAAACCCCAAAAAACAGATACAAGTATGCTCAAAATGCTATGCAAAATAAGGGCACCAAAAGAGCTATAACATGAAGTATAAAAAGGATGTCCCAAACAGCCATAGACCCTTAATGAAACATGAAGAGGGGGTCAAAATAGAGCCATTTTCAGTTTGGACCAAGGTCCAAAAATAGAAGCTCAATAGGCTAAAAAATCATGCAAAAATGGGGACCAAAGAGGGGTGCAATGGCCAGTGACACATGGAGGTCCCAAACAGTGGTGAGCCCTTCTTCAACATTGAAGAAGGGCTCAAAATAAGCCTATCTACAGTTTACATCATGCTCCAAAACAGATTACACATAGGCCAAAAATACTATGTAAGATTATGGCATACAAAGGGGTAATGAAGCAAGTGCAAAATGGGGGTCCCAAATAGGGTAAGACCCTCAATGAAAGATGAAATAGAGCTCAAAAAAATTCTACTTTCAGTTTTGGTCGGAGCTCAAAACAGCAAGCAAAAGGGGCTAAGAAAACTTGCAAAAGTGAGCTAGAAAGAGGGAGAAATCAACTCACCCTTGAAGACCAATCCTTTGCTACCTCTTGGACCAAGAAAAGCTGCCTCCTAGCCTCTGAGAAGACCTCCAAGCTGCTGGAAATGGAAGTGGTGGTGTGGTGCTAGGTGGTGATGAAGAAAGGGGTGTAGAACTTGGATGCTTTGAGGGTTAAAGAGAGAGATGGAGGGAGATGTGTATACAAAGCTTGAGAGCAATTTTTCCAACCCTCTTCACCAGAGCTGGAGGCTGGTTATATGGCCAAGAGAGGGGGAGAAAAGGAGGGGAAAATGGGAGGGAAATCACTTCAAGTTTCCCTCCAAAAAAGTTCCCTCCGGATACAGGTTTTAGAGGGAAAAAAGATGCACTGCTGTAATGTACCACCTGTAAGGATCAAGGCCGGCCAGGTATTGGAGCTGCAGGTGGTCGGCTGGCCACCTCCCATGGCCGGCCGGCCAGGGGTAAAAAAGGCCAAGTTGAATTTTTGGCCGGCCACCACAAATTGGTGGCCTCCCAGGTGTCCTCAACACAACTCTGTGATCCAAAATTGGCAACTGTAAAACAGGAGAGAGAATAGGCCATTTTTAGGAGGGGTTCAAAAGGGTCAATGACAATTACTGGCCGGCCATGTGATATTTGTGTTCTCCTAGGTGTGCACAACACAAATATGGGGGTTAGAGTTGAAGAAAGTGACCCTAGGGTGGTCAACATTGGTTTTGAAGTGTGAAAAACGGACGTCGGAGGGCGATGAAGGAAATATAACTGGTTGCTGGAACAATTACTGGCCTCCCACCCTTCTACGGCCTTCTTGGTGATGAAACAGAGGTCCCTGCCAAAAATGAACGAAAACCGATGCAAAATGAAGGTTCGGGGGCCGAGACGCGCAGTCCGAGGCCCCGAAAACTGCCTGTTGGGCACCGGGAGTGGTGTTCGACCACGAAGTTGGTCTCTCGGACCACAGTGTCCCCCAAAAGGGGGTAAATAAGGTGTGTGCCAAAAACCGGAGCAAACGGAGGTGGTTCGGCAGTCCCGAACCGAGGCACACGGCCTGACGGCTTCGAAAACCGGGAACCGGGCTCCGAAATGGGCAAAATGGCCTACTACCACGAAATGTAGCCCACGGCCACTGAGAGATGGTCTACGAGACCTCTCCCTCCCCTCAGGAAGAGCAACAGAGAAAACCGAGCCTGGTTCGCAAACTGAAGCAAAGTACAGAAAAGCCCAGAAGTCCGGAGGCAGGGCTCACGGCCGAGACTCTGAAACCTCTGGACGAGCACGATATGCAACATCACCAAGCGCTCGATCGGTGACGTCTGAGTCTTAAGGTCGGTCAAAAATGGGGTGTCTACACCTGCCCAACACATCCTATAACTCAAAATAAAGTGTGAAAGAATGTAAACAAGAGAATAACAACTGCTAATGTCTACGGACTCAAGTCCGGACCACTGTACAACAAGGGTTAAAACCCGGGATCGCTATATTTTCTCTTCTCCAAAAAATCAGATAATATTAAAGTTAGAGATATCTATCTATATCTTATATATTATATTATAACATAACCAAAACAGAAAAAAAAAAAAAAAAAAAAACTTTAAAGTTTATCTAAATAAACTTTAAATCAATAAAACTCATATGTCTATCACATATTTAACTCACATCATAGCTTGCCTAAATAACAATAATTAAAAACAAATAGAAACCACAGATAAATTAAATTAAAAAAAAAATAGATACCCATAACTCCATCTTAAATAAATTGAAAAAAAAATACCCGAATAGAAACCACACAAAAATAAAAAATAAAAAAATAAAATAAAATAAAAAGATAAGAATTTAGATATGGATCTAAAAAAAAATATTAAAACTTGCATTCCTTCTCTCTTCTCCAAAAAATCAAATAATATTTTTTATCAAAATTATAGATATCTATTTATATTTTATATATTATATTATAACCTAACCAAAAAAAAAAAAAAAAAACTAAAAATCAGATATACAAACAAATAAAATTAATAAATTTGATTTTTATTTATTCAGTTAAAATCTTTCTTTTGCATCTTAATATCCAATTTTTAATTTTAAAATTCTTTAAAGTTTATCTAAACAAATCTAATTTGAAAATATCTCTCACCATTATACTTTTAATCAATAAAACTCACATGTGTATCACATATCTAACTCACATCATAACTTACCTAAATAATAATAATTAAAAAAAATAAAAATCACAGATAAATTAAATTAAAAAAAATAGATACCCACAACTCCATCTTAAATAAATTGAAAAGAAAAAAAAAAAGACCCCAAATAGAAACCACACAAAAATAAAAAAATATAAGAATTTAAATATGGATCTAAAAAAATATGACAATATCTACATTTGAATTATGATTTAGTAATATAATTATCTTTTTTTTTGATGTATATATATTAAAATTTTAAATCAGTTAATAAATCAATAATTTTAGAAAATTGATTAATTTGTCCCATTAAGTGATTTAAAATTTTGATAGATATACATAAAGAAAAACACATAATTATATTACTAAATTATAATTTAAGTATATGAGAGGAATTAAAAAGAGTGCTGCAGTAATAATGAGAGAGGTCAAAAGGATTTGTAAGTTGAGAGAAGTCAATAAATGCTGAGGTTAAATTTTTTTTTTTTAAAAAAACAAAAAATTAGAAAATTAGGATTGACATATTGAAGCTCCCACAGGCCTTGGGGTTAAAAACCTCCTTTTGCTTAATATATAGTATAGATAATTATCAATATATGTGAGTTGCGATTTTTAAATGTCTTTTTTTTTAATGTCTTCTTTTTTTCCTTTTTTATATTATATTAAAGTTTAATATTTTGATAATAATCATATGTGTTGGACTTTTCAAGGAATTAAATGTCTTCTTTTTATTATTATATTATATTAAAGTTTAATATTTTGATAATAATCATATGTGTTGGACTTTTCAAGAATTTTTTTTATACTTGTTCTTAATGCATTAAAGTGTTATTATGAGAGATAATAATCATATGTGTTGGGACTTTTCAAGGAATTCATATGTGTTGGATTTCAAAGAATTTTTTTTATACTTGTTCTTAATGCATTAAAGTGTTATTATGAGGGTAAGACTTGAGGGTTGAGAGAAGTTAATAAATGTTAAGGTTTTCTTTTTTTTTTTTTAAATCAAAAAATCAGGAAATTTAGATTGGGAGATTGGAGCTCCCACAAGGCTTGGGGTTAAAAACCCCATTTTACTTAATATATAGTGTAGACTAGCCTATCACCCGTGCTATGCACGAGATAATTATAGATATTTATATTTGTTTTAATTTTTTTTAATATATAAATTATGTTTTTTAAGATTTTTTATAAAAATAATTTAACAATCTTATCATTAATCATAGTGTATAGAAGAAATTAAAAAGGCTACTGCAGTAACTATACACGGGTTGTATCTATAATTATTTGTATGAGGGGTTTTTAAATGTTAATCAGGGATTTTGATCAAATCAATAAATGCAGGCATGTGGATTGGAAAAAGTTAATAAATGCTGATTAGAGGATTTTGACCAAATCAATAAATGCTGAGTTTTTTTTTTTTTTTTTAAATAAAAAATTTAGAAAATTAAGATTGAGAGATTTGAGCTCCCACAAGACTTGGGGTTTAGAAACCCCATTTTCCTTAATATATTTACTAGCCTATCACCCGTGCTATGCAAGGAACAATTATAGATATTTATATCTGTTTTAATTTTTTTTAATATATAAATTATATTTTTTAAAATTTTTTATAAAAATAATTTAACAATCTTATCACTAACCATAGTGTACAGGAGAAATTAAAAAGGCTACTGCAGTAACTATGCACGAGCTGTATTTATAATTATTTGCATGAGGAGATTTTAAATGTTAACCAGAAATTTTGACCAAATCAATAAATGCAGGCATGTGGATTAGAAAAAGTTAATAAATAGGAGATTTTGACCAAATCAATAAATGCCGATTTTTTTTTAAATAAAAAATTTAGAAAATTAAGATTGAGAGATTGGAGTTCCCACAAGGTTTGGAATTTAAAAACCCCATTTTCCTTAATATATTTACAATCTATACTATATATTAAGCAAAAGGGTCTTTTAAACCCCAAGGCTTGTGGAAGCTCCAACATGCCAATCTTAATTTCCTAATTTTTTATTTTTTATTTTTAAAAAATTGACTTGGTGATTGGTTCAAAGATTATAATAATTACACTATTGAATAACGCAATAAATGAAATCCTAATTTCCTTACTTTTTACATCCCCAAGAGACCCATGTAATTATTGTGTAAATGACTCTTAATTTTTTTCCCTCTTAATTTTTTTCCCTCTTCATTTTTTTGTTTTGTTTTTTGAAAAAAAAAATAAATAAACACTTATTAAATTCTTTCAAACTCCTCGGTCAAACCCCATGTATTTAATTTATATTCAAAGATTATAATAATTACACTATTGAATAACGCAATAAATAAAATCCTAATTTCTTTACTTTTTGCATCCCCAAGAGACCCATGTAATTATTGTGTAAATGGCTCTTAATTTTTTTCCCTCTTAATTTTTTTGTTTTGTTTTTTGAAAAAAAAATAAATAAACACTTATTAAATTCTTTCAAACTCATCGGTCAAACCCCATGTATTTAATTTATATATTAAAAAAATTAAAACAAATATAAATATCTATAATTATCCCGTGCATAGCACGGGTGATAGGCTAGTTATCTATATATGTGAATTGCGATTTTTAAATATCTTCTTTTTTTTCTTTTTTTATATTATATTAAAATTTAATATTTTGATAATAATCATATGTGTTGGACTTTTTAAGGAATTAAATGTCTTCTTTTTTTTATTATATTATATTAAAGTTTAATATTTGATAACAATTATATGTATTGGACTTTTCAAGAATTTTTTTTTATACTTATTATTAATGCATTAAAGTGTTATTATGAGAGATAATAATCATATGTGTTGGGACTTTTTAAAGAATTCATATGTGTTGGATTTCAAAGAATTTTTTTTATACTTGTTCTTAATGCATTAAAGTGTTATTATGATGGTAAGACTTGGGGGTTGGGAGAAGTTAATAAATGCTAAGTTTTTTTTTTTTTAAAATCAAAAAATAAGAAATTTAGATTGAGATATTGGAACTACCACAAGGCTTGGGGTTAAAAACCCCATTTAGCTTAATATATTGTATAGACAATTATCAATATATGTGAATTGTAATTTTTAAATGTCTTCTTTTTTTCTTTTTTTATATAATATTAAAGTTTAATATTTTGAATTAAATGTCTTTTTTTTTTATTATATTATATTAAAGTTTAATATTTTGATAATAATCATATGTGTTGGGACTTTTCAAGAAATTCATATGTGTTGAATTTTAAAGAATTTTTTTTATACTTGTTCTTAATACATTAAAGTATTATTATGAGAGATAATAATCATATGTATTGGGACTTTTCAAGAAATTCATGTGTTGGATTTTAAATTTTTTTTTTGTGCTTGTTCTTAATGCATTAAAGTGTTATTATAAGCGTAAGACTTGGGGGTTGGGAGAAGTTAATAAATGCTAAGTTTTTTTTTTTTTAAATCAAAAAATCAAGAAATTTAGATTGGGAGATTGGAGCTCCCACAAGGCTTGCGGTTAAAAACCCCCTTTTTGCTTAATATATAGTCTAATTTTCTAATTTTTTGATTTTTAAAAAAAAAACTTCAGCATTTATTGACTTCTCCCAACCCAACCTCAGCATTTATTGACTCCTCCCAACCCACAATCCCTTTTGACTTCTCTCATAATTATTGCAACACCCTTTTCAATTTCTCCCATACACTATGGTTACACACAAAAATAAAAAAAAAAGACAATAATTTAGCTATAGATCTCAAAAAGATATAACATCTAAATTTGAATTATGATTTAATAATATAATTATGTATTTTTTTTTATGTATATCTATCAAAATTTTAAATCACTTAATGGGACAAATTAATCAATTTTCCAAAATTATTGATTTTTAATTTACAAAATAGATTAAAAAAAAACTATTGACTAATTTATTTATTTAATAACAAAAATATTTCATAATCTCTCCCTCCGAATCTCTCTCACAAATTTTAAAAAAAAATATTAAAACTTGCATTCCTTTTCTCTTCCCAAAAAATCAGATAATATTTTTTATTGAAGTTGTAGATATCTACCTATATTTTATATATTATATTATAACATAACAAAAAAAACTATAAAACTAAAAAAAAAATCTTTAAAGTTTATCTAAATAAATTTTAAATCAATAACACTCACATGTCTATCACATATCTAACTCACATCATAACTTACATAAATAATAATAATTAAAAACAAATGGAAACCACAGATAAATTAAATTTTAAAAAAAAGATACCCACAACTCCATCTTAAATAAATCGAAAAAAATACCTGAATAGAAACCACACAAAAATAAAAATTAAAATAAAAAGATATATATATATATCTATTTGTGTATATCTATACTATATATTAAGCAAAATGAGGTTTTTAACTCCCAAGGCCTGTGAGAGTTTCAATATGCCAATCCTAATTTTCTAATTTTTTGTTTTTTTTAAAAAAATTGACCTCAGCATTTATTAACTTCTCTTAACTCAAAAGATTTTTTGACTTCTCTCATAATTACTGTAGTACTTTTTCCAAAATAAATAATTTGTATACTAAAAAAAATTTAAAACAAATATAAATATCTATATCTATATCTATCTATTTACTTATATCTATCTCTAACCCACAAGTTTTGTGATAGTTCCAATATCTGAACCTTAATTTCTTTATTTATTTTTATTTTTTTTTTGAAAAAAAAAATTAGCACTTATTAAATTCTTCCAAGTCTTTTTAACTTCTCCACAACACACACTTTTTTTAATTTTTCACATACCTATTACAAACAGTGAGTCTCCTTTTTGTTTTCTCCTTCTTGACTTCTCACTTCTACACTTTCAATTTCAGTGACCACGTATGCAAACAGTAAGTCTTCTTTTTGTTTTTTCCTTCTTGACTTTTTCTTTTGTTTACTGTTTTAATATTGTAGTTAGATAGTGCATAAAAATATTTGTGATTTGTCTAATGTGATTGTAGTTAGTTTAATTGTTCTTTTTATTTATTTATTTATTTTATTATGGGAAAAATGTGATGTGATTGTAGTTTGTTCAATGACTCTTTTTTTTAATATGATTGTTATAGTTAGTTCAATGGTTTTTTTTAATGTTATTTAATCTTTTTATTTACTATTTTGATTTTATTTTTGAATTTTTAATATGATTGAAGTTAGATAAATATAAACCCCCACAAAGAGAAAAATATGATTAAAATTTGTTGAATGATTTTTTTTTTTTTAATGTGATTATAGTTAGTTTAATAGTTCTTTTTTTTCATTTATTTATTTTATTATGTGAAAAATGTGATGTGATTATAGTTTGTTCAATAGCTCTTTTTTTTAATATGATTGTTGTAGTTAGTTCAATGGTTTTTTTTTTAATGTTATTTAATATTTTTATTTACTATTTTATTTTTATTTTTAATTTTTTAATATGATTGAAGTTAGATAAATATAAACTGTCACAAAGAGAAACATGTGATTATAATTAGTCTTTTTATTTATTATTTTAATTTTATTTTTAATATGATTGAAGTTAGATAAACATAAACACTCACAAAGAAAAAAATGTGATTGTAGTTAGTTCAATGGTTCTTTTTTTTTTATGTGATTGTAGTTAGTCAATGGTTCTTTTTTTCATTTATTTATTATTTTTATTATCGGAAAAATGTGATGTGATTGTAGTTTGTTCAATGGTTCTTTTTTTTTGATGTGATTTAATCTTTTATTTACTGTTTTAATGGTTTTTCTTTACAATTATTTATGAAAAAAATATGATTGTAGTTAGATAGCAAAAAAATATTTGTGATTTGATTTGATTTTTTTTTCTGATTTGATTTTTAAAGTACTAATTATTGATAATGATTAGATTGTATTTTGAAAAAAAAAATTGTAATTGATTTTTATAACTCACTGTGTTTTTTGAAAAAAAATTATTGTGTTTGTTTAACTATCAATTTACTTAATTTGTGATTTGATTTTTAACTCATTGTGTTTTTTGAAAAACAAAATGGATTGTACTCATTAGGGTCACATAATGTACCAATTATTGATGATGATTAGATTGTATTTTGACCAAAAAAAATTGTAATTGATCTTTTTAACTCACTATATTTTTTGAAAAATAAATTATTGTGTTTTTTAATTATCAATTGACATAATTTGTGATTGATTTTTTTAATTATTTATACTATATATTAAGCAAAATGGGGTTTTTAACTCCCAAGACTTGTGGGAGCTCCAATATCCCAATCTGAATTTTCTAAATTTTTTATTTAAAAAAAAAAACTCAACATTTATTAATTTGGTAAAAATCCATTGATCAGCATTTATTAACTTTTTTCACTCCACATGTCTTTCCACATGCTTGCATCTATTGATTTGGTCAAAATCTCTTGATCAGCATTTAAAATCTCCTCATACAAATTATTACAGATACAACCTATGTATAGTTACTGTAGTGCCCTTTTTAACTTTTCCTATACACTATGGTTAGTGATAAAAATTGTTAAATTATTTTTATAAAAAATCTTTAAAAACATAATTTATATATTAAAAAAAAATCTAACACAAATATAAATATCTATAATTATCCTGTACATAGCACAGGTGATAGGCTAGTTATTTATATATAGGGAACGGAGTCTTTCTTTCGCATGTGTAACTAGATAAGGGAGTTTTTAAAAAAATTGTTTACTTTCTTGACTGTTTTTTTGAAAATTATATTTTTTATTTTTTATTTTTAGTGATTTTTTTTGATATTTTACATAATTTTTTTATTTTTAAAATACATTTAATATATAGTTAAAAAGTATAATATTTGTGAACTTTAAAAATTTCATTAAATATAAAAAAATATAAATCTTTTTTTAATATTTTTTTAGTGAGTTTTTATATTTTGTTATATTCAATGAATTTTTTTTTTCAAATTTTATATTTTTAAGTATATTAAGATTAAGTGGATCTAAAATGTTACAAAAAATTATTAAAATATTTTTAAAAAATCACTAGAAATACAAAAATACAAATTAAAATTTTTAAAAATTGTATTTGAAAATTCCAAACCAAACAGAAACATAAAAACTATAAAATAGTAATGCTACGGACCCAGACATAAAAATCTAGAAATTATCCAAAATTTTACATTAATGGCTCAGATTCATTTCATATGTGGATCTCACATTTTATCAATTCAATCTCCATCACACAACCCATTTCTAGGTACATTCTAGGTCCCAAAATTCTGGCACCCTATCTTTTTTTAATATAAAATGTATAGATATGAGATAAAAAAAAAAAATGTGTATATTTAATTGTAAATGTATTCTCATCTATAGATGTGAATATTTGTATTATATCCGTGTATTTTGTGACTTTTTGCTTAAAAAAATATAAAACAATTTATAGTTTTGACATAAAGTATATAACAGTAACTAATATAAATAATTTGAAAATAAAAAAATAAATAGAGTGAATACATTTTTTTTATTTTATATTTCTATGACTAACGAATTTGTTATAAAATATTTAATTTTATGTGAATCAAAATCTTTAAAAAGTTTAATGTAATTATAAAAATATATGAACCTTATTATATTTTTCTTAAACTCTACGAGAAATCATTATAATTTATCCAAAAATTGATGTTTAAATTCTTAAAAGAACTATTCCTTTTAGTTTTTTACATTTTTGTGATAGGTTAAGAAATAAAAAATAAAATGTGAAAGTCCCATAAAAAAAACAAAAATGAAAAAACTTTTATTTAAAAGAAACTAGTGGTAACCCGTGCTATACACGGCATGTAAAAAATTAATAATATATTTTTATACAAAATAATATAAATAATTAAATTTTTGTATGCAAATTAGGAAAACAAATAAAATTCAAATTTACAATTTAAGTCCCACAGTTTTATTACAATTTATTTATTATTTTTTAATTTGTCACAAATTTAATCATATAATTTTCAACCCTCTTGCTAGAATTGCAAATTTAGGTGAGCTCAACTGTAGCGATCCCGATTTTGACCCTCCTGTGTGTGGTGTTCCGGGCTCGGGTTGGTATGGTTTTGAACAATGTTACATATCTTAATTTCCCTGTATTCTCCTTATTTTGGTTATCGGGTTGTAGCGGTGTGTTTGGAACATGTAATGTCTCTAAACTTTTAGATGCGAATCCAATCCGAATTGTGCCTTGTAGAGTTGTATCAGAAGTTAATTCTTTCATGTTTTGTCACTTCGCTGAGTAGGTCGAGGATCGAGCTGCCCAGTCAGCTTGCGAGGGTTTAGGGAGCAGCACCCCTTGGCGGGTCCGGGGCAGCGCCTAGGCGGGGACGAGGGGCAGTGCCCCCGAAGCAAAATGCAAAATGCATATGAAGTTGCTTATCCGCTCGAGCAATCGTTTATGCGTTCGAGCGGAGAATGTTTGGTTCCAGAAATTTGACCTGTCTGCAAAAGTACTGGGAAAGTGTATTCGATACTTGAGCGGAGCTTTCCGCGCTCGACCGAGAGGCTGTGTCTGATGCTTGAGCGGGGTTTTCCACGCTCGAGTGGACCATGTTATATCAGTTCGTGAATCTGATATTTCAGATCATTTTTTTCAGTTCTCTATCTCTCTCTAAAACTCTCCAGAATTTCAGTTCTAGAGCTTCTCTCTCTAGAAGTCATCTTCTCTCTTTGATTTCTCTAAATCTATTGGGATTTAGACCTAAGTTCTTAATCAAAGTTGGTTATCATCTCGAGGGGCTTCGTTGTATGCGGTGGAGATCGAGTTTAGGCATCGTTGATTTTAGGGTTTCATCTCAATTCTTCTTCAATACTTGAGGTAGAGATTTTCTTAAAATTATATATATATTTTTGCAAGATCTTGATGATTTTTGAAATCATCATTCGTTAGTTTTGAAAATTGATTGTTGATTCAAGAAGTTGAACGATTTTGAAAGTGAGTTTGTCTCTTATTCTTTTAAAATGATTTTATGGGTTTTGATCTTCGTTGATTGAAAAAAATATGATTTTGGAAAGTTTTCTTTCAAAAGATTTGAATTGTATAGTTTTTGTGAGAAAACCTAGAAATTGTGGATTTTTAAAAAAATTGAAAATCCATTAATGATATTATTATATTTATTTTGTGTGTCAAAATAAATGGATGTTTGGAAAATTTCTTATTTATATTTATATAAATGATGAATTTCATGGAATATGAGAATTATTGTTCATTTTGGAAATTATTGTTCAAAACGTTGAAATAGTCTTGAAATGACTAATTGTTGAGGATATTTGAGAAGAGGGAATTGTGTTATTCTTTAGATGATGAATCTGAATAAAAGAATTTATATTCATCTTGTGAAATTGGCATATCAATTCATTTGATTACATTAAATTTTGAAAGTTGATTTGAAAACTTGAATTGAGAAAATAATGTTATGAAACAAGTTTTTATGGAATGGTTTTGGGGTAAATACGTTGGTAAGTCTTGATAGATGGTATAGATGATATTGAATAAATTGGCCTAAGAGTCTGGAGTGAAAGACTAAAATTCGCGCATATAGGTATTGAGCCTTCTGGTTAATACCGGTAAAAATGACAATTTGGTAGTACTTGTATAATCTACTTGCAGACACTGACCTAGGGATTACTAGAGTCGTATTTACTGCCCTTGATATAAATTGTTAAGTTTTGAACAATTGAAATTGCATGACATCATTGAGCATGATGCTTTTCAAAAGATGAAAATATGATTTACTTTCAAAAAGGGGCATAGCATGACATTTGCATTTCATCTCTTGAAACTTGTATAAAATGTATATACTTTGTTAAGGATTTCCTACTGGGTTTTATGCTCACCTTACGGGATTTTTGTGTAGGAAAAGATGTGATGATCCTGCCTAACTAAAGACGAGGAAATATGTGTTGAAAGTACAAGGCTCTCATTTTGCTGTAACTTCGTTTGTAAGCCAAGGGCTGCATTTGTGTGGGTTTGAATAACCATTTTGTGTAACCAGGCCTAGGCCTTGGAAACTTGTAAACCTTTGGGGGTATCTATTTGTTTACGTTATTTTCATTTGAAGTGAATGTATTATCGCTTGAAGGCTATTTGTATTATGTAATGCAAGTGTAGGGATTTATTTTCAGTTTTACTTCAAAGAACTATGGTTATCGTATTATCATTTGGGTATAAAAATTGGGACGTTACATCAAACCAAGCAACATGAGTCAAGCTTAAATTTTTTTTAAAGATTGAATAATATAATTTTTAATTAAGTGAGGACCTATGCAAAAATTCAAAAATTCAAATTGAATTTGAGTGAACTTAGGTAGAAACACCAAATAACCTGAAAAATCAAAACCAAATTATATAAATAAATATATAAATTATTTGGTAATTTATTTTTTAAATAATAAATAAAATTATTTAAAAATTTAATATTAATGAACAAAAGAAAAAACAATATACTTAAGATTTCTAATAGAATTTTTTTTAAAAATATTTAAAAAATACACCTTTTAGAAATGGATCATCGAATAAAGAGTTGTTTGAAAAACGCCATATTAGCTCACTTTTTTATCTTTTTATCTTTTTGGGTCACATCACATCTCTACATTTCTATACATCTTTTTTGTAAAAAGTAAAAAAATATACTTAATTATCTTTTTTAGGTCACATCACATCTTTACTTTTCTTTACATATTTTGATAAAAATTAAAAAGTATACTTATTTAGCACTTTCCAAACTACCAATAAGTTGATATTAAAAACATTACTTTTTATAATGGCATAAATAATTTAAATAAGATTTAAAAAAAAAATCTTTTTAATTTAAAAATTACAATAAAATATCAAATTGAATAAAAACAAATTTCTTACAAAATAAAAGTGTTTGAATAAAAAAAAGATAAGAAGAAAATTTAATATGGTATTTTTATTTAATCTAAAAATAATTTTAGATGAATAATAAATAAAAAAAGTTTAACGAACTATCATTTTTAATTAAAAAAATAATGTTTCTTTCTAATTTATTTTAGCAAAAGTTTTGAGCCAAAGATATCTTTATTCTTTATTTTAATTTCTTTAATTAACAATTGAGATTAAAAAAACAACCTAACAAAATTTATCATGTTTGGTAAGTACTAAAAAAGTTATGTTTTCTTCTTTTGTCAAAAAAAAAAAAAAAAAAAAAATTATATTAAAAAATATTATTGTTCAAATCCCTATAGTTTAGAAGGATATAAATTTTTTTTTAAAAAAAAATTTAAACAAAAAGAAAAAAAATTTAATAGCGATTAATAATTTTAACACATGTATATTATGACACATGTGAATATTGTCCTCATTTAATTGTAGCAATATAATTTGAAAAAAAAATTATTTGAAATTTTATTTTATAATTTAATAAAGGATGCAAAATTTAAGAAATGAATATTTGTCTAATTCCAATTATAGTAACATAATTTAAGTAAGAATCCAAATTTAAAATTTTATTTATTTTAAGAATATAAAATTAATTTATGGATCAATCATATTGTAACATGTATTAACAAAAAATTAAACAAAATAAAAAAATTGAAAAAAAAGAATTACAACTTTCAACCTTAATGAAATGACAATATTTTGCAATTATAATAGTATATAGATGTATAGATAAATCATAAAATAGATCATTATGTAAAACTTATATATTATTGGATAAATTATTATAATTTTAAATTTAAATTAATGGAATGCTTTCCATATCTAGTGCCCCTCAACTTTGAATTTTGAAATGGATTAGTATACTTTCTATTTTTTATTTTATATATTTGATATACTTTCCATTTGATAGTCATATATCTAGGGGTGCAAACGAGCCGAGCCGAGCCGAGCTTTGCTGGGCTCGAGCTCGGCTCGTTAAGCTATCGAGCTCGTTTATTGAGCTCGAGCTCGGCTCGATAAAGGACTGGGCTCGAGCTCGGCTCGGCTCGTTAATTTTTGTTGAACTCGAGCTCGGCTCGGCTCGGCTCGATAAATTTTTTTTTATATTATTTATATTATTTAAATATAAATTTTTAAATAAAAAATATTATTTATATTATTTAATATATAAAAAATGCATTTATATTATTATTTATATATATATTTATATATTTTTAATATATAAATAATGTATTTATATATATTTATATATTATTTAATATATAAATAATATATTTATTATATAATTTAATTATAGATAAACGAGCCGAGCCTACCGAGCCGAACACAGTCGAGCTCGAGCTCGGCTCGTTAACGAAACGAGCCCAATAATCGAGCTCGAGCTCGGCTCGTTTAGTAAACGAGCCGAGCCGAGCCGAGCCCTTACCGAGCCGAGCTGAGCCTGTTCACGAACAGCTCGGTTCATTTGCAGCCCTACATATATCTAGAGATATTAAATATTTTTAAACAAAATAAAAAAATGAAAAAAAAGAATTACAACTTTCAATCTTAATAAAATGACAATATTTTACAATTGTAATAGTATATAGATATATAGATAAATCATAGAATAGATCATTATTTAAAACTTATATATTGTGGGATAAATCATTATAATTTTAAATTTAAATTAATGGAATGTTTTCCATATTTAGTGCCCTCAAATTTGAATTTTGAAATGGATTAGTATACTTTCTATTTTTTATTTTACATATATATGATATACTTTCCATTTGAAAGTCATGAATTTAGAGATATTAAATATATATATATATATATATTGGTTGAATGAGAGTTATAGATGATTTTTTTAATTATGTAAAATCAAAAAGTTAAAATTTTTTGTTTGAGATATTGAAACTCCCATAAGATTTGTAGTTATAAACTCACTTTTACTTATATAATAGATAGATAGATAGATACATAGATAGATTTAATAAAAATTTATATTTGTTTTAGATATTTTTTTAATATACAAATTTTTTTTTTAAAGATTTTTTTATGAAAATAACTTAATAATCCCATCACTAACCATAGTATATGAGAAAAGTTGGAAAGTGTGTAGCAATAGGTATGAGAGAAGTCAAAAAGACTTGTGGATTGGAAAAAGTCAGAGATATTAAATATATATATATATATGCTTGAATGAGAGCTATAGAGGATTTTTTTAATTATTTAAAATCAAAAAATTAGAAATTTTAGTTTGAGATATTGGAACTCCGACAAGACTTATGGTTATAAACCCTTTTTTACTTATATAATAGACTAGCATATCACCCGTGCTATGCACGGATTGTATTTACAATTATCTATATATGTGAATTGTGATTTTTAATTTATTTTTTTTTAAATGTCTTATTTTTTTTCCTTTTTTATATTATATTAAAGTTTAATATTTTGATAATAAATCATATGTGTTGGACTTTTCAAGGAATTAAATGTCTTTTTTCTATTATATTATATTAAAGTTTAATATTTTGATAATAATCATATGTATTGGACTTTTCAAGAAATTTTTTTTGTGCTTGTTCTTAATGCATTAAAGTATTATTATGAGAAATAATAATCATATTTGTTAGGACTTTTCAAAGAATTCGTATGTGTTGGATTTCCAAAAAAAAATTTATGCTTGTTCTTAATGCATTAAAGTGTTATTATGAAGGTAAGACTTGGGAGTTGGGAGACGTTAATAAATGCTAAGATTTTTTTTTTTTAAATCAAAAAATCAGGAAATTTAAATTGGGAGATTGGAACTCCCACAAGGCATATATGTGAATTGTGATTTAAATTTTTATTTTAAATGTCTTATTTTTTTTTTCCTTTTTTATATTATATTAAAGTTTAATATTTTGATAATAATTATATGTGTTGGACTTTTCAAGGAGTTAAATGTTTTTTTTATTATATTATATTAAAGTTTAATATTCTGATAATAATAATATGTGTTGGGACTTTTCAAGGAATTCATATGTGTTGAATTTCAAAGAATTTTTTTTATACTTTTTCTTAATGCATTAAAGTGTTGTTATGAGAGTAAGACTTGGGAGTTGGGAGAAGTTAATAAATGCTAAAAAAAAAAAATTAAAATAAAAAAATCAGAAAATTTAGATTGGGAGATTGGAGCTCCCACAAGGCTTGGGGTTAAAAACCCCATTTTGTTTAATATATAGTATAAATAGATAGATAGATAGATAGATTTAATAAAATTTATATTTGTTTTAGATTTTTTTTAATATACAATTTTATTTTTTTAGATTTTTTATAAAAATAATTTAACAATCTCATCACTAACCATAGTATATGAGAGAAATTGGAAATGGTGTAGCAATAGGTATGTAAGAAGTCAAAAATACTTGTGGGTTGGAAGAAGTCAATAAATGCTAAGTTTTTTTTTTTTTAAATCAAAAAATTAAAAAATTAAGATTGAGATATTGGAGTTTCCACTAGACTTGTGAGTTAGAAACCCCATTTTCCTTATATAATATATAGATAGATAGATTGCAACAAACGAATATTCATTTCTGCCTCACTGGTTTTTGACGAGTGATTTTTTAAGAAAGTGTGTTTGTTTTGAGGGATTATTTCATGGGATTGGACTATTAGTTTATCTGGACTAATAGTCCATTGTTTGGTTCAATTTTTTTACTCCAAATTAATTATTCCTCTTGACTATTAGTCCCTCATATGAGAGATTATTGTAGCCTAGGGGGAGGAGTGGGATTATTTCCGTAGGATTGGTATCCTGTGGGACTAATGTGTGAAATATTCATTTTACCCTCATACTATTATTTAATAAACAATTGAAAAAGGATAAAATAATCTTTTGAACATTTATAAAAAAAAAAAATTTAGTGTTGTTAATTTAAAATTATATATTAGATAAAAAAATATAAATTATAATTTAATTTAATTAAAAATTATGGCCTTATAAATTAAATTTTTTTAGTGTTGTTAAAAAATTAAATTTATATATTAAATAAAATTATTTTTTTAGTGCCGTTAATTTAAAATTATATATTAAATAAAAAAATATAAATCATAAATTATAATTTATAAATTAAATTTAATTAAAAATTATGGCCTTATAAATTAATTTTTTTTAGTGTTGTTAAAAAATTAAATTTATATATTAAAAAGAATTATTTTTTTAGCGTTGTTAATTTAAAATTATATATTAAATAAAAAATATAAATTATAAATTTAATTTAATTGAAAATAATAAATTAAAAATTATGGCCTTATAAATTAAAAAATTTTAATGTTGTTAAATTATAAATTACAGATTACAAATTTAAAATTATAAATTACAAGAGTAAAATAGTCTTTTGAACATTTACCCTAATCCGATCCGTCCAACCAAATATTGAATTCACTAAAAATAGTCAAATCCAGATATCTAATCCCATGACTAAATAAACATAGGATACAAATCCAGTCCAACTAATAATCCGGAGACAATGTATCCTAGGACTAACACTCCGATGGATTACAATCACCTCTTATTCAGTCCATCTAAACAAACACATCCATGGAGTATTATTTTAGGGAAAATTACAATATAGTATAATGTAAGAAAAAAAATTACGAGATAATGAAAAAATTTATAACTTTTTTTTATCAATATTCATTAAAATTTTCATTGCTTTATAATTATTTTTCTGACATTATATTGATATGTAATATCCTTAATATTTTATACCATTTAGTACTTGACATTTGTCAAGTTTTCTTTTACAAACTCAACAAAAAGTGTTAAATTATATTATTTTAGCAAAAATAATTAGAAGCTCTAATAAGGGTGGGTATGTTTTGATCTTTTTTTTTTAATTCCTTACTATATCGTTAAAGCTCAATTAGAACTCTAAAATTAGAGAAGGTATCATTGCACTTATTTTAATCAATAAATATAAGATTGGGATGAATTTGTCTTGAGACCATTAATTAAATTTTTTTGATTTGACATATATGAACAATAAAAAATGATTTGTTCTATTTTTGTTTTATGGTTTATTATAAAAGGATGGTTATGTTTGATTTGGTTTTCAAAAAATTATTTCAATTTTTTTTAAAAAAAATAAAAATTAATTCAATAAAAGAAATATAAAAAACATGCTTATCATTTTAATATAATTTCCAAAAATAATTTTTAAAATTTTAAAACATCTTTTTTATATTCATTTTTATGACATTAGTTTTTTTTTTTCTAAAATTTTTTGAAATTTTCTTTTCAAAACAAACCAAACATGGCTGATATGTTCTATTAGATTCTTTTACTTTTGTGAATTTACTAATTTTGCTATTCTTGTTCGTTGAAGAGAAAGCAATAAAGTAATGAAAATCACCAAATTAGTGGTTACCTGTTAGAACACTTTGAGCGCTTTTCTTTTTATTATTACTATTATTATTATTATTTATTTTTTTTAAAATCAAATTTGAATAATGATTTAGGTTAAAAAGTTCATCTGATATCAAGGGTTTAAATATTAAATTTTCAATTTTCATCAAACAATTGGTTAGCCGAGAGGATGTCTGGGTGGTCGACCAGTAATAGACAAAGCAATAGACAACTTTGCAAGTAACTGGTTGTCTGGAAGGACAACTGGCCAATCGTCTGATGTACGGTAAAACGCAACGATTCTCTCAAAAAATTGGATGAACGTTGAAACCTCCCTTGATTTGATGAAACTTTTTTGTTTTCTCTCATTTGATATAGGTTTGATGCCAAGGCCAGAAGAGAAAAAGTAAGCGTGTTTTGTTAAATTGAAATTTGATTCCAAATTTGAGTAAGCGTTGGAGATGCTCTTAATTAGTGCAATATAATATAGGGAGAAATTAGTGAAACGTCCCTATTTAACTTTTGGTAGTAGGAGAGATCCAATATATTTTTTCTTATTAGTTAAGATCTCTCTATAATATTGTTACAAAATTTTAGTTCGTTACTGATAAATTTTTTTGTGACAAATTTGTCTTTGAAGAGCTAAAAATTTTTGTTATGAGAAATTTTTCTATGCTAAAATTTTTCTATACCGAAATTTCTTTGTAAAAAAGTTGCGAGATCTCAACTACTCTGAAAATATTGCATGTTATTTATTTTATAAAATCTTAATATTAGGAACCTTAAACTAAAAACTCCTATATATATATAGGGAATTTCAAATTAGTGTAAGTTTACAAAAAAAAAAATACAAATAAGTGATAAATTTTAAATACTTTAATAATTAAAATAATAAAAATTTTTACAATTATGAACTGTAATATTTTTTTTGGATAAGATAACTGATGGATAATTTCCTATATATATATGGGTTTAACTTTTTTGATGTTGGGATCCTATATATTATTAAACTTTTTCTTAAATATTTTTCAGGGTGAAACATTAATAAATTTTAAATAGTAATTTTATAAATTGTTTGGTCTTTTTTTTTGTTTAATGGATCCAAAAGTCTCATTGTAGTGTGAATTATATAAAGGGCCACGTATAAGCGTGCATGTGTGATGTGTTGAGGAACAAATGTAGATTTTTTCATAATGCTAAAATTACTAAACGTAACACTTCAAAAAAACTCATTAATGTATTTTTCTCAAACGTAACACTATAATGTAACACACTAAAAAATTTCTTAGTGTATTTTTTTCAAACGTAACACTCCAATCAATATAACAAACAAAAACTCCTTTGTATACTTTTTTCAAACATAACACTCCAATGCAACATATTAAAAAACTCTTCAATATATTTTTCTCAAACATAATAACGTAATATTCAAAAAAAATAAAAATAAAAATAGTGTACTTTTTCTAAATGTAACACTATGATGTAACACATTAAAAAATTTCTTAATGTACTTTTCTTAAATATAACAATGTAACATTCCAAAAAACTCCTTAGTATATTTTTCTCAAACGTAATACTCCAATCAATGTAATACACAAAATTTCCTTAGTATACTTTTTTTAAACATAATATTTTAGAATAATGCTTGGGACCCCCTTTTGGGGGTCACCCCCTCACCCCCCTTTGCCACGTGGCGGGGGGTGATTGGAGGAGCAGGAAAAAAAAGAAAAAGAAAAAGAAAAAGTAACCAATGAGAGAGAGAGGGGGTCAAAGGGGGTGGGAGAAAAGGGGGGATGAATCATTGTTGAATATTTTAATGTAACATTCCGATATAACACCAAAAAATCACATTAACAGAAATCCAGATTTCAACGCTTGACAACTAAGACTTCAATAACCAATCCCTCCAAAAAGAATCTTTCACACCTTACCTTTTCATTCTCATCCCCAAAACAAATCAAAAAATTAGAAAAATGAATCATAAAAAGGCATTAACTTAAACTCAAATGACATCAAATCAAATAAATACAATTGTCCAAAATAAAAAAGGAGTAATTAATTTATAAGAAAACACCTAAGATTAAATGATCAATATTCTCTCATATAAGATTTATGAGTAAATTTTTTTTTTTTTTTTAAAGACAGTAGTAGAATACATAAATTAATGGAGAAATTACATATTAGTAAAACAGATAAAAACAATTATGCAGACACAAAAGGATACAACTCATACTTTCACCGCATAATTTTTGAATTGCATCCCACCACACTACCAATTGCACTCTCATATCATGCAAAATTTTATGAATTTTTTTTACCATTAAATTACACACATAATAAAATATTATATACTAATCAAATGATATAAAATCATTATAAAATATTTTATAATATTTCTTTCATCATATGAAGCATTATTTATTTATTATTTTAAGCCTTTTACCCTGTATAGTTATTTTTCCTAAATTAAGGGTACATTACAAAGACACCCCCTGAGATTTATTTAAAGTGCAGATTGTTCCATGTGGTATGAAAAATTACAAATACCTTATTGTTAGTATTTTTTATTTAACAGAATTAACTAAAAAATGAAATTCATAATTGCTCTCCTATACAATAATAAAATTACCTAAATTATTAATTAAAATATTATTGACTTTTTTTGGCTTTCGAAGGTTATTATTATAATTGTGAGCGTACCAGTAAGGATTAATCAGTCCTTACAGAATATTAATTGCCAACCAATTATCAGACGATTATGTTTTAGTTCTTTCAGCCTCAATGAAGAGGACTTTTACTGGTGGCTTTGTTTAGGAGAATTAAGCAAACAATGATTAAATGAAGAACAATTGTAGCATTTCATTAAGTAAAATGAAAGACTTACAAAGATCCAAATCAGCCTCGTAGAGGTTTACAACAACAAATTATTTAAAACTACTCCTATGAATGAAATGCAATGCAAGAATTTGAAGTACAGGAATGTAAAGAATAAGAAATGTAAAAACTAGAAGGAAAAATAAAGTAGATAAAACTGATTTTTTGGATCTGAGTCTGGGGCGTTTTCTGAGGCCTTCTTTGCTATTTATACTTCTCAATGACAGCCGTCGAAATGCATTTCTAACCGTCGAATCATCCCTCCATGATCGCTGATCATGCTGCCTTACAGTTAGTTCCATTATGTCATATCTGCAGTTAGGCTTCCCTCATGATTTTGAATTTAAATATGAGTAACCGTTGAAGCCACGTCATTTTGCATCTCTTTACTGATCCAGTGCTATGCAGATCCACAATAACCAATTCTAACTGCCATGTGTGTGATTGTGATTGAAGATTTGAATTGTCTTCCCGTATTACCCTCATCCTGCCACGTGTCGAACTGTGATTGGCTTATACAAAATATGTAGCCAACATTAGCCCCCGCACTAATATACCTAATACTTGGTGATATTAGTGGATCAAAGTATTTTACCCACGTCTTAGAACGTGTATGGGCTTTGCATTTTTTAGAAATGCAACCGTCATTCATCAATGAAATATTTGCATTAAATTCTTTTCTAATCCTTGAACATCCCCACTATCTCAGTATTCAAAAAGACTGATACATCTTTTATGGCCAAGCTAATCTTCTCTTACATTGATCAAGCATACGAAGAGTTATTTGATGATGCTGTTCATCCTCGAAAGAACCTTCATGCATTGATTAGCCACCTTTATCCACCTCCATTTATACAAGTTATGGAAGTTTTCGCAAATCACCGGCCTTTGAACCAAGAACCTACTGCTTATGATGCTTTGGAACACAAATTTGCAATCATGGATATTGGAAGCTCTTCTTTTGCAACAAAGCCTTCTGTATGGGATGAAGCTGCTGCTTTTTCTTCTTCTACGACCTCTGGTTGGGGAACTTGGCCTACCCCTACTCAACCTCAGACGAGGGAGCGCATTCATCACCGATTCCTAGAATTCGATGACCCTCTTGAAATCCCTCCTTCCAAACGTAGTTCCGTAGTATATCCATATGTTCCTATTGACCATATACGTAGTCTTGAGGACAATCTGCTTTCATCATGGTATACTTCTACCTTGCCATCTTAGATGGTTCGAAGTGTCCAATGTCCTGATGAAGCTTTAGGGATCAGTCCTACGCTTTTAGCCAAAAAAAGCAAAACTTGATACCTCCGATTGGCTGGAATGTGTGGCTAGACCTGAATTCCTAGATTCGATCAGGGAACCTCCGACTGCTTCCCCTCTACCTTCCAATCCAAATTGGATTGATGAATTGAGACTCACTCTCTCTGAGGGCTAATACTTTACCTCTTACCAGGCCCCAGTGCCTCCAACTCCTTATCAGCAGTTTAGGGCTCATACCTTACTTGCTGCTTTCTCCCATTTAACTTTCGAAGTCCTTCGAGATGACATTCCCCACAAAAACTTTCTATGGGCTTGTGACATTATGTCTCGAAGTCATCTTCTCAATCCCGTGGCCCAAATAGAGCTTTATACCTTTTTAGACCAACTTCCTCTCCTGCTCAACTGGCACTTCCAGGCTTCCATTACTAGTGAAGTTCTGGATGAAGCCTTCTCTACTCGAATTCAGGTTCAATATGAGGCAGAGAACCTCCTTGATGAATATGAGGCGTTCAGGAGCCAGGATTTTGAGCATGGGGAGGATGTTGCAATGAACGAAGTGCATGAAGAAGAGGAGATGGACGCCACAGATAAAGCCCTAAAATAGATAGAATTTGAAGTGAAGACCCAACAACTCTCTTCTCAATTAAGGGCTTATCAATTAGATAAACCAAACTTGGACAAAATAGAGGATAGAGTAGGAAAAGAGTATTCATTTAT
The DNA here is from genome assembly GCA_036172215.1 of Camellia granthamiana. Lineage (NCBI taxonomy): Eukaryota > Viridiplantae > Streptophyta > Magnoliopsida > Ericales > Theaceae > Camellia > Camellia granthamiana. The sequence continues at coordinate 38,263,597 of CM069911.1, read as the reverse complement.
TGAATTTTGTTGGACTAAATTCCATGACCTTGTAACTTTGTCCATTCCATATTACTACGAAATTGAAAATGTAATCAAATGAATCTCAGTGTAAACAGCACTTATCAATAAAATTGGGCTTTCTGAATTTCATTTGTCAGATTCTAATTTATCACTCCAATTGTAGACTTAACTGTATGGTTGATGTGCTTTAACTCCACCCCAGCTCAAACTCTTTCAAAGTGTGAAGTCTTCCTTTTAAGAAAACAATCATCGTCTCACAAACCGACCCTAGGCCTAACATAATTCTTCAACTATCAGCTTCGAATTGAACAACTTTGCCCTTCGAAACTTGATTTGATCATATTCAATTCCCCAGTATGTGGTTAATACAATCAAGTAATTTCAAATCAACTAATTTTGTTTCAAACAAATAGTCTACATTTTCCAAAATATGGAAACTTCTTTTAAGAACTGCATTGTTTTATTTTAAAAAAGTGATTTCTTCTGTATATTATCAAACCAACTATTGGTTTGAAACATAGAACAAACAATTTCTAACCTTAAGGTATTTCAAGTTTTGCTTCGAAGGGTTTTACTCTCACTAGCAAACCTAAAAACAGGTCCTTAATCCTTTTGAAGTAAACAAATACTTGAATATTGCATCATTAGGTATGGAATGTGCTTCGAAGTCGACTTCCTGCCTTCGAAGTCGTTCGTTATTTGATTTTGGCACAAAAATTTGGCTTCGAAGCCAAATATTTTATTTCGAAGCTGACATCGGTATTTGAGATGCGTTTTTCTCCATAACTATCAATATTGAAGAAAACTTTTGCATCCGTACCTTTAGTACTTCTTTATGAATTCCACGATTGGGTATCTTTTCAGATACAAAGGTTTTAAAACCCTTTTTATTTCGTGCTTTGAATTCACTCGTTTGCCTAACACACAAACCCTTCATCTCTATTGACCCTCTCTTCTTCGCTGTTTGTTGCCAATGGAGCCCTCTTCTTTGAAAGTACCAACTGGCGAACGTATAAGCCCAACAATGACTTTGAAAAGATGTATTGAGAAAGAGATTGATAAATTTAAAGCTGATGGATCGAGTGCCATAGACGGACGCCTCTTTGTTCCTCGCCATAGTGACAAACAAGAATATGTCCTAGGTCCTATCTTTCGTGAGGTTCCCGCCTAACTTCCAGCTTTGTACCCTCGTTTGGAGGACCACTTTCTTCTCTATGAAGGGGGGCTTGATTGGGGAAATTGGAGATTGAACTGACCTCATCGTTGCTGGCCAACATTGAGGGTGAAGTGGGAGGAGTGGTATGACAGGGTCCTGCCTGTAAGAGAATAGGACCTACGAGAGCTTTACATTCTCGATACCCTTTGTCTTTCCAGGTTTATCATTCCTAAAGACCCTTTTTTGATTCCTGCCGCTCTTTGCTTCTGGAATATGGCCTTTAACTTTTTTCAGTTTCGTTGTGGTATGATGGCTCCCACCGTTTTGGATATCTGCCATCTCTTAGGGCTTTTACCACTCGGTACCCCCCTTTACACCTAGCTATCCAGACCTTTCAGTTAAATTTTCTCTTCCACTTTTGAATTCTTCCTTCAGTGACTTTGTAAAGGCTGAAAATAAAAAGGTGGGCCCTGTGAGTGATCAAGAACTCTTCTCCTTTATTTTATATTGGTTGTGTAAATTTCTCTTTTGTACATCATCTCAACGAATCATGTCTGAATTTGCCCCACTCGTAAAGGCCCTTGATTTGAAGAAGCGAATAGCCTTGGCCCTTTATCTTTTAGGCCATGTTTATAGGGCCTGCTCCCAATTCTGTGAGAAACCTCTTGATATCAACCAAGGAGGTCCCCTCTGGGTGCTCCAACTCTGGCTCTTTGCTTACTTTACTGATTTGCATCCCAAGTGCTTGAAATTCTTAGTTCAAGACCCTAGCACTTATAGAGAAAAGTATGCTAGAATTGCCCTCTATCCTGCTTCTTTTGCTTACTATCTTACCTTATTTCATTAGCTTCCTGTTTCTCCAGCTACCACATTCTTTTGCCCATTGATGCCAATAAAGGACCAACTTGGCTAAAAATATTCTTGGCTGATAGAGAATGTTCCATCCCATTGCATAAAGATATGTGGGCCTCTATTTTGTTGCCGAGGGAACTTTTTATTAGCACTTTAAACCCTCGAGCTTATAAGTGCATATCTGAGGTATACTGTCCCTCCCAGTTTGCCAGGCAATTTGGGCTTACCCAAGGAATTCCCATTTCACTTTGCAGTCTCTCGAATGTCCATCTCACAGCCAGAGATCTGAGAGTACCCAAATCTAAACTAGAGGAGATAACATTTAAACTGTTGAAAGACTTGAGTGAGTTCAAATTTACTCCCTTCCTTCCCTCTGGCTTAGCCTTGAAAAGATTTCAAAATTGGTGGACAGCCAATATAGAAGTGCATCTAGCAATACATCCTCATGATTTATTAATAGGGCTAGGTGTGCCTTCTAAGGTCAAACCAAAAGAAGCTGGAACCATCCCTTCTCTTTCTACAGCTACCAAGATTATTCCTGCAGTCTCACCTCCTCCTTCCAGAGTCACCACAGCTGCTTCGAAAAAGGGTATGCATTTTTAGGCTTCCTTTCTTTTAGAATTTTCTGTTTGTTTTCTTCATATTCATACTACTTGGTGTAGGGTCTCCACAAGAAGAATCTCCCAAGAAAGCTGAAGCCCTAGCTATTCTCAAAGACAAACATCAGCAGAAAAAGAAAAGAAAACTAATACTCACTCCTGAGGAGTCTGAATCTTAGATTGAAGAGAAAGAGACAGAGAAAGAGCATGAAATACCACTGTAGAGAAAAAAGAGAAAGAAGACAACCGTCTCTCCTTCTGACTTGGTAGAAGACCCAACTCATGAGGTAGCTATTGAAGCAGTAGAGAAGGAACACTCTAAGGAAATAATTGTTTTCCAGAGGGCTGAAAAAAGGAGACTGCAGCAACTGCTAAGGGATGAAGCAGCTGCTATTGATACAATCCAAAGGGAAACTGCGAGAAAGCAACACACTACTGAGCATTATTCCCTTCGTAGTTCTCTCATCATTGCCACCACCTCTAAAACCAGTAATTTCCTTTCATGTCTCCACTTTCTTTTCTCAAATTGTTGATACTGGGACTTAACACTGTTTTGTATTTCTTCTTTTGCAGCAACAACTACTTTGCCTACCCTTCCAATAAGGATTCTTTCAGTTTCAACTGAAGTTGAACAACCTCAAAATGTGGAGCCCATTTAGATAATACTCCCACTTTCTGGCCTTATATTTTTCATACATTTCTTGAGGCCAAACATTCCTGCATCCCTATCCTTTGGCTTGACTTCATATTTTCCTCACCTATCTTCCAACTCTACTCAATTTGCTCTTCCTTTAAGCCTTGCAACTCCTTCCCCTCTTGAGGAAATTCCAGCTATTACATCATCTCCAGTGATAGCTAATTTCCATAGAGAAGACACTGGTAGCCCTCAAATTCCTTGTCCATTATCTCTGCCTAGCTCTAGTCCCTCTTCTCTTGAGCTACTGGTAGCCAAAACTATAGAGATTGCTAGGAGTACTTCACCTTCTTCTCCTACTCCTATGCAGCCGTTTTTTCCTTCTACCAGAGTTCTTTCTACACCCTCCATGTCAACGGATGAGGTGGACAGCTTCGAAGCTAGCCTAGCTAATCTTTTTGACATGCCTTCTACCATTCCAACAGCTAACAATGAAGCTGAGCCATTAGCCCTAGCTGATTCTTTATTAGAAATTTTTGAGAGCTCTTCCTCCAATGTTAGGACTCTCTTACCTTCAATAGACTTGGACAGCTGTTTAGAGTTGCTGACATCCTTCTCAAGGATTCCTTTCGAAGCCTTACAAAGGCCTATAATCAGAAATGGCTTCCTCCAGTGCTATAAAATTGTTGAGCAATCCAGCATGACTATTTCAAGTCATTTATCTCAGGCGGCAGCCACCATTGATTTTTACATTAACATTTGCCATGTTGCCAAGGCCGCAGAGGAGAAATTGCTGAGAGGCCAAAGTTTTGTTTCTCAAATTCATGTTAAAGTGTCAGAATTGAAAGAGCAACATTCTTCTGTCTCCCAATTCCGAGCTCAATTACTGGAGAAAAAAGCTCAACTTGAAGAAGAATTATCAACACTCAATCAGGCTTTGGATCGAATTGCCACCAAGCTGTAGATCACCAACCAAGGACTAGCTGATCGAAAACAGGATATGGTTACAACCATTCAGTTGTTCCTATCTCTTAAGAGTAGAAAATCTATTGTAAAGGAACAACTGAAACATTGTACTGACTTCTGGGCCAATCTATGGCTACATGTATTCAACTCATTATGAAATAAAATCCTTATTTATTATTTGAGTGTTTTCATGCTCTTTTATTTAGTATTTATTCTATTCCTTGTGTCTCCCATATGGTTGGATAATAAGGCTTCAAATATCTGCCATTAATTTTCTTGGAATGTACATATCCATTCAAAATTTTCAAATGATATGCTCCCGAGGGCAAGACTCTATGAACTTGATATGGTTCTTCCCAGTTAGGTGACCACTTGCCAAACTTATGACTTTTAATCCCTATTGGGAGTATTGTCTTCCACACCAAATCACCTTCATCAAAGCTAATGTGCTTGACTTTTTTATTATAGTTTTTGGCTGCTTTCTTCTTTTGGAAAAGAATGCTATTTAGTGCCAGAACTCTAGCTTCATCTATACTTTCTAATTCTAAGCACATACTCTGATGGTACTGCTTAAGGTTTAACTGATCCTGTCATCTCACCCTCAAGGACTTAACATTAATTTCCACAGGTAGCACTGCATCATGTCCATATACTAGAGCATAAGGAGTGATTCCTGTACTTGACCTCGGAGAAGTCCTATAAGCCCATAAAACATGCAATAGCAAGTTATGCCAATCCCTGGGATTGTCTTCCACAACTTTCTGTATTCCTTTCTTTAAATACTTATTGGATGATTTCGCCTGACCATTGGCTTGTGCATAATAGGGGGTAGAATTAATAAGGCTAATTCTAAATTCTGCCACAAAAGACTTTACCATTTTCCTATCAAATACAGTCCCATTATCAATAGCTATAGTCTGTGGGATGCCAAATTTGTGGATCAGATCTTTAATGAATCCAATAACTTCGATTTGGTCTACAGCCTTATATGGCTTAGCTTCAACCCACTTGGTGAAGTAATCTGTGGCCACTAAGATGAAACAATGATGCTTCGAAGAGGGTGGGTGTATTTTCCCTATCATATCCATAGCCCATCCTTTAAACGGTCAAGGTTTCACAACCGCATGCAGATCAGTTATGGGTACATGTCTTATTGTGCCATACTTCTGGCATGCCTGGCAACCTCTGGCATATTCTATGCAATCCTTAAGGATGGTTGGCCAATAGTAAGAATGTCTTCGAAGTAGCCATCTCATTTTCACACCAGGCTAATGAGCACTATAGATGCCTTCATGAACCTCAGCCATGGCTGTCAATGCTTCATTTGGACCTAAACATTCCAATAATAACCCATCTGCCCCCCTTTTGTAGAGAGCATTACCATACGTTATGTATTGCATAGATTGCAATTTGATTTTTCTGCTGGCTTTCGAAGATAGGCCAGCTAGATATTGCATTCTTGGATGCCTCAAATCTTGTTCTTGTAAGTCATTATGATTGGCTTCTAAGGCCACATTCCTTTTATTTAAGGGTGGTATTACCTTTTGATATGTTGTTTGACTTATGTTCATTTGAGTGTTATCTCTCCTCATGAAATTCGAAGCTTTCTGAGCCACATCATTAGCTTTGTTATTCAAGAATCTTTGGACATAAGTTACATTTGCTATCTGAAATTGAGAAAGCAAATGTAATGCAACAACATAGTATGGCAACATGCTTACACTTTGACATTTGAAAATCCCTTTTACCTGGTTAACTACCAATTGAGAATCTCCAAATATGTCAACTGCATGAGCTTGTAATCCAGTAAGTATTTCTAGTCCCATTATTAAAGCTTCGTATTCAGCTTGATTATTGGAACAAGTAATTTCATCCACTCTGAAACCATGTGTGGTTTCTACCCCTTGTGGTGACTTAATCACCACACCAATTCCAGTTAAACCATTGGCTTTTGATCCATCGAACCACATTTGCCATGGTTCAATGCTAACCATACCAAGTTCCATTATCTCTTGGCTTTCTGTTTGACATGGATGGTCTGCCAAGAAATTAGCTAAAACTTGTCCTTTTATTGCCTTTTGGGGGACATATTCTAGATGAAATTCTGATAAAGTTAGTATCCATTTGCCAATTCTTCCCCTCAACATAGGTCTAGATAACATATATTTAACCAAATCTGTGGTTGCAATTACCAAGACAGTTGTAGGTAAAAGATAGTATCTTAATTTCATTGCAGCAAAATACAATGCAAGACATAGCTTTTCTACAGCTGAATATTTACATTCACAAGAATTTAGAAACCTACTAATGTAATAAACTGCTTGCTCTTTGCCTTCTTCATTGTCTTGGGCTAAGAAAACTCCTAGTGAATCTTCTACTGCAGCTATATACAACTTCAAGGACTTATCACCCTTTGGTGGCATCAGCATTGGAGGGTTGGCCAAGTAGGCTTTCAATCCTTCGAAAGCAATTTGATGCTCTGCTGTCCACATAAATTCCTTTTCATCCTTCAACCGTAATAAGGAAGCAAAATACTTTAGTTTTCCTTGCAGTATTAGAAATAAATCTTCGAAGAAAATTAACCTGCCCAAAGAATTTTTGTACTTCTTTCTTACTTGATGGAGGTTTGGCTTCGATGATAGCTTTGGCTTTGTTTTGATCAATCTGTATTCCCTTCTTGTGTACTACATAGCCCAAGAAGTTTCCAGCTGATACGCCAAAAGCACATTTGAGAGGATTAAATTTCAGCTTGAACTTTCTCATTTTTTCAAAAGCTGCTTCCAAGTGAAACAAATGTTCCTCCATGGATTGGGACTTTACTACAATATCATCAATGTAGCACTCTAAGTATCCTCTAATGAGATCATGAAAGATAGTGTTCATAGCCCTTTGATATGTAGCCCCAGCATTCTTCAGACCAAATGGCATTTTAACTCATTTGAAGGTGCCAATGTTCCTAGGACATCGGAATGCTGTCTTATGGATATCCTCTTCTGCAATGCAGATTTGGTTATAACCAGAGTGCCCATCCATCATTGATAAAATTTGATGCCCTGCTGAACTGTCCACCAATAAATCTACTATGGGCATAGGATACTCATCTTTTGGAGTTGCTAAATTTAGATTTCTGAAATCGATGCATACCCTTATTTTACCATTCTTCTTAACTACAGGCACAATATTGGATAGCCATTCAACATACCTGGCTGTCCTAATAAAGCTTGCCTTGAGGAGTCTAAGAATTTCTTCCTTGACCTTCTGAATCACTTCGGGACTCATCCTTCTTGGTTTTTGCTTGTATGGCTTGAAATTAGGCCTCATAGGGAGCCTGTGTTCTACTAATGATTTATCCAATCATGGTAGTTCATTATAAGACCATGCAAAACAATCTTTATATCTCTTCAAGACTACCAACAACTGGTCCCTGTCAAGAGCATTCAACCAAGCACTTACATAGGTGGGCTGCTATATAGAACCTTCCCCTAAGTTCACTTCTTCCAAAGGGTCTTGCATCTGAGGACTCATTGATGCTTCTTTTTTGATTTATTTTATCTTCGAAGCAATCTCCTTGCTTTGTCCTGCTCCCAGCTTCTTTGATTCAACGTCTTTGCCCTCCTCCTCATAAACAAAGTCTGTCCACAAGGCTTCTTCTTCCTGCATCTCCTGGACTTTTGTTTTAATGTCCAATGCACAATATTTATCCAAGGCCAAAACCTTGGCTTGTTGCTGCTTTTGCTTACAGCAAATTGCCATGGCTTCTTTCTCTTGCTCTTGCCCTCTCTGGACTATTGATTTTATGTCCTATATTGAGAACTTAATTAAAGCCAAAGATATGGCCTCCTGGGTTCCATCTTTTTGCCTACAACCAGGCATCATTGTCATCTTTGGCGACAAACTCTTCATCAGCACTTTCTTGGATTTGTGCTTCAGGTGTGCTAATTCTTCATCAGCCGTCACTTCAGCTGATCCATCAGGTTTCCCTAGTACACTAAGTGGTGCCACTCCTTCAGCATACAGTTTGGCCTTTGCAAAATTTGCACAAGCTATGAATGGTTGAGGGTTTGCGTTGATCTCCTCTGTCTCTCTATTGCACAAGGCCATCATGATCTTCTGATGTAGAGAAGAAGACACACATATGTTGGTGTGAATCCAATCCCTTCCAAGTAGAGCATTATACTTAGCATTGCTGTCGATAACGAAGAATGCCGTCATGCAGTCCCTGGTGCCCACACTCAGGTTGATGGGCAAAATGCCTTGAGCCATCTGTTTGTCACCAGCGAAACCAGCAATGGTTGTACTAGTTGGGATTAGTCTGGGGTTCCTCTTTCCTAGTTTTTTTCAAGAAGATTTCGGAAGCAGGTTTACTACTGCCCCATTATCCACCAATACCCGATTCATCTGTATCCCGTCGAAGAAGGCCTTGATATACAAGGGTTTGACATGCTGTGTCATGGATGTTGTGGGATACTCAAAAGGGTATGAGAGGTTAATACTCACCTCTTCCTTACTCTCATCTTCAGTTTCTATTGGCGTGGCCACTTCGGATTCGTCTTGCACCAGACTCACTTGTGAGTCTTCACTAGAAACTGGAATTGGGTCAATCTCTTGACCTTGGTTTTCATCTTTAGCTTGGAATTCCTGTGGTAGTATATGCACCATATTCACTGATACTGGAGGAAACGAGCCAAATTGGACAACTGGCTGTACTTGCTTCTCTTCCTGGCCAACTTGTTCAATTACTTTAGAAGCATCCTCCATGCTGCATTCTGGAACTTCATTACTAACAACCTCCTTCGAATGGTTTGTTTCTGCTAGTTTTTCGACCAAAAATGTCTATTCAGCCATAAAGGCTTCAAACATTTCTTCCTCAACTGTCTCCTTCCTTTGGCCTAGGCCAACTTCTCCCTCTGTCTCACTATCACTTTCCATCAAAGCCTTTTCCAATCCTGCCAAACTGGATCTTTCTTTGGCTTTCAATTCAGAATGAACTTTGGCCAATTGCTCTCTGCTGCAACTCCTTTTGTCTTGAGGAGTCGATTTTGGATTATGATCTAACTTTGAACTTTCTTCTTCCTCTGCCTGGCCCTTTGGCTGGACCAATGAAGAGCTTTCTCCATTTTCTTTCAGATCCTTCTGGTACTGAATGTACCTCTGCTGGATCTTCCTCTTTTGGGACCTAGAAATCACTGGGACCATATTTGGTTCCTTTGTTTTTGGATGCTTTAGTAACACCCATTTATTTAGAGCTACCAAAGGAGGTTTAACCATCCTACCTTGGTCTCTGACAACATTTCTTTGGGTAGACATTTCCCTAGGTTTGTTCTGTATGACAAACCAATCTGGGACTCCAAGTACCCATGAACCCACTAGCCTAGTTGTCAAACTACCTCTTTCTTCCTTTGAAGCCAATTTCGAAGCTGGCTGTAAAGGCCACTACTTGGCTCTGACCCCTTGTTTTGGGCCTAATTCAGGCCTTCCATAAAGGTGGCCACTTTTCCTTTTGTGTGAGGCTGGTCTAGGGGGCCAATCTCTGGCTTTGATCCCATGCCTTAAGCCCATTTCAAGTCTCCTCTCAGGATAATTACCCTCCATTCTGTAATAATTGGGTGGTCTGAATTCATGTAAAGGTCTCTTGCCCTTGGAGTGCACTCTAGTGGCTGTTGGCTCAGCCATGAATGGATGCTGCTGTAGACCGCCCGGAACTCCCGGCACCGTGCGCGAGGGTGCAAATTTGTTTGTTCTTAGCTACTACAGTTCGAACTCGTGTCACGGTTCTGAATCTAATCGCACAAAGTGCAATGTGAGACTAATAAATCACCAAAGAGTCCAAATCTGGCAAATCGTTTTGGAAAATCGATTTTAATAAAGAAGTGCCAAACATGGACTGCTTTGCCAGATACAGAGTCGCCACCTAAATATTTTATTTTAGGAAATTTAGGAAACCCTGACTCGTGCCTATGGCCACGTGTCTGTTATCACCAAAGTTGCCTTGGCTCGGGAACTTGAGTACGAGAAGGGAAGGTCATGCAATGAGCACCCTCGCTCACCTGATCAAAGATCGACCTTTACTAACATGATATTTTGTTTTTAAAAACACATGCGTTCTTATTCCAATTATTAACCTAGAATTTACTATGTGATGCGCACAGCATACAAGTATAGACTAGATCGCCTAAGTTGGAACAAAACATTTCATGTTCATTTGTTTGAAAATGATTTAGAAGTGCTACTCGCAAGTAGGCTAAGTCGTGGATTTTGCCACCTCTAAGTGGGCTTAGAAAACATGGTGATTTGCCACTTCAAGTGGGCTTAAAACTCGCATTTTGATGAATTATTCCAATTCAAGCAAACCAACCTTCACCCACAGGTATTCATGCAGTTATAGCAGTTAAGCACATAGCCTGATGGCAAGCATGCTAAACATGACAACACTTACACGCATGCAAGGATGCTAAAGCATAAAAACTCATAGTGTACTCCGAGCCAAAATAGAGAACTAGTTAGAAATCATGCATGATCCTAGCTATTTTAACAATGCCTAATGCAACACATGCAAAATGCAACTAAGATAGGCTCGGCTATTCTAAGATGACATATGAAATGCAACTTGGTAACATGCTGTTGAACACGTATTCAAGTAAATGTATTGAAATACAATGCGGTTAGTATGATGCGCTGAGCCCGGTGCATGCAATACAGATGAATGGATGCACGCATGCAAGCATAAGGATGCTAATTGAAATATGCCCTAAAACTAACCATCGAAAGCTGGTAAATAAAAGAGAGAAAGAAATGGGGGTTGGAAGACATGCATCACACACACGCACGCTTATTACAACAGTTGTGCCCTCTTGACGGAGGGTCCGAATGAGTACGCTAAGCTAGCTATGCTAAGCTATTCTAACTAATCTAAGAATCTAATTAGACTAATTATTACATAATCAAATCAAATAACTAACTAATACTAAGCTAATTATTACAACACGTTAACTAATTAACAAATTAGCTAGTTTAATTACAAATTAAAAAGCTAACTAACAAGTATAGCTAACTACAAATTACAAAGCCTCAGCTCAGTTCTAAGAGTTCGAAGATGCATGCTCGATCGCCTCGCTCAGAAATCCGTTGCCATGCCTCATGTTGCCTCTGTTTGCACACTTCTGCACTTCTGAAAATTATGCCAACTTCTGTGATGCTTCTGACCTACCTTAGGAACCATCTGAGGGGAAGTCGGCTAAAAGGTATGGCCATCGGCCAAATATTAAAGGTCATCAACCAATTTTAAGGCTATCGGCCAATTTTTGATAGCCGATTGGCACACCTGATATCCGATCGGCCACTTCTTCCTGCAAACTTCTCATTTTGCTGCAATAGAGCACAAACAGAGGCATGGCAATGTATTTGCAAGAAAATGTGTGTGCAACTACATTCCTTATCATGTTCAAAGCTCAAAGAAGTGTAGTGCTCAACTCTCGAGCCATCAATCACCCATTTCGATGCATGATGGCCAAAGAGGCCGAGTTGCACAAATCAATATCACATGAATGCACAAAAAGACAAAAATGCCTTAACCTCTATCATGCATGATCAAGAGGGTCGGCGACTGAGAAATGAGGCATGTTTCGTCACTTCAAGTACGAAACGTCATTCGTTTCCCGTGTTTGGACTAACTCCCTATTCAAACACAATGCAAAGCACACAATATGGAAATGCAATGCAACTCAACATAAGCATGCAAATGTCATGCAATGCAACAAGCATGCAACAACAATACAATGGAACAAGCATGCAACAACATGCTACAACATGCAAATTATAATGTCATGCAACAATATGCAATGGCAATGGACCATGTAATGCAACACTTAGTGGACTTAAACTGCACATGGACAGACCTAAGAGGGTCCAAAACAGTGGCCAAAAGGATGAAACAATGGCATGAAAAAAAAAAGAAAAGAAAATGCATGCACATGCATTGGCCTATCAATTAAGCATAAGAACACAACTCTCGAAGGTGCTCAAAGAGTGACAAATGTGGAAGTGTAATAACACTATAAACTCTGAAATCATGCATGGAATGATGCCAAATCAACCAAACAATACGAGTATGGCATGCAAGAGGGCTCAAAGCTTGAAGCTAGCATAGGCACTTGCACTATAACTATGCAATACATGAAGCATATGGCCAAGGCTACCCAAAACAGTCCTAGAGCATACCAAAATGATGCTAAAACATGCATGGAGCAAAGCCAAAACAAGCCAACATGAAGGGCATATGGGATGAAGTATACAAGGCCAACAAAGGGGATTGCACTACACCCAACAAAACCAATCATGAGATGGCTTCACCAACAAAAATCAGAGCTATATTATGGCAAAACAAGACCAAAAATATACTGAAATGATAACCCAAAGGCCTAAGCATGGTGGCATGCATAATGACCCATTCTTAAGGCATGAAACACCAACTCTTCAAAGCATTGAAAGAGTGACAAATGCAAGTGTATGACCACACTACATGTATTGAAATCACATTTCAAATGATGCCAAATCATGAAAGTAGTCCAAGTAATGCATGCTAGTGGCTTGGAAACTCAAAGCTAACAAGCTAGAACGCACTATGGCTATACAAAGCATGGCATGCATGACCAAAACAACACAAATTAGAGCTTAAGCATGGTAAAACAAGGCTAAAAGTTTCTTGGAGTTGAGCCAAAACATGCAAGAATGATGGTCCAAACATATGATGCATGTTATGCTAGCATGTAAGATTGCACTACAAGTATGTGAAGCATGCAAGATGCTATCAAACCAACCTAAAACAGAGTTGAGGCATGCTAAAATAACACCAAAAACTTGCTAAAATGGAACCAAAACATGCTAGACAAACATGCTACTTTGATGAGCCATCTATACAAGCATACAAGACACAAGGAGAGGGGATGACCCTCCTATTTAAGACCTCAAAATACACTTTCCACCACTGAAATTTCTCTAGAATTCAGTGGTAGAAAGGTCATGCAAAGATAAAAACAAGAGCCTAAAGGGGTGGCCCAAAACAAGGCAAAACAAGGCATTCAAGGGGGTAGATCACCCCCAACACCAACAAGACCTTAAACAATCATTTCAAACACATGAAAATGAAGCTTTTTACAGTTAAGAGTTAAGCCAAAATAAGCATGCAAATAAGGCCAAGTAAGCAATGAAGGCAAAGCTTAAAAGAGGGTTAAAGACTCACCCTTGTAGAACACCTTCAAAGAGGCAACTCCAGCAACTTTCTGAGCCAAAAACCAAACTTTGAGTTCAAACAAAAACCTCAAATGCCTCAGCAACAAGAGTATGGTGTTCTAGTAGGTGCTTTAGTGCAAAAGTATGAAGAAATTACACTTTTGAGCACAAATAAGTGCAAATATAGAGAGAGAGAGGAAATAAAGAGAGAGAGATATATAACTTATATCTCAATTTTTTCAGAACCTCTGGAAAGGGAGAGGGGTCTCCCTTCTTATAGAAAATCAAATCTTAAGCTTGTTGAGCAAGCTTGAGACTTGTTTCAATCCCTCCATACACGTGTATGGAGGATGAAATCTGTGCTCACCAGCTGTCATAGCTGGCACAAAAATATCTGCAAAAGCAGGTGGAAAGGCCTCGGCCAAAATATATGGCCGATTGACCAAAAAGGGTGCCGATCGGCCAAAAAGAGTGCCGATCGGCCACCACCAATGGCCGATGGCAAGAAGACAATGCCGATAAGCATAAGGCTTGGCCGATGGGTTGTAGGGATGGCCAACAAGCCACCCTCTTCCCTCAGAAGCAAAACCACAAGTCCTTGGTCCACAACCAAGCACAAAACAGACAAGTTGAGAGATCCTAAGGCAAGGCGTGCAGCCGAGACCTTCGGGAACTCAAAACGAACACGAGCATGGATAATCATCGAGTGTTCAAATGATGACGTCCGAGTATTGAGGACGGTCAAAAATGGGGTGTCTACAGCTGCCTAGTACCAGTTGGATATGGCCTCTTGTTGTAAGCACTGGTTGGTTTAGGACGTCTCTGCACATCCTTATAATATTGCTTCCCATCAATCGGAAGCCCTTTTAACCACTTGTAGTTCAACCTGCACCTTGGACACATTCTTTGCATGAAAGCTGCCTTTAAAGAATCATCATCCAGTGCCTCTTCATCAGAATCTTCCTTCTGGTCTGCAAAGCCTTGTCCAACTGCTGGTAAACTTCTAGCATCTTTCTCGATAGTAGTCTGGCTGGCAACATGCATTTGCACATTGACCTCTTCCAATTCTTTCAAGGATAAGTTCTAGAAATCTGGCACAATAACATTGGCTGCCACTTCCCCAATTTCTGGGAATGGATTAGTGTCAATCCCCATGGTCTTTTCTACTTTAGCTGGGAATTTTAAACTTCCTTTTCGAATCTGCTCTTGGATCCTGTCTCGAAAAATAATGCAATTTTTAGTTGAGTGAGACTAAGAATTATGCCATTTACAATACACTTTTCCTTTAAGTTCCTCTGGAGACGAAATTTTGACTCATTTTGGTAACTTCAGGAAGTTCGCTGCAAGCAAATGATCAAAAATGTCATCTGCCTTCGTTAAATCGAAAGAGTATTTCTTATGACGGTCTTTCTTTTTAAACTACTGGTCTATTGTTGTGTTTTTATGAATTAATGCCTCACAGATCACAGGTTCTTTTCCTATAATCTCTGTTGCATCAATCTCATAATTATGATCTCTATAATACGTCTTGTATGATGTATTACTTCGATCTTGTTCTTCCTCTAGTAATGCTTCATACCTAGACACCTTATAGGTTAGTTCCACTAAGTCTCTAAACTCAGTTGAGTCAAACTTCTTTCGAAACCTAAACTCTAGACCATTTTGAGCCAATCTCACAAATTCAGGCTCTGGTAAGATGATCTTACATTTGTTTCGTGCTCTTTTGAATCTGGCAATAAACTGAGTAGTCTTCTCATTAGGCCTTTGACTCAACCTTGCCAAGTTTGCCATAGAAACTTCTGGCTCTGTTTGGAAGAATTGGGCATGAAATGCCTCCTCTATTTGTTGTCAAGTTTGGATAGAGCCAGGTGTAAAGTTAATATACCATACAAAGGCTGCCCTAGTTAGAGAATTTGGGAACAATCTTAACTTCATATAATCATTATTGGTAAATTCACCACATTGAGCAACGAACCTAGCAATATGCTCAACCGTTGATTGGTTTCCATTCCCATAAAAAAGGGTAAAGTCTGGTATCCTAAATCCTCTTGGGTATTCATGTACCCTATCTACCCATTCTAGATATGGCTTCTTGTACACAGGAGTTTGAACCCCCCCGAGCCATTGGTCCACACATCTCTCTAACAATATCAGTAATTTGGTCCCTAGAAACCATATTTTGTGCTTGTTGAACCACTACTAGAGGAAAAAACACAAGATTTGGTGGACAACCTTGTGCCTGAGGTCCTCTTGGTCCATAGGGTGGCATATTTGGGACTGTTTGTCCCTGTGGTGCCGGCTGCTGTTGAGGGTATGGGTGACCCCTCTGAGCCTGTCCTACGAACGGACCTGCGAAAGGTGTTGCAACAGGTGTTGTGTCTCTTCCAGTTACAGGCAACCCTTCCAACCCCTCGGGTACAAATTCGAACAAAGGATTAGTGAACCCCCTCGTGCCAGGTATGGCTTCGAACATGGGATTTCGAAACATCCTTATGCCATTTTCTTGTGTTGGGCCAAATCCACCAATTTGTATAGTTTCACTGTTAAGTAATGAGGCATTTTGATTTGTCATAGGCCTCGAAAAAGGCTCATACCAAGACTGAGGTGATGGTCTTTCATAGTTTTGGTTACTAGTTTGACCATTAGTATGTTCATTACTCTGCATAGGTTGTTTATTTCTAGCCAATCTTTGCTGAGGGACATTTGAAAATTCCTCTATGTGCCTTGCGTTAGTTGATTGATGAGTATTTATTTGATCCAAAAAGGATGTTGCCCATCTTTCCATTGTGTTCATTAACTGTTGTCCCATGGCATTCACTAGGCCTCCCCATGGATTCATTGGCTGAGTGGATGGAACAGTGGATGGTCCAATTCCTTGACCTCGTCCAATATTTTGAACATGTGGTACTTGTTCTGAAGTGCTAGTCTGTTTGACCATAGGTTTTGATAAAACAGGTACTTCTACATGATGTGTTATTACATTATCGTCTAGAGTAGGTATTTCTACCTCTCCTTCTACGCCTTCTTCCAAGCGTTCATTTTCTCATTGTCTCCTACATCTAGCCATTTCAATTAGTCCCACTGGGCGTGCCAAAAATATATGTTGGCTTTTTTGGCTTTCGAAGGTTATTATTGTAATTGTGAGTATGCCAGCGAGGATCAATCAGTCTTTATAGAATATTAATTGCCAACCAATTATCAGATGATTGTGTTTTAGTTCTTTCAGCCTCAATAAAGAGGATTTTTACTGGTGGCTTTGTTTAGGAGAATTAAGCAAATAATGATTAAATGAAGAACAATTGTAGCATTTCATTAAGTAAAATGGAAGACTTACAAAGATCTAAATCAGCCTCATAGAGGTTTACAGCAACAAATTACTTGAAACTACTCCTATGAACGAAATGCAGTGTAGGAATTTGAAGTACAGGAATGTAAAGAACAAGAAATGTAAAAACTGGAAGGAAAAATAAAGTAGATAAAACTGATTTTTTGGATCCGAGTCTGGGGCGTTTTCTGAGGCCTTCTTTGCTATTTATACTTCTCAATGACAACCGTCGAAATGCATTTCTAACTGTCGAATCATCCCTCCATGATCGCTGATCATGCTGCCTTACAGTTAACTCCACTATGCCATATCTGCAGTTAGGCTTCCCTCCTGATTTTGAATTTAAATATGAGTAACCGTTGAAGCCACGTCATTTTGCATCTCTTTGCTGATCCAGTGCTATGCAGATCCACAATAACCAATACTAACTGCCACGTGTGTGATTATGATTGAAGATTTGAATTGTCTTCCCGTATTGCCCTCATCCTGCCATGTGTCGAATTATGATTGGCTTATACAAAATATGTAGCCAACAAATATATTTCAACATCATTAAAAACTGTTAATTGACTTGATAATTTATTAATAAAATGGGCGATTTATTATGAAATTAAAAACCTCAGGGGTGGAATATAATTTCCAAAACTACATAGGACGATTCATATTTTAATCAAAAACTGAGAGGGTGTATTTATAATTTATCCCTAAATTAATTTACAAATATTTCTGATGGCATAGGGATTTCAAAATAGTACTAGTAATGAGTAGACTGGTGGTAAGAGAGAGAAGTTATTGATTGATTTTGGACACTGTCATCAATGGTGTTGTGATTGGTCATGATACATCCCTTTAAAAATGGAGCACTAAACCAGCTCTTATGAATTGAAAATTCAAAAAAAAAAAAAAAAGAAGAAGAAGAAAAAAAAAAAAAAATAGACACTACCATCACAACATGGGGGGGCCAGCTCATTAAAGCTCCCCCCAGAGCACCATATTTAGAGCTCCCAAGCATTTTTGGTGAAGAGTAATGTCAAAAACCTTAAAAATTGTACTAAATGTTTTATATGGGTGTGGGACTCACACAATGTGGGTCTCGCACCCATGTGAGACATTTGGTAAAATTTTTGTTAGAATTTTTTAGGTCTCTAGTATTTTTGATTAGTGAAAGGGATAAGACCCGTAAATTTGTATTAAATGATTAAAAACATGAACATATATGGTAAATTGTGATTAATGTGAGATATAACCACGTAATGCCTAAGACCAATCAATAATTTTTCAAGAGAGAGAGAGAGAGAGATAGAGAGGGAAGAAAAGAGAGAATAATTTACAAATATTTCTGATAGCATAGGGATTTCGAAATGGGTAATGTTAGGAATACCAAATTTTTTACTAAACAAATGACCGAATGTCTCACATGGATATAGGGTTCGCAATTTAAAAAATTTAAAACCTATAATATTTTTCTTTCAAAATAGTACTAGTTATGAGTAGAGGAGTGGTAAGAGAGAGAAGTTATTGATTGATTTTGGATACTGTTATCAATGTTGTTGTGATTGATAAAAGGAATAAGATTCATAAATTTGTGTTACAAAGCTGCTACAGGGTCTGAAATTTTCAGGCTCGAATTTGCCCCGAATCTAAAACGATGTCATTTTGGATTTTTTTTTTCTTTTCTTTTTTCTTTTGTTTTGGAATTTTCTCTTTTGAAGATGAAAAGAGAACAGAAGCAGAAGCAGAAAGAAGAAGAAGAAGAAGAAGAAGAAGAGGAAGAAGAAGCAGAACATCTTCAGATCATCAACAACCAACATCTTCATCAACATCTTCATCAACATCTTCAACATCTTCACCAAGATCCAGCAGAAAAAAAAAAAAAAAAAAAATCAACATCTTCATCAACAACAACATCAACAACATCTTCATCATCATCACCAAAAAAAAAAAAAAGATTTAGATCATCAGCCCAAAAAAAAAAAAAAAAAAAAAAAAATCAGATCTGATTCAGATCCAATTTAGATTTCGATCATCGCCATCACAGATTTCGATCACCGTCATCACCATCTTTTTCTCTTCCTCCTCCTTCTTCTCTCTTATTCTTCTCTTCTCTTCTCTTCTCTCATCGCTCTCTCTCGTCTCTGTTTGTGCTATCTGTGTTTAAAGGAAGAAAAAGAAAAGAAAGAAAGAAAAGGAAGAAAAAGAAAAAGAAAAAAAAAAATGAAACCCAAAACGATGTCGTTTTGGGTTTCGAGCCAATTTGAGCAAACCAATTTCGAGCCCTCAAACAATTTTCTGTGTGTTGAATAATTAAAAAACATAAAGATATATGATAAATTGTAATTAATGTGAAATATAACTATGTGATGTCCTAAGACCAATTAGAGCTTGTTTGGGGTGTTGGTTGACTTGTTGACAATTTTAGTCTGGGGCTAAAAAATCTCACTTGGGATAAATTTTTTGACTTTTTTGAAAGAAAAAATAAAATGATTATGAATTATATATGACATTTTATCTTATTTAACTAAAATAATATTAGTGGTAACCCGTGCTATACACGGCATATAAAAAAATTAACCATATATTTTTATATAAAATAATATAAATAGTTAAATTTTTGTATGCAAATTATGAAAATAAAGAAGATTGAAATTTATAATTTAAGTCTCACAATTTAAAAATTATTTTTTAATTTGTCACAAATTTAATCATGTAACTTTCAACCTCTTATTAAAATTGTAAACTTAGGTCAGCTCAACCCAAGCAACTTGAGTCGAGCTTAAATTTTTTTAAAGATTGAACAATATAGTTTTTAATTAAGTGAGGATCTACGCAGAAATTCAAAAATTTAAATTAAATTTGAGTGGACTTGGGCAGAAATACCAAATAACCTGAGCAATCAAAACAAAATTATATATATATATATATAAATATATAAATTATTTGCTAATTTATTTTTTAAAATAATAAATAAAATTAATTAAAAATTTAATAGTAATGAACAAAAGAAAAAGCAATATACTTAAGATTTCTAACAGAATTTTTCTTGAAAATATTTAAAAATACACCTTTTAGAAAGGGATTATCGAATAAATGGTTGTTTGGGAAGTGCCATATTAACTCACTTTTTTTTTTTTAATCTTTTTATCTTTTTTGGGTTACATCATATCTCTACTTTTCTACACATTTTTTTTGTAAAAAGTAAAAAAAATATACTTAATTATCTTTTTTGGGTCACATCACATCTCTACTTTTCTACATATTTTTTTCTAAAAAATAAAAATGTATACCTAGTGCTTGTTTGGCTAACATTTTGGAACTAAAAAAGTACAAAAAAACAAAATAACTTATATAAGCCAATAAGACAAAATACCACTTTTTATCTATAATCATTACACTTTTTCTCTTACAAAATTCAAAAAAGTCCCAAAACAAAAATCAAACGAGGCTAAAAAAGTTGGCTATATTAGCCAATGCCAAACTAGGGGTGTCCGCGGTTCGGTTTGGGACGGTTTGCGGTTCGGTTTAGACCCGCCCGCATCTATGCGGTTTGGGGAAAAGTCAACCCGCAACCGCCCGCAATGCGGTTTGCGGTTTGTGCGGATAGGTTTCGCGGATGTGCGGGCGGTTGAGGGCGGTTTGCGGATTGAACTTTTTTTCCAAAAATTTATTTTTAAACCTTTTTTTTTCCCCAAAAATTTGTTACAATCATCAAACTTGGGATGGAATGTGATCATTAATCAATTGCTTCACTTCTATTTTGGAAAGTGGCAAAGAAGGCAATAGCTAGAAACCTAATGCCAGTGACTAAATTTTCAGATGAACATCGAATCAAATGAGAAAGCCAATTACAATATCTTCTGATGAAAATGGTAGTATCATGAACATTACATTTTTTGTAGATTTAACCTATAAAATTATTTTTGCATTAATTAATGCCAACCGCAGCATAAAATTTTAGTTTTACCAAAAGTTAATCTAACCAAGTGTAATGCATTAGCAATGGAAAAGATACATTCATAATAATTAAATACTCTATAAATATAACATGTATAACTATGTCTACCCAGAGGGAAAGATTGAAAGAATCTCACTTTATCAAGAATCTTCTCAGCCAGATGCTCGATTCTCAATATTCTACCAACCACCGGTGCAAAATTCCTATGCCATTCAATGTCATGCATTTTGTCAAACTCAATTCCATCATCAATGAGTATTGCAGCGATTCTTGCAGCCTTGAAGCATATTGAGCTTATGGATTGCAATCCATTGCCCTTGCGGTATTTTTGAATGCCATCCAAGGATAACTCAGATCCATACAGTTCAGCAATATCCCTTATACATTCCAAATAGATTACATTCAGATTTAGATTTAGTAACAGATTCAAATTTACAGATTCAGATTAATAACATATTCAATTTCAGATTAAATTTTACTAACAGATTCAGATTTAATTTTAATAACAGATTCAGATTTAATTTAATTTTAATAACAAATTCAAATCAAACAAAACAAATTTAAGAACAAACAAAGCAAATTTGTTTGGTGCAGAGATTCAGATTTACAGATTCAGATCAAATAGATTCAGATCAAACAAAACAAAACAGATTCAGATTTACAGATTCAGATCAAACAAAACAAACACAGAGGCCAAAACAAATTCAAGAACAAATTTGTATGGGAACTGTTACAGATTCAATTCCAAAACAAATTTAAGAACAAATTTAATTTCATTCCAAAACAAACAGATCAAATTTAAGAACAAATTTAATTCCAAAACAAACACATAGATTACAGATTCAATTTCAAAAAAAAATCAGATCTATTGGTCCAAAAAAAAAATCAGATTTATTTCCAAAGAAACACACAGATTCGATCGGTGCAGAGATGATAGATCAGGGAGGGGGAGGGGGAGAGAGAGAGAGAGAGAGAGAGAGAGAGAGAGAGAGAGAGAGAGAGGGAGGCTTACCTGTGAGTCGATCGGTGCAGAGATGCAAAAGAGAGTGAGACTGATGAGATGAGAGAGTGAGGGAGATAGATCAGAGAGATATCTGATATATATATATATATATGTTATAAAAAAAATCAACGATCGGGCGAGAGAGAAAGAGACAGAGATTGAGAGAGAGTGGCTTACCTGTTGTAAACGATCGGTGCGATGAGATGAACAATGAGAGAGTGATCGGTGCAGAAGATGAAAATGAACAATGAAATGAGAGAGTGAGAGAGACAGTGATAAGAGATGAGATGAGACTGAGAGAGTGAGGGATACAGCGATTAGGGTTTTTGTTTGTTTGTTATAGATGAAGTGAGTGAGATGGTGAGATGGACGGTTAGATTTGAAAGAGGGAAAAAAAAATTAATTAATTAATTTAATGCGGACGGGTTGGGCGGGTGCAGTTCAAACCCACAACCCGCCCGCAACCTGAAATTTATATAAAATCCAAACCGCACCCTACCCTAATGTGTTTGCAAAACCGCCCACATACGTGCAGTTCAGATCGGGTAGGGCGGTTTGCGCGGGTCGGATAACCCTACGCCCAGCCCTATGCCAAATGACCCCTTAATTATCTTTTTTTGGGTCACATCACATTTCTACTTTTCAGTACATATTTTCATAAAAAGTAAAAAAAGTATACTTATTTAGCACTTCCCAAACTACCACTGAGTTTATATTAAAAAAATTTACTTTTTATAATGGCATAAATAATAATTTAAAAATTACAATAAAATATTAAATAGAACGAAAATAAATTTCTTAGAAAATAAAAGTATTTGAATAAAAAAAAGTAAGAAGAAAATTTAATATGGTATTTTTATTTAATCTAAAAATAATTCTAGATGAACAATAAATTATCACCTACAATCCTTTTTTTTTTTTTAAATTTAAAAAGTTTAACAAACTATCACTTTTAATTAAAAAAAAATTAATATTTCTTTTAATTTACTTTAGCAAAAGTAACTTTTTAACAATTTGAGGCAAAATATCTTTGTTCTTTATTTTAATTTTTTTAATAGACAATTGAGATTTAAAAAAAAAAAAAATCTAACAAAATCCACAATGTTTGGTAAGTACTAAAAAAGTTATGTTTTGTTCTTTTGTTTAAATTTTTTTTTTATTAAAAAATATTATTGTTCAAACCCGTATAGTTTAGAAGGATGTAGTTTTTTTTTATTATAAAATTTAAAACAAAAAAAAGAAAAAAAAATAGCGATTAATAATTTGAACACATGTATTTAAAACAAATTATATTTAGACCAATAATATTATGACACATCATTATGTCACATGTGAATATTGATCTCATTCTAATTGTAGTAAAATAATTTGAAGAAGAATTTAAATTTGAAATTTTATTTTATAATTTAATAAATGATTCAAAATTTAAGGAAAAAATATTGATCTCATTCCAATTATAATAACATAATTTAAGTAAGAATCAAAATTTGAAATTTTATTTTAAGAATATAAAATTAATTTATAAACCAATCATATTGTAACACGTATTAACAAAAAAATAAACAAAATTAAAAAAAAATGAGAAAAAAGAATTACAACTTTCAATCTTAATGAAAAGATAATATTTTGCAATTATATATAGATATATAGATAAATCATGAAATATATCATTATTTACAACTTATATATTATGAGATAAATCATTATAATTTTAAATTTAAATTAATGGAATGTTTTCCATATTTAGTGCCCCTCAAATTTGAATTTTAAAATTGATTAATA
Organism: Camellia granthamiana; assembly: GCA_036172215.1. Taxonomy (NCBI): domain Eukaryota; kingdom Viridiplantae; phylum Streptophyta; class Magnoliopsida; order Ericales; family Theaceae; genus Camellia; species Camellia granthamiana. Next base: position 38,240,097 of record CM069911.1, on the reverse strand, counting down.
TACTTTCTATTTTTTATTTTTTTTATATTTGATATACCTTCCATTTGAAAATCAAAAGATATTATTTTTTTTATTTTTTATTTTATTTTTTGCTTGAATGAGAGGTATAGAGGATTTTTTAATTATTTAAAATCAAGAAATTATAAATTTTAGTTGGAGATATTGGAACTCCTACAAGACTTGTGGTTAGAAAGCCCCTTTTACTGATATAATATATAGATAGATAGATAGATAGATTTAATAAGAATTTATATTTGTTTTATACATTTTCTTAATATACAAATTATTATTTTTAGATTTTTTATAAAATAATTTAATAATCTCATCACTAACCATAGTGTATGGGAAAAGTTGACAAGGGTATAGCAGCAGGTATGAGAGAAGTCAAAAAGGCTTGTGGGTTAGGAAAAGTTAATAAATGCTGAGGTTTTTGTTAAAAAAAAAAAAATCAAAAAAGTAGAAAATTAAGATTGGAATAATGGAGCTCCTACAAGATTTGTGAGTTAAAAACCCCTTTTTCCTTATATAATACTAGCATATCACTCGTGCTATGCACGGATTGTGTTTACAATTATTTATATATGTGAATTTTGATTTTTAAATGTTTTTTTTTTAAATGTCTTCTTTTTTTCCTTTTTTATATTATATTAAAATTTAATAGTTTGATAATAATCATATGTGTTGGACTTTTCATATAACGATCCCGGTTTTCCTTTCCTTTGTATATTGTATTCCGGATTTGGTCCCATGGTTGTGTTATTGTCTCATTCTCATTTCCTTCCCTTACTCTTTGTATTTGAGTCTTGGGTTGTGTTGGGCAGGTTTGAAATAGGTTGGTTGTGCTTTGGAACCATTGGTTGATGCCCAGAATTTGGCCTTCACGCTCGAGCGGGACTTTTGACGCTCGAGCGGGCCTTTCGTTGTTGCTTCTCTGCTCGAGCGGGAGTTTTGACGCTCGAGCGTGATTTTCCATCTCCCAGTACTTTTGTCTGCAGGTCTTCAGAAGCTCGAGCGGGAGTTTTGACGCTCGAGCGGGGACCATGTCTGCAAAACTTCTGGAAGTGTGCAATCGACGATCGAGCGGTGCTTTCGACGCTCGAGCGTGAGTCTGTGTCTGACGCTCGAGCGGGGGTTTCCACACTCGAGCGGGGCGACTTTTATATAAATCCGTATTTCACCTTTTTAGATCACTTTTTCATTTCTCTTTCTCTCTCTTACTTTCCCAAAACCAGATTTGAGAGCTCCTCTCTCTAAAACCTTACCTTCTCTCTAGGGATTGATCTAGTAGGAGTGGTTTCCTCATCTTTGGCCTTTGTAAAAGTTGTTGAGTTTGTCGAGAGCTATCTTTTGATCCGAATTTTTTTTGGTTTGGAGCACTTCGAGATTTCTCCATCTTCTCTATTGGGTTTCATCTCTTGAGGTAGGGATTCCTACTCATTCTTATGTGCTTTAACATAGACATTGAGTTATTTGTATAGATGGGTTGATTTGGAAAAGTTAGGTTTTGCAATGTGTTATTTTCAAAAGAGGGGCTTTGTTATTTTGACTCATAAACGTGTATTTTGGGTCTTAAAATGATAATATTGATGTTGTTGACAATATTTGGACCTTTGGGTCAATATTGAGAAAAAGGGAAAAAATGCCATATTTGGGTATATTTGGGTCATTAGTGTAATTAATGACAATTGTGGTGGAAATGAGAAATTGAGTTGGAAATAATGGAATTGGCTCATTATGAGTTAGAATGGTGGAGTTGGATTTATTAATCACTCACTTTGAAAATGTTGAGATTTTATATCTGTTGAGGCATTTATTATCTATTTAGAAATAACTGCTTTGGGCTATTGGTGGAGGATAGTCTTGATTGTTGTAGATAATGCATGATAATTAGACAAACTAAAACTAATCAATTGAATATGTCATCGAATATGACGGTTGGAATAATACATTGAATTTATGTATTGATTGATTACGTATATGATATGTGTATATATACATTGTATTGTGTGGGAGGAGATAGGGGATGTACTCCACGGTTTAGGGGAAGATAGGGGATGGACTCCTAAACTGGATGTTATGTGAGAGGAGATAGGGGATGGACTCCATTGATACAGCAAATACGTGTATCTATTAAATTATTGATACAGCAAATCCGTGTATCATTTGTGAAGAATGGAAGTGTTTTATGTGTTGTTGATACAGCAAATCTGTGTATCTATTGATGCTTATGGAAGTGTTTTGATATTAGTTGTCATCTCATTTAAATTGATGAAATGGAAGAATTATTAGTATGAGATGTAATCTCATTTAAAGTATATGGCCAGGTTCTGAGCCAGGATTATGAATTGAGGAATTGGATAAGTAATGAAAATGGAATGAAACATGGACACATTTGTCATGTATTTGAAATGGGTTATGAACTGATTCATGTGAGTTAAACATTTGTCAAATGCTAATATTTTAGTTATTGCTCATATTATGCTTAGCATATCTCTACTGGGCGTTGGCTCACCATATATGGGACATCATTTTCAGGTACATTTAGTATACCACCTCCAAGGACGTAGCTTGGGAGGCTTGAGGCTGTTGGACTCTTTTGTTATTTTGGTTGTATTACATGTATATCAAGCCAAGGGCATATTCTGTGTAGAGTTAGTACTCTCTTTTATAACCAAGTGTTGACTTGGAAAGTTGTAAGCCTATATGGCATTTACTTTTGTTGTCAACATGTAATACATTTTGTAATAAATACTCTGATGATATGTAATTATGCTTTATTCTTTTATATCTAAGCATGTCAAGAATGTATGATTTTTGGGTTTTTTTTTAGGGCGTTACATTTCAGGGAATTAAATGTCTTATTTATTTATTTATTATATTATATTAAAGTTTAATATTTTGATAATAATCATATGTGTTAGACTTTTCAATAAATTTTTTTTATACTTGTTCTTAATGCATTAAAGTGTTATTATGAGGGATAATAATCATATGTGTTTGGACTTTTCCAGAAATTCATATGTGTTGGATTTCAAAGAATTTTTTTTTATGCTTGTTCTTGATGCATTAAAGTGTTATTATGATGGTAAGACTTGAGAGTTAGGAGAAATTAATAAATGCTAAGATTTTTTTTTTCAAATCAAAAAATCAAGAAATTTAAGTTAGGAGATTGGAGCTCCCACAAAGCTTGGGGTTAAAAACCCCATTTTGCTTAATATATAGTATAGATAACGGTATGCACGGAAAAAAAACTATATATATTTTGTGTGATAAATAAATCATTTTAATCTTAAATTATGTCTATGCATAAAAAAGTATTGATTATAAAAATTGTTGAGAATAATAGTATCACAATCACTTAATAATATAAGTAACTTGTATCAAATTAAACAAAACATTAAAAGTGAGAAATTCTATAAACTCATAAAAGTTATTATAAATTTACTTGGACTTATAAATCAGTGGTGTATATTATTTTTCTGGGATCAAATTATGAATAAATATCAACTTTTAATTATACTTTATAAGTAGTTTTTAAAATTTTTTAATCTAAGTTTGTTGTCTTACTTATAAAAAGAACTTCTCAAACATGCACGGATTGTGTTTACAATTATCTATATATGTGAATTGTGATTTTTAAATGTCTTTTTTTTTTTTTTTTAAATGCCTTCTTTTTTTCCTTTTTTTTATATTATATTAAAGTTTAATATTTTGATAATAATCATATGTGTTAAACTTTTCAAGGAATTAAATGTCTTTTTTTTTATTATATTATATTAAAGTTTAATATTTTGATAATAATCATATGTGTTGGACTTTTTAAGAATTTTTTTTTTATACTTGTTCTTAATGCATTAGAGTGTTATTATGAGGGATAATAATCATATGTGTTGGGACTTTTCAAAGAATTCATATGTATTTGATTTCAAAGATTTTTTTTTATACTTGTTCTTAGTGTATTAAAGTGTTATTATGAGGGTAAGACTTGGGGGTCGAGAGAACTAAATAAATGCTAAGGTTTTTTTTTTTTTTTTTAATCAAAAAATCAGGAAATTTAGATTGGGAGATTAGAATAAACTCTATATATTTTGTGTGATAAATAAATCATTTTAATCTTAAATTATGTCTATGCATAAAAAAGTATTGATTATAAAAATTGTTGAGAATAATAGTATCACAATCACTTGATAATATAAGTAACTTGTATCAAACTAAACAAAACATTAAAAGTGTGAAATTCTATAAACTCATAAAAGTTATTATAAATTTACTTGGACTTATAAATCAGTGGTGTATATTATTTTTGTGGGATCAAATTATGAATAAATATCAACTTTTAATTATACTTTATAAGTAGTTTTTAAAATTTTTAATCTAAGTTTGTTGTCTTACTTATAAAAAGAACTTCTCAAACATGCACGGATTGTGTTTACAATTATCTATACATGTGAATTGTGATTTTTAAATGTCTTTTTTTTTAATTTTTAAATGCCTTCTTTTTTTTTTTCCTTTTTTTATATTATATTAAAATTTAATATTTTGATAATAATCATATGTGTTAAATTTTTCAAGGAATTAAATGTCTTTTTCTTTATTATATTATATTAAAGTTTAATATTTTGATAATAATCATATGTATTGGACTTTTTAAGAAATTTTTTTATACTTATTCTTAATGCATTAAAGTGTTATTATGAGGGATAATAATCATATGTGTTGGGACTTTTCAAGGAATTCATATGTGTTTGATTTCGAAGAATTTTTTTTATACTTGTTCTTAGTGTATTAAAGTGTTATTATGAGGGTAAGACTTGGGGGTTGAGAGAACTAAATAAATGCTAAGGTTTTTTCTTTTTTTTTTAAAAAAAATCAAAAAATCAGGAAATTTAGATTGGGAGATTGGAGCTCCCACAAGGCTTGAGGTTAAAAACTCCCTTTTGCTTAATATATAGTATAGATAAGTAGTTTTTAAAATTTTTTAATCTAAGTTTGTTGTCTTACTTATAAAAAGAACTTCTTAAGCAATTCATTAATTGATTATATTAGCAACTCTCTATCTTTGATTTCTTCTATCAGTGACACACGCATATCATGTCAAAGTATAAATCCTTCTCCATAGTTTGAATAATACTTGCATCGTTCCTATATCATTTTTAAAAAAATAATCAAGATAAGAATTTCGTAAGATTATAAAAATTATATAAGAAAATAGTTTTAAACCATTTTATTTATAAAAAAATGATGAAAAATTATTTGAATTGTATTTGAAGAAATATAACAAATGATAGCTTTAATCATTATATATCAAAAAAAAAATTATATAGGTTACTCAATGAAAAAATGGTCGAATACAAATAAAATCATAGACATTGAATTAAATCATATGGGCTCTGAATTGATAGTATAATCTAGCAAATCAACTAATAATAACATAGAAATATTGACAAATATGTAGTACTTCCCTATCATCTTTGTATTATATTCATTAATTTCATATATCATATAAAAGTTTTACTCGTTTTGATTCTTTAATAAAATAAGGACCAAGAAAACAAATTTGATAAGAAATTGATTCTAAACTTTATTATTGCAAAAAACAAAAATTTCAAAGAGAGAATTTAAAGATGAGATTGAAGAAATAGTATAATGAATGACAGCCTTATAAAAAAATAAAATAACATAACAATGATCTAATGCAAACTATTTTTAATAACTAATAGAAAAAATATCAAATTATTACCTTGTATAAATATAGTGACGAAAATTAATTTTGTGAGATTTTTGTGCTGCCTTCTCCCATGTAGCCTTCATTATTTCATTATTAATACTCTTCTCATTCAGAGCTAACCAATTTCATTATTAATACTTTCATCATTCAGAGCCAATAAATTTTTTAAAATTTTTTTATCACTTGGTAGATAATAACGAATAATCAAAATTATCAAGAGAAGATTAAGAATTTAATAGGAGATAAGAAGTTATAGATGTTACCCAAAAGACAACGTAAGAGGAGGGGTGAATTAAATTTTTATAATTAAAAGTAATAATACTCTAATAAAAGTTATGACTAGCACAATAGATAAATATAATTAATGAAATAAAGATAATTAAAACAAGTGATTTAACAATTATATCAGTTAATGATTTTGGCACAGTGAAAATTTGAAATAAAGCTATGGCAATTTAAATAAAATAAAGAGATAAGGAAGAGAGAGGCAAACAAATTGATAGTGGTTCGGTTTCAACTCGGACTACATCCACTTCTCATGCTTCACTTGAGATTTTCCACTATACTCTAGTTTCACAGGGTGCTAGCAACCTTTTTACAAATGAAGCAATCCTCCATGGATTTTACAAAGACTTTCTCAGTCAAGAACACTGAGTGTACTACACTCTTACAAGGTTGAAAAGAATGTGTTTTTGCTTTCAAAGAAAGTTACAAGAATTATCTCTCAAAGATAGATATATAAAACGAAACTTTGATTTTTCTGAAAACCTCGCACAGGAAAGATGAGCTTAAGGCTATAAGGCTCAGTGTATAATTTTTGAGAGAAAGATATAAACAAAAAATTGAAGAATACTTCTTAGAGAATTTTTCAGAGAATAGATGAGAGTGATTCTAAATCAAAGAATGCTTTCTGAATTTCAGTAAGTATGTAGTTGTTGTGTGTTGTTCACTCAAGCTCTAGTATACAGGTTATGGTATATATATATATATCATGAGGCTTATAGAGCCGTTGAATTCATTTTGAATATAAACCATTCCATCATTACTAATTTGAACTTGTAGGAGACAAAGCTTGGTCTGGAACATCTATATTTTGAAAAATGGCAGTTGTAGCACAGATCCGTTGAGAGGATAGGTCGATCTGAAGCAAAACCAGGCAAAAAAGCCTTGGCCAATCAGTCGGCTGGATGATCGGCCGGATGTCCACCCGGACATCCGGTACTTGACAGTTTTGAACCGTTTGAACTGCTGCTGTGCTTGGCTATTTGAACTTCTGTTTTGGGCTGTTTGAACTTCTGTTTTGGGCATGGCTTTTGGGTTAAAATGAACTCCTGATTTAAACAAATATTAAATACATTCTAACAACATTTAGGATAAAAGTTTAGATAAGAAATAATGGGGTAAAATAAATTTTGATTCTATTTTTCTCTTCAAAATAAATTAAAATATAATTGATCGAATCATCAAAATAAATAAGTCTAACAATCTCCCATTTTTCGATGATGGCACACAATGATATTTTGATTTGTTTTGGGAGTAAGAAAAGCTTCCCCTCAAGTCATGCTCCCTGAATGATTGTTCATTTTTAAATACATAGGTTAGCACATGTGTAATAAATAAGCTTTAATCAGAGACATGATATGAGATTAAAACATCAAACTATAAATGAAAAAAAAAATTATCATTATAAATACTGGTTAGTCTATATCAGTTAAAAAAAAATACTACCATAATACCACAATACATAACATCTTATTAGTTTGAAAACAATACCATAATACATAACATCAGAATATAATGCATAATACATAACATCATATTAGTTTTCTTCCCCTGTGACATTATCAAAAGGAAATCATAGCTCAGAATCGGGAGGAGGAGGAGAGAAATTATAGTGAGAAATGGCATCAACGCGAGCCTCAATATGCAAACAAATAATATATAATATGTAGATATTCAAAACAGATATATACAATTCAAAACATATATATACATATGTGGAAAAGTGGTTTAGAAATACTCTTCAGATCCTGGGGGACGCTAGTGATCCTCAGCTAGTCACCTGAAAAAGAATTAACACTTCGACGGGCAAGTCAGTCTTTACTCTCTGAATTACTTGTATTTTAAGTAAAGTGTAATGGTTCTCACATACCTCTTCCTGGCTAATGTTCTTCTATTTATATCTTTTCTTTCTTGGGCCTCGGGATTGGGTCCACTTTCAATTCGCCATTCGGCTTCAATTGTAGCAAACCGCTTTTCACTCGGCCTCTTGCTCGACTGGTTTTTTGGCCCAATAGGATAGGATTCGAGCGTGCGAGACGGTGCCGAGTGTTATATATTTCGACTCCAAGCTCGACTAATTCAGCATCTCTACGACTCCCAATATTCGGCCCCCATAATTGCCCCCCAAGCACTCCACTAACGACAGTTGGCTGGAGCGTTTGGTTTCGAACTTGAAAAGCCAGAGCCGAAATTCGGTGGCTGACCTCATTCCAACACAAATGTCTGAGCACACGCTTCTCGGTTATCATTTCAACTTCCCGCCCCTTCGTACACTTCTATTTATTGTGATTTAAAATTTCGACGTCTTTTCAAATACATACACACTTTTAGACGCTCGTCGCTGGACTGCCTTCCGACTTACCTCTGCAACTTCCTTTTCTTCACTATCCTCTTCGTCTCTTGTAAGTTCTCTCCCTCTCTGCCCTGAATCTTTTTTCTTGCTTTGTTTTTGGCTTAGCATATTCCTATAGACTGAAGGAAATAGCAAAACATTTAAAAGATCTCCTTTTCTCGGATCGAATTTCTGGCTTCCGACGCCATTTCTCCATTCCTGATGACGTCCGTCTGTCGTTTGTGATAGACGGCACCCTCGATATGGAGAGGGCTGATGAAATCTCGATTGTCTTCCCTCTCCTATCAATCGCAGAGGGTGGAGTCTGTTTCCCCCTTCACCAATTCCTTAGGGCTGTGCTTTGCTATTGGGGTTTAATCCCTTCCCAACCTAATGTCAACTTTTTTAGAATCGTAATGGGGACTATTGTACTAAACCGTCGCCTTAGGATTAACCTCGGCATTCCTGCTATTCGGCATTGTTATGTCTTGGCCAAGTCTTCTGGTCGGCATGGGCGTTATTTCCTTAGGGCCAAGGACACCGACCATCAACTAGTGACTATGCTTTCTAGTTCTGGGAAGCGAGTCGATGATGTTATGGTCGTTGTCCAAGGTAACTGGGAATTCGGCAAAGGTGAGGATCGCCTCGATCCTATTCCTAGACGGAGGGGCGAACCAGGTGGCCGTGTAGCCTCTTTTATTTATTTTTTGTTATATTTATAAAGGTTCATTTTCGAGACCTCATGGTTTTTCTTGTGCAGGAAACGATTTGAAGAAAGTCTTGACTTCAACCGACGACGCCGTTCTTTCAGAAATCAAGGTCACGCTCAAATATTTCGGCCGATTGAGTTTTCAGAAACATGGGAGGGCAGTCTACGTTTTACTCTGCTACAAGCCGACTTATACGACCTTCTCGGCGGCAGAAAACATCCCAATTCCAAAGGGTGAGGAGTTTCTTACCGCTCTTATCTTGACCGATTTAAAAAACTTGAGGCAAGTTGGTTTCGAGGGGTCCAATTCGAAGCGACCGGAAGTAGCTGAGGTCGCCGAGTCAGATCAGTCCGAAGCCGAAGTCGATGAGGCTTTGAAGTTGGCCTTTGAGGAAGCCGGCTTCAATTCAGCCGACCCTCCGTCCACTTCGGGTCGAGAGGACCTTCTACTTGACGACATTTTTCACGGTCTAGAGGACTTTCCCGGCGCGTACCCCGAAGATATGGCTAAGTTAAGCCTCACACAACTTGCCAAGAAAGCGAATGCGGAAAGGATGGCTGCGTGGCGAAGAGCAGAGACCATTCGAGCTGGAGTGCCACCTGCCGCCGAATCTCAGCCCTCCCTACCTGTTAGCGAATCTCAGCCCTCCTTGCCTGTTATTGATGAGGGAATGGCAAAAAACCGAAGTGCCGAGGCCGAGGTGGTTGTGTAGGTTGATTAAGAGGCTGAGCAAAGGGCAGAGAAGCGCCCTGCCGAGGTCGAGGCCAGCTCAGAAGAAAACCGCGCCGACAAATGACCTCGTTTAGAGGAATCGTATGTGATTGTGCCTTTTGTCATTTAACCGAAGATAAAAAACATGCCGATCCCCTCTGATGCTTCGGTAATTAAAGATCCAGCGGTCGCACTCAGCATGGCTACGTCCGTTTCACTGCCAGCTGACAAGGCAGCTTCCCGGGCGGAGCCGGATCTGGTTGCAATAGCATTGGCCACGCAATCGGCTCTTTTGGTATATATCTTGACTTTGTCTTTTCACTTTATGCAAATACTGTTTTGGTCTTAATTTCTTGTTTTGCAAACCATCAGAAGGATAGCCGAGATGGGCTGTCGCCATCATGACGTCGTCGAACAGCTTGGCCGTCTACAAATGGAAGTTGAGGGCTAAAGAAGCAGGGCTGAGTTTGAAGCTTTAAGGGCGAAGATGGAAGGCGCGCGGGCTGAGGCCGAGGTAGAAAGGGCGCGTAACGCAGATCAACTGAGATCGGCCGCCGAGAAGAGGGCGGACGCGAGCGAAGATGCGCTCAAATTGGCCTAGGAGGCGGTCTCCAAACTGGATGCTGAGTTGGAGGAAGTAAAGAAGGCGAAGGAAGCAGCTGACTCGGAGGTTTCCAAGGCATTCGAGGTCGGGAAAAGTGCTGCTTTCGCCGAATATGTGGACGAAGTCCCCAAATTTGAAAATTGGAGATTCAAACACGGCTGGCTCAAAGCCCTTGCTGCTGCTGATGTGACATTGGCTATGCCGATTCCATACGAGCAAGTGGATGTTGAGCCGCTGGAGTCTGACCCCGAGGATTAATTTGGGCGACACCTGTTTTTGTTTTAGGAATTTTTGAATGTATTTTTACAGCTTTTTGTTTGGTAATTTTCATGTATTGCTACAGTCATAGTTTTTTGCTAGGCATTTTCATGCGAACTTGTAGCTTTTTGTTTAGTAATTTTCGCATGTAAAATGGCTACAATTTGTGCCCAATTTACTAATGAAAATTTCCTTTTTTGCCTTGATATTATTTGTGCTAAATTTTGTTATTGATGAATGGTATTGCTTTCAATTGTAAAATGGCTACATTTTGTTTTCAATACCAAGTATCAATCGGCATTCGGTTTACGTACTTGGCCGATCAGATTAATAAATTTGCCCTTGCCCCAGCCAGTGCATGAGCTTCAGAAGCCGAATTAGGACTAGTTCATGGAATGGCTGCGACATAAATCGATCGGCATTGGGTTTAGATACTTAGCCGATCAGATTAATAAATCTGCCCTTGCCCCAGCCAATGCACGAGCTTCAGAAGCCGAATAGGACTAGTTCGTGGAATGGCTGCAGCATAAATCGATCGGCATTGGGTTTAGATACTTGGTCGATCAGATTAATAAATCTGCCATTGCCCCAGCCAGTGCATGAGCTTCAGAAGCCGAATAGGACTAGTTCTTGGAATGGCTGCGGCATAAATCGATCGGCATTGGGTTTAGATTCTTGGCCGATCAGATTAATAAATCTGCCCTTGCCCCAGCTAGTGCATGAGCTTCAGAAACCGAATTAGGACTAGTTCATGGAATGGCTGTGGCATAAATCGATCGACATTGGGTTTAGATTCTTGGCCAATCAGATTAATAAATCTGCGCTTGCCCCAGCCAATGTATGAGCTTCAGAAGCCGAATTAGGACTAGTTCATGGAATGGCTGCGGCATAAATCGATCAGCATTGGGTTTAGATTCTTGGCCGATCAGATTAATAAATCTGCCCTTGCCCTAGCCAGTGCATGAGCTTCAGAAGGCGAATTAGGACTAGTTCATGGAATGGCTGCGACATAAATCGATCGGCATTGGGTTTAGATTCCTGGCCGATCAGTTTAATAAATCTGCCATTGCTCCAGCGAGTGCATGAGCTTCAGAAGCCGAATAGGACTAGTACATAGAATAACCCGATCGGCATCTGGCTTTTGGCGTTTAGAATTAATGACATCGCCTCGGGGGCGCTGCATATATTGAGAATAAATGGGGTGAGTTCGCGCCAGTGATTCTACTTATTCTTATTCAGACTTGATTTAAACTAGCTTGAGATAAGTGTGAATGTCAAACAGACTATTCTTCAACAGCAGAGGGGAATGATGAACATTGGCTGAGCTAGATACTGCAATGAATCGCAGCAGCGAACCTACAAGCACGGGAGGAAGGACGTCCAAGGAACGGGAAAAACGTCAGCCCCCAAGTCGTCGAAGCAGATCACCCCGAAAAGAAAAACAGCAACGGGGAAGCTCCCCGCGACCGCGATCGAGAAGCCAGCCCGATGCGACGCCACGACCGTTGAGTTTTGTGATTTTCGTGGGGAATAAACCGATGACGGAGGCGGATTCCATTGTTAATGATCCAGGATTAGCAGTCGAGTTCGCTCGACAGATCTTTCCACCGGAGGTCCAGCAGTCGATGGTTGGACGGCAAGATTTTGAAGTATTTCGAGAAGGCATCCATGGGGCGGTGAAGGGGCTGTACACCGCTTATGAAGTCGGCATGCGTCTGCGTGCCGCGCGATGAGAAATAGAGAAGAAGGACTAACGAATCCGCAGTTTGGAGGCTCGCGCGGAGAAGGCCGAGCGTGAGCTTAGGGACCTTAGGAAAGCTTAAGCCACCGAGCCGCGTGCGACGGGTCAATCTAACCCGATCGTGGAGGAGAGAGTGACCCAACGGCTGTTAAGTCACGCCATTGCCGACCGAGATACGGCAAGCATGTTTGCCATAGAAAATACGAGGACCATGGGTTATGAACAAGGCTTCCATGTGGGTCGGAAGGTTGGGATCAACAAAACCAAAGAGAAACTTGCAGAGGAGGTCTGCCGATGCGAGAACTGGGGCTTTAGACACGGTTGGATTAAGGCACTTCAAGCCGCGGAGGCTCTTTGAGCAGAGGGTGTTGATTCGGCGTTGCCACGGTACCAATGTGGTCATTTTCCCTTCTCCGCCTTTGAAGTCGAAAAGAGTGACGATGAGGGAGAAGCCGGATAAAAATATACATTGTAATGCTCAAACACAGATTGCGTTCAAAACTATGTAATCCTTGGTTGATCAAATAAAATGTTTTATTTTCAATGTTTGTGTTTCGTTTTATATTCGACACACACGTGTTTGCATCTCTCATTGTATAAATGTTAGAATAAATGTATTTTAAATGGTTTAATGTGTAAACGGTTTTTGCCAGCTCGACATAACAGAGCATTCTTCATAAAATATCTATTCGGCATACACGTGTTATGCACGGCCCTGGCCCCGGCCCAAAGGTGTCATGCGCCGATGGGGGCTCCGAATCCGGAGTCTGGCCAATCGTGATATCCACAAAGGGCGCTTTGAATTTGGAGGCTTTTTCGGCCTAAAGGCGTCAGGCGCCGATGGGACACCGAATCCGGAGGCTTTATCGGCCCAAAGGTGTCATGCGCCAATGGGGCTCCAAATCCGGAGTCTATTTGGCCAATCGTGATATCCACGAAGGGCGCTCCGAATCCGGAGGCTTAATCGGCCCAAAGGCGTCATGCGTCGATGGGGCTTCGAATTTGGAGACTTAGTTTGGCCAATCGTGATATCCACGAAGGGCGCTCCGAATCCGGAGGCTTTATCGGCCCAAAGGCGTCATGCGCTGACGGGGCTTCGAATCCAGAGTCTTTATTTGGCTAGTCGTGATATCCACGAAGGGCACTCCGAATCCGGAGGCTTTTTCGGCCCAAAGGCATCAAGCGCCGATGGGGCTCCGAATCCAGAGTCTTTATTTGGCCAGTCGTGATATCCACGAAGGGCGCTCCGAATTCGGAGGCTTTATCGACCCAAAGGCATCATGCGCCGATAGGGCTCCGAATCCGAAGTCTATTTGGCCAATCGTGATATCCACGAAGGGCGCTCCGAATCCGGAGGCTTTATTGGCCCAAATGCATCATGCGCCGATGGGGCTTTGAATTCAGAGACTTAGTTTGGCCAATTGTGATATCCACGAAGGGCGCTCCGAATCCGGAGGCTTTATCGGCCCAAAGGCGTCATGCGCCGATGGGGCTCCGAATCCGAAGTCTTTATTTGGCCAATCGTGACATCCACAAAGGGCGCTCTGAATTCGGAGGCTTTATCGGCCCAAAGGCGTTATGCGCCGATGGGGCTCCGAATTCGGAGACATAGTTTGGCCAATTGTGATATCCACGAAGGGTGCTCCGAATTTGGAGGCTTTATCAGCCCAAAGGCGTCATGCGCCGATAGGGCTCCAAATCCGGAGTCTTTATTTGGCCAATCGTGATATCCACGAAGGGCGCTCTGAATCCTGAGGCTTTTATCAGAAATCTTTTGAACTAGATCGCACAATGAGTAAACAGGAATCTTTGCATTACAAAAGTGGAATGTGTACATAGTGAGCCATTCAAAACTAATATCATTCCCCACAGGTCGGGTTTAATGATAGAATTTGCGCAAGTGCGTTGAATTCCAAGGTCGTGGCAGGCTCCTTCCGGACATGTCTTTGAGCCAATGTGCCCCTACTCCTGCGATCGAATCAATCTGATAGGGGCCGTCCCAGTTAGGACCCAATTTTCCATTCGCCGGTTTCTTAGCAGCTGGAAGTACCTTCTTCAGGACCAACTCTCCTGGTGTGTAGCGGCGCAGCTGAACACGTTGATTATATAACTTGGCTAGCTGCTGCTGGTACCGCGCCATGGACACAAGGGCACGGTCCCTTCGTTCTTCGATTAGAATCAAATCCAAAGCCAGCATCATGTCTTTTCAGCCCATATCAAAAACTTGCGATTTCAGGGTTGGGTGGCCGATCTCCAGGGGTATGATCACTTGGGTTCTAAAGCATAGAGCAAACGGTGTTTCTCCAGCGGATCGCCTCGGCGTAGTTCGATGAGCCCACAATACACTCGACAATTCTTCGACCCATTTGCCTTTAGCTTTCTCCAACCTCTTCTTGATGCCGTCCAAGATGGATTTGTTAGAGGCTTTGGCTTGACCATTGCTTTGTGGGTAAGCCGGTGTAGAAAAGTAAGGCCGGATACCATACTTGCTGCACAGCTCTCGGTAGACGCCACAATCAAACTGGGTGCCATTGTCTGAAATAAGAGCTCTTGGAATGTCGAATCGTGTTATGATATTTCTCCATACAAAGCGTTTAACATCAGCATCTCGAATGTGCGCTAATGCCTCCGCTTCGACCGATTTTGTGAAATAATCTGTCGTGACGATCAAGTGTCGCTTGTTCCCTGGGGCCCTCGGCAATGGTCCTACGATATCAAGTCCCCACTGGGCGAACGGCCAGGGACTAGTAATGGAACGAAACTCTTCAGCAGGCAGATGGGTTAACGGGGAGAACTTCTAGCATTGTTCACATTTCTTCACATAGCATTCGGCATCAACTCTCATTGTCGGCTAGTAATACCCCTGTGTTATAGCTCAATGGGCCAAAGAGCGCCTGCCAGAATGGGCACCACAACTGCCTTCATGTATTTCAGTCAGAAGCTCTTCGACTTTGTCCGGGTGTACACATTCCAGGTATGGACCAGAAAGGGATTTTTTATAAAGCTTTCCTTGCGGATCCAAGTAGTATCGTAGGGCTTTGTTTCGCAGCTTGTGCGCCTTTTTTTTGTCCGCTGGGAGCTATTCAGAAGACAAGAATGCAGCAATGGGGTCCTTCTAACTCGGTCCTGACTCTATGACATTGACCTGGATTTCCTCCAAAGGGCCAATGCTCGGCTCCGGGATGAAACCTACTTCGATGGTCCGTTTAATCTCTGAGTTAATGGCGGAGGCTAGGCAAGCTAGGGCGTCTGCATGTGTGTTCTGGTCACGTGTTATCTGATTCAATTCATGATGGTCAAATTTGGCCAGCAAGGCGCTAGCCGATTTTATGTAAGCCGCCATACGGTCATTTTTGGCTGCGTACTCCCCCTTTAGCTGATTGATCACCAATTTTGAATCGCAAAATACTAGCAAACGCCGAGCACCTAGAAGGTGTACATTCCTCAAACTGGCCAAAATGGCTTTGTATTCAGCCTCGTTATTTGATGCTTTAAGGCTAAGTTTGACGGCCTTCTCAATTATTGCGCCGTCGGGAGCCATGATTACTACTCCGGCTCTGCTGCCCTGTTAATTGGATGATCCATCACAGTACAACTGCCAAATGTCCCCAACATAAATTCTCCAGTTCGGCTTAGGTCGAACTTCATCAGATTTGAAGTCGGCAAGACCCCCAGTGAATTCGGCCACAAAGTCGGCAAGCACCTGTCCCTTGATTGAGGTTTTACGTAGAAGCTGAATGTCGTACTGGCCAAGTTCAAGAGCCCACTTTGAAATGCATCCTGATGCTTCCGCACTGCGTAGCACTGATCGGAAGGGGGCAATCTGTTAGCACCCTGATGCTATGCCCCTGGAAGTAATGCATCAGTTTTCTTGCTGCCATAACTAGGGCGATAATGAGTTTTTCCAGCGGAAGGTAGTGTGTTTCGGCGTCGACCATTGCCTTGCTTACATAATATACTGGCCGCTGCTCCCCCAGCTCTTCCTTTATCAATACGGCACTGACGGCTCGGTCGGAAACTGCCAGATACAAAATGAGCGGGTCACCTGTCGAAGGTGTTGTCAAGAGTGGAACTGATCGGAGGTAGGTTTTGAGGCCGTTGAAAGCGGCTTCACACTCGGCGGACCATTTAAAAACCTTGCCCTGCCGTAGTGTATGAAAGAATTGTCTGCAGTGGTCCGTGGAACGACTGATGAACCTGTTAAGTGCGGCGGCCATCCCCATTAACTTTTGAACCTCCTTAATCGATCGAGGGGAGCCGAGTTCCAGGATTGCTGTGATTTGCCTTGGATTGGCTTCGATTCCTCGGTGGTTGACAATGTAACCCAAGAATTTGCCAAAGCCGATCCCAAACGCCCATTTGGAAGCGTTCAGCTTCATTTCATATTTGCGTAGGATGCCGAATGTCTCCTCCAGATCGACTATATGATTCTGCTTTTCCTTGGATTTGACCACCATGTTGTCAATGTACACTTCCATAGTATGGCCGAGTTGCTCATTGAACATGGTGGTGACTAGTCTCTGGTAAGTTGCCCTTGCATTCTTCAGCTCAAAAGGCATAACCTTATAGCAATAGGTTCCTCTTGGAGTGAGGAATGCAGTTTTGTCTTAGTCCTCTGGATGCATAGCAATTTGATGGTAGCCTCTGTAGGCATCAAGGAAGCTTATACGCTGATGATGTGCTGTAGCATCTACCAGTTGGTCTATCCTGGGGAGAGGAAAACAATCTTTGGGGCAGGCTTTGTTTAGGTCCGTGAAATCAACACAGACTCGCCAGGTCCCATTTTTCTTCTTCGCAACCACAGTATTAGAGAGCCATGTAGGGTAAGTCATTTCCCTGATTGCATCGGCGTCAAGCAATCGGTCAACCTCTTCAACAACTGCGGCAGTGTGCTCTGCGGCTGATCACCTGCTTTTCTGAATGATCGGCTTGCATTTAGGGTCAAAATTTAAACGGTGTTGCGAAATAGACGGATCTACACCCGGCATCTCATATGGAGTCCACACAAATACATCAAGGTTGCCGAGCAAGAAGGAAATTAGCTGTTGTCTGTCGGCTTGATTGAGGGAGGCGCCGACCATGAAGAACTTGTCTGGGTTGCCGTTGATTTCAACTCGATCTAGGTCTTCCGTGGCCTTTTCATTTGGGAGCCGCCCAACATCGTCGAGGCTCTCCCAATCCGTTACCTCAATAGAGTTCACTTGCAACTCCTTTGGTGTCTTTTAAGCAAGGAGATAACATGCTTGTGCCGATTTCTGAGAGCCACGGATTTGCTCAATGTCGCGTTCTGTCGGGAAGCGTAGCAGCTGATGATAAGTGCTTGGCACGGCCTGCATAACATGCAACCAAGATCGCCCCATGATGAGATTGTACGGTGATGGCAGCTTGACGACCAAGAATTCCACATCCACTGTTCGGGAGCCTGCTTGAACGGGTAGTGTGATTTTTCCCAACGGGTACTCTAGATTGGCGTTGAAACCGAATAATGGATAAGGGGCCGGAGAGAGATCCAATTTGGAGAAGCCGAGTTTGGTGAATGTCTTGTAGTACATAACCTCCGATGTGCTCCCCGGATCAATGAGTACGCGCTCAACTGTGAATCGGTTTACGCGTAACTCAATTACCAAGGGATCAATGTGGGCAAGTGTCACTCCAGCCAATCTGAATCATCAAAAGCAATGCTCGCAGCTTCATGGGGCCGTTTAGTCGGAGTGAGTTGACTTTGAGGGTCAGGATTTGACTGAATCATATGCATCGCGGATGACATTGGCAGGTTGTATATCATGTGGATCACGCCGAGTGGAGGGGAATCTTGTCTTAAGGCTATTGCTTTGGATGAGTTGCTTTTTCGGACGTACTGTTGTAGTTGACCATCTTGTAGCAATTCCTCCAAGTGGTCCTTCAATGCATAACAACTCTCAGTATCATGGCCATGGTCCTTGTGATACTCACACTGTCTATCCCGCCTTCTCGTGTCGGGAGGTCCCACCATTTTGGACGGCCATTTGAAGAACAAAATGTGTTGGACTTTGGATATGACCGCGCTAATCGGCTCTGTCAACTCCGTATATTTCTTGTCGGCGCGCCTCGTGCGCCTGCTATCAACTTGCAGTTGTTTATTTGCTCGGTGGGAGCATTGGTCGCTCGATCGGCGGGAATCCCGTCTCTTGTCTCGTTTAGCCCGATGCCGTGGCTCGGGGCTCTGAGGTGGAACAGAATTTATTGGCTGAGCAATTTCAAAAGGGGCCGGCTTGTTGGCCATGTTTCCGACTTTAACTCACAAGGCGTTATCCTCCACTTTCTTCATCAACAACTAGACTATTTTGGGAGGTCTTCTAGTCAAGGAACTGCGGAGAGCACTGTTAGGATGCAAACCCATTTTGAAGGCGGTGATGGCCATGGAGTCGTTGCAGGCTTCATCGACAAGATTAAAGCACTCCCAATAGCGTGCCGAATACGCTCTTAGTGTTTCTCCTGGCTGGATCTGCATTGCCCAAAGAGAGTCGGCTTGTTTTGGCCAGACCTCGTTGGTGATGAATTTGGCCCTGAAGGATTTCTGTAATTGATGGAAGCTTTTGATCGAAGCCAGCTCTAGTTTATAATACCACCTGACAGCCAATGGTCCCAAACTGCTGGGAAATATTCGGCACATGAGGGCCTCGTTGTTTGCATGCAATGTCATGGCTTGCTTGTAGTGACAGATGTGATCGGTGGGGTCTAATTTTCCATCATAGAGAGTGAACGACGGAGCTTTGAACTTTTTGGGCAGAACCGCCCTTGCGATCCATCGCAAAAAGGGATTATGTTGGTCTTCCTCATCTGAACTGTTTCTTCTACGCTTATGCCTTATACGTGGACTTTCTTCAGAGGAACTGGAAGTCTCGGGTTGTCCCTTCTTCTTGGGCTTCAGGGATAATAAGTTGGAGTCGCTATCAGTGTCTTGTTGTCAGGCTCGAGGTCGTCAACCACCTGCCCTCAGAGGTCGTTCCGGATCTTGGTGTACAGCTTGTTTGGACTTTGCCACTTCCAAGGCCAAGTCCTGACAGAGACGTTCTTTCTCAGTGATCATGTTCTCCAACCTCTGTTCATTTTGCTTCGCTTGTTCCATGATCGCTTTCATTGCCTTATGCTCTGAAGTCGAGGGTGAGGCGAAGTTCAAAGCGGGTCTTGCGGGGATAGTCTCCGGTCCAAGCATGTTTGCTGGAGAGTGAGGTCGTCTCTCTAAGTGGTTTCATCAGTGACTATTGGAGGGTCTTCCGTTATGCCCGCCATTGATGTATTTGAGTATTCCCATAGACGGCGCCAATTATGGAAAAGTGGTTTGGAAATACTCTTCAGATCCTAGGGGACGCTAGTGATCCTCAGCTAGTCACCTGAAAAAGAATTAACACGCCGGTCGAGGGTGCCGGAAGTAGCACTCCAACGAGCAAGTCAGTCTCTACTCTCTGAATTACTTGTATTTTAAGTAAAGTGTAATGGTTCTCACATACCTCTTCCTGACTGATGTTCTTCTATTTATATATTTTCTTTCTTGGGCCTCGGGATTGGGTCCACTTTCAATTCACCATTCGGCTTTAATTGCAGCAAATCGCTTTTCACTTGGCCCCTTATTCGACTGGCTTTTTGGCCGAATAGGATAGGATTCGAGCGTGCGAGACGGTGTCGAGTGCTATATATTTTGACTCCAAGTTCGACTAATTCGGCATCTCTACAACTCCCAATATTTGGCCCCCACAACATATATATACAATACTCCCGCCTCTCTCTTTTTCTTCAAAAATCGCGTCGGACACGCGATCTTGCTTTTGTGTCAGCTGACCAACAAAAGCGAGACAGATCAATCAACTTGCTTCGGTTCTCTCTCCCTATTGTATTCTTCTCTTCCGTCTTCTTCTTAATCAATCTCTTCTCCTTCTTCTTTCTCATTCGCTTCCATCCCTTTCTTCGTCTTCTTGAGAGAGATAGAACATAGAGACTAAGTAGAGCAGAAAGGCTACCAAAAACTACCCTTCTTTCGATTACATCTCTTGCTTCTACTACATGGCCTCATCTCATCCCCATACTCTCTTTCCATACCTGAATGATCCTGTAAGCACTGCTGGGCCGAGTACCCCTGCTCCTACTCTTCCCAACCTTCGTATGATATCGATTGAGCAAATAATGGCAGCTCAATCAGACATTGAAGCCAATCATTTCACACTGACGTCCTGTATAGAGACGGTGACTGTAGTCACAAAATTGGCTCACCGATTGTAGAACAAGAGAGTGAGATCCACTAGGTCAACGCCTAACTCTCTCTGCTCCAGTGCATGTACAAGGATGCGCGAGTAGAGATTTGCGCACTGAAGGCCGAAAATAAAGAGCTGAAACAGCAGGCCACCTGTCACGACCCAAACTCGCCCCTATGGGTTTAGCATCGTAACTGGCCAGTAATCCTTGTATTACCAAAGGCCTCTTAAAAGAATATCATATAGTTAGGTCTTACGGAAGCAAATATACAAAATATACGAGGTCCAATGACCTGTGATGACATACATGGGACAGATGGACAAATAATTTAAAACTTTTAAAAACTTGCGTGCGAAGTTAAAAGATATAGAATTTACACATCACTCCATGAACATATAAACAGAAATCTTGCCCGCACTTAAAAGGAGCAAAATGTGGTACATCACAAAAATAGCCACTAAACTTGTTTCCATCTGGAACCTCTTCGAGAGGCACAAAGGTTGGCTGACAAAAACTGAAACATAGGCCGTCAACTTTGGGCCTGGTCACGTGCCTGTTCACCTACATACATAATATAAATAGTGAGCTGGAGGCCAGTGAATAATAACGGAGTAAAAGGTTTTAATGAATAATTTCCATACAAATTCAGAAATCATAATTCAGATTCATAACAGATTCATATTCATATTCTTGCTCAGATCATATACAGAAATTAGAGTTGATGCTTAATCATACATGGTGCATCCTTTACCGCTAACAGAACATATGCAGAACATATGATGGTTATGAATAACCAGTTCCATAAAAGAACCTCCGGATCTGGGTAACATAGAATAGATATGCTGAGCCCCATGATGGAGCCTCCGGTACGGGTAACAAAGTGCAGACGTATTAAGTTCTATGATGGAACCTTCGATACCGGGTAAAAGCTAACAGATATCACATGATGGTAAGGATACCACGAATACATTATTAGAAATTGGACAATCATTCATTGTATAGAATATATCTTTTCAGAAAACAGATCTTAATTCATTATACAGAAAATAAGTAAAGTTGAACATAACTTTACTAAGTTATTACTCACAGTTAACAGACGGCTCCAAGTAGATGAGTAAAGTAGGTAATTCACTTAACTCGTGGCGTGGGACCTTCAGAATATGATGGATACATATATTGAAACATACGTTCGAATTGTACATAACTTATTTCACTTGTTCTTAGTGTGTTTCTACCCTTATGCTTATTATGGTGTCTTAACCATGGCTTAGGAATGCCTAGGATGGAATGAAGGTGCAAAAATTGCATTAGAAAATATTTTCCAAAACTTGCTGAAAACAGGGTCCACGCTCAAGCGTGGCTTTCCTCGCTCGAGCGGACATGCAAAAAGTGAGGATTTGATCGAGTGTGACTTCCTTAGCTCGAGTGGACTGTAAACTCTGAAAAATTACTGGTTACTTATTTTTCACGCTCGACGGACGCTCAATCTCCGCTCGAGCGTGAGACTCAAGCCCTCCCTCGAGCGTGGCTTCTATTGCTTGAGCGTACTGCAAAACATGTGAACTTCTGGATACATCATTTCACGCTCAAGCAGGTATCATGGCGCTCGAGCGGAAGTGCACGCATTCAGAGTGCTTCGCTCGAGCGTGAACTCCTACGCTCGAGCATAGATTCAAATTTTGGAATTTCCAGATTTGATCTCCAAGCTTCAAGCTTCAAACTCAAACTAAACACTTCAAAACTCATCCTCTTGGACCAAAATTCTAGAAAACGTTTAGAAACTCACAAAACATCATGCTTTGAAGATCATTTCGTGAAATCAAGGTCCAAAAGCATGCCAATTGTTCAAAAATTCAACTCAAACTTTATGAATGTTTCATAAACATAACATGCATGAATTTTCTTAATCTTGAGCTTCTCAAAACATGATCAAATGCCATAAAACGACATTAAACTTGATAATTTCCCAACATCAAGGTGAATTCAAGACATGCATGAGGGAATTCTTAGAAATCATGCTCAATTTGTAAAGGAATATACATGCATGCATGGTATGGTGCTTCTACCATGTTATTTAACTCAAGTCTTGCTTAACTCAACATAATCTTCATGAATTCATGTTCTAAACATCATAATTATATAATGTGGAGAAGTGGTTTGGAAATACTCTTCAGATCCTGGGAGACGCTGCTTATCCTCAGCTAGTCACCTGAAAAGATGGAAACACTCCGGTCGGGGGTGCCGGAATTAGCACTCCGACGGACAAGTTAGTTCAGACACTCAAGATAGCTTCTTGTCTAAGTTTAGTGGAGTGATTCTTACATACCTTTCTAGATTTGCGGTTCTGGTATTTATACTTACTTTCTGGGCCTCGGGGCCTGTGTCTATTTTTATCCCATTCACCTTATCTTCATTCGGATCTGCTGACCCCCGTCTATTCGGCCTCACTAACGCATTTGATGCCCTAGTTACGCAATACGAAGCCGGTTTCTGGGTACGCGTATCCTGGCTATTCCACTTATTCGGCTCCTACAATTGCCCCCCAAGCACTCCGCCGACGACAGTTGGCTGGATTGCTTGGTTTTGAATTTCGAAAGGTCAGAGCCAAAACTCGGGGGCCGGCCTCATCGTCATGCAGATATCTAAGCGCACCCCTTTCGGTTGTCGTGTCGACTTTTTCCCTCCGCGCATATGTTTATTTATTGTGATTTAAAATTTTGACGTCCTTTCATGTATCTCGTGACGCTCATCGTTGGATTGCCTTTTGGATAATCCCTGCAACTCTGTTTTCCGATATCCTCTTCGTCCTTTGTAAGTTCTCTCCTCTTTTGTTTTGAAGATCTTTTCTGGTTTGTTCCTTCCTTGGCGTATTTTCACAAACTGTAGGACATGGCGAAACATCTGAAAGACCTCCTCTCGTCAGATCGAATCACTGGCTTTAAATGCCATTTCTCCATTCCTGATGATGTCTGTCTGTCGCTTGTGGCAGACGGCACTCTTGATATGGCGAGGGAGAATGAAACCACAATTGTCTTTCCCCTTTTGTCAATAGCAGAGGGTGGAGTCCGTTTCCCCCTTCACCCGTTTCTTAGGGGTGTGCTTCGTTACTGGGGTTTAATCCCTTCCCAACCTAATGTGAATTTCTTTAGAATCATAATGGGGATTATAGCGCTCAACCGTCGCCTAAGAATTAATCTTGGCATTCCAGCCATCCGGCATTGTTATGCCTTGGCTAAGTCTTCTGGTCGGCACGGGCGTTTCTTCCTTAGTGCCAAGGATATCGACCATCAGCTGATTACTATGCTTTCTAGTTCTAGAAAACGAGTTGATGACGTTATGGTCGTTGTCCAGGGTAACTGGGAATTTGGCGAAGGAGAGGATCACGTCGACCCTATTCCTAGACGGAGGGGCGAGCCAGGTGGCTGATTACCTTCTCGCCTTTATTATTTGTTCATTTTTATTGTGAAGCCTCTTCTTTGAAATGTGACGGTTTGTCTTCTGTAGGGAGCATTTTGAAGAAAGTTTTGCCTTCAACTGATGGCGCCGTTCTTTCGGATATAGAAGTCGCACTCAAATATTTCGGCCGTCAAAGTCTTTAGAAACAAGGGAGGTCGGCACATATTCTGCTTCGTTACGAGCCAACATATACGACCTTCTCGGCGGCGGAAAATATCCCTGTTCCGGAGGACGAAGATTCTCTTATCGCTCTTATTTTGTCCGACTTCAAAAACTTGAGGTAGGTTGGTTTTAAAGGGTCCGATTCAGAGCGGGACGTCACTAATGTTAGCGAATCAGATCAGTCTAAAACCGAATCTGACGAGGTATTGAATTCGGCCGATCCCCCATCCACTTTGGGCCGAGGAGATCTTTCACTTGACGGCGCTGTTCACAGTTTGGAGAGTATTCCTGCCGCAAACCCCGAAGATATGGTAGGGTTAAGCCTGACAAAACTTGCCAGGAAGGCGAATGCGGAAAGGTTGGCCGTGCGGAGAAGAGCGGAGTCCCTTACGTCTGAAATACCGCCCGCCACCGAATCTCAATTCTTCCTGCCTGTCAGCAGATCAGAGTCCATGCGCGTTGTTGAGGTGAAAACGGCAGAAAATCGGAATGCTGAATCTGCTGTGATTGTGCAGGCCGGCCAAGAAGTTGAGGCAGAGAAACGCCCTGCCGAGTTTGAGGCCGGCTCAGCGGAACACGGCGGCAAACGTCCTCGATTAGAGGGATTGGACGTGATCGTTCCTTTTGTCATTCAACCGATGATAAGAAACATGCCAGTTTCTTTTGATGCTTCGGCGCTTAAAGATCCAGAAGTCGCATTCAGCTTGGCCACATCCGTGTCGTTGCAGTCTGACAAGGAGGCTTTCCGGGTGGAAACGGATCTGAATGCGACAGCACTAGCCGCCCAATCGGCGCTTTTGGTACATATTCGAACTTAGCTTCACTGAATCCAAATACTGTTGAAGTTAAGGTTTAAAATGCTTGTTTTGCAGACTGTCAGATGGATAGCCGATTTGGGCCGTCGCCATCGCGATGTCGTCAAAGAGATTGGCAACCTACGCGAGGAAGTTGAAGGCTAGAGGAGAAGGGCCGAGGTCGAGGCTTTGAGGGCAAATAAGGAAGCCTCAAGGGCCGACGCCGAGATGAAGAGGGCTCGTAGCGCGGATCAGTTGAGATCGGATGCCGAGAAGAAGGCGGACGCGAGTGAAGATGCGCCCAAATTGGCCCAGAAGGCGATCTCCAGACTGGAGGCTGAGTTGGCTGAAATGAAGGCGGCGAAGGAAGCAGCTGACTCGGAGTCTTCCAAAGTGTTCGAGGCTGGGAAAAACGCTGGGCTTTCCGAGTACGTTGACCAAGTCCCGAAGTTTGAAAATCGGGGATTCAAACATGGCTGGCGTAAGGCCCTTGCTGCTGCTAACGCTGCATTGATTATGCCAATGCCATATGAGCAAGTGGATGTTGAGCCATTGGATTCTGATTCTGATGGTTGATCCGGTCGACTGGCAGTTTTTGGGACGTCAAGTGTACTTTTACAGTTTTTATTTTTCATCTGTTGCTACAGTCATGAGTAAATCGTTTTGTTTAATAACTTGCGTATATATAAAAAATTTCATGAGTTGTGCTCAATTGGTTAAGGGAAATGTTGAATGCTATTGTTTTCGGTTGTGGTTAGATTGGCTGCTTAATAAATCTGCCCTTACCTTGGCCACGGCTAAGGCACAGATTGATCGGCATCTGCCCTTGCCTTGGCCATGGCGCGAGCTTGGGAAGCCGAATGGGCCCAACTCGTGGGCTGGCTAAGGCACAGATTGATCGACCGTTACGCTTGAAAAGTCGGCCGACAAGATTAATAAATCTGCCCTTGCCTTGGCCACGGCCTGAGCTTGGGAAGCCGAATGGGCCCAACTCGCGGGCTGGCTAATGCACAGATTGATCGGCATCTGCCCTTGCCTTGACCAGGGCGCGAGCTTGGGAAGCCGAATGGGCCCAACTCGCGGGCTGGCTAGGCACAGATTGATTGGCATCTGCCCTTGCCTTGGCCACGGCGCGAGCTTGGAAAGCCGAATGGGCCCAACTCGCGGGCCGGCTAAGGCACAGATTGATCGGTATCTGCCCTTGCCTTGGCCACGGCGCGAGATTGGGAAGCCGAATGGGCCCAACTCGCGGGCTGGCTAAGGCACAGATTGATCGGCCGTTACGCTTGAAAACTCGGCCGGCAAGATTAATAAATTTGCCCTTGTCTTGGCCACGGCCCGAGCTTGGGAAGCCGAATGGGCCCAACTCGCGGGCTGGCTAAGGCACAGATTGATCGGCATCTGCCCTTGCCTTGGCCACGGCGCGAGCTTGGGAAGCCGAATGGGCCCAACTCGCGGGCTGGCTAAGGCACAGATTGATCGGCATCTGCCCTTGCCTTGGCCACGGCCCGAGCTTGGGAAGCCGAATGGGCCTAACTCGCGGGCTGGCTAAGGCACAGATTGATCGGCCGTTACGCTTCCCAACTTGTGGGCTGGACAGTTGTCATCCGACTGTTGACATTTGGGAGTGCTGATGTTGCCTCGGGAAAGCTGCAAACATTGAAGGATAATGGAGCGGGTGCACACCAGAGGCCCTACTTGTTTCTATTCAGGCAACTGGGGAGGGACGAAGATTGACTGAATCAGATGTTGCAATGAGTCGCAATAGCGAGCCTACGCGTTTAGGAAGAAGAACGTCCAAGGATCGGATAACACAACAGCCCCTTAGTCAACGAAGCAGATCGCCTCGACAAGATAGTCAACCGAGAATCGAGCCTGATGCGACGCCACGGCCGTTGAGTTTTGCGATTTCTGTGAGGAATAGACCAATGACGGAGGAGGACTCTATCATTAAAGACCCAGATATGGCAGTCGAGTTCGCTCGATAGATATTCCCGCCGGAAGTCCAACAATCGATGGTCGGACGTCGAGATTTCGAAGTATTTCGAGACGGCATCCACGGGGCCGTGAAAGGACTATATACTGCTTACGAAGTCGGCATGCGTCTACGGGAAGCGCGACGTGAGAGTGAGAAAAAGGACGAAAGGAATCACAGTTTGGAGATTCGCGCGGAAAAGGCTGAGCATAAGCTTCGGGAGCTGAAGAATGTTCGAGCGAGCACGTCAGTTGCGGCCAATCAATCTAAAATGGTCGGTGCGGAGAAAGGAACTCAACGGACCTCGGATTATGAAAAGGCGTTTCAGGATGGCCTGAAGGTTGGGATAGAGATGACCAAACAGGACCTTGCCGAGGAGGTCTGTTGATGTGAAAATCGTGGATTTAAGCACGGTTGGATTAAGGCCCTTCAAACCGAGGGATCTCTTGAAGCTGTGGGAATTGATTCGGCCTTGCCCTTGTATCATCGCCATCACTTTCCTTATCCCGGTTTTGGAATTGAGAAGAGTGACGATGAGGGTGCCGAATGAATAGACATTGTGCTGAATAAACAGAATTTCTTTTCTTTTCAGCATTTGTATTTGGTCTTGAAATGTTGTGTTTAACTAATCGTATTATTTCATCTTTCTGGCAAGTTTTGTGTTGTATGGTGTAAATGTTTAGACATGCATTGACCGGTCTGAATTAAGAATGATTCTTATTGAATATTTATTCGGCCAATCAAGTGGTCCGAATACAAACCTCAGAAAGGCCAATCGTGAAATCCACGAAGGCGCTCCGAATTCGGAATCTTATTCAGCCTTAATAGGCTTAATTTTCCTTAAGGTGTCATGTACCAAAAATGGGGCTCCGAATCCGGAGACTTTGTTTTGGCCAATCGTGACATGCACGAAGGGCGCCCCGAATTCGGAGTCTTAATCAGCCTCAGGGTGTCATGCACCGAAAGGGGGCTCCGAATTCGGAGACTTTATTTTGGCCAATCGTGACATCCACGAAGGGCGCTCCGAATCCAGAGTCTTAATCAGCCTTAGGGTGTCATGCACCGAAAGGGGGCTCCGAATCCGGAGACTATTTTGGCCAATCATGACATCCACGAAGAGCGCTCTGAATCCGGAGTCTTAATCAGCCTTAGGGTGTCATGCACCGAAAGGGGGCTTCGAATCCGGAGACTTTATTTTGGCCAATCGTGACGTCCATGAAGGGCGCTCCGAATCCGGAGTCTTAATCAGCCTTAGGGTGTCATGCATCGAAAGGGGGCTCCGAATCCGGAGACTATTTTGGCCGTGGGAGGCTTAATTGGCCCTCATTAATCAAGGCTTAGGAGCGAGCATGAGAAAATGAAAGACTTTGTATTGCAAAGGTGGAACATATACAAGTACCAAGCCCACAAGTTGGGTCAATGATAGAATTTACGTAAATGTGTAGAATTCCAAGGCCGTGGCAGGCTTCTTCCTGACATGTCTGAGAGCCGATATGCCCCTGTTCCTGCGATGGATTCAATTTGATAGGGCCGTCCCAGTTTGGACCCAATTTTTCGTCGGCCGGTCTCCGGTCAGCAGGAAGTACCTTCTTTAGGACAAGCTCTTCTGGCGTGTATCGGCGCAACTGAACTCGCTGATTATACGACTTGGCGAGCTGCTGCTGATAGCGTGCCATGGATGCCAGGGCGCGGTCTCTTCGTTCCTCGATTAGAATTAGATCTAGGGCAAGCATCATGTCGTTTCGGCCTGTGTCAAAAACTTGCGATTTCAGAGTCGGGCGGCCGATTTCCAGGGGTAAGATTGCCTAGGTTCCAAAGCATAGAGCAAACGGCGTTTCTCCAGTGGACCTCCTCGGCGTAGTACGATGGGCCCACAATACACTTGGCAATTCTTCGACCCATTTGCCTTTAGCTTTTTCCAGCCTCTTTTTGATGCCGTCCAAGATGGATTTGTGAGAGGCTTCGGCTTGACCATTGCTTTGGGGGTAGGCCGGTGTCGAGAAATAAGGCCAAATGCCGTATTTGGTGTATAACTCTCGGTATACGCCACAATCGAACTGGGTGCCATTGTCTGAGATGAGAGCTCTCAGAATGCCGAATCGTGTTATGATGTTTCTCCATACAAAGCGTTTAATGTCGGCGTCTTGTATATGTGTTAGGGCCTCCGCTTCAACCCATTTTGTGAAGTAGTCCGTGGCGACGATTAAGAATCGCTTGTTCCCTGGGGCCCTGGGCAATGGCCCTACGATATCAAGTCCCTACTGTGCAAACGGCCAGGGGCTGGTGATAGAGCTCAACTCTTCGGCAGGTAGATCGGTTAATGGGGAGAACTTTTGGCACTGTCCACACTTTTTTACATAGCTCTCCGCGTCAGCTCTCATTGTCGGCCAATAATATCCCTACGTTATAGCTCGATGGGCCAGGGAGCGTCCGCCAGAATGGGCGCCGCAACTGCCCTCATGTATCTCTGTCAGAAGCTCCTCCACTTTGTCGGGGTGCACGAATTCTAAATATGGGCCAGAGAGGGACTTTTTGTAAAGCCCTCATCGCCGATCCAAATAGTATCGCAGGGCTTTGTTTCGCAGCTTGTGTGCTTCTTTTTTGTCCTCTGGGAGTTGCTCAGAAGAGAGGAATGCAACAATGGGGTCCATCCAGCTTGGTGCAGATTCTATAACATTGACGTGGATTTCCTCCGAAGGGCCGATACTCGGCTTCGGAACGAAGCCTACTTCAATGGTCCGTTTGATCTCAGAATTGATGGCGGACGCTAGGCATGCCAAGGCATCCGCGTGTGTGTTCTAGTCGCGTGTTATTTGGTTCAGTTCATGATGGTCAAATTTTGCCAGCAAGGAATTGGTCGTTTTCATGTAGGCCGCCATACAGTCGTTTCTTGCCGCGTACTCCCCCTTTAGCTGATTGATTACCAACTTTGAATCACAAAACACGAGCAGACGCCGTGCGCCGAGAAGGTGCGCATTCCGTAGATCAGCTAGAAGGGCTTCGTATTCGGCTTCGTTATTTGATGCTTCGAAGCCAAGCTTGACGGCCTGCTCAATTACTGCGCCGTCCGGAGACATGATTACAACTCTGGCGCCACTGCCCCTTTGGTTAGATGATCCATCACAGTATAGTTGCCAAATATCCCCGACATAAATTCTTCGGTTCGGTTTCGGTAGAACTTCGGCCTTTGGTCGAACATCAGGTTTGAGGCCGGCAAGCTCGCCGGTGAATTCGGCAACAAAGTGGGCCAACACCTGCCCCTTGATTACAGTTTTAGGTAAAAACCGAATGTCGTATTGGCCGAGTTCAAGTGCCCATTTTGAAACACGTCCCAATGCTTCTACACTCCGTAGTACTGATCGGAGGGGATAATCTGTTAGCACCCCAATGCTATGTCCCTGGAAGTAATGCATCAGCTTTCTTGCCGCCATGACTAGGGCTAAGATGAGTTTTTCCAGCGGTAGGTAGCATGTTTCGGCGTCAACCATTGCCTTGCTCACATAATACACTGGCCGTTGCTCCCCCTCCTCATCTTTTAACAGTACGGCGTTGACGGCCCTATCAGAAACTGCCAGATACAGGATGAGCGGGTCACCAGCGGCGGGTGTGGTCAAGAGAGGTACTGAGCGGAGGTACGTCTTGAGTCCGTTGAAGGCTGATTCGCAGTCGGTGGACCATTCAAAAGCCTTACCCTGCCGTAGTGTTTGAAAGAATTGTCGGCAGCGATCTGTAGACCGGCTGATGAACCTGTTAAGTGCGGCGGTCATCCCCATCAACTTTTGGACTTTTTTTATTGAACGGGGGGAGCTGAGTTCCAGGATTGCTGTGACTTGCCTCAGGTTGGGTTCGATTCCTCGGTGATTGACGATGTAACCCAAGAATTTGCCAGAGCCGATTCCGAACGCACACTTGGAAGTGTTCTGTTTCATTCTGTATTTGCGTAAGATGCTGAATGTCTTCTCTAGATCGGCTATATGATTCTGTTCTTCTTTGGACTTGACCACCATATCGTCGATGTATACTTCCATGGTGTGGCCGAGTTGCTCTTTGTACATGGCGGTGACCAATCTTTGGTAGGTTGCCCCTGCATTCTTCAGCCCAAAAGGCATAACTTTGTAGCAATAGGTTCCTCTTGGGGTGAGGAAGGCAGTTTTGTCCTGGTCATCCGGAGGCATGGCGATTTGATGATAGCCTTTATAAGCATCGAGGAAGCTCATGCGTTGATGACGTGTCGTCGCATCGACAAGCTGGTCGATTCTAGGTAAAGGGAAACAATCCTTGGGGCAAGCTTTGTTCAGATCCGTGAAGTCGACGCACACTCGCCAAGTCTCATTTTTCTTCTTCACCACCACTGTATTAGAGACCCACGTAGGGTAAGTGACTTCTCTAATTGCCCCGGCGTCAAGCAGTCTGTTTACCTCATCAACAACGGCGGCAGTGTGTTCTGCGGCTGATCGTCGGCCTTTCTAAATGATCGGCTTACATTTCGGATCGACATTCAGATGGTGCTGTGAGACTGACAAGTCTATTCCCGGCATTTCGTACGGAGTTCACGCGAAGACGTCAAGGTTGTTGAGCAAGAAAGAGATCAGCTGCTGCCTGTCGGCTTGATTCAGAGAGGTGCCGATCATGAAGAACTTTTCTGGGCTTCCATCAATGTCAACTCGGTCTAGATCTTCCGTGGCCTTCTCGTTTGGACACCGCCCAACGTCATCTAGGATCTCCCGATTCGGCACCGCAATGGAGTTTACTTGCAGTTCCGTTGGCGTTCTGGCAGCAAGGAGATAACATGCTTGTGCCGATTTCTAGGATCCGCGGATTTGCTCAATGCCATGTTCTGTTGGGAAATGTAGCAGTTAATGATAGGTGCTTGGCACGGCCTGCAATGTATGCAACCACGATCGTCCCATGATGAGATTGTACGGTAAAGGCAGCCGGACGACCAAGAACTCCACATCCACCGTTCTGGAGCCTACTCGAACGGGTAAGCTGATCTTTCCCAAGGGGTACTCTGGAGTGGCATTGAAGCCAAATAGTGGATAAGGGGCCGGAGTCTGGTCTGACTCGTTGAAGCCGAGTTTGGTGAAGGTTTTATAATACATAACCTCCGAGGTGCTACCCTGGTCGATAAGAACGCGTTCGACGGTGAACCGGTTTACGCGCAGCTCAACAACCAACGGATCGATGAGAGGGAGCGTTACACCGATAAGATCAGAATCGTCAAAGATGATACTTGGCGTCACTCGGGGCCGCTTTGCTGGCGTGAGTTGTTGTTGGGGGCCTGGATGCGATTGGATCGCATGCACGGCCGGGGCTGCAGGCAGGCTGTTTATCATGTAGACGGTATTGAGGGGAAGTGCATTGTCATGACCCAAACCCGGCCCTATGGGTTTAGCACCGTAACTGGCCAGTAATCCGAGATTACCACAGGCCTGCTGAACAGTAATACAGTTAAACAGAGTACAGGGCCTGGCGGAAGCCAATACAGTAAGTAACTAGTGTCTATTGAGCTGTGAAAATCTGTATGCCAAAAACATTTTTCATGCATCATACAGTTCAAACAGTACAGTCTATACAATCATTACCACATTCAGTGCGGGGACTTAATCCCTCGATAACAGTACGGTCAAACAGTAAACAGTTTATACAATAATACAAAACAGTCAAGAGACAGGTGGGGAACACAAAACACCCCAAGCCATAGCATGGCGTCTCGGAACCTCGCAGTGAGGCACATAGGCTGGCTTGACAAAACTGGGGACTAACCCACGCTCCTAGCTCCGGTCTGGCTGCTGAGAACCTACATATATATATAAACAGTGAGCTAAAGCCCAGTGAATAACATGATGCGTAAAGAGGTTATGAATGAATGTCCTTACAGTAATGAAAACAGTTCATTAAACAGCATTTCAGTCTTTCAGTATGTCAGTCAATCAATCATATGTGGTACATCCATTAGCCTATAAACAGTAGGTCCAAAAGGACCGGGCCTCAACAGACCCAACAGTAATGATGGCCATCAATCAGCAAACAGTATGGTTCCGCAAGGAAACCGACAGAGCTCTGTAACAATAACAATAAGCAATAAGTGCTAAGGATGCCACAGTACAGTTCACAATACAGGACATACATTCATTCAATAACAATATCAGTTCAGTAAACAGTTCTGTTCAGTATTCAAAAGATAACCATTTTGAACATATCTTTACACAATCTGTTACTCACAGAGATTGGGCTAATAGCAGCTAGAGCGCGTCCCCGAAGCCAACCCTAAACAGTTAACAAATAGAGAACACACACTAAGTTCACAATCGGGAAGGATAATAATTAAATCCCTAAATTTCCTCGGTGTGGTTCTATGTCTAAATCCTCAATGAGATGCCTTAAACTAGGCCTAAGAATGCCTAGGATGGGATGAGGATGCAAAAACACACTTGGAAGGCATTTTTCAAAAGTTGCTGAAAACAGGGGGCTCGCTCGAGCGAGCCTTCCTTCGCTCGAGCGAGGTTGCAAAATCAAAGGCTTCGCTCGAGCGAGGAATCCTTCGCTCGAGCGGTCTGCAGAAACAGTAAAAATACTGGATGCTCATTTTTTACGCGCGATACCACGCTCGATGCTCGCTCGAGCGGAGCCCTGAACAAAGGTGCTCGCTCGAGCGAGGAATCCTTCGCTCGAGCGAAGAAGCCAAATCTGGAATTTCCAGATTTGCCTTCCAAGCTCAAACCAAGCATTCCCAACTCAATACTCGACCTCTTGGGCCCAAATTCTGGAAAATACATCCTAAAACAATGTATAACAAGTTTCAAAAGCCAATTTATGAATTCAAGCCCCAAAGGTGAGTCAATTAAATCCAAATTCAAACCCAATTTCAAGAACAATTTAAAACATGCAATGCATGAGCTTTGAACCAAAATTAAACTTCAATCCTTGCTCTAAAGAGCTCAATAGTTGGAAAACATTTTGAAAACATGGGCTATAATATAAACATGGACATGCATGTATAACTCTCCAAGAATTTAACTTCAAAATACACCAAAATGGCCATGCATGCATGAATGGAACTCCAATTCAACAATTATGAACAAAATCAAAACTCAACTTCTCTATAGCCATGATACATGCAAGATGGAGCTTAAAGATAACAAGAAGACAATGAATTCCTTACCTAGGGTGTCAACTACAAGTCTTGCAAGCTCAATTTGTCAATTTATGCTACAAATCTTCAAGTTCTTTAGCAAATTCACCAAATGAACCCAATTTTCTCTTAACTCTCCCTCTCTCTAACTCTTGGTCGGTTGTAAAGGCAAGAAGGAGCTGATCAATTGTTGATCTAAGTGTAGTAAGGCTCTAGGATAATAATAAACAATAGTCCACTATGGTGGCAAGTTGGTAAATAAGCTAAACTTGGCAATTAACTCGTTTAAGTCTAATTTAATCATTCCTAATCGATTTTCAGATAAATATACCATAAAATCAGATAAATTCTACTGATCATGAAACACTAAACGGTTTTCAGTTCGGCCGCCGATAAGGCCTCCAATTAGCAGTTTAAACATATAAATTCAAACAGATAATCAATCAATCAAACAGATGCAATGTGCAATTCAATAGATAAACTTATTCAATTTCAGTTTTGATTTCAATCAGTCCATTCAGTACTTCAGTTCATTCAATTATCAGTCACTATCTGTTCAGTTTAACAGTAACCAGTAGCTAATTCAGTAGCTTATTGGTAATCAGTACGAGGGTTGTTACATGCATCCTGCGGAGGGGCAGGTGTTTCGACCACACTCTTCCGGATGCGTTGGTGGAGACGTTCATCCTTTGCGAAATCCTCAAGATGATCTGTTGAGGCATAGCGGCCGTCAGTTTCTTGCTGTCGGACCCGAGATCGTTGATCATCTTCCCTCGGGGGTCGCTCAGAAGCCTGGTGCACCGTTTGTTTGGATTTTGCTATTGCCGAGGCCAGATCGCGACGAAGGCGTTCGTTCTCAACAATGATGTTGTCCAAGCTCTGTTCGGTGCGCCTAGCTTGAGCCATGGTCGCTTGTATTGTCGTTTGCATTCTGTTTGAAGATGAGCGGAGGTCCGAGGCAAGTCTTGCTGCGATAGTTTTTGGTCCAAGCGAGTTTGCTGGAATGAGATCACCTCTCTGTGCGGTCTTGTCGGTGGCTACCGGAGGATCTTCAGTCACGCCTTCCATGGATGTAGTTGAGTATTCCTACAGACGGCGCCAATTGTGGAGAAGTGGTTTGGAAATACTCTTCAGATCCTGGGAGACGCTGCTTATCCTCAGCTAGTCACCTGAAAAGATGGAAACACTCCGGTCAGGGGTGCCGGAATTAGCACTCCGACAGACAAGTTAGTTCAGACACTCAAGATAGCTTCTTGTCTAAGTTTAGTAGAGTGATTCTTACATACCTTTCTAGATTTGTGGTTCTGGTATTTATACTTACTTTTCTGGGCCTCGGGGCCTGTGCCTATTTTTATCCCATTCACCTTATCTTCATTCGGATCTGCTGACCCCCGTCTATTCGGCCTCACTAACGCATTCGGCGCCCTAGTTACGTAATACGGAGCCGAGCAGTATCTAGTTTCTGGGGTACGCGTATCCCGGCTATTCCACTTATTCGGCTCCCACATATAATCTAAGTGTTGAATTCATATCTCAACCTCTCAAGTAATCTCTAGATGATGAGCACACTAAGATTCCAAGCTAATTCTTCCCAATTCCAACAATTCTTGTTGATCTCAACTCTCTCTCTCTCTCTCTCTCTCTCTCTCTCTCTCTCTCGGTCCCTCATTCTAACACGTTTTTGAGCTCAAGGAGTAGATAATGAGGGTGTAAAGTAAAATAAGGGGGTCTAAATAGCCTTAGGAGGTCTAAATAGCCTCAAGGAGTAGAGAATGAGGGTGTAAAGTAGGCTTAATTAAGATTGGCTTAGGTTAATCACATTAACATTAATTATTCCAATTTAATCATTCCAAATCGAATTTTAATTAAACCTATCAAAAAATTCTATAAATTCCACATAACACATAAATCAAATCAATTTCAGAATCAGATGCTGATAATGCCTTCAATTTGCAAAATATAGTATAATCTCAAATAGATATTCCTACAATGAATAGATAGAAACACAAATAATGCAACACATATAGAATAAATCCAAAATTTGATCTTAGTGACTTATTAGGCACATGAAATCATGAATTAACGTCAATCATAGGTCGGGGCTGTTACAGTATTCCGTCCTTAAAAGAGTTTGGTCCTCTAAACTCGAATTACCTTCATTTTGGAGGAGTACCGGGTCCAAAGGGAACAGTTCAGAATATCTTTTCATCATATCTTCTTCTGGTTCCCATGTAGCATAAGTTCCTCCATGATTCTGCCAATCAACATTCACTAACGGACTTTCCTTATTTCTCAATCTTTTGATTCGACGGTTCACAATCTGTATAGGTTTTTCTTCGTAAATATAATCATCCTTCAGAAGCACATGGGTCGGCTCTATAACATGGAGCGGGTCTCGTAAGCAATCTCGAAGCATTGAAACATGAAAAATGTTGTGCATATGCTCCATTACCGGAGGTAAGGCTACCTGATACATTATCGGGTTAATCTTTTCAAGAATCTCATATGGCCCAACATACCTTGGTGCTAGCTTGCCCTTAACACCAAACCGAGTTTGTTCTTTCATAGGGGTCACTTTTATAAACACATGGTCCCCGACTTCATATTCTTTGTCTCTTCTTCGAACATCTGCATAGCTCTTCTGACGGCTTTATGCAGTTCTCAACCTTTGTTGAATTAATTTCACATTTTCAGTTGTTTCTTGTACAAGTTCCGGTCCCAACAAAGGTCTATCACCTACCTCAGCCCAACATATCGAAGATCGGCATTTTCTTCCATACAGAGCTTCATAAGGAGCCATTCCAATGCTTGAATGGTAGCTGTTGTTGTACACAAACTTAGCCAATGGCAAATAGGTCTCCCAATTTCCTTGGAAATCTAATACACACATTCTAAGCATATCATCCAAAGTTTGATTGGTCTGTTCATTTTGACCATCTATCTGTGGGTGATAAGTACTACTCAACCTCAGTTCTGTCCCCAAAGCCTGTTGTAAACTTTGCCAGAATCTTGATGTGAACTTCGAATCTCTGTCAGATATAATAGATACTGGTACACTATGAAATCTCACAATTTCATTCACATACATGTTAGCTAACTTATCTGCATTATAAATAATTTTGATAGGCAGAAAATTAGCAGATTTAGTCAAACGATCAACTATAACCCAGATAGAATCCATACCTCGAGGAGAGCGAGGCAATCCTACAATGAAGTCCATGGTAATGTGCTCTCATTTCCATTCCGGTATTGGAAGCGGCTGTAACAAACCAGCGGGTCGTTGATGTTCGGCTTTAACTTGTTGGCAATGTAAACATCTAGCCACAAAATTTGTAATGTACTTTGTCATTCCAGGCCACCAAAAATTCTGTCTCAAATCATGATACATCTTTGTATTTCCCGGATGCATGACAAATTTGGTGCTGTGAGCTTTAGTCATAATACGCTTTCTTAAATCGGAGGAATTTGGTACATAAAGTCTATTCTAAAATTTCAACACATTATTCTCAAACACATACCTCAAACTTCGCTTTGAGTCAAATTCTTCCACAATCTTTTTCAAGTACTCATTTTCAAGTTGCTTCTGTTTGATTTCTTCAACGATTGCAGGTTGAGTGGAAATGGCAGCTAAAATCCCACCTTGCTCTCGCAAAACAATTTCAATCTCATTTTTTTCCAGGTCATCTAGCAATTCTTTTTGACTGGAAAGCAAACATGACAAATTTCCAATTGACTTTCAACTCAAGGCATCAACTACAATATTAGTTTTCCCTGGATGATACAAAATTTGCAAATCATAGTCCTTGATCAATTCCAACCATCTCCTCTGTCTCATGTTCAATTCTTTTTGAGTAAAGAAATATTTGAGGCTTTTATGGTCAGTATATACTTCGCAAGTGACACCATATAGATAATGTCGCCAAATTTTTAAAGCAAAAATGACAGTTGCCAATTCGAGGTCATGAGTTGGGTAATTCTTTTCATGTGGACGGAGTTGCCGAGAGGCACAAGCAATTACTTTCCCATTTTGCATTAACACACACCCCAAACCTTTGTAGGAAGTATCACTGTAAATCTGAAACCCATCAGTACCATTGGGCAAAGTCAAAATTGGTGCAGTTACTAGTCTGGTCCTCAACTCATGAAAGGCTGACTCTCGCTGTTCATTCCAATCAAATGATACATTTTTCTGAGTTAACTGGGTCAATGGCATGGCAAGTTTTGCAAAGTCTTTCACGAATCTTCTGTAGTAACCTGCGAGTCCCAAAAAACTTCTAACTTCTGTCACATTTGTCGGTTTAGGCCAGTCCACAATAGCTTCAATTTTCTATGGGTCAACAGAGATACCATTCTTGTTGATTACGTGTCCCAAAAATGTTACACTGTCAAGCCAAAATTCACATTTGGACAATTTTGTATATAGCTTCTTTTCTCTTAGAATTTGTAACACAGTTCTCAAGTGATTCTCATGATTTCCCCTACTTTTGGAGTAAATCAAAATATCAACAATAAATACAACAACAAATTCATCCAAAAATGATTTAAACACCCTGTTCATGAGGTCCATAAAGACAGCATGTGCATTAGTCACCCCAAACGACATTACTAAAAATTCATAATGTCCGTATCTGGTTCTGAACGCAATTTTCTCTATGTCTTCTGCCTTAACTTTTAACTAGTGATACCCGGATCTAAGGTCAATCTTGGAAAACACTTGGACTCCCTGAAGTTGGTCAAACAAATCATCTATTCGGGGTAAAGGGTATTTGTTCTTGATAGTTACTTTGTTCAATTCCCGATAGTCTATACATAACCTCAAAAATCCATTTTTCTTTTTGACAAATAGAATTGGAGCACCCCAAGGTGAAGTGCTCGGACGGATGAATTTCTTGTTTAGCAGTTCTTGAAGTTGAGTTTTTAATTCTTTCAATTCTGAGGTTGACATTCTATAGGGAGTCTTGGAAATAGGTTGTGTTCCCAGAGTCACTTCAATAGTGAATTCAATTTCTCTATCAACTAAGTCTCCAGACAAGTCAATCGGAAACACATCGGGAAATTCACAAGCAACATGAATAGTTTCCACATTAGTACTATCAGATGATGCAGTCAGTATACAACACAAGTAGCCCCTACATCCCTTCCTAAGCAATTTAACAACTTTCATGGCCGAAATCAAGTATGAGGGAGAAATTACCACATTTCCAGTAAAAATAAATTCAGGCATACCCGGTGGTCTAAACACAACAGATTTACTTGTACAGTTAATAGTAGCACAGTATTTAGTCAACCAGTCCATACCCAGAATACAATCAAAATTATCAATGTTCATGGGCAACTAATCAACATACAATGTCATATCACCAATCATAATATCACATGTTGGATAAACATAAGCACATATCATAGAACCCCCAGACGATGTAGATACAGATAATACATATGTCATAAGTTCTGGTGGTCTAGTTAATTTCCGAGAGAAAGCATGCAATACGAAGGAATGTGTAGAACCAGAATATATTAGTACACATGCATTTTAAGAACATATAGGGAGTATACCTGACACCACAGTTTCAGTGTTCTATACATGACCAGGCATTAAGGCAAACACTCGACCTTGTCTCAGAGGTTCTTTTCTAGTATTAGCCTTTGCATTTGTTTTGACTGTAGAAGCGGACCCAACTGAACTCACCATAGGACGGCTGGCATTCTCAGACCCAAGTGGGCAATCTTTCACTACATGACCTATCTTGCCACATCACCCCTATGCCTTCTTCCACAATCAGGAGAAACCGGAATAGACCCACTGCTTTGACTCGAGCTGCTTGTAGACCCCGTATTCTGCTTTTTACTTACATGAGAACGGCCTTTTCTGAAACCATACCCAGACCTCTTTCCTCTCCAATCAGTTGTTGTTGTTGCTGGGGCCTTAATTTGTCTCTTAGCGGCTAGGGTGGCTTCCGCCATTAAGGATCTGTCAAGAACTTGCACATATGTTGGCAACTTTAGTACACCAACTCGATCAAATATGTTTAAGTCCAATCCTTCTCAAATTTGCGGGCTTTCTTGTAGTCTGTGTCCACCATATGAGGAGCAAATCTAGCTAATTCAGTGAACTTTGCCTTGTACTCGGCTACAAACATTCTGTCTTGCTTAAGTTCTTGGAATTCGGACACTTTTTGGTCCTGAGAACATTGAGGAAAATATTTTTCATAAAAGATCTCATTAAATCGAGCCCATGTCATATTTCCATTGGTATTTCGAATCAGTAACCACCATCTTCGAGCTTCAACTTTAAGAGTATAGGTGGCCAATAAAACCTTCTGAGTCTCGGTACAGGGAAATACCTCAAATAGTTTTTCCATCTCAAGCAACCATGTCTCTGCTTTCAACGGTTCAATTCCACCAAAGAATGTTGGCGGTTTCATCTTCATGAATTTCTGTGTCAGGTTGATAATATCATTATTATTTGATTCGGCTTGTACTGGCAGAGGCGGAGGAGGCAAAGGTTGTTGTCTTTGTTGTTGCATCATAGCTTCAGTCAATACCGCAAGTATCTATTCCATTCGGCTCATGCGAGCCTCGAAAGATTCACTTATATAGAGAGACATAGCCTTGCATTCTCCATGTTGCTATAGAGACACCAAATAATAATAAACATAGGAATAATCTCATTGATTTCTTTCAATTCATTTACTCAGATTTACATTTAGTTTTCATATCCATTTGGATTACCACACACTCACACATGCAGATGAAATGCCCTTACTTCTTACTAGGATATCCTAAGCTCATATGGACCTGTGTGTGCGGTAGAACACGTGCTCTGATACCACTTTGTCACGACCCAAACCCGCTCCTATGGGTTTAGCATCGTAACCGGCCAGTAATCCTTGGATTACTAAAGGCCTCTTAAAAGAATATCATATAGTTACAGGCTACGGAAGCAAATATACAAAATATACGAGGTCCAATGAGCTGTGATGACATATATGGGATAGATAGACAAATAATTTAAAACTTTTAAAAACTTGCGAGCGAAGTCAAAAGATATAGTATTTACACATCATTCCATGAACATATAAACAGAAATCTTGCCCGCACTTAAAAGGAGCAAAGTGTGGCACATCACAAAAACAGCCACTAAACTTGTTTTCATCCGGAACCTCCTCGGGAGGCACAAAGGTTGGCTGACAAAAACTGAAACATAGGCCGTCAACTTTGGGCCTGGTCACGTGCTTGGTCACGTGCCTGCTCACCTACATACATAATATAAATAGTGAGCTGTAGATTCATGTTCATATTCTTGCTCAGATCATATACAAAAATCAAAGTTCATGCTTAATCATACGTGGTGTATTCATTAGCGCTGACAGAACAGATGCAGAACATATGGTGGTTATGAATAACCAGTTCCATAAAGGAACCTCCGGATCTGGGTAACAGAGAATAGATATGCTAAGGCCCATGATGGAGCCTCTGGTACGGGTAACAGAGTGTAGACATATTAAGTTCCATGATGGAACCTCCGATACCAGGTAACAGCTAATAAATATCACATGACGCTAAGGATGCCATGAATACATTATTAGAAATTGGACAATCATTCATTGTACAGAACATATCATTTCAGAAAATAGATCTTAATTAATTATACAAAAAATAAATAAAATTGAACATAACTTTACTAAGTTATTACTCACAGTTAACAGACGGCTCCAAGTAGAAGAGTAGAGTAGGTAATTCACTTAACTCGTGGCGCGTGACCTACAGAATATGACAGGTACATATATTGAAACACATGTTCGAATTGTACATAACTTATTTACTTGTTCTTAGTGTGTTTCTACCTTTATGCTTATTATGGTGTCTTAACCTTGGCCTAGGAATGCCTAGGATGGAATGAGGATACAAAAATTGCATTAGAAAATATTTTCCAAAACCTGCTGAAAACAGGGTCCGCGCTCAAGCGTGGCTTTCCTCGCTCGAGCGGACATGCAAAAAGTGAGGGTTCAATCGAGTGTGACTTCCTTAGCTCGAGTGGACTGTAAACTCTGAAAAATTACTGGTTACTTATTTTTCACGCTCGACAGACGCTCGATCTCCGCTCGAGCGTGAGACTCAGGCCCTCCCTCGAGCGTGGCTTCTGTCGCTCGAGCGTACTGCAAAGCATGTGAACTTCTGGATACATGCATTTCACGCTCGAACGGGTATCATGTCACTCGAGCGGAAGTGCACGCATTCAGAGTGCTTCGCTCGAGCGTGAACTCCTACGCTCGAGCATAGATTCAAATTTTGGAATTTCCAGATTTGATGTCCAAGCTTCAAACTCAAACTAAACATTTCAAAACTCGTCCTCTTTGGCCAAAATTCTAGAAAACATTTAGAAACTCACAAAACATCATGCTTTGAAGATCATTTCGTGAAATCAAGGTCCAAAAGTATGCCAATTGTTCAAAAATTCAACTCAAACTTTATGAATGTTTCATGAACATAACATGCATGAATTTTCTTGATCTTGAGCTTCTCAAAACATGATCAAATGCCATAAAACGACATTAAACTTGATAATTTCCCAACATCAAGGTGAATTCAAGACATGCATGAGGGAATTCTTGGAAATCATGCTCAATTTGTAAAGGAATATACATGCATGCATGGTATGGTGCTTCTACCATCTTATTTAACTCAAGTCTTGCTTAACTCAACATAATCTTCATGAATTCATGTTCTAAACATCATAATTATATAATCTAAGTGTTGAATTCATATCTCAACCT
This sequence comes from Camellia granthamiana, assembly GCA_036172215.1. Classification (NCBI taxonomy): domain Eukaryota; kingdom Viridiplantae; phylum Streptophyta; class Magnoliopsida; order Ericales; family Theaceae; genus Camellia; species Camellia granthamiana. The sequence goes on along the minus strand of CM069911.1, from coordinate 38,197,203 downwards.
CTTAAGTAATCTCTAGATGATGAGCACACTAAGATTCCAACCTAATTCTTCCCAATTCCAACAGTTTTTGTTGATCTTAACTCTTTCTCTCTCTTGGTACCTCCTTCTCTCGCACGTTTTTGAGCTCAAGGAGTAGGGAATGAGGGTGTAAAGTAAAATAAGGGGGTCTAAATAGCCTTAGGTAGGCTTAATTAAAGTGGCTTAATTAAGATTGACTTAGGTTAATCACATTAACATTAATTATTCTAATTTAATCGTTCCAAATCGAATTTCAATTAAACCTACCATAAAATTCTATAAATTTCACATAACACATAAATCAAATCAATTTCAGAATCAGATGCCGATAAGGCTTTCAATTCGCAAAATATAACATAATCTCAAACAGATATTCCTACAATAAACAGATAGAAACACAAATAATGCAACACATATGGAATAAATCTGAAATTTGATCTCAGTGACTTATTAGGCACATGAAATCATGAATTAACGTCAATCATAGGTCGGGGTTGTTACATCACCTCCATGGCCCGATTTGGAGTACCTTCGTACTTGGCCTTTGATAGTCTGCGGGGAGTTGTCTCTCTCGGTGAAAGCACGGGGGTAGAGCCTTCAAAGGTCTCCCAAGGTGATAAAAAGAGGAAGAAATCGGCGGAAGAGGCGAGTAAGTGAGGTCGGTGAAAGGCCAAAAAAAAATAGATCAAAGGGTTTTGTGTTTTTTTTTTTTTTTTTAATTTTTTTTTTATGTATATAGTTTTTTTTTTTTTTTTTTTAAGCACTGAAGATGAAATTAAAGTGCAGAAAATAAAAAAAAAAATTAAGCTTAATAGCAAAACGAAAAAAATAATGAGAAGAAAATAAAAGAAATTAAGTCTGATAGCAAAATGAAAAAAAAAAACATAATGAGAAAAAAAATAAAAGAAATTAAATTTAATGGGACGTCGGTGTTGCTGAAAGGGTAAGGCTAAAGCTAAAAAAAATACCATGAGGGTTTAACCCCAAAAAAATCAATGTATGCAAAGTTAAATTAAGCTCAAGATGCAGAAAAAAAATACACAGTTGAGAATAGCAAACTGTTAAGGATAATAAATATATGAAGGACTTGAGAGCATTCAACTGATATAAATGTTTCCATATCAATGTAGCAATACACATATATCATTTTAACAAAAATTCAATTTTCACAGTCACAACAAAACATTTTAAGTAGAAATCGACATTCCAAGCTCGCCACGAATAAAATTGAAGCGAACCTCACTTAGGGGTTTTGTGAAAATATCCGCCAATTGCTTATCGGTGTTTACAAATTCAAATACAATATCCCCTTTTTGAACATGATTTCTTAAAAAATGATGTCGAATTTCAATATGTTTTGTTCGTAAGTGTTGAACCGAATTTTTACTTAAATTGATGGCACTAGTATTATCACATTTAATAGGGATATGATCATAATATAAATCAAAGTCCTCCAATTGTTGTTTCATCCACAGTACTTGGGCACAACAACTTCTGGAAGCTATATATTCAGCTTCAGCCGTTGACAAAGCAACATAATTTTACTTTTTGCTAAACCACGATACTAATAAGTTACCAAGGAATTGACAAGTGTCACTAGTGCTTTTTCTATCAAGTTTGCATCCGGTAAAGTCGCCATCCAAGTAACTGATTAAATCAAATGTAACACTTCTAGGATAAAACAGTCCCAAATTTTGAGTGCCAACAAGATATCTAAAAATTCTTTTAACAATACTAAGATGTGATTCCTTAGGATTTGATTGATATCTAGCACACATACAAATACTAAACATAATATCAGGTCTACTTGCAGTTAAATAAAGAAGTGAGCCGATTATACCTCGATATTCCGTTTGATCAATGGACTTACCTTTTTCATCCTTGTCTAGCTTAATGGATGTGTTCATAGGTGTTCCAGCTATCTTTGAGTCATACATACCAAACTTTTTGAGTAGTTCTTTTGTGTACTTAACTTGGTTGATAAAAATTCCTTCCTTACGTTGTTTGATTTGAAGTCCAAGGAAATAATTTAACTCCCTCATCATGCTCCTCTCAAACTCACCATGCATACACTTAGCAAATTATTTACATAAGGTTTCATTAGTAGCACCAAATATAATGTCATCCACATATATTTGTACAATAAATAAATCATCATTTTTAATTTTAACAAAAAGTGTTGTATCAATCGTTTCTCTAGTAAAATTATTTTCAATCAAAAATTTACTTAATCGTTCATACCATGCACGAGGTGCTTGTTTCAAACCATATAAAGCTTTTGATAGTTTAAAAACATGATTTGGAAAAGCACGATCTTCAAAACCCGGGGGTTGTTTTACATAAACTTCCTCATTTATGAAACCATTTAGAAACGCACTTTTTACGTCCATTTGATAAAGTTTGAAATCTCTATAACACGCAATTGCAAGTAACATGCGAATGACTTTTAATTTAGTAATCGGAGCAAAAGTTTCATAATACCTTCTTCTTGATTGTATCCTTGTGCAACAAGTCTGGCCTTGTTTCTTATAATTGTGCCGGATTCATCAATCTTGTTTCAAAAGATCCATTTGGTACCGATAATGGTATGATCTTTAGGTTTTGGCATAAGTTCACACACTTTGTTTCTCTCAAATTGGTTGAGCTCTTCACGCATAGCCATCATCCAATGTTCATCGAATTCGACTTCTTGAAAGTTTTTAGGCTCAATCTGTGAGAGAAAAGCCAAGTTACTACAAATGTTTCTAAATGAAGAGCGAGTTTCGATACCTTTTGTAGGGTCATCTAGGATTAAATCCTTAAGGTGATTATGAACAAACTTTCATTCTCTTGGCAAATCATCATTATTTCCTCATTCTTCTTGAGGTGGGAGAATAAGTTGTTTAATCTCTTTGTTCAACTCACATGGTTGGTTCTCTTCTTTGTAGATACTTGAATCTTCCATGTTTGGTTCCAAATCTATATCATTACTAGCAATTTGCTTTTGAAAAGAGATGTTAGTTTTATCAAATGTCATATGTATAGATTCTTCCACAACAAGTATTCTTTTATTAAAAACACGGTAAGCTTTGCTAGTTAAGGAATAGCCAAGAAAAATTGTTTCATCAGATTTTGAATCAAATTTACCTAAGTTATCTTTACTATTATTATGCACATAACATTTACATCCAAACACATGCAAGTGGCTAATGTTGGGTTTTCTATCATGCCAAAGTTTATAAAGAATCTTTTTGAGAATAGGTCTAATCAATGCACGATTTAAAATATAACATGCAGTGTGAACGGCTTCGGCTCAAAAATATTTAGGAAGATTATTTTCACAAAGTATTGTTCTACTCATCTCTTCTAAAGTTCTATTTTTCCTTTCTACTATCCCATTTTGTTAAGGGGTTCTAGGTACTGAAAAATTATGTCCAATACCATGCTTATCACAAAACAATTCAAATTTCTCATTTTCAAGTTTTCTTCCATGGTCAGTTCGTATATTAGTAATAAGAAAGTCTTTTTTTATTTTGAATTTTACGACAGAGTTTTGTGAAAGAAGAAAATGCTTCATCTTTGTGTGCTAAAAACATAAGCCATGTAAATCTTGAATAATCATCAACAATAACAAGACAATATTGTTTACCACCTAGACTAGATGTCATTGAGGGACCAAATAAATCCATATGCAATAGTTGTAAAGGTCTAGTTGTGGAAATATGAGATTTTGATTTAAATAATGTTTTAGTTTGTTTTCCTTGTTGACACGCACTACAAAGTTGATCTTTTTCAAATTTAATTTTTGAAAGTCCAATGACCAAATTTTTTCTTAAAAGTTTAGCAATTAAATCCATATGAGCATAACCAAGTCTTCTATGACATAACCAACTATTATCGCTATTATTATATAAACATTTAACATCACTAGCATAGAGATCATTGCGATAAAAAAACATAAACATTATCATGGCGATTACCAATGAATAAAGCTTTATGATCATTTGTGCTTTCAATTGTGTAATGTGATTTATCAAAAATAACACGATTACCTTTATCACATAATTGACTAATACTAAGTAGATTGTGCTTAAGTCCATCAACAAGTAAAACATTTTCAATGGATAAGTTAGGAGAGATACCGATGCTACCAATACCAATTATTTTTCCTTTCTTGTTGTCTCCAAAAGTAATAAGTCCTCCATCTTTGGATGATAGTGTAGTAAAGAAGGATTTATCTCCGGTCATGTGTTTGGAACATCTACTATCAAGGTACCACTTCCCTTCTTTAGCTTTGGACTTGAAGCATACCTACAAGATGACAATTAAATGTTGGTTTTTGGTACCCATAATTTCTTGGGTTCTTCTTTGTTAGTTTTGTTAGATCCCTTAATAATCCAAATCTTTTTAATTCCCATGTTCATATTATTTTTGAATGGACAAGAAGATATATAATGGCCTTTCTTTCTACAATAATGACAAGTAATATGAGGGTGTGTTATGAGAGGTGCCTTTTTAAAAATTGTATTGAGATTCTTTTGTTTTTTAATAGGGTCATATCTAATGCCCGTCTTATCGAAAACACATCTTTGTTAAATCATCAACATTATTTTTTAAAGCAGTTTTCTCATTAGATATGGCGTCAAAATCATTTTTCAAAACAGTTTTCTCTTTATGTAATTCTTCTATATTACTAAATAAAGATGTAACAGATTTCTTCAACACATTATTTTTGGCACAAACTTTTCTAAATTCATCTTGTAATTCATGGAATGCACTTTCAAGTTCTTCATAAAGAGTAGTTACCTCATCTTGAGTAGAATTTTTATCTTCAAGAGCCATGAGACACAAGTTGGTTACTTTATTTTCAACTTCATCACTTGAGTTTTCATCTTCACTTTCTCCCCATGCTGCTACCATGGCCTTCTTGTTCCTTTTGTAGTCCTTTTCATGAATTTTCAATTTTGGACAATTCATCTTCATATGTCTAGGATTTTTGCACTCGTAGCAAATGATAGGTTCCTTTTTGTTATCTTTGTTGCACTCTTTCTTGAAAGGTCTTCTTCCTCCATAATTATTTTTCTTGAAATGTTTTTGAGATTTCTACTAAACATGGCATAACTTTCATCTTTACTGGAGTTTTTATCTTCTTCTTCATTGGATGAAGCTTTGAATGCAATACCACTTTTCTTTTTGTTTGCAACATTCTCGTGTCCTTTCATAGTGATCTCATGAGTCATAAAAGAACCAATAAGTTCATCTAATCCAAGTGTAGAGAGATTCTTGGCTTCTATAATAGCGGTGACGTTTGCTTCCCAATTATTTGGTAAACACCTAAGAATTTTTCTCACCAACTCATTGTTAGTATAAATTTTGCCAAGAGATTTTAAAGAGTTTACAATTTCAGTAAATCTAGTAAACATACTTGAAATAGATTCATCAGAGTTCATTGTAAACAATTCATAACTATGAACAAGCATATCAATACGAGATTCCTTCACTTGGTTTGTACCTTCATACGTTACCTCAAGTTTGTCCCAAATTTCTTTTGCCGAATCACAACTTGAAATTATATTATACTTCTTAGAGTCTAATCCACAAACAAGGGTGAGTTTGGCTTTAGCATTGGCTTGCAATAATTTGTGATTCCTCTCATCACATTCATCTTCAGTTTTAGGTACACTAATGTTGTCTACTAATTTGGTAGGAATTTTTGGACATTTGGTGACAATAATCCACATGGCATAATCAGTGGCTTGTAGGTATAAGGTCATTTTATCTTTCCAATGACTATAATTGTTTCCGTCAAACAAAGGTGGCCAATTGGTGGCTTGTCCTTCAGCAGTGCTAGTGCTAGTTAAGGTTGCCATGGATTGAAACTTCTAGATGGTTAAATCTAAAACAAGAGTCTAGGCTTTGATACTAATTGTTACCTAAAAGACAACCTAAGAGGGGGGTGAATCAGGTTTTTACAATTAAAAGTACTAATACTCTAATAAAAATTATGACTAGCACAATAGATAAATATAATTAATGAAATAAAGATAATTAAAACAAGTGATCTAACAATTATATCAGTTAATGATTTTGGCACAATGAAAATGTGAAATATAGCTATGGCAATTTAAATAAAATAAAGAGATAAGGAAGAGAGAGGCAAACAGATTTATAGTAGTTCGGTTTCAACTCGGCCTATATCCACTCCTCAAGTTTCACTTGAGACTTTTCACTATATTCTAGCTTCACAGGGTGCTAGCAACCTTTTCACAAATGGAGCAATCCTCCATGGATTTTACACAGATTTTCTAAGTTAAGAACACTGAGTATACTACACTCTTACAAGGTTGAAAATAAGGTGTTTTTACTTTCACAAAAAACTATAAGAATTATCTCTCAAAGATAGATATATAAAATGAAGTTTTGATTTTTCTGGAAACCTCACACATAAAAGATGAGCTTAAGGCTATAAGGCTCAGTGTATAATTTCTAAGAGAAAGATGTAAACAAAAAATTGAAGAACACTTCTCAGATAATTTTTCAGAGAATAGATGAGAGTGATTATAGATCAAATAATGTTTTCTGAATTTCAGTAAGTAAGTATGTAGTTGCTGTGTGTTGTTCACTCAAGCTCTAGTATATAGACTCTGGTATATATATATATCATGAGGCTTATAGAACCATTGAATTCATTTTGAATATAAACTATTCCATCATTACTGATTTGAACTTGTAGGAGACAAGTCTGGAACATTTTTATTTTGAAAAATGGCCATTGTAGCATAGATTCGTTGAGAGGATAGGTCGATCTGAAGCAGAACTGGGCAAAAAAGCCTTGGCCGATCGTCCGGCCGGATGTCCACCCGAACGTCCGGTGCTTGACAGTTTTGAACCGTTTGAACTGCTGCTATGCTAGGCTGTTTGAACTTCTGTTTTGGGCATGATTTTTGGGTTGAAATGAACTCCTGATTTAAGCAAATATTAAATACATTTTAACAACATTTAGGATAAAAGTTTAGATTAGAAATAATGGGGTAAAATAAATTTTGATTCTATTTTTCTCTTCAAAATAAATTAAAATATAATTGATTGAATCATCAAAATAAATAAGTTTAACAATAGATAAGGGCATTTTATAAGATAAAAAATTTAAAATAAAAAAAGATAATATGTGATAGAAGGAGAAAAAAAAAGAGTAAATCAAAATAAAGATTTAGATATATATGTTTTTGATAGATATATAGATTAACAAATTATATCTTTATCTAAATTTTATTACTATTTTAATTTTTTGTAAATCAATTATTTAATCTTTATCTCTATCTGTAGGCCACGAAATTAATCTTTATAATTATTTATCAATTTTTATATGTTTATTTATTTATAAGTCATGAAATTGATTTTTTAAATAATTTTTCTAAATTTTTATCTTTATCTATATCTATAGGTCATGAAATAAATTTTCATAAATTATTTATAAATTTTTATATGTTTATTTATAATGAAATTAATTAAAGTACAAAACGAAGGGAAAAGAAGGAGTAATTTTTTTTTTTTAAAACAATTATTTACTCTTTATCTTTATTTGTAGGCTATGAAATTAATTTTTATAAGTTATTTATCAATTTTTATATGTTTATTTATGGGGATTTTTTTTTAAATTATCTATAAGTTATGAAATTAATTGTTTAATTTTTATCTTTATCTATAAACTATAAAATGAATTTTTAGTTTTTATATGTTTATTTATATAGAAGAATTTTGAAATTTAAATTTTTTTTTATAAGTAATGAAATTAGTTTTAATTTTAATTAATCAAATAAATAGAAAACGAAGAAAAATAGAAAATATGAAAGACGATAAAAAAAAAAAATTACCACGTAAAAAAAAAAAGAACTTTAAAATTATGAAAGTTTATAAATAAATATTTGGATGCTTTTGATCCTATCAAGCAAGCTTTTAATAATTTTTCATAGGAGTGAGAGAGAGGGAAACAGGGGGTGGTGTGCACACAAGTTGAAGTAAAAATGTCTTTCGGAAACCACGCCATTAATCTTCTCTCCCAAGCCACTCCTCCCGAAAAATTTATTTGGTGCTCTTGAATTTTTGGTTTTTTGGAATAATCTACAAAAAGTTAACAAATAAAAAAATTCATATTATTTGAAAAAAACTTATAGAGGAAGTTAGATGACAAAATTATTATTTTATCCTTTAAATTTCACTATTCAAAAGTCAAAAAGTTTAAAATTAAAAAATCAACAAGAGTATAATGATTATTTTGATTTTACTATAATATTTTATTACACATCTTTTTATAAAAAATTCTTAAACATATAAATATATGTTCTATTTTTTGGGCTAAAAAGTAAAAAAGTACACTTATATAAGAGCATCTCCAACGGTGAACTTTTTTTTTCACCAAATCTGAGTAAAAAATGACTCATTTCATCAAATTTGATATCACTACCTCCAACGGTGTGCATCAAATCCTGTATCAAATCTCGTAGGTCAACCGGTTGGTCGACCGGTAAGCATAAATATTTTTTTTAGAACGCTATGTTTCTGAAATTATTTGAATTGATGAAAACCCACCAATTATATCAATTAATGAAAACTCACCAATTGTTTGGTTGCTGTCAATATCTTTGGCGTGAAAACCCACCAATTGAAATTGCCTTTCATTCTCATTGATTCATCCACCAGTTGCAGCTTTCATTCTCATAGATGCATCAATTGAAACAGTTTGGTGGTGGGTCGACCGGTTGGTTGACCGGCAGGTTGACCGGCCGGTCAACCGGTATGGCAAAAATAAATTTTTTTTTTTTTTGACTTATTTGAAGACCGGTTTGAACCTATCTATTTCAAAGGAATTTGGTCGATTGGTTGGTCAACCGGCCGGGCAACCGGTTGGTCGACCGGGTCCTCCCTCCAACGGTCATTAACAGTGTTTTGGTGAAATCAGTATCTTTTCGTCGATTTGATGAATTATTTGATGAAATCTCAATCTGATATTAATTTGGTGCAACCGTTGGAGCTGTGAACAGTGACTTTTTCATCAAAATTTAAATTTGATATCAACTCTGATGAACCGTTGGAGATGGTCTAACATATCTAAATAACCCCTTATTTTTTTTTACATATTTTTTACAAAAAAATCAAAAATCAAAAATCAACTGTTAATACATCATGTTATATGTTTTTTAATCACTCAATGGCCTTGTTTGGAAAAAGAATTGGGCTAAAATAATTAATAAAATAAAACGTTACATCAAATTCATAATTATTTTATTTTTTCACAATCATTAAATCAACTAGTATAAAAAAAGTCAACCAACTTTCTAAACATAACATTTTTAATTAATAGCCAATTAAAATAGTTAACTTCTCAAATAAAACCAATATAAATCGTGAGTTTCACTGCTTCTATTAATCACAATATTCTTAAAATACCACGGGATCACACTCAAAGTGCCGTTTTAGCAACCTTCCCAAAACGCAGCTTTTTGAGAGCTTTCCCAAAACGCCAAATACACACAAAACGCAGAAAATCCCATTTGGGAAGACCCAAGAACGCAGCACCCAAATTTACCAAATTACCCTCTGGAACATTTTAATTGATTAATTCAAAAATCAAAAAGTAAGGATATTTTGGTTATTTTGGAGTGATGTGACACTTTTAAAAAATATTAAACCAAAAATTAAAAAAGTCAGTTTTTTAACAACTTCCCAAATCACTTTCAAAAAAATCAAAAAATTTAGTAAAAAACCAAAAGCTAGCTTTTTACCAACTTTCCTGACTTTTTACCAACTTCTCAAAACACCCCAAAAACGATCGTATAACGTTTCCTCCTCTTGACCTTGACAAGTTATTTGGCGCAAGTGATACCAGAGCATTGTGCATTGTTTATTATTCGGAAGTTGTTTGGGATATATTACATAAATAATTTTTTGTCTTTTTATTTTTTTTAGATTATATCACTTCTCTATTTTTTTGTAAAAAGTTAAAAAGTATATTTATTTAAATCATGCCAAACAACCACTAAGAATGGGTATAAAAATTTCGTTTACTTTAATTTTAGAATTATGATAATGTAGAGTTATATTTTGAATTATGAGTTTTGAGTTAGTTTTAAAATGAGAAAATTTATTTGGTTATTAATTTTTAAAAAAGTCTTGAAAAGAGTTTTGAATTGTATTTTGAAATTTTTTAGATTTATTTTTTTAAATATTTAAAAATTTTCTTAATTTTATTTTTTAAGGATAAATATTTTTTATTGTATATATATATATATTTTATTGTGCTCTGTATTTACTATATGTGTGCGCTGTATTTTTTTTAAATATTTAAAATTTTAAAATGAGTTGTATTTTTTTTTTAAATTATAAATTTTTTATTTTAAATATTTTTTATTTTTTATTTTAAATATTTTATTTTTATTTTTAATATTTTTAATATTTTTTAAAAATTTTCAATTTTTTAAACCTTTTTTTTATAAATATTTATTTTCTAAATTTAAAAAAATTTGAATTGTGTGATTGATTATGAACTAAAATTTTAAGTTTTAAAATATATGATTAATTATAAATTTTAAAAAAATATTTAATTTTTTTTAATTAAAATCACGATTCTAAAATTAAATCAAACACTACCATAAACGCTGATAATTTTTCGCCCACCTCATTCAAACTCAGCCTGTCACCGACTGAGTGATTATTAGATGGCTGACAACATTTATCACTTAATACTTTGTAAATAATTCCTTAAAACTCTGATAGATAAATAATTCCTTAAAACTCTGATAGAAAATATTAAATTATACAACTTTGATAAATCAATATCAAATTAAAAAATTATGAGTGTTTTGAAAAGTTGGTAAAAAATTAACTTTTAGCTTTTTATCAAGTTTTTTAGCTTTTTGAAAAGTGATTTGGGAAGTTGATAAAAAGCTGACTTTTTACTTTTTAATTTAATATTTATTTATGGTGTCAAATCAAATTAAAATTATCAAAATATCCTTACTCAACATAAGAAATTTATTTTTTTATTTTTTTGTCATAGGCCCTAATTTATAATTTCACACTTATATTTTTTACCCTTCCCAAACTAATTTTATTACGTTTTTGACCACTTCCGTTTTAAGAAAATGATAAAAAAAGTGACTTTTCATGAAAGTTCCCAAAATGGCAATACTTTAAGATGAAGACATAATTTTTAACAACCAACTCTGCCACCCCCACTATGATCTATTTTGAAAGCTAAGCTAAAAGTTGATTTTTAGCATTTTTAAGTCTTATTATTATTTTTATTTTTTATATATATATATATTTTTTAAATTAAAAAAAATCAAATCTTAACTTACTTTCAAAAATAAGACAATTTCCAATGTTTCATCAGATTGAGCATCAAATTTAAATATGATGAAAAAAGTTACTTTTTATCTCTCCAATGGTTTCATCAAACTGATATCAAATAGAGAACGCAGCAAAACTTTCACCAAACTGAGGACTTGGGTGAAATTTCACCATTTCACTGTGCGTTTATGTTGGAATTGGATCTCACCGGTCAATTGGCCAGACGTTCGGTCGGTTGACCCACCGGTTGACCCGCGTATACAAAGCTGCTTCAAGTTCAGAAGTAAAGAAGTCCTTGTACAGCAAAATTCAAAATTGTACATAAGGAAAGTAAGAAAGCAGGACAGAGCTCTTTTCTACTACTTTGCTGAAGGAAAAACTGATCCATCTTCAAAGCCTATTGTTCTCTAGTTAAATGGAGGTTGGTTCTTGTTAGACATTCCTTTAATCATTCAAATCATAATACCCAGATAGGAAAAAGGTCATATAATTTCAATTCCGCATTTTCTATACTGTGATTGATTTTATAGGACCTGGTCATTCATCTGTTAGAGCTGGAGCTTTCTGTGAGCATGGACATTTTAAACCATTTGGACAGGTTTTGGTCAAAAATGATTGTAGTTGGAATAAAGGTAACTCTCTCTCTCTCTCTCTCTCTCTCTCTCTCTTTCAATTGTGATTTCAATTGTCAATAAATAACTCAAAATATATGTTTCTACAGAAGCAAACATGTTATACATGGAGTCACCAGCAGGAGTTGGTTTCTCTTATTCAACTAATAAATCCTTCTATACATCAGCTAATATATGTTTCACAGGTTTTTCTTGAATAAATCTTAATTAATAGTCAAAAGGGATAATCCATGCTTCCAAGAATTCTATATCTGAATCCACAAGTCATAGCCTACATCTGTAATGAAGGGAAAAAGAAATAGGAAACGAATTGGGAACATAAATGGAGGGGGAAAAAAAAATTTGAGTCGCATTGCCCGGTCGACCGGCTGGTCGTCCCACCAGACGTCCCTAGTGTTTTGATGCACACTACAGTGTAACGGTTGGAGCTGCTTGTGTTAGATTGAGGAAATTATCTTTTTTTTACTCAGATTTGGTGAAAAATTTACTGAACCATTGGAGATGTTCTAAGCCAATATACAAAATACTATCCATCCTATTATTACAGGCAAGTTTAAAACTCCAATTTCAACGACTTTGATTGGGAAGAAGTGGCTTTGCGATTGTGAGAAAATAGTAGGAGTTTGGCAACTAGTTCAATAAATTGTTTTTTAATTTATAAACTTAATTTTATCCCATCATCTCTCATCTTATTAGTCTTACAATTTGATATGCACTTAGACGTATTGTAATTGTTAAAAATGGACTATTTTGAAAACATAGTTAAAAATTAGAATTCGTTTGGCATTGATTTTTTAGTCAACTTTTTTTATGTTGGGATTTTTTTAGTCTGATTTTTTTAGATTCTTTTGGTTTTTGTTTTGGGACTTTTTTGACTTTTTTTTAGAGAAAAAGTGTAATGACTATGGATAAAAAGTAATATTTTGTCTTATTGGCTTATATAGCCTATTTTTTCTTTTTGTGCCTTTTTAGCCTCAATGAGAAAACCAAACGAGGACTTAATTTTTAGCTTTTTACCTATTTTAAGTTATATCACTTATTTGAGCTTGTGTGGGAAGTTGATGTTTGGGATTTTTTGATTAAAATAGTTATAAAAAAATAAAATAGACTTTTTAACCTAATAAAATAAATATCACATTTAACCCATAATCATTATATTATTTCTCTCACAAAAAGTCAAAAAAGCCAAAAAGCACTTCCCAAACGGAGTTTTTTAACCCCAGGCTAAAATTGTCAAAAAACCAAAATGGCAACCCACTTTCTAAATTTTTTTACACATTTTTAAAAAAAAAATTAACTTTTAACTAAATTCCCAAAATAACCCAATGTATTACGATTTTATCTTAAGAAATGAAAAATGTTAATAGACTTGGCACTTGGGGACTAGTCAAGAAATCCAGTGTTTTTAAGATGTTGTTTAAGAATTTGATTTTTTAATTGGGCAAACTTCACTTTTCCCCCCTATGGTTTAGGCTGTGTGCGGATTACCCCCTTGACTTTCAAATACAACCACATAATCCCCCGTGGTTGATGGAGTAATGTGCACCGTTAACACCATGAATGACAGACGTAAAAAGACCAATTTGCCCTTGTATATATATGTATATATATATCAAAGCTTGCTTACCAGTTTCACTTCCAAAAGTCGTGCATCTGAGAAAAGGAAAGTGAAGAGAACTAGGGTTGTTCGATTGAACAGATTAGAGTTTCAATCGAACGAAATAGTGTATAGATTTGAGAAAGTAGGGCTTCAATTGTTCGATTGTCACTGATTTGGAGATTTACGAAGCAAATGAAGCCCAAAAGTTCACGAAGAATAAGTTGTAAGGTATTTTTTTGATCATTGCTTTTTATTTTGTGTTTCATTTAGTTCGATTTGCTGATATATATATGTATATAAAATGTTAGTTGATGTATTTTCATTGCTGCATACTGTGGTCCCATATGTTTTGTATATTAGGGTTTGTGTGCCTCCGTTTTTCGTACCATTAGTGGTTAACTTTTTGTCATGGCACTGTGTGCGATGCAATTGTTCATATCCTATTGCTATGGTGGTTTTTTGTATATATAAAGTTGTTCATATACTGTGGTCCCCTATGGTTGTTTGTTTATTTGTAGTGAATGATGTGAGTGTATTACTTTGTTTGTTTACTGTCATTGTGTTTTGTGTGCAGTATGTACTGAAAAGGTGAAGTTTATCCTTAATCCTCAATGTATTACTTTGTTTGTTTCCTTCTTCAATTAACTTTTAACTTTATGCCTGAAGAATAGGTTTTTTTAATTCTATTACTTTATGTTTTTATATTCTGCTTCTGTGTTTTGTAATCTATTTGAGGATTAGGAATTATTATTATTTTAGTTTATGTTGGTTACATGCATGACTATATCTTTGTTTAGGGTTTAGGGTTGTAGTCCCAAAATGTATTGATGAAAGTCTTTTCTACTTTAGGAGTGAATGTTGAAAATGTCAGACAAATTCATAACTGTTCAAATGCACCATGGGGGCCATTTTTTCTTTCATCCACATGTGGTTTATGAGGGTGGTAGGGTGAATGAAATAATTAATTGTGACCTTGACAAAATGTCTATGTTTGAGTTAAGAGACTTTCATTATGACCTAGTTGGTGGAAAAGGAGCAAGCATAGATATGTACTATACATGATCTGGTTATAGTTTAGATGTTGGGTTGAAAGTAATGTACAGTGATGCTGATGTGATGAAAATGCTTAAGGCTTATAAGGGTTTGGATTATGTAGTAGTTTATGTAGAGAATGGTGTAAATCCTATTATGGTTTTGTCATCTAATGGTGAGTTGTTGTTAGATCCCAATAGTGCAGAATAGGGTGGTAATGCCATAGGTGGTGGTGACATAGAACAGGGTGGTATTGCCATATGTGGTATTGACACGGACATTATTGATATAAACTTGTCTGATATTGACATCATAGTTGATGACATTGGGAATGACTCATATGATAGTGCAGAGGTAGCTGAGGGTGAGGATGTGGGTAAGGGATGTGAGGGTAGTGATACACAACATGAGGAGGGGTTGTAGTATATTACTGACACCGAGTCTGTAGAAGGTAATGAGGCTGGTGAGAGTGACAGTGCACAGAGTGAGACTGAATTTTTTGATGATGAAAAGAGAACTGATAGTGATGATTTTGAGGACTTGGACTATATAGTTAGTGAAGAATATAGTGATATTGAGACTTCTGAGGATAGTGTAGAGGAAAGCGATGACCAAAGTTGGTTGTATGAAGACCTAGAGGGTCCAAATGATGGCATTTTTTATGAAACCTCACACAGAAGAACTGAAGGACCACCACCTAAAGTTAATCTACCAGGTGATGTTGGTTGGTATTCAGATGTTGATGATGATGATGAATTGAATAGCCTTAAAAGGGTCATTAGATAAGGCAGATGATGCTGGATACCCAGAATACAACGAAGGGATGATAAAGGATTCCAAACTTGTAGTTAGAATGAAATTTCTCAATCCCTAAGTTTTCAGAGAGTATTTGAGAGAGTTTAATGTGGTGCATGGTTATGATATAACGTACATCAGAAATGAGAGTGCTAGGATCACTGTTGTTTGTTGGCATGGCTGTACTTGAAGAATACATGGCTCTCCATTTAGGAGAACCCCAACCTTTTAGATCAAAACTCTAGAGGGGAAACACTCATGTGGGAGGAATTACAGCAACAAACAAGCCAACTTTAAGTACTTGGGAAAGAAGTTTGTAGATGAGGTGAGAGATGACCCCTCCATTAACATAGTCTCTTTCAAGAAAAAAATTAGAAGAGAGATAATGGTGGATGCAAGTAGATTTCAAATATATAGGGCAAAGAGAAAGGCAAGGGAGATAATTGCAGGGGATTTGGCAGAGCAATATCACAGGATTAGGGATCATACAGCTACAGTTGTTACGAAAAATCCAACCTCACACATTTCAATAACAACTAATCCTAAAAAGACAGAGCCTACATTTGAAAGAATATATTTCAAACTTGGTGCACAGAAAGATGGATTTCTAGCAGGGTATAGACCAATAATAGGACTAGATGGTTGTCATTTGAAAAGGATTTTTTGAGGGCAGCTACTCAATGCTATTGGGAGAGATGGAAATGATAACATGTATCCTGTTGTAATAGCTTTGGTTGAGATACAATGTAAAGCCTTTTGGTTTTGGTTTCTTCAGGATTTGATGAGTGATATTGGGAGTGTTGAGAAGATGGTGTGGACATTTATATCAGATAGACAGAAGGGGTTGGTTGAAACATTTGCAGAGTTATACCCTACTGCAGATCACAGATACTACTTGAGACATATGTATAGTAACTTCAAGACAAAATACAGTAGTTGTGTGTTGAAAGACCTGTTCTGGAAAGCTGCATCAATTGGCAATATGCATGATTTCAATTATTGGATGAAGAAGATTGAAGAAGCTGATCCTAAGACTGGAAATAGGAAGACAACTGTGGAGTGGTTGAGGAAGACTGACCCTGCTTTGTGGGCAAGGTCACATTTTTCTCCAAGGAGCAAGTGTGACATCCTTGTGAACAATTTGAGTGAGTCATTCAATTCTTACATTCTATAAGCTAGAGAGCTACCAATAATATCCATGTTTGAATGGATCAGAAGGAAATTGATGCAAAAGGATTCAAGTTAAAAAGGTTGGAATGGCAAAATACAGTGGTGAAATTTGTCTCAATATTCATGACAAACTTGAGAAGTTGAAGGTGGAATCAAGGAACTGCTTTACAACCTGGTGTGGACAATTCGAATTTGAGGTTGATTATTTTCAGAGGAGGTACATAGTGGACCTAAGTACTAGGACATGTAGTTGCAAGAGATGGGATTTGTCTGGTTTGCCTTGTCGTCATGCCATCAATGCAATTCAAATCAATTACGAGCAGCCAGAAGCCTATGTGTATGAGTATTACAGCAAGTCTAGGTACTTGGATACTTATGCATTCATGATATACCCAGTTCCAGATATGCATAAGTATGAGGAAGGTGACCAGAAATTGAATCTGCCAGAAGCAAAGAAATTAGCAGGCAGACCAAAGAAGTTAAGAAACAGACAAGTAGACGAGCCAAGAAATCCACATAAGGCATCAAGGAAGAACATCAATGTCACATGTGCTAAGTGTTTGCAGAAGGGGCACAATCAGAGGTCATGCAAGAACAAACTGCATCCTAAGTCCAAATTGGTGAAGGTTAGTGTATACTTATGCATTCATTTATTGTACAAATATTGTTATTTGTTTGTTGTATACTTAATTTATTGTATACTTAATTTGTTTGTTGCAGCAAAGATGTATTACTGGGCAATTATCTCAACCTGCATCAACTGCTACTCCTGCTCCTACTCTTACTCCTACTCCAACAACAAACATCCCATTAAATGAGGTAACCAACTTTTAATGTTGACTTGTAACTTCAAGTAGGAAACTAACAGTAGTTTGCCCAATTTGTTCCTAACTGGAAATTTTTTTGCCTCAGATGTCCAGTAACATCCAAACTAGAAGAGGAGGCCAAACAGCATCTCAGCCACCAATGAGTACTGCTTTATTGGACTGAAGAGGAGGAGTACTAGGTCATCCACTCAAGTAACTCACTTGTTTATATAACCAACTTTTTAATTTTGTAACTTTACAGTTTGTTAATTGAAAATGTTGTTGCAGTCCACAAAACTACCAACCTATGGTGGAAAGGTATCAAGTGGTCCTGGCAAAGGACCTGAAATCACAGTTGATGGGAGGGGTAGAGGTAGAGGACCAATTAATGCATCTGCATCTGCAGTCAATGTTGGAAGAACTGGAGTGAATGCTAATGTTAGAGGACATACTGTTTCAGTAACTTCTGTACTAGAGACAATCAAAGCAAGGAGACTGCACAAAGAACTGGCAACTGGGTCAAAGTAGACTATACTTATAGTTATGGTTTTTGTAATGAAACAATACTTATAGTTATGGTTTTTGTATATAGAGTTATGTTTTGTATTTAGAATTATGGTTTTTGTATTTAAGCTATGTTTTGTATTTAGAGTTATGGTTTTTGAGAATGGTTTTCAAATGCAACATACTTCTGTGAATGGATTGGTATTGAATAGCATTATCAGCATATTTCTGTAAATGGATTGGTATTGAATATCATTGTTTTTTTTTTGTTTTTTTGTTTGGTATTGAATAGCATTGTTTGTGTTGGAAATGTTGGTTGTATATTTTGCATTGGAATGCAGTAAAAGAAATTAAGAATTTGTTGATTTTTTTCCAATTAAACTCAGTAGGGTTGATTTTTTTACAATTAAGAATTTGAAAGAATTTTTTTCCAGTAAAAGAAATTATGAATTTGTTGGAATAATTTTTAGTGTTGTAGTAAAAAAATTCATACAAAAATCATGTTGCAGTAAAAAAAAAAAAATACAAAAATCACAAGTTTCATAAACATAATTTCATTTCTTTCAAATATACATCAAGTACATAAAGCACCTTACAAATTCATTTCATACTGAACATTAACATGGTGGAAATGAAACACATAAGCAAAACCACCATCAATGTCTTCATCATCATGGTCAGTGCCTCCATCTTCATCTCCAGCTTCATTAGTCTTCCATTAAACTGCACACCTTTCTTAACTCTTGGCTTCTCATCATCAATCTCATTTTTTCCATAGATGGGAGCATGTCCAACTAGGTTACACCAAGCCCAGAAATCACAACCCCCTAAACCTGCATTTTCACAAACATAGTACAACCTACCTTTTGAAGGCTTCTCAGACTCCACAATTCTAATGGCTGCTTTTCTCCCACAACGATATTTCTTACTCATAAACCTCAACATTTGTCATTCTCTACCTCCAATGCTTGAAGATGACATTTTTGTTAGGTAGACTACCTGCAACTCAACATATAATGCAATAAGGTAATATAAAAAGCAAGGTAAGCTTTTATGTTTAACCCTAGGGACATTTTGGTCTTTTCATTGCAAGAGAATATCATCAGTTCATACCCACTCGCACCACTCTCGCGTGCACTACACAGCCGGTTAGAATACACGGAAAAGCTAACAGTGCACATTACTCCATCAACCACATGGAAGTTATGTGGTTATATTTGAAAGTCAGGGAGTAATCCGCACATGGCCTAAACCATAGGAGGGAAAAATGAAGTTTGCCCTTTTTAATTTTTTAGTTATTTAATGAAATGAAAAAATTTACTTGTTTGGAATGATTTGTGGTTTTTTTTTTTGGTAAAAATTTAATGATTAATTGATATATAAGATGTAACATTATAAAATAATACGAAAAATAAAAAATTTAATTTTCAGAAAATTGAAACCAAACACAGTGAATAATTTTAATTTTTTTTATCTTTGTTTACTATTTTAGCCAAAACTAAGGTCTCGTTTGTCAACTATCATTTTAGCTAAAAAACAAAAAAATCATTATAAATTGTCATATTACTCTCTCTATTTTTTTACATATTTTTTTTATAAAAAATTAAAAATTTATTAAAATAATATATTCTCAACCAGGGCTAAATATCCCAAACAATGCCTAATCACCTAATAGTTTTTCGTGTAAAGCAGCCTGAGATAACTATGCAAGCATTGAAGTATGAGCTCAATCTCTCTAAGGGACTGTTTGGCAGGCAAAATTGGACTAATTAGTCAATAAAGATAAAACAAATTATTTTAATTAAAAAAATAAAATGTTTCATCTAAATCATAATTATTTTATTTGTTTTTAACAATTATCAAATCGATTACAAAAAAAACCAATCATCATCCAAAATATAACTTTTTTATTAAGTTAAAATAGTCAGATAACCACAACGTCAGACTAAAAAAAGTTCATCACAAACGAAAACTAAAATCCCATTTTAAAATTGACTATTTAAAGTATTTTTTTAATTTTTTATAAAAAATATAAAAAATAAAGAATAATATAAAAACTTATAATAATAATTTCTTTCACTTTTTAATTATCAATTCAAGCCCCAAACGGGACCTAAGTCAAAGGAGTGGAATGTAGGTTGGGCACAGTAGGAGGCACGTGAATTGCGTTTTGTAAAATAATAAATTATTGAAAGACTTGGAAGTGACGGCTCTGTGGAAAAACAAGATCCCAAAAAAAGAGCTAAAATGGATGCCAACCACATATTATAAGATATATGTATCACACGTGAAAGCTTATTTACAAGTCCCAAGTATTTTTGTATTATTCTATATACATATGATTACTTTATGATCATCAAATTAAACATAGGAGCTATATGAATATAGAATGTGTACATGTCATGGGAATTCGTTTTCTCTGCACCAGATCACATGCAGTCTTGCAGACACAGATTTGCTCTTCTAGAGAATATTGGTAAAGGAAAATGTCTCGTAACTCAAATTTTGTGGCTCAAAAGTGACTCAAATGGCCAAAATGATGTCGTTTTGACTATTTTTATGTTGTTCTGTACTCAAAACGACGTCGTTTTGGCCATTTGAGCCACTTTTGAGCCACAAAATTTGAACTACGTAGCATTGTCGATTGGTAAAATAGAGTTTTGCTTTTCTTGGAAGAGAAAACTAAAATGCATAAACAAATAAAAGAAAAAAAAAAAAAAAACAACCCTACATGTTTGGTTTCATTTTTCTAAACTCATTTTTTTTTGAAAATTTTGAAGTTTTTGTTTGGTTATTTTAAAAATGGAATAAAGTTTTTAGAATCTTGACACAACGTTTGAAGGGAAATTTGACAAACTTTTGAAATGTGACAAATTTGACTATTTTTCAGAATCTTTTTTAGAATGTGACAATTTTTTTTTTAATTGGTCAATGTATCTAGCTCTCTCTCTCTCAACTTTTGGAGAGAAATTTGAAATTGCATGGTGCATTTTTTTTGGAAAACCAAACATATATTCATTTTCAAAATGGAGTTTTCAAATCACTTTTTCAAAAAATAACTCAAAAAACGAAACCATTACTATTTTTTGAAGATTTAGGATTTATTTTTTAAAAAATTAAATTTTTTTATTTTTTTGTATTTTTTTATTTTTACTAAATTTTTTTAATATGATAGTGGGCTGTGTTGCCTGTACTTTAAAGTCAAGTGATGGACCCATTAGTGAGTCTTAAGGCCTGGGTTGTATATGGGCCTTTGGGGGATTGTCGGGCTTCATTTGTAATGGACCTATGATTCTACTTCCCTCTCTTTTTCTTTTTCTTTCTTTTCCTTCTAAATTTCCTCTCCTTTTTTTATGCACAAGTGATGTAAAAAATGCATAAATCTGAAAACATTATAGACAATGAGAGATCTCAAAGTATAACTATTGTTAAACATATTTTGTAGATCATGTCATAATATTAGGCATTATTCGAAGTTTTACACAAAAATAAAAACCAAGGGCGTGAGAGGGAGATTTGCCCGTGACATAGCAAATAATAATAAATTACTTGCAGCTGAATTTTGGATTTTGAGAAATGGACTTAAACTAATATTGGCTTTAAATTTAGGATTCTTTTAGAATGTGGATTGACTTGATTGACTTTCTTAATTTTTTTAGTCTGGGATTAGAAATTCTCATTTGAGATGAACTTTTTGACTTTTGTGAGAGAAAAAATAAAAATGATTATGATTTGAATGTGACCCAAAATGGATTAAAAGCTAAAAGTTAGCTTTTTTGTTGCTTTCCAAATGGGCCCTAAAAAGTCTATTTTATCTTTTTATGACTATTTTAATTCTAACCCACCCCAACCCATTCTGCCAAATGAGGGCGTAATCAATATTGAAGTGGAAACATATGTTTTACTGATGAGAAACCTCATTTCAAAAAAGAATAGCCAATTAGGGATGGCAACGGGCCGGGGTGGAGCCGGGGATTACACTTCCCATCGCCGATCCTCGAAGGTATAAAATTCCCCGCCCTCGCCCCCGCCCCCGCCCCCGCCCCTGCCCCTGCCCCCGCCCTCGATCCCGATCCCCGGCAGGGAACCCAACACCCGCTCGCCCCCGTTCCTTAACGGGGATCGGGTTTCCCCGACTCTGAAAAATCCCCGACCCAAGTATTTGATCCTCATTTTGGTTGATTGTCTCTCTCCAGTCCACATCTAACATGATATCTATAGCGATTCTAATTTAGACCCGACCCATTTATTACTTCTAAATCCGGAAAATAATATTCGTAATGGTCGTTCACTTTTCTTTATGTTTGGTTTTGGCTTCGGGGGTCGACACCGTCTTTGTTGATGTCGACACTGCCTTCTTTTCCTTGCCTTGTTCTACTCCAAGGATCGAAACCAGCTTTGGAGGTGTCGACACCATCTTGTTGCTATGTTCTTGGAATAGCTACTAAAATTTAGTGTCGACACCAGTCTTGGTGGTGTCAACACTTGTCTTGTTATTGGCCTCAAGGGTCGGCACTAGTCTGAGAATGGTCGACTCTTGTCTACAGCAGAATTTGGGATTTAGTTGCTGAAATTTAGTGTCGACACCTTGGGTCCAAGGACACCTTGGGTCCAAGAACATCTTGGTCAATTGTCTCTCTCCAGTCCACATCCAACATGATATCCATAGCGATCCTAATTTAAACCCGACCCATTTATTACTTCCGAATCCGAAAAACAGTATTCGTGATGGTCGTTCTCTTTTCTTCATGTTTGGTTTTGACTTCGGGGGTCGACACCGTCTTTGTTGGTGTTGACAGTACCTTCTTTTCCTTGCCTTGTTCTACTCCAAGGGTCGAAACTAGCTTTGGAGGTGTTGACACCATCTTCTTCCTATATTCTTGGAATAGCTACTAAAATTTAGTATCGACACTAGCCTTGGTGGTGTAGACACTTGTCTTTTGTTGTTGGCCTCAAGAGTCGACACCAGTTTGAGAAGGGTCGACCCATGTCTACAACAGAATTTGGGATTTAGTTGCTGAAATTTAGTGTCGACACCTTGGGTTTAAGAACACCTTGGGTCGAAGAACATCTTGGTCAATTGTCTCTCTCTAGTCCACATCCAACATGATATCTATAGCGATCCTGATTTAAACCCAACCCATTTATTATTTCTAAATCCGGAAAACAATATTCGTGATGGTCGTTCCCTTTTCTTCATGTTTGGTTTTGGCTTCAGAGGTCAATACCATCTTTGTTGGTGTCGACACTGCCTTCTTTCCCTTGCCTTGTTCTACTCCAAGGGTCAACACTAGCTTTAGAGGTGTCGACACCATCTTGCTGCTATATTCTTGGAATAGCTATTGAAATTTAGTGTCGACACCAGCCTTGGTGGTATTGACACTTGTCTTTTGTTGTTGGCCTCAAGGGTCGACACCAGTCTGGAAAGGGTCGACCCTTGTCTACAGCAGAATTTGGGATTTAATTGCTGAAATTTAGTGTCGACACCTTGGGTCCAAGAACATCTTGGTCGATTGTCTCTCTCCAGTACACATCCAACATGATATCTATAACGATCCTGATTTAGACCTGACCCATTTATTACTTTTGAATCCGGAAAACAATATTCGTAATGGTCGTTCCCTTTTTTTCATGTTTGGTTTTGGCTTCGGGGGTTGACATCGTCTTTGTTGGTGTCAACACTACCTTTTTTTCCTTGTTGTGTTCTACTCCAAGGGTCGACACCAGCTTTGGAGGTGTTGACACCATCTTGCTGTTATGTTCTTGGAATAGCTATTGAAATTTAGTGTCGATACCAGCCTTGGTGGTGTCGACACTTGTCTTTTGTTGTTGGCCTCAAGGGTCAATGCCAGTTTGGGAAGGGTCGACCTTTGTCTACTGCATAATTTGGGGTTTAATTGATGAAATTTAGTGTCGATACCTTGGGTTTAAGGGTCGACACCTTGTCTGCTGCCAGCATTGTCTTTTTGTCAATTCTTCTTGAAGGGTCGACACCATTTCAATTACATAAAACCCAACATCATTTCCATTATCTTTACAAGATCAACATTTGAAATTTTTAGGGCAAAATCCCCTTTTTCTTTACAAATCATTTCCAAAGGTAAAAACCCATCACTTTATCATAGATCAACAATAAATACCTTTTTACAGGCATTTCCAACAAACCATTTGAAAACCCCTCTTTTTTATCTCCAACCAAAATCCTAGATTTGCCCAAAATCTCCAAAAATCATAATATTGTTTTAGAAATAACAAATAACAGATAACTAAGTTAAAAATCATAAAAGGGTGCGGAAAATCCTTACCTCAAACTTAGATGAGGAAGAAAGAAGAAAAACCCAAAAGTTGAAGGTGACGAAACAACGATTTGCTCCAATCAAAACGAAGCCCTCGACAAGCTCTATACTTAAGCAAGGTAAGAAGATGCTTCTAAGTGAGTAGATCTGAAGATCTTTGAGCAAAAAAGTGAGTTTAGAGAGAGAGAAGAGTGACTCAAGGTTTAGAGAGGGGAAAGAGAAAAATAAGTGAAGAAAAGGGTAAATAAGGGTCCTATTTATAGTACTAGGTTAAAGTGAAATAAAGTCTCAAAGTCAACCCAAAAGAACAAGTCAAAATCCCTAAGAAGTAGGGCCTAAAACTGAACTAAAATTTGGAAAAAAAACTCACAAAGGTCGACTCTTGTATCGGTATATCTTTTTCTACTCAAAAATGATTTTGAAAGAAAACGAAGTTTTGTTCTAAAACCATAGGTTTGACTTGTGTTGGAAAAATATTGAGGGGTGATGTTGGTTTTGTAATATTGCTCACGTCTTAATGATGGTGACGGAGGGTATTGATGATGATGGTGGAGTTAGATATGTTATATCGCTCACATCTTGGAAATGATAATAATGTATATTATTATTGAAATTTTCTATTTATTATAGATATCTGTTTTGGACTATCGATGGAGGATAGCTATGAGTGTTGTAAAAATTATATGAGGATTAGGTAAATTAAAACTAATTTTTATCCATGTGCGTTGAACATTGTTGCTCATTTAATACATTGCAAATGTATATGATTTTGAGAAAAATAGGTGAACGCGGGAAAGATGTGTGTATCTCCAAATCAAGTTGGCCTATGTGTCCAAGATGAAAGTCCAAAAAAACGCATGTATACATAGGTGCCGATTCCCGCAGACGATATATTCGTAAAATGGCAATAGTAGCGCTTGTATAGGCCACGTTTACATGGGTGTTGTTTGACAATTTCCTGCGGACAAAATATCCGTGAAATGTTGTATCGGTTTAAGAATTCTCCCTTGTTTTCTATTGTAAAGGACATGATTTAAGAATTATGATATAAACTGAGCATGGCATGATTTTTGGGAAAGAATTGTAAAACGTTTTGATATGGGCATTGCATATACATTTCACTTTTATATATCTTTGTTAAGATTCATATGTTGTGTTGGATTATTTCTACTGAACTTTAGCTTACCCTATATGGGAAAACCATTTTCAAGTGTTGGTGATATGCCCTCCACCAAAGACTTAGCTTGGAAGGACTGTGAAAGGCTTAGTGTTGTATTTTGTGTTTCATTTTGTACAAGCCTAGCGCTTTATATGTATTGAGCTTAAAACTCACTTTTGATGTACCTAAACATTGACTTGGAAAGATGTAAGCCTTTAAGACATATGATTATCTGTTTAGTTTTCATTTCTTTTCACCATCTTGCAACACATGTACATTTAGGATTGACTGTTTATGAATGTATATCACATGTGTCACTTCTTGTATATCAAACTTTGATTAATGAAAGCTTACCAATTCATTTATGTTGCTACTCATGGGTTGTTATGAGAAGGGTATATTGTATCTATTTTGGGGTGTTACAATATCTCTGCAACCCAGTTTTTGATTCATTTTAATTTTAGTGGAGAAAAGCTCATTGAATCAAAATCAAAGCTAAGAAAAAACCCAAATCATAACAAATCTATGCAGATCGATGATTAGAGATAGTGACATTAACGGTAGCGATGATAGAGACAGTGGTGATGGCGGCGAGTGACACTGAGATCAGCAATAGTCAGCAATAGAGGGCAGCGGAGGCGAACTTGAGTGTGAGTGAGAGTCGGCCATTGATTCAGATCTGCATAGATTTGTTCTGAGATCGACGGCGATCTGATGCTTGGTTTTGCCATGGAAGCTTTTAGAGAGAGAAAACTAGGCCTTGTGTGAAAGAGAGAAGGTAAAGAAGGGAAAGGCGTCAAAGTTGCTGTGATGTTCTTGAGGCAATAGTGAGTGACGCAAGATTGAAAGAGAGAGAGAAATCTGAGTAAGAGGAAGAGAGAGATGAGAGACGGTTTGTGTGTGAGGTTGTGTTAGGGTTTGGTTTATATATATATATAGAGAGGTATAATAGTAATTTCAGTTCAGAAGAAATGGGGAAAGAGACGGGTCGGGGTTGGGGAATGTATCACTATCCCCGGCCAGAAAGTTGTCTTGGATACATTTTCGAATACCATCCCCGGCCTGTTGAGGGTATTTTTCGGAAAAAAATCGTTTTAATTAGGGTCGAGGGGCCGGGTTCTCGTCGGGTCGGGTTTAGATTGCCATCCCTATAGCCAATGTCACCAACTCAATTTAATTTGTGAATGGAAGTACCTCCTTGGTCAATCAACTTGGGACAACAAGAATTAGCCTTCCTTGCCGAGAAGGGAAAGAATTTGCAAACCTTCTAGCTAGGGAACAGTTCAATCAAAATAGTCACTTTGTTTTTACTTCTATTCAGCTTGTTCAGTTTAATTTTTCAAAATTCATATTTTAAAAAATTAATTTTTTTTATATTTTGTGTTTTTTTTTTCACTGATTTTTTTTAATATTTTAAGCATTTTTTAAAAATTTTTAGATACATTTAACATAAATATACTTAAAAAGTATAATATTTGTAATTTTTTTTTAAAAAAAAATTACTAAATTCCGAAAATGCAAAAAGAATACTAAAATTTAGTATATTTTCGTATTCTTATGTATTTATTAATTTTTAAAAATATTTTTTACAAATATTTTACTTTTTAGATACATCTAAATAAGGTATATCTAAAAAGATTTTTAAAAAAAATTTGCTTAAAATTTTAAAAATATTCACTAAAAATAAAAAATAACAAAAATAAAAAAAATTCAATTTCTAAAAATTTAAATCCAAATAATTGAAAGTAAACACAGGGATTAGATCTCGTATTTTTTTTCAATTATTTGAAAACGCGAGGGTTGCTTTTTTACTTATAACTGCACAATTATTCTATTTATGTCATTTTACAAAAAAAATATAAATAAATAAATAAATAAATAAATAAATAAAACAAAACAAAAAAATAAAAAAAGGACCATACATAAAGGGGATTTTTGGTCAAAACCCCCTTTTGGGCCTTTTTATTAGAATAAAGGATAATCTAATTAATTTTCTTTTAAAAAGTCCCTGAGTAAGAAATGCCTACCTCAATAAGGACATTTTATAATTTTTATTTTTTTTAATGACAATATTGCCCCCATATATATATATATAGTATCATACGTTTGAAAAATTTGAAATCACAGTTAAAGATCTCGCAGCCGATGAAGAGGATGAAGCCCATCTGCAAATCGATCATACTTCACAAAATCGATGAAGACGACCTCCAGATCTGAAGATCTCGCAGCCGAATATCTCTCAATTGTTCAACAATAGACGATCTCGCAGCCGAACAACTGTCATTTGGTGGCCGATGATCAACGCTCTCAAATTAAACAAGAGTTTCATTCAATTTTGTGATTGTTGATCGAGTACAGGTTTTTCTTCTCAATTACTCGAGTTGTACAGATCTGTTAATTAATTTTTTTTTGTTTTTGTTTTTGTTCATTTTTTTTGGTTTGATTTATTTTTATTTTGATCGAGTTCGTTTGTTTTTGTTGATTTGTTAATCTAACAATAGACAGAATTTTGTTTTTGACAAAAGACAGAGTAAAATTGACTTGTTAATCTAACAATAGACAGCAATAGAACCAGAGTAAAATTTTACTCTGGTTCTGTTGCTCTGTTTACAATTAGAGTAAAATTTTGATTATTGAGAAGATAGGGGAGATATGTTCTTTTAGCTTATGCATTTTAGTTATCAATTGTTAACTAGCAAAAAAGTTGCACCAAACAAGTTAATTGTCTGCAAAAATTTTAGTTGTTTTTCAGAGTAAAATTTTACTCTTATGCAGAGTAAAATTTTACTTTTAGATTCCTTTTGTAACATTTTACTCCTATATCAGAGTAAAATTTTACTTTGGTGCAGAGTAAAGTTTTACTTTTAGATTCATGTTTCAAGTCAAACTAAACCAAAATTGTAGTGACAGTAAAATTTTACTCTTATGCAGAGTAAAATTTTACTTTTAGATTCCTTTTGTAACATTTTACTCCTATATCAGAGTAAAATTTTACTTTGGTGCAGAGTAAAGTTTTACTTTTAGATTCATGTTTCAATTCAAACTAAACCAAAATTGTAGTGATAGTAAAATTTTACTTTGATATTGATAGTAAAATTTTACTTTGATAGTGACAGTAAAATTTTACTGTTAATTGTTTGCAGATTTGTAAAATGGTTCCACCTCTTATGTTGTTATGCAAGTATGGTGATCGTACCATTGTGTTCAAGGTTGTGTCAAACTGCACATTGAAGGATTTAACTGATTTCTTAAGTTGTAAATTGAAGAAGTTTGACAATAGTGGTTGCATACTATTATCGTACTGTTTGCCTGGACATTCGCAATGCATGATTGATGATGATTCTGATTTTCAGAATATGTTGTCGCTTGTTTATCCCCTTGGTGTTGACCGGGTTGATGTGACTATTACTGAAATGGGCATTTCAAATGAAAAACATGGAGTTGGAGAATCAGGGGACGCTACTGGATCCAACATTACTGATGATGAAATGGATTTACTCCCTATGTTTTGTCAACATGAAGAAAGGACTTTGTTGTCTAGTGGATGGGTGAATGGAATTACTCATGTAGGTCAAAGATTTATTGGAGGTGCAAAGGATTTCCGGACTGCATTATGTAAATATGCTATTGAGATAGGATTTGAGTTTGTGTATGTGAAGAATGAGAAGTGTCGGGTCACTGCTGTGTGTTCAATGCGGGAATCGAAAGCTTGTTTATGGCGAGTACATGCATCTCTAGAAAGTGCTAATAATTTTTTCTACATTAGGACTCTACATGATGAGCATACTTGTGGAGCTGCAGTTCGTACTTCTAAAAACTCAAGGATGAGTTCAAATTTGGTTGCAAGTTTGATTGTTAATGAAGTTCGTGGGAATCCCCAAACTCGTCCAATTGATGTTGTGCGTCAATTTACAGATCAATACGGGCTCACCATTACGTACAATCACGCTTGGTTGGGAGTTGAGAAAGCTAGGACTACTAGTTTTGGAGATTTCTCTATGTCCTATGATGAGATTCGATGGTATATAGATATTGTGATGAGCACAAATCCTGGTAGCTATTTGCGTCTTGACTATAACCATCAAAGTGGACGGTTCAAGAGATTTTTTGTTACATTTAATGCTTCCATTCAAGGGTTTAGGCATTGTCGTCCTCTATTGTTTATCGATGGAACTTTTTTGAAGGGGAAATATAAGGGCACCTTGTTAACAGCTACAGCGAAGGATGGGGATCAAGGTAGATATTACTATAGTTTATTCAAAAGTAACAAGTTACTTATTCTGAGCTCAGATTTGTCCTTTTTGTTTAATATACTTACTAATTGTAAAATGTTATTTTTCAGGTTTTTTCCCTCTTGCAATGGCAATTGTCGATACGGAGACTATAGACAGTTGGGAATGGTTTTTTATGCATTTGTCGAATATATTGTTGGATGAAAGACCAATTACCTTCATATCTGATCGGAACGCTGGACTTTTGGAGGCTTTACCCAAGGTTTTACCTACTGCTTACCACTATTTTTGTCTCCAACACTTGAAGGCCAATTTGAGGGATAGGTTCTCTGGTCCAAGTTTCAGCAATACTTTCAGAAGTAGAATAGTTTTTGTGTTTTCTTCGTGTGCTTACGCTCCGACAGTGGGATGTTTTAATCAGTGCTTGAAAGAATTACAAGATGAGGGAAAAGGGATCGTTTGTGGGTTTCTATCCAATTTGCCCTATGACAAGTGGACTAATGCATATTTTAAAGGACAAAAATACGGTGAAATGCACTCAAATGTGGCAGAGTCTTTCAATTCATGGATCCGTCAAGCTCGGCATTTGCCCACTACAAAGATGATTGATGCAATTAGGTTGAAGATCATGGATTTGATGTCGAGAATGAGAGAACAAGCTAAGAAATGGAATACTTTTCTTTGTCTGGAGATGGATTCAACATTAGTAAATGCTCTTAAAAGTGGAAGAACTTGGTTGGTTAGTCGTTCAAGTGATCATGTTTTTGAGGTTCAATCCCGGCCATCGGTTAGCGTTGACCTCTTGAATAGAACTTGCTCATGTTACCAATGGCAATTGAATGGATTTCTTTGTGCTCACGCGGCGACTGCTATCCAAAAGAGCGGAGGTGATTTGTATGCACATGTGGAACCATTTTATTACACTAGCAAGTTCAAAGATTGCTATGCTGAGTCCGTTTATCCAATACCCACTGTTGAGAAACCTCTTGTAGCTATGGATGATGTTGTTGTCCTTCCTCCAATTTGTAAGAAGCCACCTGGTAGGCCAAGGAAGAATAGGATCCCATCTAGGGGTGAGAAGATAAGACGAGTACAGTGCGGTAGATGCGAGAAGTACGGTCATAATAGGAAGACTTGCAAGGAGGCATTGCCGTGAAAGACATTATTGATTTTGTAATAGAAGTATGAAAATAATGCAGTTCTTCTGCAATAAGTAGTCCATAGCAATAATAGTATAGTCTTTTAGAGTAGATTTGTAAGGAAACATTGCAATAAAATACATTTTTACTACGTTCTTGAATGGTTGTCTGTTCTAGTTTCTGATATGTTTTGTGGTTGAATGGTTGTGTATGGGTGTGATGAGCCTGTGGTTTGACAATAAAATTTTACTATGTTCAGAGAAAATGTTACTTTTAGATTAAAATTTTACCTTATTTCAGAGTAAAATTTTACTTTAATGGAGGGTAAAATTTTACTTTAGTGCAGAATAACATTTTACTTTTAGATTTAGAGTCCAAATTCAACTCGGCCCTCAGAGTAAAATTTTACTTTCATACAGAGTAAAATTTTACTTTTGTTCAGAGTAAAATTTTACTTTTATACAAAGTAAAATTTTACTTATTCAGGCTGTAACATTTTATTCTTATTTTAGAGTTAAATATTACTTTCATGCAGAGTAAAATTTCACTTTTTAGATTTAGAGTGCAACAATTTACTCATCTTTCAGAATATAAAGTAAAATTTTACTTCAGTTCAAAGTAAAATTTTACTTTCAAGCAGAGTAAAATTTTACTTTTAGATTTAGAGTACAACAATTTACTCATCTTTCAGAATATAAAGTAAAATTTTACTTCAGTTCAGAGTAAAATTTTACTTTCAAGCAGAGTAAAATTTTACTTTCATGCAGAGTAAAATTTTACTTTTAGATTTAGAGTGCAACAATTTACTCATCTTTCAGAATATAAAGTAAAATTTTACTTCCGTTCAGAGTAAAATTTTACTTTCATGCAGAGTAAAATTTTACTTTTAGATTTAGAGTGCAACAATTTACTCATCTTTCAGAATATAAAGTAAAATTTTACTTCAGTTCAGAGTAAAATTTTACTTTCAAGCAGAGTAAAATTTTACTTTTAGATTTAGAGTGCAACAATTTACTCATCTTTCAGAATATAAAGTAAAATTTTACTTCACTTCAGAGTAAAATTTTACTTCAGTTCAGAAAACATGTTAGTCCCCTTAGAAAAACATTTCCAACCTGCACCAAAGTTTACCACAACACACAAACTCCCCTGATGATCATCATGCAATCTTTGTGTAAAAAAAATCTAACAACACAACTAAATATATCATCAACATTCATTCCCAGTCAAAACAACATTCATAGCAACATTCAGTCAAAAAAAATTTAAGCCTCTATCTAATACTCTCTTAGTATTCTTTCACTTACAATCACTTTTTCACTGTTCTTTCATTTACAAAAACCAAAATTACATATATCATTCACAGTACTTCCCCAAAACTTGTCCACATTGTCATCCTTGAGGTCTTAACTCTAGCGCATTTTTTTTTTTGAGGTTGAACTGTTCCTCAGTCCATGCTTTTGGATAATCATTCAAAAATTGATGCACTATTGACGCTCGGAAATTGTTAATTTCATCCTCTTCCATAGAATTTGCAATAGGCTCATCTCTTATGATTTGGCGCATGATATAACATACAATAATTCCACAATCAACACTGTTAAATAAAAATCAATCGCTTGTTAGATTTACTCAAATTTGAAAACTACCAATTCAAGCATATAATAGTAGCGTGAAATACTTACGATGTTGGGCGTTGTTGTGGACTATCTTTCACCGAAACTAAGTTTGAAAACTTTCTTGTGCCTTTCATCGTTTTCTTGCCCAACTTGCTATCCACATATGTTATCTAACATCATTGCATAATTGTTTGGTCAGGATTAAATTCAAGAATAAAATACAGCAAAAAATTACTGTTAATATGATGCAAAGCACTTACAATCTTCTTTGCATCCTTAAGGTAATCATCTTCTCTGTTGTCTCTTGGCCTTAAAGAATTGTAATGTCTCCACTCATCAAGTTCAGTGTCAAATAGAAGGAGTGTCCAGTGGTAGGGTTTTTCTTCCTTTTTGTTCCCATTGGAATTCATGCAAAAATGAAGGTATCTATATGCACTCAAATCTTGTGCAAGGACTTCATCAATTAGATGATTTCTCAGCTCCCCATAACCCCATTTCACTAAAGACTGCATTCAATCGTATAAGAGACACTGATATGTTACACTAAACCACAGTAAAAATTTATCAATTCAAACTAAATACAAATTGATGGCTTACCCAGCAAAGGCTAGAGAAAAAGAATGATTTATTCTTTTCTGGCTTCTTGACTTCTTGCTCAATCTCAAGCATTTCTATGAAGCTGTCAATCACCTACAAAACAAAAATCAATTAAATATATATTAATAAAGTGAACTATTTTTAGTTATTGAAGTGAACACTAGTCATTGAAACTTGTATTGCCACTTATATTATTTGCAGTATCACCATCTCTCAGAATTGCATCCACATCATGCAATGTAACATATACTCCATGTTTTGTGCCGGACCATATGATTGCACTAGTCATAAGTTAAAAAAAATGTTGATTAACATGCTGCAGTTGGATAATAGTAAAAATCTGTTGTTTGATAAAATTAACATGGTCTTACTCTGTGGTTTCCAAATTG
The DNA here is from genome assembly GCA_036172215.1 of Camellia granthamiana. Lineage (NCBI taxonomy): Eukaryota > Viridiplantae > Streptophyta > Magnoliopsida > Ericales > Theaceae > Camellia > Camellia granthamiana. Next base: position 38,163,887 of record CM069911.1, on the reverse strand, counting down.
TAAATCTTGTTCAGTAGATACTTGTCATCCTCATCAAGCAATTTCCATATTGCAGCCTTATCTGGAAACAAAACCCTTTCAACTGGCTTTGCTTGGCTTAGAGGCAAGTTTTCAACACAAATGACTTCTTTTGACATCACTTCAATTCCTTGTTTTCTGGTTTTTTTTTTCTTTGCTTCTCTTGGCTCACATTCAAAATCAGACATTTCTTTCTTCTTCCTCGACTTGATTTTGATTTTCCTCACCATGGATGTTTGCAATGGTTGTACGACTATGGGTATTTCTTCCAATGTACTTTGAATCCCAATGTTTTCCTCTTGTTCTACTCCTTTGGCATGTGGCATTTCTTTGGAAGATAAACCTTCGGTAGCCGCATGAACTGCATTTTCTTCAATCTGTTCAACCAACTGTTTATTTTCAGATTCAAGTACTTTAATCTCCTTTCTCATTTTCTCCATTTCTTTCTCTGTGTTGCTCATTTTTTCCATCGTTTCTTTTGTTTTTGCCTTTTGCTCCTCTTTCATTTTTTGCATTGTTTCCCTCAGTTTCTTCAGTTCTTCAACCAACGCCAGATTCTCACTTTTCAGCCTCTTGTTTTCCTTTTCAAGATCAATGAAGTTCTTCAAAGGTTGATCATCTCCTAAAATTTCAGCTACATCATCTTCATCTTCTTTAGTCTCCAACTTTTCCTCGATGTCCAATGCATCTTCTTCAGTCTCCAACTTTTCCTCTGTGTCCAATGCATCTTCTTCAGTCTCCAACTTTTCCTCTGTGTCCAATGAATCTTTTTCAGTCTCCAAATTTTCCTCTATGTCCAAAGCATCTTCTTCATCATCATTGCAAATGAGTTCCATTTCTTCTTTGGAAACGGGCTTCAGTTCATTGTGATTTACCTGCAATTGAAAAATAGAAAAAGAAAAGAAGCCAGCAATTAAGCAAACTTTAACCACTAGAGTAAAATTTTACTCTGATTTAAAGTAAAAGTTTACTCTGATTTGAAGTAAACTTTTACTGCGTTCAAGAGTAAGTAAAATTTTACTCTGACTGTAAGTAAAATTTTACTGCGTTCAAGAGTAAGTAAAATTTTACTCTGACTGTAAGTAAAATTTTACTCTGATTTAAAGTAAACTTTTACTCTGTACAAGAGCAAGTAAAATTTTACTCTGACTCAGAGTAAAATTTTACTCTCATTTAAAGTAAACTTTTACTCTGATTTGAAGTAAACTTTTACTCTGTTCAAGAGCAAGTAAAATTTTACTCTGACTGTAAGTAAAATTTTACTCTCATTTAAAGTAAACTTTTACTCTGATTTAAAGTAAACTTTTACTTTGTTGAAGAGTAAGTAAAATTTTACTCTGACTGTAAGTAAAATTTTACTCTGATTTAAAGTAAACTTTTACTCTGATTTAAAGTAAACTTTTACTCTGTTCAAGACTAAGTAAAATTTTACTCTGAATGTAAGAAAAAGTTTACCCTGATTTAAAGTAGAAGTTTACTCTGATTTCAAGTAAACTTTTACTCTTCGGGCTGAGTTTGGAAAGATGAAACCTCTTCGGGCTTTAGTGTTTGCAATGACCTCTTCATTAGTTTTTTCCTCAATGTTGATAAGTCCCATCGCAGGAGCCTTGGACACAAATTTTTTCCTTCAGGTTGAATGAGGGTAGTATGCTCGCATAACCAGTACTATAAAATAAAAAATCAAAATTAGTTAAATTCTCTAAAGATAGATTGCATAATATTTCAAGTAGTTCAATTTACTTACCAACAGAAGAAGTACACATCCAGTGACATTTTCAGGACTTCCTAATGAAGAATGGATTGAAGTAGTCAACGTGGATGCAACTGCAGTCGACCATGCATACGAATTCATCATTTCCAAATCTTCTACAAGGGCAACAAAGGCCCATCCAACTGTTAGACCAGTTGTTGGTAATAGCAAAGTCGCCACAACAAATAGACACATTATGCGTGCAACATCCTCAATATCAACTCTCGTTGTGCCTTCCAACGCATCTCCTAACGCCTCTCGCAAACTCTTTACAGATATTCTTGACAAATTACGAAACCTTCTCTGCACAAAAGCTGATTCTTGTTTTTTCCCATATGACACATCTACTTTTTTCGTTCCCGATTTTATCCCAAAAATCAAGGTAACGTCACTATCCCGTATGTCACATATCTTCCCCCCAAGCTTAAATCCCTTTGCATGAAAGTCATAACATTTGATCACATCCATCACATTATCGTCAACTTTCTTGAAGTTCTTTAAGTCCACATCATCTTTCTTCCAAAAACATTTAAACAACATTCCAAAAGGTGTTCTCTCAAGGGTAGTAATGTGTCTTTTAGTGAACCTTGTGTCTCGCATTACGTTTATCAATGAAACAATATTTGACCTATATTGTTTCATATAATTCTCCCTCTCCTGTACTCCATGCATAATATTCAACTTTGAAGGACTTTCTTTACTACTTTTGCTCCCTTTTTTAGGGACTTTCTTCTTTTGTAAAACAGTTGGTGGAACTTCAAAATCATCATCATCATCATCATTACCACATTTGCTTCTTGTAACAACCATTTTCAAACACAAAAAAGTTCCCCTGTATCAACAGTATAAAATTTTACTTTAAACAACGTCACAAAACAAATAAGCACTAAACAAAATGTACAAGTATTGTCATGAGACAGTAAAATTTTACTCTGTTTGGCAAAAGTAAAATTTTACTCTGATTGAAAGTAAAATTTTACTCTGATTGGACGTAAAATTTTACTCTGATTGGAAGTAAAATTTTACTCTGAAAAATTCATGAAGCAAGTATATTTGAAAGCATTGAAATGGCAGGACAAAAACACTACAGAAATCAAAGCGTAATGAGCAAAGGTTAGAGTAAAAGTAAAATTTTACTATGTAATAAGTAAAATTTTACTCTCATTATAAGTAAAATTTTAGTCTGATTGGAAGTAAAATTTTACTTTGAGAAATTCATGAAGCAAGTGAATTTGCAAGCATTGAAATGGCAGGACGAAAACACTACAGAAATCAAAGCGTAATGAGCAAAAGCTAGAGTTAAAGTAAAATTATACTCTGATTGGAAGTAAAATTTTACTCTGTTTAGAAGTAAAATTTTACTCTGAAAAATTCGTGAAGCAAATGAATTTGAAAGTATTGAAATGACAGGACCAAAACACTACAGAAATTAAAGCGTAGTGAGAAAAATGCTAGAGTTAAAGTAAAAGTTTACTCTCTAATAACCAAAATTTTACTTTCATTATAAGTAAAACTTTACTCTGGCTTTGGAAGTAAAATTTTACTCTGACTGGAAGTAAAATTTTACTTTAAAATTTTACTCTCATTATAAGTAAAATTTTACTCTGGTTTTGGAAGTAAAATTTTACTCTGATTGGAAGTAAAATTTTACTCTGAAAAATTCATGAAGCAAGTGTATTTTAACATTTTACTCTGAAAAATTCATGAAGCAAATTGAAATGGCAGGACAAAAACACTAAAGAAATTAAAACGTACTGAACAAAAGGCTATACTTAAAGTCAAATTTTACTCTGTAAGAAGTAGAACTCTCATTTCTTTATTTTAAAATTTTACTCTCATTATAAGTAAAATTTTACTCTGGTTTTGGAAGTAAAATTTTACTCTGGTTTTGGAAGTAAAATTTTACTCTGACTGGAAGTAAAATTTTACTTTAAAATTTTACTCTCATTATAAGTAAAATTTTACTCTGGTTTTGGAAGTAAAATTTTACTCTGATTGGAAGTAAAATTTTACTCTGAAAATTCATGAAGCAAGTGTATTTTAACATTTTACTCTGAAAAATTCATGAAGCAAATTGAAATGGCAGGACAAAAACACTACAGAAATTAAAACGTACTGAACAAAAGGCTATACTTAAAGTCAAATTTTACTCTGTAAGAAGTAGAACTCTCATTTCAGAGTAAAATTTTACTCTAGTTGGATGTAAAATTTTACTCTAGTTGGAAGTAAAATTTTACTCTGAAGCAAGTGAAATGACCTGTAAAATGTGTGTCCAAGAGAGACAGTAAAGCGTTGCTAGGGTTTCAATCCACGAAACTGTAACGAAGTAGCTCCACAAAGCGAGAGTAATGAGACTCAGAGAAGGGTTTAAGAGAGAGAGTAAAGCCTAATGCCGAGTTCGTTGCTAGGGTTTCAATCGAAGAAACTGTAACAAAGTAGCTACACAGAGCGAGAGTAATAAGAGAGAGAAGGGTTTCAATCGAAGAAACTATAACGAACTAGCTACAGACAGCGAGAGTAATGAGACAGATAAGGGTTTCAATCGTTCCTAGGGTTTCGAACGATCATATTCAGAAGAGAGGAGGGTTTTGAATCGATGACACAGAGGAACGGGAGAGAAACGGTGCAATTGTTTCGTATTTGCACCCTTATATGGATGGGCATTTCAGTCAAATCACGATATTTTTTTAATCGAGGGACTTTTGGCGCAATTGTTTTCATCCGTGGGCTTTACACCTAATGGGCCTCATGGAAGGGGGTTTTGACCAAAAATCCCTACATAAAGGCCCAAAACCCTTCTTATTCATGGGCTTTAAGTCCCAACAAGGAAAAATCCCCTTTATGTAAAAGTCCAACAAAATAAAAACTCTTCCAAAACACAAGAATAAATATACATTCAAGAAAAAAAAATTCAAATAAAAATTTTATAATAAAAGATAAAAAAATTTATTTATGTTATTATTGAAATATATAATATATTTTTAAAAAATTTCCAATGCCCAAGAGGGGTGGGCCAGCCTGACATTAGTTCATTTTTGAGTGAGCTTAATTTTCTTTCTTCTTTTTTTTTTAAATTTTTATTAATTTTTTTTAATATTATTATTATTATTTTTTTTTTTTGCCTTTTTGAATTTTATTTGCTAATGCATTCTAGTCTTCTCTTCCAAGAAAAGCAAATCTCTATTTTACCTATATATTCCATAGAAGAGCAAATCTGTGTCTGCATGTGACCTGGGTCTACATTCCACTCCTTTGACTTAGGTCCCGTTTGGTACTTGAACCAGAGGATGTTTGAAATAATCTAAATAAGTATATTTTTTTTATTTTTTTATGAAAGATGTGTAAAAAGTAGAGGGGTGATATACTTAAAAAAATAAAAAGAGAAAAATGTATACTAATATAGGAAATGTTAAATAGTGCCTCGATAATTAAAAAGTCAAAGAAATTATTATTATAAATTTTTATATTGTTCTTTATTTTTTTTATAAAAAATTAAAAAATTAAGTAATATAGTCAATTTTAAAATGGGATCTTAGCTTTAGTTTGTGATGAAATTTTTTAATTTGACTTTTTGGCTATTTGACTATTTTAGCCTAACTAAAAAAAGTTATGTTTGTGATGGTGTTTGGCTTTTTTTGTAATTAATTGGATGATTATGAGAGAAAAAAATAAAAATAATTATGATTTAAATGTGACATTTGTCTTATTAATTAAAATATGAGAAATTTGACCATATACCCCCCTACAGTTTCCTTTTCTTATTAAAAGGACAAAAAAAAAAAAAAAAAAATTAATACTTTCAAAATCCTCTCATAATTATAAAGTTCTATATGAAGGATAAAATTAATTATTTGGATATTTATTTAACCATTATACCCTCTCTTTCTTTTACAACTCTCTCTCTCTCTCTCTCTCTCTCTCTCTCTCTCTCTTCACTGACTCAACAGTTGTTCATCGTCTCCACTATCTTCATCGTTTACTAGCGTTGCTCGTCCCCATCATCAGCTGTCAACCACATTTTTTACCGTCAAACCACCATCATCTCAGATTTTATACATATGAACTCATATTTGAAATCAATAACTTGAGATCTGAGATTAAAAAAAAAAACTTAGATTTAACAGAAAAACGAGAAATCGAGATATTGCAATAAAAATCAAGAGTTTTTTTGTTTGTTTGTTCATAGATTTAAAAGTAAAATTTGATTCTAATTCGTTCATTTAGTATGTACTCTTTTTTTTATAACAGTAAATTTTTACTCTGGTTAACAACTTGTTGATCTGCTTAACGATAGTAAAATTTTATTTTGAATCATAGTAAATGTTACTCTGATTCAAAAAAAAAAAAAATTTATATTTTTTTTTATTAAAGAGTAAAATTTTACTTTGAATCAGTGTAAAGTTTAATATGATTCAAAGTACAATTTTACTTTGAAACAAGCTGCGAGGATGACTTTACAGTAGAGTGCTGTGACATGAACCAGCACAAAATTTTACTATTTGAAAAACAGAGTATCATGAGAAGAAGAAAGAGAGATAGGGAGACAGAGTTCGAAAACAAAGGATCGTGAGAAAGAAGAAGAGAGAGAGAGAGAGAGAGAGAGTATAAATGGTGAGTGATACACACACATAGAAAGAGAGCACGAAGCATTAGAACCAAAGAGAGAGAGAGAGAGTGAAGAATCTCAGATTTGAGGTCTGCAAACTGTCGCGAATCGTTATTTTCCGGCGAAGACGACTGTGAATGATCTGAAATATGAGGTTGTGGATGCGACGAGTGACGGTGGCGATGAAGACAGTAGAGAAAGAGTTCTATAGTGAACGACAGTAACGCCGATGTAGAGCGGCGATGGCGCCGATGGAGAGCAGCAGTGATAAGAGCAAAACAAAGAGAAGAGAGATTGAGATGAGAGAGAATGATTGTAATCTGACACACACACACACACACACACACACACACACACATATGAGAATATTATAGTAAAAGAAATAATATATATATATATATATATATGAGGGTATCATAGTAAAAGAAATAAGTTTAAAATATTAGAGGTTTTTGAAATGATTCATACAATTCTTGTCATTTTGAAGGACAAGTTAGACACTAAGAAGTCTATCACCAAATCTCTCTTAAAATAAATGTTTTATCTTTGAGTTCGTTTGGGATGTGGGTTGGCTTTTTAACATTTTGGCTAAAAAGTCTCATTTGAGATAGATTTTTTTGTTTTTTTTGACTTTTGTGAGAGAAAAAATGAAATGATTATGACTTTTGTCTAAAATAACATATTTTGTCTTATATGACTATTTTAGCCCCAATGGGACATCTCAAACGAGCACTTTATTGACTAAATTAGTCCAAACTTTGCATGCCAAGCAAGCCCTTAGAGAGATGGAGCTCATACTTGGATAGATATGCCAACATGCCAAACAAGCCCTTAGTTTGGGATATTTGATTTTGGCTAAAACAATAAATAAAGATAACAAAAATTAAAATAATTAATAAAACAAAATATTACATTTACATATCAATAAATCTCTTTTAACTGTTTTTAAAAGAATATACAAATAAATAATGAAGTGATATGACTTTAAAAAAAATTCAAAATCTAAAAAATTTAAATCATGTTGCTAAAATAGGCCAATACTTCTAAATACTTATCAAATTCTAAGAGCTCATTTGGGATGTGAGTTGACTTTATGGCTTTATGACCATTTTAGCCTAAGGTTAAAAAGGTCCCGTTTGAGATAGACTTTTTTTAATTTTTGTGAGAGAAAAAATGAAATGATTATAAGTTGGATGTGACATTTTATCATATTTGGTTAAAATATCCTATTTTATCTTATAGGCAGTGACAGAGAGCTCTAATATTAGAGCTCTAACATGAACTCTAGTGAGGTGTCAAAAAAAAAAAAAGAAGACAAAACATCACATCAACATGTGGGACCCACCATTCGAGCTCTATAAGAACTCTCAAACACTATTGTTTATCTTATATGGTTATTTTAGCCCTAATAAAACATCCCAAACGAACACTAAAGACTAATAAGATAAGAGATGAGGTGATAAACATAAGCAAATAAATTAAAAATTAATTCATAAGTTATGTTAGGGATTCTAAATAAATTATCAAATTTTTTATCAAACTTCTTACATGGATGTAAGACCTACACACATGTAATTTATGTGAATCTCATACCTATATGAAAGATTTAGGGGTTGTTTGGGGTGTCCTAAATAAGTGCATTTTTTGTCTTTTTGGACTAAAAAATTGAGAACAAAATATGGATGTTTGGGTTAACTTTTTGAATTTTTACAAAAAAATGTGTATTAAAAAATTGTATAAATAAATGTATATGAGAAGTTAGTGAAGTAGCCCATACACTTTGGGCAGTGTAGTGGGCTGGTTAGGAGATGAAAAATGATTGCCTTCTTTTCAGACTTGAATTGACCGGTGTTATTCGACCCGTGGGGGCCCACTACGGATCTTGTTTTGGTAATTGGAATAATTCAATGCGTAGAACTCGTCGAGTACTATATACTTGTAAGAAAATACATTAATTGGATATCGATACCTATCTGATCGTATTAGTTTTTTTTGTCAATTGTTAACTATAACACCATCTATTTTTTTTTATACAAAACTGACTTCATCATGTAGTTAGCGATATCCGATCAACGTGATTTTTTATAGGCATATAGTACTGGACGAGTTCTACATATTCAACGATTCAGATTATCAAAAAGGGACCCGTAGTGAGCCCCTATGGGCCCAATATTACCATTTAACTTAGTAAATATATATATGTAATATTTTGTTTTCTTTCATTGTACTCTCCTTTCACGTCAGTACTTAGAATGGTGTAAAGTTAGTTTGTATTAAAATATTATGTCTATTAATTTTTTTATATTTTTAATTTATAAATAGTGATGACTTTTTAATTTTTTTAATAATTTTTAACTTTTTAAAATTTTTAAAACACTCTAAATCTGGACTTAATAAAAAATTTAATAATTCATTTGAGGTTTGTAATATTTTTCATAATTTATCGAACTTGTTGCCAAACGCATGTTATCTTGTCGCCGCCTCTTCTTCCCAATCAAAGTCGTTGAAATTGGAGCCCCAACTTTCCTGTAATAATAGAGTGGATGTTGGGACGGAACCACTTTGATAAAATTGTGGAACATTTGAATTTTAAATATTGAAAAATGTTACAGACCACTAATTAGTGGTTGCTCTAATTATGTGGTAATGGGTCCCACTCACTGCTACATGTATTTTGTGTCTTAGTTTTATTTTTGTTTTTTTTTTTTTTTTTGCTTTCCACATCATTAATGGTGGTGTTAGTGGTAGGAATTTAGTGATCTGTAGCATTGTTGTTTGGATATTACATCCTTTCAGCCAAAGCAACGATCAACTTAGTCGTCGTTTGATAAATCTTTTAGGTCTAAAAATATATAAAAAGATAAAATAAATTATATAAGTTAGTAAAATAAAATATCATATTTAAATTACAATTATTATATTTTTTTAATAAAAGTTAAAAAAGTCCAAAAAGAAAACTAAATGAGACTAAAAAAATCATGTTAAAAAAGTCTCAACACAAAAAAATTAACTACCGTAACGAACGCCAAACGAAACTTAAATTGATTTTTTAGATTTTTTTGGTCATATTATTCTTTTATATAGTTTTTATAAAATATCAAAAAAAATTAAAAAATTAATTTTTAACTTATTTCTCAAAATAATTCAAAATTATGGGATGGGGAGAGTTGGTGATTAAAAATTATGTCCTCACCTTAAAGTAAATTTATATAGTATTTTAATTTGATATTAATTTATTAAAGTTGTATAATTTAATATTTTCTATCAGAGTTTTAAGAAATAATTTAAAAAATATTAAGTGATAAATTTTGTCAACCATCTAATAATCAGTGATAAATCGTGAGTCACGGTGACAGGTTGAGTTTGAATGAGGTCGTCGAAAAATTATCAAGTGTTTTAGGTTTCTTTTAGGAAGAAGGATTTGGTTCAGTTTGGGATTATTTTAGTCATAAAAAGATAAAGTAAATTTTTTAGTTTAATAATACAAAATATTAAATCCAATCCATAACTATTACCTTTTTTCTCTCACAAAAGCCAAAAAATCATTCCCAAACGAGACTTTTTAGCTTCAAGCTAAAATAGCCAAAAAACTAAAAAACCAACTCACTTTCCAAACAAACCCTTAGGTAGCGTTTGGTAACGTTTACGTTTTTTGTTTATGTTTACAAAAATTTTATAAACTGATTTTTGTTTATTTTTAGAAAACATAAATTATGAATGCGTTTGGTTTGAACAAAATGTTTAAAAAATTTTAAAAACATAAATTAAAAAATATGTTTGTTTAGGCCTAAAATATTTATATTTATTTTTATTATTTATGATAATGGGATCACACACATTATAATTGAAAAAAAAATTAATTGGGAAAAAAATAATTGAAAAAAATTTTAATTGGGAAAAAAATTAATTAAAAAAAATTAATTGAAAAAAAAATTAATTAAAAAAAATTAATTGAAAAAAAAATTATTTAAAAAAAAAATGAAAACTGAAAACGTAAACTCATTTTTTGAGTTTACATTTTTTTTTCTCAAATTTATAAACTGAGACAACTAGGGGTAAGCAGCGGATATACCGATCCACAAAAATCGACCGAACCGAACCGAACCGAACCGATCCGATTTGTCACATTTTGAACAGATGCGTGATGACGAGCGGACGGTTACGGATTGATTTTCTTCAATCCGCCAATCTGGCAGACAGATGGCGGATTTGAGATTCCTTTGGTAGCAACCGAACCGTCAAACTGCTAGTACTCCTAGTAATTTATAAAACTTTGTGTTTTTAATTTGTTTAAATATTCTGTTTGTCTTTTCAATTAAAAAGAATTTAAATATTCTGTTTGTGTTTTCTATTAAAAAAGAGTTTAAATATTTTGTTGAAAAAAAGTTTTCAATTTGAATATCTTTTTTGAATTGAAAAAAATAAACGTATTATTTATCTATATTTTTTAGTTTTTAAATCTATCTCTAAAAATAATAAATAGAAAATATGATATATGCTGATTAGTTTTTATTTTCAAAAACAGATATAGATGTAACAATATAGAGACATACAATTTATACTACTGCTCTGTTCATGGTTTTAGTAACTTGAATTGTTTTTACATTTTAAGAACCACATATTGTAATACTTTATGTGGATGAGACATGCTGTGATTGTAATATATGGATGAGGCATGCAGTAGTTGTGATATTTCAAAATTTCAAACTTTCTTGCTTTGGATGAGACATGCAGTGATTGTAATATTTTTTTAAGTCATTGATTGTAATACTTTCTTCTTCTTTTTTTTTTTTTTTGAAGAAGTGCACAAGTTGAATTATGTTGAAAATTTATAAAATTTTAAATCGCCAAACCGATTCGCATCCATCCGCCAAATCACCAATTCGCTCAATTTACATCCGCCGGATTGGCGAACGGATACGGATTGATTCTCTCTAATTCGTCAATTTGACGGACGGATGGTGGATTGGAGGTTCCTTGATTACAATCGACCCACGCCCACCCGTAGAGACAACCATTTATAAACCAAAAAAAATTATCAAAAAAGTTTTTATGGCAGTTTTTAAAATTTTTGTAAATATAAATTGAAAACTGAAAACGGAATGGTTACCAAACAAACCCTTAGTTTTTACATTCATTTCTTTAATATGAACAATAATATTTGAAAGCTCTAATACAACTCTAATGACGTGGAGAGTACCCATGTGAAGGTAGAGCCCACACTATTCTCTCTATCTCTCTCTCTTCTACCTCACTAGAGCTCTATTTAAAACTCTCAAATTAGAGTTATGTATCATTACTCTACTATTAAACAATATGCAATGCTCTGGCACCACCTGTATCAAATAGCTTGTCAGGGTGTGGAGGAGAAGTTATTTGGTGATATTAGCATATGATCGCATAGTATTTTAGGAGTATAAGAAGTGGTGGAAGAAGTGAGATTAACGGTTTTATAGTGATCATGTTTGAGAAGTTAACTATTTTAGTTAACTATTTAATTTTTTTAACTATTTTAGCTTAACTAAAAAAATTATATTTGAAAAGTTAATTGTTTTTATTTTATAGTTGATTTTATGATTGTGAGAGAAAAAATTAAAATGATTATGAATTAAATGTCATATTTTATCTTATTAATTACTTTAACTTATATTCTACCATTTAATGAGTTATTTTGACGCAACTCTCTTTTCAAACAAGATTATTGAGCGATTGAACAATAATAGAAAACATGAGTTATAGGCCCTGTTTGGTAGAGCTGTGGGAAAGTGCTTATAACTTATGCCTAAACAGCTTATAACTTATAACTTTCAGTTTAAGCTGATTTCCAGCTTATTCTTAAAGCATCTCCTGCCCCACTCAAAGAATAAGCTGATTTCTGACTTCCACAAAACTATAAGCTATAAGCTATAAGCTAAACCACACACATCAAAATAGCTTAAATTAAGCTGAAAGCTGAAATAAGCTGTAAATAATTTCTGCCAAACAGGCACATTGTAGTTGATGAAGATTACCGTTACATAGTAGTGTTTAGAAAAATTAGTAAAAAGTTAATTTTTTAATTTTTTAAATTTATTTTATCTTTACATAGATAAAAAATATAAGAGATGATGTGAATTAAAAAATTAAAAATTAACTTTTTATTTGATTGCCAAAGTAACTCATAATATCCCAGGCGTGGCTTCGGAGAGAAGGTTAATGGCGTCGTTTCCGATATGACATTTTTATTTCAACTTGCGAACACACGTCCCGCCTGTTCCTCCCACTCTCTCTACTCATTAAAATCACTATTTTGGAGTAAAAATGTTACTGATTTTAAAATTTTTATTAAATATTTTATATAGGTTTGAGATTCATATAAGGCTTATATTATGTGAGTCTCATATTTATATAAAATATTTGGTAAGAATTTTGGTAGAATTTTTGAGATTTTTAATATTGCTTTTATTAGAAATGTTTGGAAGTGGTTGTTTGATATATGCTAAATATTATTTTAACACATTATCTTATTTAGATCATAATCATTTTATTTAAATTACATTACTCCTGTATTATATCACTTCAAACCTAATTCATATTTTTATGTTTTTTTTATAAAAAATGAAAAAGTATACCAATCTAATACTTCCTAAACAATCCCTAAATTAATTTAGGGGAAATAACTGTACAGGTTAAAAGACTATTCAGTGTGTTTGGTTTGAGTTTTTTAGATGAAATTTTTTGAAAATTGAGTTTTTTAGTTTTCATTTTTTTTTGTTTTTAGTGAATATTTTTAAAATTTTAAATATTTTTTTTTTACTTTTTTAGATGCACCTTACTTAGATGTATCTAAAAAGTAAAAAATATTTTAAAAAATTGATAAATATATAAAAATATAAAAAATGTATTGAATTCTCGTATTTTTTTTTTAATATTTTTGGTATTTAGTGAATTTTTAAAAGATTTTTTTCATAATTTTTTTACTTTTTAGGTATATTTATGTTATGTATGTCTAAAAATTAAAAAATATTGCTAAAAATATTTAAAAATTTTACTAAAAATAAAAAAAAAAACGAAAAATAAGAAAGTGAAATTTTTTAAAAAGTGTTTTTGAAAAATTTTAACTGAGCAAAGTTATTTTTTTTATATATTTTTTAATATGAGAGTGCAACTTTTTTTTAGTGTGATGGGATGCAATTCAAAAATTATGAGGTGAAAGTACGAGTTGCATCCTTTTATATTTGTGTAATTATTTATTTATTTATTTCATTGACATGTAATTTTCTTATTAATTTATGTATACTGTGTCTTTAAAAAAAATATTTAAGAAAAAGTTTAATAATATATAGGATCCCAATATGAGAGAAGTTAAATATATATATGAAAAATGTTTTAGAACTCTAAAAGAAGAGCTCTAAAACAGTATTAATTTGTCTTTTTCTCTTTATTTGTTTGTTTTTTTTATTTTTTTAGGTGTCAGATCAGTAGAGCTCTTTTTAGAGTAGCTCTACTAGAGTTTTCTATCAAAGTTGTATATATATATGGAGAAATTATCCATAAGTTATCTTATCAAAAAAAATATTATAGTACATAATTTTGAAAAAATTTATTATTTTAATTATTAATATATATATAACTTATTACTTATTTGTTATTTAAAAAAAAAAAAAAACTTGCACTAATTTGAAATCTCTCTCTCTCTATATATATAGGTTTTAGTTTAAGATTCTTGATGTTAAGATTTTATAGGATAAATGACATGTAATATTTTCAGAGTAGTTGAGATCCCTCAACATTTTTACAAAGAAATTTCTCTTAACAAAAAAATTTAAACTCTTCAAAAAGATATATTGTCACAGAGAAATTTCTCTGTGACAAGCTAAAATTTATCTAAAAATATTATTGAGGAATCTTAACTAATAAGAAAAAAATATATTAGACCTATCCTATTATCAAAAGTTAGACATGGATATTTCACTAATTTCCTCTTATATTATATTGCACTAACTAAGAGCATCTCCAATGTTTATTCAGATTTGAAATCAAATTTAAATTTGATGAAATATGCTTACTTTTTCTCCTCCAACTCCGGCATTAAACCTATATCAAATGAGGGAAAAAACAAAAGTTTTATCAAATTGAAAGAGGCTTCAGCATTCATCAAACTTTTAGAGAAAGTCAATGAGTTTCATCGTGTACTAGACGACTGGTCGGTTGTCCAGTTACTTGCAAAGTTGCCTATTACTTTGCCCATTAACAGTCGACCTCTTGGACATCATCCCGATTGATCGATTGTTTGATGAAAATTAAAAATTTAACATTGGAATGCTTGATATCAGATGAAGTTTTTAATCCAAATCTTTACTCAAATTTGATTAAAAGAAGAAGAAAAAAAAGAGTAAACATTGGAGATGGTCTAACAGGTACAACTAATTTGGTGATTTTCATTACTTTATTACTTTCTCTTCAACAAAAAAGAACAGCAAAATTAGTAAATTCACAAAAGTAAAAGAATCTAATAGATCATATCAGCCATGTTTAGTTTGTTTTTTAAAAGAAAATTTCAATTTTTTTTTTGAAAAATAAAAACTAATTTGATAAAAATGAATATAAAGAAGATGCTTTAAAAATGTAAAAAATTATTTTTGGTTTTCCAAAAATAAAATTATATTAAAATGATAAGCATTTTTCATTATTTTTTTTATTTCTTTTACTGAATTAATTTTTAATTTTTTTAAAAATAAATTTCTGAAACAATTTTCAGAAAATCAAACCAAACATAACCATCATTTTCTAATAAACAATAAAATAAAATAAAAAAACCATTTTTTTTTTTATTGTTCATATATGTCAAGTCAAAAAAATTTATTTAGTGGTGTCAACACAAATTCATCGCAACTTTATATTAATTGATTAAAATAATATAATTCAACACTTTTTGTTGAGTTTGTAAAAGATAAATTGACAAATATCAAGTACCAAATAATATAAAATAATGGTGATATTACATATCAGTCTAATGCCAGAAAAATAATTACAAATTTGCAAAAAAAAAAAATATCAATATTAATAAATTTTTTCATTATTTCGTAATTTTTTTTCTTACACGATACTATATTGTAAATTTCCCAAAAATAATATTCCATGATCATTAAAAAATCACTCGTCAAAAAAGTCAAGCAGGAATGAATATTCGTTTGTTGCAATTTCTTTTAAATAAAAGTTTTTTCATTACTTCTTTTTATGGGACTTTCACATTTTATTTTTTATTTCTTAACCTATCACAAAAATGTAAAAAAATAAAAGGAATAATTCTTTTAAAAATTTAAACATCAATTTTTGGGTAAATTATAATGATTTCTCTTAGAGTTTAAGAAAAATATAATAAGGTTCATATATTTTTATAAATGTTGGTTTTCGGTTAAAATAGCAACAAAAAGATAAAATATGTTAAAAAGTTAATGAGATAAAATATCACATCTGAACTATAATCATTTCATTTTTTCTTTCGCGAAAGTCAAAAAAGCAAAAAAACCTATCTTAAACGAGACTTTTTAGCCTTAGGCTAAAACAGCCAAAAAGCCATAAAACCAACTTAAATTCCAAACGAAGGCTAAAATTTTTCAAGATTTTGATTCACATAAAATTAAATATATTTTCATAACAAATTCGTTAGTCCTAGAAATATAAAAATAATTTTATCGACTCTTTACAGTGAAATGCATTCGCTGTATTTATTTTTATATTTTCACATTATTTATATTAGTTTCAGTTCATATAACTATCACTACAAAAAATTCGCTTTTTTGCGACGGTAAAATACCGTCGCCAATACCCAAAAGGCCGTTGCAAAAGCTTTTTTGCGACGGTAAATACCTTTTAGCGACGGTAACAGGGGGTCGCAAAAAAAGGGGTAGCTAAAGGTCTTTAGCGACGGTAAGACGCCGTCGCAAAATATTAGCGATGGCAAAAATGCCTTTTAGCGACGGCAAAATACTGTCGCAATTAATGTGTAAAAATCCGAAGTTTTTGAGACGACACTAAAATACCGTCGCAAAAGGGTTTATTTGCGACGGTAAAATACCGTCGCAAAATGGTTTATTTGAGACGGTAAAATTACCGTCGCTAAAATGGTTATTTGCGACGGGTTTCATACCGTCGTTGATACTGTTATTTGCGACAGAAAAATGGGCCGTCTCTAAAAATATTATTTGCGACGGTGAAAATACCGTCGCTAAAGGCCTTTTGTTAATATTGCCAATATCATTGGCGACGGCTACGCTACCGTCGCAAAAACCTGGTTCTAACAAAAATGCTGCAATAAAATTATTAAAAATATGCAAATTACCTGTATTAAATAAAAATAGCTAAAAATAATCGATAATTATATACTAATATAAAAATTCCTGTATATAAATAAAATTTCATCAATAATAATTAAAGTACTCTTCCATTCATAACAACACATCATCAAAATTATCCAACCACATAATTTTGCATAATACATACATAATGTTGTTCACAAATCTAAATTACGTAAATCAAAAATAAAAGTTTTCTTCATAATTCTTCCGTGGGTTAAAAAAACAAAAGTTCGTCGCAATCTTCACACGGCTGCATTCCACAAGAAGCAAACTGCTACTCAGGAAATATCTGAAAATAAAAAATAAAAATAATTAATGACAATATAATTATGTGCTAATATTTTAATTACAAAAAAACATAAAAAATTAATTACTACATAATTACAAAGATAGTTAAGTAAATAATTTTGGCTAGACAGAAATCCGACCCTAACTCCCAAACCGGAAACCCGATTCGAGTCTCGTCTTCTCCCACAAGTCTCTCGTGCCTAGGCGATCATGTGTGCCAAGTTTCGTGCTAAACCGACCCCTTTTGGTGATTTTGGAGCGTCAACACCTCGAATTCAAGTTTCTTAAGGAACTAGTTTGCCTAGACCGAAATACGGCTCTAACTCCCAAACCGGGAAACCGATTGGAGTCCCGTCTTCACCCACAAGTCTCTCGTGCCTAGGCGGTCGTGTGTGCCAAGTTTCGTGTCAATCCGACCCCGTTTGGTGATTTTGGGGCGCCAACGCCTCGAATTTAAGTTTCTTAAGGAACTAGTTTGCCTAAACTGAAATATGGCTCTAACTCCCAAACCGGGAACCCGATTCGAGTCCCGTCTTCTTCCACAAGTCTCTCGTGCCTAGGCGGTCGTGTGTGCCAAGTTTCGTATCAATCCGACCCCGTTTGGTGATTTTGGGCCGTCAATACCTCGAATTCAAGTTTCTTAAGGAACTAGCTTGCCTAGACCGAAATACGGCTCTAACTCCCAAACCAGGAACCCGATTGGAGTCCCGTCTTCTCCCACAAGTCTCTCGTGCCTAGGCGGTCGTGTGTGCCAAGTTTCGTGCCAATCCGACCCCGTTTGGTGATTTTGGGGCGTCAACACCTCGAATTTAAGTTTCTTAAGGAACTAGTTTGCCTAAACCGAAATACGGCTCTAACTCCCAAACCGGGAACCCCATTGGAGTTCCGTCTTCTCCCACAAGTCTCTCGTGCCTAGCTGGTCGTGTGTGCCAAGTTCCGTGCTAAACCGACCCCTTTTGGTGATTTTGGGACGTTAACACTTCGAATTCAAGTTTCTTAAAGAACTAGTTTACCTAGAGTGAAATCCGTCTCTAACTCCTAATCCGGGAACCCGATTGGAGTCTCGTCTTCTCCCACAAGTCTCTCGTGCCTAGGCAGTCGTGTGTGCCAAGTTTCGTGCCAATCCGACCCCGTTTGGTGATTTTGGGGCGTCAACACCTCGAATTTAAGTTTCTTAAGGAACTAGTTTGCCTAAACCGAAATATGGCTGTAACTCCCAAACCGGGAACCCGATTGGAGTTCCATCTTCTCCCATAAGTCTCTCGTGTCTAGGCGGTCGTGTGTGCCAAGTTTCATATCAATCCGACCCCGTTTGGTGATTTTGGGCCGTCAACACCTCGAATTCAAGTTTCTTAAAGAACTAGCTTGCCTAGACCGAAATACGGCTCTAACTCCCAAACCAGGAACCCGATTGGAGTCCCGTCTTCTCCCACAAGTCTCTCGTGCCTAGGCGGTCGTGTGTGCCAAGTTTCGTGCCAATTCGACCCTGTTTGGTGATTTTGGGGCGTCAACACCGCGAATTTAAGTTTCTTAAGGAGTTAGTTTGCCTAAACCGAAATACGGCTCTAACTCCCAAACCGGGAACCCCATTGGAGTTCGTCTTCTCCCACAAGTCTCTCGTGCCTAGGCGGTCGTGTGTGCCAAGTTCCGTGCGAAATCGACCCCTTTTGGTGATTTTGGGACGTTTACACTTCGAATTCAAGTTTCTTAAAGAACTAGTTTGCCTAGAGTGAAATCCGTTGCTAACTCCTAATCCGGGAACCCGATTGGAGTCCCGTCTTCTCCCACAAGTCTTTCGTGCCTAGGTGGTCGTGTGTGCCAAGTTTCGTGCCAATCCGACCCCTTTTGGTGATTTTGGGGCGTTAACACCTCGAATTCAAGTTTTTTAAAGAAATAGTTTGCCTAGAGTGAAATCCATCTCTGACTCCTAATCCGGGAACCCAATTTGAGTCCCGTCTTCTCCCACAACTCTATTAGCTTAGAATGCAAAGAATGCAAATATACATTTTAGCTTAGAATGTAAAGTTACATTTTATACCTGATCTTCTGGTGGTGGTGTATATGGATTCTCGTTTTCTGCAGATTCTCTAAATGCCCGGTGGCCACTCGATGCATCAGGAGCCTATGATAGTCAATGCATAATGTGTTAATCATATTCGAATTTTATACATAATGTTGTGTGACAATTTAACTATCAAACAATTTAATTTATATCGAACCTGTCTGTTAGGATCCACACTTGCCCCCTGTGACACAAAGGCCATCATCTCAGCTCTCAGCTGCTGTAAATGTGTAGAGAACTCTGCTCTCATCTCCTCCCTCAGCTCCTGCCTCAACTCATCCCTTAGCTCCGCACGAATCTGCTCGGTGATCTGAACAATAGTCGATGGCTGGGGTGCTGACTGTGATGGCCCTGCACCATCTTTATACACTGCTCTCCGAGGCACAGTTCTCCCGTATGTGCGACAATATCCATGATTGTCATGACCTATCAACTCATGGAAAATGGCATTCCTAGCCTCCAAAGTCCGACAATCCTCAGCTAGCATAGAGAGTTGGCCATTAAACTCATCCTGTATTGAATAAGAAATACAAGTATATGCCAAATTAAGATGGTTAACACAAAAAATAAAAAATAAACTTTAAATACAATCAAAGGTGTTTGGAAACTACCAAGGTCTGGATAACCTCTGGGTCATCTGCTCTACGTGTCATAAGCCAAACATTCATCTTATCAGTAGACTCCCCCTTATTGGTTATCTACATTTTTTTAGAAATATGAAAATTAGAATCCAAATAATTTGTAAATATACAATGTTTATTTATATACAAAAATGAAACAGTAAAATATAAACCTCATGCCGTATCTGAGCGAAAGTAGTACGCCCTGTGGTATGAGCTATGCCGTGAGCTATGCCGTGAGCTCGCCGATTTTTAGCGTTCCTAGTTGCAATTTTCTATAATAGGTTCAACAAATGTAAGTATATAAATATGATTTGTATGTTTACATATCATACATATAACTTATTTGTATACCTCAGCATCGGAAGTACGCCAATACTCCACAAGTTCTTCCCACTGGCTTGGCACAATGTGCAAAGGAACATCATCCTTCAGATTAGGATCTTCACTTCTAGGCTTGAAATACTTACACTTAATCTTATTCTTGTGATCCTTCCATATGCTGTTACAGTTTTTCATGCAGATTGGCTTGTACTCCTCTGGACATATATTCAAATTGTCCTATAAAACACAATTTCAAGGTTTAAATAATAATAACACAATTTTGGAATTTAAATTTTTGGACAAAAATATACTTTTACCTTCACATCCTTCCAGATAGCATCAAGAATATCATCAGGCACAGTGTTCCAGTCAAGAAAAGTAAGAGGAACAATGTTACCATTTCGCACAATAATGCCAAGTTGAGTAGTTAACTTAGACACGTTATCCCCTAGTGGACAGTAATTTTCATCAAATTGTATGTCCAATTTGGTACCGGTACCCCACTCCCTAATGCCCTTGGCACATCCTCTACCACGCCTACTCGAGGTTGATGAAGAACTAACATGACCTGTGAGATACAATAAGAATAAACAATATGCAATAATAATAAACAAATGCAAATTTAAATAATGTCAATACAAATCAATTTCTTATACCTGAGTGAGGCTGTGAAGAAGTCGAAGGATCTGAAAAATACAATGAAAACAAACAAGTTATATGTAATGAGAACAAATAAATATATATTTAAATAATTTTCATACAAATCAAAGCAAATTTATATACCTGCGGATGGCTCATAAGCCGATGACTCTAGTCGGGATGATAGCTGCTGCGGTGCCACTGATGGTGGACGCACCGATGGTAGGCCTAGAGGCTGAGTAGATGATAGCTGATGTGGTGCCACTGATGGGGGTCGATGCGGTGGCACTAATGGCCTCTCTGATGGTGCTCGCTGTGATACCTCCTCTAATGGTGGTGCCACTGATGGTGGACGCACCAATGGTAGGCGTGGTGGCTGAGTAGATGATAGCTACAGTGCTGCCACTAATGGTGGTCGATGCAGTAGCACTAATGGTGCTCGCTGTGATGCCTCCTCTAATGGTGGCACTAATGGCCCTTCTGATGGTGGTGCCGCTGATGTCCTTTTACATACCACATCGGACATCATGCGCCAGGGATGATTAGGTTTCCTCTTCCTTCCCATAATAATCTACAAGCAATATAACATTAATTAGAAACATAGATAATGGTTTGTCATCAACTATAATATGACATTAATTGAACTAATACAATTACAAAGACAAAGTAAATTAAGAAACTGATGATTAACTATAACCTTGGCCTTAATTGAATTACTGATGTTGATTAAATATCAACCTATTTGAACATCAACTGTTTCCCCTTCTGCGGCTTCCCTCACCCAACCAACTTCTTCATCACGAAGCATTATATTTTCTTCCAATTGTTGGCTCATATATGGCTCGATTTGTGGATCAGTCGAACTCATATCAAATAAACCTCTTTGAGACATCTTCACCGCCACTTGCCAGTCTGGTTGTAACGAGTCTGCAACATACCAAACTTGCTCTGCTTGGGATGCGAAGATGAAAGGTTCATTAGTAATTCGATCATCTCGATACAACAAATGATTGAAGTTGACTAACGTGAAATTGAAGACATCTTGTATCTTCCCGTGAATGTTGTCAATCCAATCACACTTAAACAACACATGCTTCTTCTCATTGGAATATCGAATCTCAACAATATCTGTCAATTGTCCATAATAGTACACAGACCCCACACGAGGATTCTTGTCTTTCCGACTAGCATAACTTATGGTATCTGCCTTCAAAGCTACACCACAATTTTGTGTGGCTTGACGGTCATCCATGGCCTTTAGTCGATACCGAAACCCATTCATTATATACCCGTTGAATCTCCTTGCCAGGTTATGAGGACCATTTGCCAATACAGTAATCTGTTCAGAAAATGTGACATCACTAGTCCTTCGCAAAGTTTGAACCTATTTTAAATAATAAAAATTGTAAAATTTAAAATATAGTTCGACTTAGGTAAATAGAATCTGTAGATTTAAATACATACATGTTCCTTGAACCAAATGTGAAAAGTTTCAAAATGTTCACGCCGAAGCTGACGATCGTCAACACGAGGCATTTTGACCTTAAGTTCTTCAAGGTGTTTGCTGTGTAAATTGAAATTTTATCAAAAAACAAAATTTGGTTCAAAATTCAATGAAACATAATAAAATATTGAGTGGGTGACATAACTTACTTTATGAATGGTTGAACCGCGGCTGTATTGAATAAGAAATACCGATGAGTTTGTGCCCAAGAAGTGTTATCAAGATAAAAGCTTGTGATTTCACCAACAGCACGACCCAGATTATCATCACCACTGTAGTTCCTCGCGGGTCGATTAGATTTAGTTTCCACATGATTGAGATATTGTGCACAAAAATTCATGCATTCTTCCATAAGATATCCTTTAGCAATTGAACCTTCTGGACGACCTCTATTACGCACATATTGCTTCAAAGTAATAAGATACCTCTCAATTGGATACATCCATCGAAACTGAACCGCTCCACCCAATAATGCTTCGTCAACTAGATGTATAGGCAAGTGCTCCATTATATCAAAAAAAGTAGGAGGAAATATTTTCTCTAGATGACAAAGTGTTACGGCGATACGATCTTGAATATATTGCAAATCTGTCGCACGATTGACTTTGGAACACAATTGTCTAAAGAAATTGCTCAATTCAATCAAAGGTTCAATTACATTCTTCGGTAATGATCTTCGAATGGCCAATGGAATTAGTTGTTGCATCAGAATATGACTATCGTGGCTCTTAAGACCCCCAATACTTCTATCATGTAAGCGCACACGACGCGATATATTGGATGAATACCCGTCGGGAACTCTAACTTCCTTCAATACTTTCAAGAACAAATCTTTCTCATCCTTGGTCATCGTGAATTGTGCCGGTGGTAAATAAGCTTTATTCGACCCTCTGAACTGCAAATGTAGGGGTTTTCTAATATTCATTTCTTGTAAATCACGCCGAGCATTAACACCATCCTTCGATTTTCCTGCAACCCCTAATATTGTCCACAACACATTATCACAAACATTCTTCTCTATATGCATCACATCGAGGTTGTGTCTAATTAGATTGTGCTCCCAATATGGCAGTTCATAGAAGATACTCTTTTTTTTCCAGCTATGGGTGCGATGTCCAGCTTTCTCCTTCTGTACTTGTCTCCTATGCCTCTCCTTAAGGTCATCCCTCTTGTATTGGGTTAAAATACCCTCAGATTCTAATTGTAGCAGCATCTCAGTTCCAGACAACAATTTTGGTTTGAATCTGACTTCCCGACTACCATCAAATGATACTTTATCCTTTCGGAATTTATGGCCATTAGGTAAAAATCTGCGATGACCCAAGTATGATTGTTTCCTACTATGCTTCAACCAACACGATGTAGTTTCCCTATTGCAATAAGGACATGCATATTCGCCTTTAGTGCTCCGTCCTGACAAGTTTGCATATGTAGAAAAATCACTAATTGTCCAAAGTAAAGCTGCATGCATTTGAAACATTTGATTTGTTGATGCATCAAATGTGGAGACACCGTCATTCCATAGTTCTTTCAACTCCTCAATCAACGGTTGCATATACACATCAATCTTGTCACCAGGTCCTTTCGGGCCGTCAATAAGCGCAGATAAAATTAGAAATGGTTGTTTCATGCCCATCCATGGCGGCAGGTTGTATGGAATGAGTACAACAGGCCAAGTGCTATGAACTATGTTCATCGTCCTGAATGGGTTAAAACCATCAGATGCTAAGCCAAGCCTTACACTTCGGCAATCATTACTAAAGTCAATATTCCGACGATCAAAATCTTTCCATGCAAGAGAGTCTGCAGGATGCCTAAAGACACCGTCATTAATTCGTTCCTCTGCATGCCATCTCATTAACTTAGCCGTCTTGGATGACATAAAAATGTTGTTTTAATGTTTCAAAATCAAAATAAAAGAGGAGGGTCGTGCTTATGAAACAAAGAAAAAGTTTCCAAGTGTATGTCATGACGATCTGTAGGTAATTTTGGACAGCTGCCAAAAACGGAAAATGCAGAAAACACCATCATCAGAATTTAAACTCCAAAATTGGGTTTCCGAGCATAACAAAAAGCAGCAGTATAGAATATGTGGACAAAAGGCAGCAGTGTTAGTGTACCTCTTAGACAAAGCTCAATGATTGAATCTCCATTTGAATAAGTGAAATAGGCATCATCAACCCTTTCTTCTTGTGGCCCGACTGAACATTTCTTTGATATTTCGTGAATCTGTCTCCACTTTTGCCTTTTTAGTTTGCCTTCCTCCACTCCTGGTAGTTTTCTTATTGCTCTCACTCTTTTCCTGATGAATCAAACGAAAAGATAAATGTTAAGCAGAAATCGTAAATCTCAAACTTAAAAATGAAGCAACTTCAGAGAGATCCACAATGGTGCACAAATTATTCACTATCAAAGGTCAAACTATCAGAGAGAAGCTGAAGGAAAGTTTTAAATTTTTTATTTTTTTGATCGGTAAAAAAAAAAAAGAAAAAAAAAAGTTTATTGATGTAAAAACAAAGGAGTACAACCCAGCAACTAAGTTGAAGTAAAACAACCCAAGATCCATGCCAAAGAAAAAGAAAGGATTGGAGCTATGTAGGGAGTATTTTCACCTTAGCTCTCTTGAACAAATCCCTGATACGAGCAGCACCAACACCCACTAAAACTTCATGAATGGCCGTTCACAGTCGCTCGTCACTCGTCGTTCACAGTCGCTGTTGCTCGTCACTCCGGCGAAGGCCGTCGTTCACCCTCGTCACTCTGCGAAGGCCGTCGTTCACCACTATTTTGATTTTGAATGATTTTGATTTGAGAATTTTGGGGATTTTGGTTCTAATAGTTGGATCAATGGATTGACATTTTGGGGATTTTAGGGAATTCTGTTTCAGGGATTTTGATTTGAGGAATTTGGGGATTTTAGGGACTTTGACCGCGAATGGTATAGAAATAGTGGGATACATCAAATATTCATTTATTTGCGACGGCATATTTCAACAGTCGCAAATGATCATAATTAACGAATGAAACGACGTCGTTTTATCCATAGTTTTTGCGATGGGCTTTTGTCGTCGCAGATGGTCCATCATTTGCGACAGTAAATTATTACCGTCGCTAAATAATACTTTTTGCGACGGTATACGTGCGTCGCCAATGTTCCTGCAATTTTCTTTTTACAATCTTTAGCGACGGAATCATTCCCGTCGCAAAAGACCACTTTTTAGCGACGGTATATACACCCCGTCGCAAAATGCTTTTTTTAACGACGGTAACCATTATGCGTCGCAAAAAACCATTTTTTGCGACGGCAGTCACCCCGTCGCAAAAACCTCCGTGTTATTTGCCAGGTTTTCTTGTAGTGTATATTATAAAATAAATCAATATATTTGATGTCAAAATTAATATATTTTTACATTATTTATATTTTTTTAAGCAAAAAAATTCACAAAATACACAGATATAATACAAATATTCACATCTATAGATGATAATATATTTACAATTATATATACATATCTATACATTTCATATTAGAAAAAGGTAGGGTTCCAGAATTTTGAGATCCAGAATTTACCCAAAAATGGATTGTGCAGTGGAAATTAAATTTATGAAATTATCTAGTAACCACTACGATTTGTCGAAGTGAATTCAAATTTTTTTAGAGTGATTTTTTTTATAGAATTGTTCTGATTTTTTAAATGAGTAATTTATTAGTGAATAATTTTAGAGTAATTTTTTGAACGGATACTTATCAAATAGTCCTCTTAATTAGAATTATTTACTTACATGTCTTATGTGATAACCCTGTTCCGTATTATGCTAATTGGTCCTTATTATGAATATGATAACGTGTTTGATACGATTCTGTGTGCCATTTATGTGAAAATATGTGGTTTTGAATTTCTATCTGTTCACCGTAGGAATATCTGTTTGATTATCCGCTTTGGAATTTAAATTGAAGGCCCTATCGGCCGCAAAACCCGAAATTGACTGCATCATTGTGATGGGCGTAATTTTTAGAGCCTACGGTGAAATTTAATTGAAAATTGATTCGGATCAAATTAAATAGATTAAATTGGTGCTTTAGTGCTCAATTATTTAACCTTAATTAATTGTGCTTATGAGAGCCTATATAAAGGACCCTTACACACTCAATTCCTTTCTTTTATTTCATTTTGGCTGATTTTGGCTCTCTAGAGAGTGAGAGAACTGAATTAGAGAGGGAAAGTGTAGGAGATTGAAGGGTTGGTCAAGAAGTTTGAGCATTTTGAAGCTATACTCAAGAATTTAGCATAAGTTTAGAAGATTAAAGCTCCTAGGTGAGTTATCAACCTTTGACTCATGAATTTGAGTTGTGATTTTGTGAATTGAAGACTAATTGATAAGTTAGATCATGAGTTGTGTTAATTTTGATGAGATATGCACATGCATGCATAGAATTGCTATGAATTGCCATAAGTTTTCATGATCTAACATGTAGCATGTAAATTATAAAAAATTGAGAGTTGGATCATACATGCAAGCATGTTTTTATTGAGTTTCATGAGAATGAACACCAATTGCATCATTTGAAATAGAAATGAAGTCAAAATTGACATGCATGTTTGATTATTAAAGCTATGGAGCTTATATGAAAGTTGAATGCATGAGCCATGATTAATTTTGAAGAATTGGATCATGATTTTGAATGATTGGCCTCATGTTGTTTACATCCACGTGCTATATATTGTATTTGCATGTTTTGAAACCAGAATTGTGGGTTTTGAGCCTTTGAAGGTCGAATTTGAGCTTAAGAACAAGTTCTGGAAAACCCAGAGTTCTTGACGTCTGCTCGAGCGGGGGAACCGCCGCTCGAGTGTAAAATGCGGGCTCCTAGTATTTTTTACAGTCATAAATGTCCACTCGAGCGGGGAAGTTCACGCTCGAGCGGGGAGCTATGAAGGATGACCTTCAGCTCGAGCGTTCGAACTCACGCTCGAACGTAAAAATGGTGTAACCAGAACTTTTGCAGACCTATTGGGTCCACTCGAGCGGGAAAGTCTACGCTTGAGCGGGGACCCCTATTTTTGAAATTTTGTAAATGTGTTTTGTGTTCCATTTTTCGTTCCCTTTCACTTCTACGTACTCTTAGGCATGCATTAAGCATCGTAAATGAGTTAAAAGGATAAGAATGAAGCCTAAAGAGGAATATGTGAATTAAGAACGGATTAAATTGTTTGTGACCCATTGTGTTCATGGAATGTGTCGGGTCAAGCTCCAGGCAAATCATCCCGCCGATCACTGTGAGTAATATCTTAACAAAGATATCTGAAATATGCCATTTGCCCAATTGCTCATCTTCCTATAAGTTTGTTAAGTTGAATTGTGGACAAATGTTTGATACGAATGAATGAATGGGCCAAAGGCCAGTTTGACATGAATGAATGAATGGGCCAAAGGCCAGTCTGATACGAATGAATGAATGGGCTAAAGGCCAGTTTGACATGAATGAATGAATGGGCCAAAGGCCAGTCTGATACGAATGAATGAATGGGCCAAAGGCCAGTTTGACCTGAATGAAAGTCTGAATGGGCAAAAGGCCAATTTGACATGAATGAAAGTCTGAACAGGCCAAAGGCCAGTTTGACATTATTGAAAGTATGAATGGGCCAAAGGCCAGTTTGACATGTTTGAAAGTATGAGTGGGCCAAATGCCAGTTTGTCATGCATAGATTGGGCCTGAGGCCGTTCGATGTGTTTGGAACCGCAGTCACTTGATCTACATATACATACTAGATAGCAATATGAATTGGGCCCAAGGTTGTCTGATGTACGTTGTTCTAATGTATCTACTTTATTTGATATTATTCACTAGGCTTTCGCTCACGCTCATTCGTGTGTTTGTAGCTGAGCCAAGAGAGGTCCAAACCCAGCCTCAGTGAAGTTTGTGTGGAACAACCGAGGTGCTAAAGAGTCAGCCCTTACGTCTCACGCGCGAGACTCGTCTTCGCCATTTTGCTACCCTGTTTTATTTTGTCATGTTGGCGACGATTTTGGATACGTTTGTCTATAGTTTTGATTGGCTGACCTAGACTTGGATGATCTTGTCTATACAGAACTTTATGTTACTATATTTTCTGATGTGAGTTATTAATATGTGTATGTATGGTTTGTTATGATGTGCCATGTAAGCACAACACTATGGACAAAGTTTTAAATTTTGCTTCTGTTTGGCCCCTTTACTCTGATGAGCTATGTCTGGTTGGGATTGGGGCCGTAGGTAATATCTTGATTACTAGCCGGTTATGTCCTTAACCCATAGGGGCGAGTTCGGTTTATGACAGAGTGGTATCAGAGCATGAGTTAATAACTCACACACTTGTCCAAAAGAGCAATAAGCTTCTAGAAAAGATTTAGGATGCATTCATGTGATAAATATAAATTTGAAAGCATCAAGAATACGCTTAAATGTTTTAATATGAACACTTATGTGCTATGAGTTTGTGATTTGCTTGCATTGCAAATTATTTGAATATGCATGCTTTTTAGTATATGCATACCTGTGAATCTTTTGTATAAAGTATAATGCAAGTCTAATTAGATGGTGAGAACCAGAGGTGATGAGATAAAGGAGTCCTCTACTGCCAGAATGGATAGAATGGAAAGATTGATTCAGGAAATGGCAGAAACATTGAGGCAACAACAAGAGTGGCAACAACAGTGGCAGCAACCACATCCTCTACCTCCGCCTTCGGCACCACCCATGCCAGATAATCAGAATGATGACCGAATAATAGCTCTTATCAAAGAGTTTAAGAAAATGAAACCACCAGAGTTCTACGGGCGATTAAATCCGTTGAAAGCCGAAACATGGGTCCTCGGCATCAAAAGCTACTTAAGGTGTTCCCTTGTTCGGAGACACAGAAAGTGCTTCTAGCCACTTTTATGCTAGAAGACGAAGCAAGAAGATGGTGGATGTTAATCCGTGAAAATCATAAAGATGTTAACTGGGCGAAATTTTTGGAGATTTTCTATGATAAGTACTTCCCGCAATGTGTATGGGACAGGAAAGTGTCAGAGTTCATGGAACTTAGGCAAGACAGTATGACTGTAGCTGAGTATGAAGCCAAATTCACTAAATTAGCCAGGTTTGCACCACATGTGATTGATACTGATTATAAGAAAGCGAGGCATTTTGAAGGTGGGTTTCGAAGCGACATTTTAGAAAGGGTGAATGTCTTGAAGCTGGAAACCTACATTGGGGTGCTAGACAGGGCCATAATATCAGAAGCTAACATAGCTAGACAGACTAAGTCAACAACTGACTGGAAAGGTAACAAAAGGCAAGGCTTCTTCTCAAAGTAGAAATTTTCGAAAAAGCAAAACACGGGCTCCTTAGGTACTTCGAATTCTTCCCGAGATACATCTCCCATGTGTAACATTTGTAGTAAAAGGCACCGTGGGGTTTGTTACCGTGTGTCAGGAGCCTGTTTTAAATGTGGTAAACAAGGGCATATGGCTCGAGATTGTAATCAGAACAGTGGGAAGATAGCTGCTAGTTCCACTGTATCAATCCTGAAGCAGGGAAATACCATGAGATCTACTACCACCAGAGATACCGTGAGACAAGGGAGAGCTTTCGCGCTTGTTCCGGGCGATACATGGAATGCCAACGCAGTTGTCTCAGGTACTATTTCTATATGTAATCAGGATGCTTTTGTGTTAATTGACTCCGGATCAACACACTCTTTTGTGACATGTGCATTTGCATCTAGGCTGAGTAGACCTCTAGAATTATTGCCATATCTGCTATGTAAATCTGCTCCATCCGGGGAATCTGTGTTGTGTGAATCGGTATATCGTTTTTGTGACATGCGTGTTGGGAATGCCATTCTATATGTGGATTTGTTGCCCTTGAACTTTAGGCACTTTGATGTAATTTTGGGCATGGATTGGTTAACTAAATGTTGTGCCACCATTGATTGTGTGACAAAACAGGTTGTGTTTAGACCACCAGAACAGGAAGAAATTGTATTTGTGGGTAACGGGGTAGTGCCTCCACCTTATTTAATATCTGCAATGAAGGCACGTAAACTGATCAGGAAAGGGTACCAGGGTTATTTGTGTTATGTATTATCCAAACAATCTGTAAATGTTGAATTGAATAATATCCCTATTGTTAGAGAATTTCCAGATGTGTTTCCAAATGAATTACCAGGGGAATTGGTAGACAGGGAGATAGAGTTTGCGATTGAGATTATGCCAGACACCCAGCCTATTTCCAAAACTCCCTACAGAATGGCTACTGCTAAAATGAAAGAACTGAAAGAACAGCTGCGAGACCTACTTGACAAAGGGTTTATCCGACCTAGTACTTCACCATGGGGTGCAGCAGTGTTGTTTGTAAAGAAGAAAGATGGAACTTTGCATTTGTGCATCGACTATCGAGAACTGAACAAGGTAACAATAAAGAATAAATATCCCTTACCCCGTATTGATGACCTATTTGACCAGTTGCAGGGATCACAAGTGTTTTCCAAGATTGATTTGAGATCTGGGTATCATCGGTTAAAAGTAAAGGCAGAAGATGTTGAGAAAACCGCATTCAGAACGAGGTATGGTCATTTTGAATTTCTTGTTATGCCATTTGGGGTAACTAATGCTCCGGCAGTATTTATGGACTTAATGAACCGAATTTTTAAAACCTACCTTGACGAATTTGTTGTGGTTTTTATTGATGACATTTTGATATACTCGAAGAATAGACTTGAACATGAACATCATTTGAGAACTGTCTTGCAAATACTTAGGGAAAGGAAATTGTTTGCTAAACTAAAGAAATATGAGTTTTGGTTGGATGAAGCTGTTTTCTTAGGGCATGTTATCAACAAAGAGGGGATTTTAGTGGACCCATAGAAAATAGAGGCAATAGTGAATTGGCCTACACCGACAAATGTGACAGAAGTCCGCAGCTTCAAAGGCTTAGCCAGTTATTACAGGAGGTTTGTGAAAAACTTTTTAAGGATAGCTGTACCTCTTACCCAATTGACGCGTGGCAATCATTTGAATGGAATGACGAAAGAGAATCTGCCTTTCATGAACTGAAAACGAGACGGACCACTGCACCAGTATTGACATTAACCACAGGTACGAAAATTTTTGTAATTTTCAGTGATGCATCTTATAAGGGTTTGGGTTGTGTATTAATGTAGAATGGAAAGGTTATTGCTTACGCCTCCCGACAGTTGAGACCACACGAGAAAAACTACCCAACACATGATTTGGAATTGGCCGCAGTTGTTTTTGCTTTGAAAATCTGGCGGCATTATTTGTATGGGGCAAAGTGTAAAGTCTACACGGATCACAAAAGTCTGAAATACTTCTTTACGCAGAAGGAGTTGAACATGCGACAGAGGAGATGGCTTGAACTGATAAAAGACTATGATCTTGAGATTCAGTATCATCCCGGGAAAGCTAATACAGTTGCAGATGCCTTGAGCAGAAAATCAACGGGGAGTATGGCTTGTGTGCTTACTGAGCAGAAAGAGATCTTGCAAGATTTTGAAAAGTCTGAAATTGAAGTGGTATTGTGTGAACAGGGCAGATTGATAGCTGCTATTTCAGCCGAACCGGCAATCATTGATGAAATTAAACAGAAACAGAAAGATGATGAATTCTTCAAGAAAGTGATCGATGAATTTGAGACAAGTTCGAAAACAGAGTTCAGTATTGAAGGCGAAATGTTAAGATTTCGGAATTGAATGTGTATCCCAGATATTCCGGAACTAAAGAAAAGGGTTTTAGATGAAGCCCATAAATCAGTGTTTGCTATGCATCCGGGTAACAATAAAATGTATCAGGATCTGAAACAAAGCTACTGGTGGCCTAAAATGAAAAGAGAGATTGCAGAATATGTGTCTAAGTGTCTTCAATGTCAGCAAGTTAAAGCTGAACATCAAAAACCAGGCGGTCTACTTCAATCTCTTCCTATTCCTGAATGGAAGTGGGAGCATGTGACTATGAATTTTGTTGTTGGTCTACCTCGGACTCCTCGGGGTATGGATTCTATTTGGGTTGTAGTAGATAGACTGACTAAGTCTGCGCATTTTCTACCAGTTAGGACTACATTTAATGCTTATAGACTGGCTACAATATATGTTGATGAGATTGTCCGTTTACACGGAGTTCCGGTATCTATTGTGTCGGATAGAGATTCAAAATTTGTATCTAGATTATGGAAAAGTTTGCAGGAAGTTATGGGGACAGAACTGAGATTTAGTATTGCATTCCATCCACAGACAGATGGGCAATCAGAACGGACCATACAGACATTAGAAGATATGCTAAGGATGTGTGCCTTGGATTTTCAGGGGAGTTGGGAAGACTATTTGCCACTTGCAGAATTTGCATACAATAACAACTTCCACTCCAGCATCGGCATGGCACCATATGAGGCTTTGTATGGTAAAAGGTGTAGATCACCGATTTGTTGGACAGAAGTCGGGGATAGAGCCTTGTTTGGGCCCGAAATTGTGTAAGACACTTCTGAGAAAATCAAAATTATTCAACAAAGGCTAAAGACAGCTCATGATCGACAAAAGAATTATGCAGACGTTCGAAGAAGGCCTCTCGAGTACAAGGCCGGTGACCATGTGTTTATTCGTGTGTCCCCAATGAAAGGCCAAATCAGGTTTGGAAAAAAGGGTAAGTTGTCGCCCCGTTACATTGGGCCGTTTCAAATTCTAGAAAGGCTTGGTCCAGTTGCCTATAGAGTTGCTTTGCCACCGGGGTTTGAGCAAATCCATAATGTGTTTCACGTGTCGATGTTGAGGGGTTATCTCCGAGACCCGTTTCATGTGATTGATTATCACCAGGTAGCTTTTGATGA
Source organism: Camellia granthamiana (assembly GCA_036172215.1). NCBI lineage: Eukaryota > Viridiplantae > Streptophyta > Magnoliopsida > Ericales > Theaceae > Camellia > Camellia granthamiana. The sequence continues at coordinate 38,130,872 of CM069911.1, read as the reverse complement.
AAATATGGAATACGTCAAATTGCTGAAACGAATTGTTGACCGGCGGGTGAAACAATTGAGAAGCAAGTCCATCCCAATGGTGAAAGTGGAATGGAAAGAACACTATGGGACAGATGTCACGTGGGAAAAAGAGGATGAAATGCGACTACGCTATCCACGTTTATTTCCCGACGAAGGTAAATTAAGTTTGGAGGATCAAACTTTTTAAAGGGGGGAAGACTGTGATAACCCTGTTACGTATTATGCTAATTGGTTCTTATTATGAATGTGAATATGTGTTTGATACGATTCTGTGTGCCATTTATGTGAAAATATGTGGTTTGAATTTTTATCTGTTCACCGTAGGAATATCTGTTTGATTATCTGCTTTGGAATTTAAATTGAAGGCCCTATCGGCCGCAGAACCCGAAATTGACTACACCATTGTGATGGGCGTAATTTTTAGAGCCTACGGTGAAATTTAATTGAAAATTGATTCGAATCAAATTAAATAGATTAAATTGGTGCTTTAGTGCTCAATTATTTAATCTTAATTAATTGTGCTTATGAGAGCCTATATAAAGGACTCTTATACACTCAATTCCTCTCTTTTATTTCATTTTGGCTGATTTTGGCTCTCTAGAGATTGAGAGAACCGAATTAGAGAGGGAAAGTGTAGGAGATTGAAGGGTTGGTCAAGAAGTTTAAGGATTTTGAAGCTACACTCAAGAATTTAGCATAAGTTTGGAAGATTAAAGCTCCTAGGTGAGTTATCAACCTTTGACTCATGAATTTGAGTTGTGATTTTGTGAATTGAAGACTAATTGATAAGTTAGATCATGAGTTGTGTTGATTTTGATGAGATATGCACATGCATGCATAGAATTACTATGAATTGCCATAAATTTTCATGATCTAACATGTAGCATGTAAATTATAAAAGATTGAGAGTTGGATCATACATGCAAGCATGTTTTTATTGAGTTTCATGAGAATGAACACCAATTGCATCATTTGAAATAGAAATAAAGTCAAAATTGACATGCATGTTTGATTATTAAAGCTATGGAGCTTATATGAGAGTTGAATGCATGAGCCATGATTAATTTTGAAGAATTGGATCATGATTTTGAATGATTGGCCTTATGTTGTTTACATCCGCGTGCTATATATTGTATTTGCATGTTTTGAAACCAGAATTGTGGGTTTTGAGCCTATGAAGGTCGAATTTGAGCTCAAGAACAAGTTCTAGAAAACCCATAATTCTTGACGTTCGCTCAAGCGGGGGAACCGTCGCTCGAGCGTAAAATGCCGGCTTCCAATATGTTTTACAGTCATGGATGTCCGCTCGAGCGGGGAAGTTTATGCTCGAGTGGGGAGCTATAAAGGATGACCTTCAGCTCGAGCGTTTGAACTCACGCTCGAGCGCAAAAATGATGTAACCAGAACTTTTGCAGACCTATTGGGTCCGCTCGAGAGGGAAAGTCCACGCTCGAGCGAGGACCCCTGTTTCTGAAATTTTGTAAATGTGTTCTGTGTTCCATTTTTCGTTCCCTTTCACTTCTAAGTACTCTTAGGCATGCATTAAGCATCGTAAATGAGTTAAAAGGATAAGAATGAAGCCTAAAGAGGAATATGTGAATTAAGAACAGATTGAATTGTTTGTGACCCATTGTGTTTATGGAATGTGTAGGGTCGAGCTCCGGGGCAAATCATCCCGCCGATCACTGTAAGTAATATCTTAACAAAGATATCTAAAATATGCCATTTGTCCAATTGCTCATCTTCCTATAAGTTTGTTAAGTTGAATTGTGGACAAATGTTTGATACGAATGAATGAATGGGCCAAAGGCCAGTTTGACATTAATGAATGAATGGGCCAAATGCTAGTCTGATACGAATGAATGAATGGGCCAAAGACCAGTTTGACATGAATGAATGAGTGGGCCAAAGGCCAGTCTGATATGAATGAATGAGTGGGCCAAAGGCCAGTTTGACATGAATGAAAGTCTGAATGGGCCAAAGGCCAGTTTGACATGATTGAAAGTATGAGTGGGCCAAACGCCAGTTTGACATGAATAGATTGGGGCCGAGGCCGTTCGATGTGTTTGGAACTGCAATCACTTGATCTATATATACATACTAGATAGCAATATGAATTGGGCCCAAGGCCGTCTGATGTACGTTGTTCTAATGTATCTACTTTATTTGATATTATTCACTGGGCTTTCGCTCACGCTCATTCGTGTGTTTGTAGGTGAGCCAAGAGAGGTCCAAACCTAGCCTCAGTAAAGTTTGTGTGGAACAACCAAGGTTCTGAAGAGTTAGCCCTTACGTCTCACGCACGAGACTCGTCTTCGCCTTTTTGCTACCCTGTTTTATTTTGTCATGTTGGCGAGGATTTTGGATACGTTTGTATATAGTTTTGATTGGCTGACCTAGACTTAGATGATCCTGTCTATACAGAACTTTATGTTACTGTATTTTCTGATGTGAGTTATTAATATGTGTATGTATGGTTTGTTATGATGTGCCATGTAAGCACAGCTCTATGGACAAAGTTTTAAATTTTGCTTCCGTTTGGCCCCTTTACTCTGATGAGCTATGTCTGGTTGGGATTGAGGCCGTAGGTAATCTCTTGATTACTGGCCGGTTATGTCCTTAACCCATAGGGGCGGGTTCGGGTCATGACAGTCTTAACTGATAAATTTATCAATATAAATTTATCACTTAAAAAATTTATCAACAGAACTTAATAGGTAATAAGTCTAAAAAATAGGACCTATTGGTAATTACACAAAAGTTGAGGGTACAATAATACTGATAATCACTTTAAAAAAGGGTCTTGCTTGTCTCTGGTTAGAGATCAAGATTGGACCATCTACTCTGGCTAGTGGACTCACTTTTGGGCTCCATTTCGATGATTTTAACTGTTCACATTTTAGGATTCGTCAAGTACATCATCCATACAAAAATAAAGCCAATCGAATAATGATAAGCACGTATTCAAATAAGTTTTCTATGAAAAAATTTATACAATGAGAAAATAACTTTATTTGTTTCTTCGAAGTCTTCTAAGATATTATTTTCCCAAATTTGTTCTAAATCTTCAAGGGAAATGTGCTCCATTTCTCCTAAACTGATTAATTTTAATTGTTTATATATATCTTCTTCTAATTCTATTATGTCATTATTTATTTCTTCATCTACCATATCTAATTGTTAAGCTATTTTTAATACTATTTTTTATTTTATTTCATTATCATTTTCCTTTTTAGCCATTTCTTCTAATTGTTTTAGGTAATAATTAATTAACTCCATTATTTTTTGGGTTTTGAGGTGAAACTAATTAAAATGGTTCTTCTGGATTATTTCCTTTATATGGATAGGGATATAGATTTAATTCTTTTTGTTTTTCTTGAAAAATAGCTACTTGTTTTTCTAAATCTTGTACAAAATGTCTAATTTCGTTTATTATTTCTAATTGATCAGTTCTAACATTTTGGTTAATTTCCTTTAATAACCTAAATAAGGTATTATTTAGTTGGGAAAATTACAAACACCCCCTCGAGGTTTGATAAAAATACAGATTCCCCCCTGAGGTTTGAGAAATTACAAATTGTCGCCTGAGGGTCAAATTTTCATAACAAATTAGGGAAAATTAGGGGGGAATTTGTATGAAAATAAAAATCTCAGAGGGCAATTTGTTATGGAAATATAAACCTTAGGAGGCGGGATGTAATTTCTCAAACCTCAGGGGGGAATCTATATTTTCACCAAACCTCGAGGGGGGTGTTTGTAATTTGCCCCATTTAGTTCTATTATTATTTGTAAAGAAGTATTATTATTTAAGTTATTAGATTTTACTTATTTACTATATTTAATACTTATGCAAATGTTATTGGCAAAGTCGAGAAACTAGACTATGAAACCAATTTCAATTGCGGGCTTGCGGATCTAATTTAATATTAACTCTTGTAAAAGCTTTCGTTGGTATTCTACGCTTGTCTTTTTTAAGGATATTTTATTTTTAACACTAGCAATTTTTTGACTATAATTTATTATAGATTGTTCGGAAATAATAGCCAAAAGAGAATTTAATCTACTTAACTCACTTACTAATTTAGAAATATAATCTAAATTATATTTTATTTTAGCTTTTAGTGCTGCAATTAAACACATATACTTATTACTTATTAGATTCTACACAATTATAATTTTTCCTAATAGTTATATGTTTTTTGAAAATTTTTAAACTTTTAGGGTCATCTTGTAACATAGACGATTTGAAGATCATTGGGCTTGATGAGGTGGAGTGAAGTGCGTGATGTGTGTGTTCCAATTAGGACTCGGGGGATTCGGTCCTTGCCGAATTCAAGCTACTAAGAATTATTATTTTTGGGTGGTGCTAGATTGCTCGAGCTTATAGAAAAATAAATTATTGCTTAGAAGAAAAAATGACTTTTAAATGTTAGGTATGTGGAGAAATAAGTCAGTTTGCAAATCAATATAGAAATAAAAAAATACAAAATAATAGAAGGCTTAGGAAGTTTAAATTATATAGAGTTATAAGAAGAAGAAACATTAGAATTTGCTCTACAAAATAATAAAGGAATAATATAATTAATTGAAGAGGAAATAAAAATAGAAGACGAAGATTATAGTGATACCGATAAAGAGCTAAATTTTATGATGACAGAAGAAATAAGTATAGAAACTTTAATAGGAGAACAATTTATCATAGAAAATTATGAAGAAAAAGAAATAAAAAGAATTGGATATTACCAATAATACAAAAAGACGAAATATATGAAAAATCAATATTCAAATTTAGAAGTATATATATATGTGAAATAATGGAAGGAGATATTGAAATTAAAGATTGTGAATATGATATAGAAGAAATAAATTTAATAGATTGTAAAAATATATTAAAAAATAATAAAGATACTAAGTAAAAATATATGCATATAGAGAGTGTACAAATACAAATTACACCGTTGTTTAATAAATGACAAGATATAGATTATATGCATTTTTGTGTGATATTAGACGACGAAATTTTTAAAGGTCTGGTAATTCACTTAACCTACTTTCTAATTCAGAAATATAATCTAAACTATCTTTTACTTCACTTCTTAGTGCTGTAATTAAAAGCATATAATTATTACTTATTAGATTCTACACAATTATAATTTTTCCTAATATTTATATGTTTTAGGATTTTTTTAAAATTTTGGGGTCAACTTGTAATATAAAAGATTTGAAGATGATTGGGCTTGATGAGGTTGAGTGAGGTGTGTGATGTGTATGTTCCAATTAGGATTTGGGGGATTCGGTCATTACTGAATTCGAGCTACCAAGAATTATTAATATACGGAAATGTTTTGTAGCTCGACACATTTGGTTCGAAATGGCTCGAAAGAGTGGACTCACGCGCGGTCTCTATCTCTTTGATCTCAGACCCCCTCCACTTCTCTATCTCTCTACTTTTCGATCTGTCTACACCCAATAGAAGAGCAACTTCTCTTTCCTCTCCACCTGAAACCCTCCTCTCCACCTGAAACCCTATCGCTATTACCCTACCTCATCCGACTGCCCCTCCAACGCAAACATCCGACTCCATACTTTGCTCATTCTCCTTCGACTTGGTGGTCATACTCTGGTCATTATCCTCCGACTTGGTGATCAGCGGGATACTCCTCTCATTCTCCTCTCGTTCGACTACGCTCATCCAACTCCTCTCACTGCCGGAAACTTGTCATACGTACCAATTGAAAACGAATCGCAGGTACATCCCGACATCGCTAAACTAGGGTTTCAAGATTCAAGAAATTGGGATTTCGTGTTTGGTTTCTCAATTGGGGTTTCGCGATTGGTTTCTTAATTGGTTTGATTTCTAGTCTTTGGGTTGTAGAGTTAGTTCTTGTGGGATGTTCAAATTAATTGTGAAAGATTTCTTGTAGGGATGTTCATTTCCAGAAATTTTTTTTTTTTATTTTTTTTATGCTGAAATTTTCCAAAATTTTCCCCAATGTTTTTTGCTGCTACATATTGGTTTATTGGTGAAGTTTTTCCCCAAGACTGTTTGCTACTAACATTCTGTTTTGCCACTGAATTTGTTGCCTCTAATGTTCTGCTGCTACATGTTGGTTTGCTTCTGAATGTTTGGTGAAGAATTTATGGTGGTAAATATTGTTTGCTGCTGAAATTTTGTTTGGGAATCCTTTGACTGTATGAAATTTTGTTTGGCAATCCATGTCAATTTAACAGCTTTACATTTCTTCAACTCATAAAAGCCATGTCAATTTTGTATGAAATTTTGTTTGGCAATCCATGTCAATCCATGTCAATTTTGTTTGGCAATCCATGCCAATCCTTTGACTGTAAGAACTGTTGGAAATTCCTCAATTTTGAAACAAATAAATTATTGGAAATTCTATGATATACACCCTCTTTTAGGGTGTGTACATTACAACGTTGGTAGTTTTTGGCTTTCACCTATTATAGTTTGTTATGACTTGATTATACACATTGTAGTGAAAGTTATAACTCATTGTGATGTTGTTATGATATTATTTTAATTATAATCTAAAAGATTTTTTATTATACGTTATGTAGTACTTAGTTATGACACATTTTTTTTAGTTATGACTAAAAAAAGATTCAATTATGACATTTATAATAATCAATCTCACAAATTTCATAACTTATCTATGATACACACCATTTTCGCATCCACAAATTATAAGCAAACTAAAAGAACAAACAAAAGAAAGTATGTACTTTATATTTGATCACACGATCACACAATCCTTATTCAGTGCATGTAAACATATAGTCCTTGGTATGGTGCATGTTGACCAAGTGAACTGATGGCCAAAGTACCCAAGATCTTCCAAATCTGATTTAAGCAAATATTCATTAAACTCTTCCATTTTAGGCGACCAAGAATGACAAGGCTTTCGGAGATGGACAATAACATTCAGGAGCAGGGTAGAAGGCTTCAAAGGATGAAAAAGAATTTCAAGGCGATGATTTATGTGATTGTATTATGTATCATTTTGTACTTTGTAATGTAAATGACTTAAAAATTTAGTTTTTGGGGAATTTGATGAATGTAATTATGGATGTAGTAGACATGATGTAATTATGGATGTAGTAGACATGATGGATGAAGAATATATGTTACCTCTTCAATTTTGTTATGAATTGAATGTCGTGTTGGGATGGATTGTTATTGATTGTGATAGACTAATAGTAGTAGATAGTTATTGATGATGGATTGTTTGCTGGATTGGTGTTGGACTAATGGATTGTGTTGTGACTATTAGAAAGCACAAACAGCAGGTGCACAAACAGCATGTGCTGGACTAATGGATTTTTGGTATATCATGATTGTTTTAATATGTCAGTACACTTGGTGTCCCTCAATTTTTTGGGTTTTCCTTGCTTAATTGGGTTTTCCTTGACTTCAAGCACCTATACTTGGTGTCCCTCAATTTTTTTGTGAGTGAAATCCCACAAACTCAATTCTTAGCACTACCAAATTCATGAATATAATGCAAGCAAACTTAACAAAAAAATGTAGCTTGAAGATTGTCTTTCATGTTGGTTCATGTGGTTTTGACACGGTCAAAAATGCAGATTCTGATACATCCAGTGACAGTTAAGTGTAACTCATGTACATTCAAAAACCAGGTCAACCCGATTATGAAAATTGGGCATCTTCACCTGCTGATAAAAATATAAAAACTGTTTACGGTATTAGAATTGGCCACAAGAGTACCGAAGTTGCAAATAAAAACAATGCATATACCAGTCACCAAAAGCAAAAGTAGATAGTGTATCTATTCTCATAAAAACAACTAGGTCCGCTGATCCCAAGCACACAAAAAGCTGAGTGATTAATCTGAAAGTAAGAGGGCTGGGCTCTCAAATCCATCATGAATCAAAACAGGGACACAAGAATAAATAAAAACCAAACCATCCATTCAAGTCATCCATTCAAATGGGACCATATGACATGAAATTACATATCATCCAGAACCTGTTTACAACACAGAACCTGTTTACAAAGACATTGAACCTGTTTATCAAAGGAGACAAAAATAGTAGAACACAGACATTGAACAGGTTTCTATTTGTTCAACAGGTTGAATAGTGTATTACATTGAACAAACATTGAACAGTGTATTACATTAAAAATAAAATGGGGCATTTAGATCCAATAGTGATAGTACTGTAGAACTTTGACTGCTTAGATTGTTGACCATTCCTGATGTGCTTCCAATATTGTCCGGCGTTCCCATTGTGCAAACCCGTGCCTATAAAAACAAAGTACATATTACAAAATGATTTAAAAAAATATTGACCAATACATTCATCATTACAAATGTGTACTCATATATTGAACACGTACCGGTACAGACATGTTGTCTTCTGTGCCCACCATAGAAGGAAAATAGTAAGCTTCATCGTGCGGCACCTTATGATTATATAGTAAGACAATGTTATTAATAATTTGAAGCATTAACATAAAACCCAACAAGAAGCAAAGTACAATATTTTAAGTCCATTCAACACATACTGAAACATACATACTATCTTGTGTGCCAACCATAGAAGGAAAATAGTAAGCTTGATCTTTCGGCACCTATCATGAAATAGTAACACAATTTCATTACTAATTGTAACCATTCAACTATGAATCCACAAAAAGGTTACGAAACAACCTATGCCAAGTATTTACCTGTGCGGGAGTAGTCTTCTTGTTCTTTCTCTTCAACCAATTAACTATTTGATCAACCTTGCTAACCTTCTGCCTCGTACATGGACGCCCTCTTCGGCGAGCAACCAAATGACAGAGTACCTTGCGAGTGTTGTTTGCTTTTGTAGTATTTAGACGTGGCGGACTTTTCGGCGAAGTATGCGAATGTGGTACAATACTAGTAGAAGGTGGTAGAGTACTAGTACATGGCACATTACTCGCAGTACCCGATTCAATAGTTTTCACTCAATCCTTGATTTCCCTCAACCCAAGTTGAATCACTCTGTGTTTAGCATCGTCATTGGTGGCAAGTTCTAGGATCTCATCTAACGTCTTGTGATATGAATCATGCAACTTTGGATTTATAGCAGCCCCGAAGTTAGTATATGTGGTTGGAATGCATGTACACCCTCGTTCCAAATCTTTTTTCCATCTCAAGACAATGAATTTATGTGGCACCTCATATATGGACCTCTCAATGAGCACACTAAGTGAATGGGCACACATAATGCCTCTAAACTCAAACAACCGACACATACATTGGAGCTCACATTCTGTTGAATTACAGTACACGATAAATTCTACTTTTTTCATACCCTCACCCAAAAGAATAGCCTCCCTCACATGATACGTACAAATTGATCCCTCCTCTTTTGCAAGATTCGGACGACAGTACACTAAACCCTTCATTTCTGCTTGAACTTCTTTAAATTTCGCATTTGTGTACGCTGCACGAAATTGCTTCTCAAAATGATACACCGTTAGGCAATCATACAATTGGTTACGAGATTTGAAATCTGCTTTTGTCTCCTTTTCCACCTTACTTCTCAAGGCATTGTCATATTGCTCAACAAATTGCTTTAAGGTAGTCTTCGAGTTCACATATCCATCAAAAAATGCATTCATGCTCTCACTTCTACCGGTAGTTGACATGCCAGCCCAAAATATGTCTTTAACATAGGCAGGAATCCACCTATGTCGCTCACGGTATAATACCCCTAACCACTCGTTATCATTCAAATTGAATTTTGTAACCATTGTAAGCCAATTTCCCTCAAATTCATCTTTCGTCAATGAATCATAAACAGCATTTTGCAAATCAACCTTTATGCCTTCATATTGTGAATATCCTCTAAGTTTCTCCGGAATTTTCTTCATCACATGCCATAAGCACCAACGATGTCGAGCCTGTGGGAAAACTATTTCTATGGCATTTTGCATAGCTCTACACTGGTCAGTTATTATTGCTTTTGGAGGAGCATCTGACATGCAACTTAACCATTCTTTAAATAGCCACAAATGTCTCAGTGTTCTCATTAGATAACAACCCACATCCAAACAAGATTGACTGTCCATGGTGATTAACTCCTACAAACGGAGCAAATGGCATATCATACTTGTTTGTCAAATAGGTTGTGTCAAATGAGACAACATCCCCAAATGCTTTATAAGCCACCCTACTCCTTGCATCTGCCCAAAACAAGTTTCGCATGCAACCATCTTCATCAAGGTCAATTGCCGAATAGAAGTTCGAATTTTGTTGTTGCATTTTATGGAAATAAAGTGTAACTGATTCGGCGTCTCCTAGCCCAAGTCTCAATCTTCTAGCATTCTCAATATAATTCCTTGCATCTCGTTCATCAAACGTTAATGCCTCATATCCCCCTGCTTCAACAACTATGGAATGAAAATTCCTCGCCACCCCAATCCCTGCTGCATCGTTCACTTCTAGTCTTCTCTTGACCGGAGTATGAATCCTCTTATTCATTGCAAAATGCCGTGAGTCTATAGGAACTAAATCATGAGTGTGCTCAAGCACAACTGTGGTTAACTTATATCTGCCATCATTTTGTAGACTAGCTCTGACCCTTGCTTTACAATCAATTTTGGATGACAAAGATGGGTCCAAGGGATTGATTTCTGATCTTTTTGTTCTCAACCTCGCCCGAGTACATTCAATTCCAAAGTACTTCACTTTCCCATCATTTGTTAGATTTTGTGATCTAAAAGCTTAGAAAATCCACAGTGTTTCGCATATTGTGCATAAAATGCGTACACTTCTTGTTTTGAGCTAAAATACATCCCCTTCTTGGGTTCTTCAACTTTGCCAATTTCGTTAATATCAAGATTGTTATCCTGTTCTTCAAATTCCTCACTCCCATTCAATGAATTATTGTTTGAATCAATACCCATTGTAGCTTCAAAGTTAAATACAATAGACAAATTAGTAAAAGAGCAAACTGAATAAATATTTCAAAATTGGCAAGGGTAACATCAAAAAATGGCACATAATTTAGAAGCGATCAACAAAATAGGTCATGTGGCTAGTAGGATCAGATAACAACTATTAAGCATATGAACACAACTATATAATAAAAATAAAAGCACATACTCCAAATACTTAAAGATGCATGCAAGAGCATGATCAAAGGTCACATTATAAGGCACAAAAATTATACTGTTAAGGTATATGTGGATGATTAACTTGAATAAATAAATTTGAATCTCAGACAATGCATGTGAAAGAATAAATAAATCCAATTTTTTTTTTTAAAATAATAGTAGATAGTGTGAAGGTATCACATTATAAGGCACAATTTTTTTTTTTAATAATCTCAGACAATGTGTTCTTTAGAAAGATTCAGGGTACATAAAGATTTTTTAATAATCTGGCAAATTAATCAGACAGTGTGAGTTTATTTATTTATTTATTTTTTAGGCAATGAATCTGAAAAAAAATCCTCAACTAATACAGCAATGGAAGACATGGTAGTAAATCCAATCTGCTAATTTGTTTTTGGGTACCTCTTATTTTCACAATAATGTTATTTTCATTGTGAATCACATCTGTTATTGAATGAAAATTTTCGAGCAGATTGGATTTATGATAGACCAATGGATGTGATTCACAGAGTAACCAATGGAAGAGCAACCACAGAGTTTTGAGCTTTGAATCATTTTCCTAATTTTATGATAGACCAATGGAAGAGCAACCATGGTAGCCACAATCATCTTAGGTAGCTGTCATGGCATCCACAATGACAGAGCAATGTTTGAAGGGGAAATACCTTATCCATAACTCAAGCAAACTTCTTTCTCTTCCACCCCGATGAAACAACAGCGGCGGCAGCACAAGCTAGGTCGTAGACGTTGCTCCTGTATCTCTTCTCTACTCTATTCTTTGCTTCTCTTTTTTTTTGGTTTTGTTTTTGAAATGAAATGAAAGGGGTGTATGTACCCAGTGGCTACAGCAGCGCAACAGGTGAGTAAAATGCAATTTCGAGCCCTTTCGAGTCAAGCACTTTCGAGCTACGTAGCGGTTCCGTTTGTTTATAGAAATATTTTAGGCAATCTGTATGGTGTTTTTATGGTGTAGTTTTAGGTTTAACGTCTCATGCAGAGATGATTTAAACCAATACAATGCATAATCAGACTCTTGTATTTTGGGGGAGGCAAGCCATTTGAGATGGTCTGTTGCATCGGATGGTTTGAAGGATTTATTAGTCGTAAAAGGCTTGAATCTCTTTAAAAAAATTGAGATTATTGCACCTTAGTCTATTTCTTTATTTGTGTAACCACTATTATTTTAATGATGGTGGATCATGTGTAATTACATGAAGCCTGAATTGGCTGAACCATGTTAAATTTGATATCATTTCATGGTGATTTTTTTTTTACTTAATATTTTTTTTTACCTTATATTTATTTTCTGGTGGTATAATTACACCAACATGAAGTTTATGTTAAATTAAATAACTAATTGAGTAAATTACAGTTTACATTTCTGCACTTTGCACCAAATCTCAGTTTGGCCCCTACACATGAAATCATGATAATCAACCCCCTGCACTTTTGGTCAAATCCCACTTTGATCCGTACACAAAATCATGACAGTCAACCCCCTGTACTTTTATTCAAATCTCACTTTGGTCCCTACACAAGTGTCAATGTCTCTCTTCTGTTATTTTATTTTTAAATATTTAACAAAATCCAGTTATATGACAAAAATGTGACTACGAAATTAGGCTAAGAGAGGAAAATCATCCATATTTCTCACCAATATACTTTATTCCAAAATTTAAAATAGATGCATATGGAGAAAATAAGAACATTTTTAGCCCTGACAGCACAACTGGAATTGCCAGTCCACCAGCTGAATGTAAAATCAACATTTTTGAATGATAATCTAGAAGAAGTATATGTGGAGCTACCACAAGGCTATGTGGTGGAAGAAAAAGAAGATACGATTTATCGGCCAAGAAAAACACTCTATGACCTAAAACAGGTCCCATGTGCTTGGAATAGTAACATAGACAAATACTCCATCCATAGCAGTTTTCAAAGAAGTCTTAGTGAGCCATCACTATATATGAAAAAGAGAGGTACCAATGATTTCCTCATTGTCTGCCTTTATGTTGATGATTTAATTTTCACTAGCACTAATCTTGTGATGCTAAATGATTTCAAAAAGGCTATGATGCAAGAATATGAAATGACAGATCTTGACTTAATAAAATATTTTTTTGGCATTAAAGTGCGGCAGATCAAAGAAGAACGAAAAGTAAACAGAAGACTTGTTGAAAAGATTCAAGATGTCAACATGCAAACCAATTTCAATACCCATGGCGGCAAATGAAAAATTATAGCTAGAAAATGGAGCGCCAAAAGTCAACCAAACACTATACTGCAGTCTGGTTGGATCATTCATGTATCTCACTAGGGGTGTAAATCTGGCCCGGCTTGGCCCACTCGGGCTAGGGCCCAGGCTGTCCCATATCGGGTCTCGCGGTCTCCCGTCAAAATTTGGGTCAGGTCACAAGTCAAAAAATTAGGCCCAGGCCTAAGCCCCGGGGTATTCGGGCCTTGGATGGGTTGGTGGGCCTGGGCCTGGCCTTAGGCTTGGGCAGGCCTGACAATTTTTTTTTGTTTTTTTAAATTTTTTTCTACCAAAATTTTATTATTTTTCACTAAAAAAGACATTGGGCCTCGGGAGGACTGGGCCTTGAGTGGGCCTTAAGCGGGTTAATGGGCTGGGCCACAGGCCAGGCCTGGCTTCAAAATGATGGCTCAGGCCCGAGCCCAGGGGCTTGGACTAGGCTCGAGCCCAGGCCCATCCCAGGTCGCTACGGGCCGCGAGCTATTTTTATACTCGTATATCTCACAAATACCAGGTTAGATATTGTCTATCCAATCAGCATAATTTCCAAATTCATGATTGAACCCAACCAAATCTATTTTTCTGTAGTTAAGCGAATATTACGGTATTTGCAAGGCACAAAATTTTTGAGATCAAGTATGTGAAGGAAGAAAACAACAGTCTTGCCGGATAATCTTGCTGGATACACTGACAGTGATTGGACACGTTCCATTGATGATCGAAAAAGCACATATGGATGTTGTGCATGGGTTCAAAAGCAATGTCATGGTCCTTAAAAAAGTAAAAAACAGTGTGACTCTCATCAGCCGAAGCATAATACATTTTAGCTATCGATGTTGCTTGTGAAGCTGTATAACTTAGAAGAATTCTTGCAGATCTACATTAAAAGCAAATGGACCCCATAATAATTTATTAAGATAATATGTCTGCCATTGCCATGACGAAAAATTCAATTTTTCATGCTCGATCAAAGCACATTGAATTTCGTCATCACTTCATTAGAAATTTGATTGGCAAAGAAGAAACTTAGTTAGAGTTCGTCAATACTAATGAACAGTTTGTAGATATTTTTACCAAAGCAATGTTATCACAAAAATTGGAACAATTCAAAATTTTCTTTCGTATTACTAATTGTAGACACCCCATTTTTGACCGACCTTAAGATTCAGACGTCATCGATTGAGCGCTCGGTGATTGCGCATGTTGTGCTCGTTTCGAGGTTTCAGAGTTCTTGGCTGAGAGCCTCGCCTCCGGACCTCGGGACCCTTTGTACTTTGACTCGGTCCGCGGACCAAGTCTTGTTTTCTCTTCTCGGAGGGAGGGAGAGGCCTTGTAGACCATTTCTCAGTGGTCGTAGGCTACTTCTCGTGGTCATAGGCCACTGTTCCCATTTGGAGACTAGTTTCCGGTTTTCAGAGTCGTCGGCCGTGCGCCTCGGCTCGGGACCGCTTAACATTCTCCGTTTGGCATGGTTTTTTGCAACACCTTGTTTCCTCTGTCTAGGGGACACTGTGGTCCGGGAGGCCACTTTTGTGGTCGTACGCCACTTTTGATGCTCGGCAGCTGGTTTTCGAGGCTCCCGGCCGCGCGTCTCATCTCTCGAACCCTCGTTTTGCATCTGTTTTGGTTTGTCTTGGGTACAAATCTTACTTTCCATGTCTGGTCGGGAAACTGGTTTTCTTGGTCTGTAGGCCACATTTTCTGGTTTCCCACCCTACCATGGGCTTGCTTTCAGTGTGGAGACCACCAATTATCCCTGCCGACCACTTTTTTACCTGGGAGACCACTTAGGGTGGTCGGCCGACCACTAAAAGTAGCAGGCCGACCACCTTTTCTGGTCGGCAGCTTTCCCTCTGTTTTGTCAGATTGAATGGATGCCAGCTGTGCCAGCTGGAGGACACAGACTGTATCCTCCATACACGTGTATGAAGGGATTGCATACATGTTTAGCTTCTCCAAGAAGCTTGAACCCTTTGTTTTTCTATAAGAGAGGCTTTCCCTCTCCATTCCACAGGTTCTGAATTTGGTTTAAGGGATAGGCTTATATTCTCTCTATATTTCTCTCTTTCTCTCTCTATATTTGTGCATTGCTTCACATTTATGCACATAACCTCCTAGCCCAAACACTCTTACCTTGTTACTGAGGTGCTGGAGGGTCTTGAGAAGGCTCAAGAGTTTGGTTTTTGGCTAAGAAACTTGCTGGTATTGCAGTGCTTCAAGGGTAACTTCTTGTCTCCCATTTTAAGCTTCGTTTTGATCATTTTCTTAGCCATACTTGCATGCTTATTTGGGCTTAGCTTTTAACTGAAAAAAGTCTTGTTTTAAGTTGCTTAACATGTTTGTTTAAGGCCTCTTGGGTGCTGAGGGTCTCCTACCCTCTTGCATGCCTTGTTTGGCCTTGTTTTGTGCCATGCCTAAGGGCCTTTGAGCTAATCCTTGCTTGGCCTTTTAGCCACTGAAATCCAGTGGATTTTCAGTGGTTGGAATGTGGTTTTGAGGTCCTAAATCAGAGAGGGGTGACCCTCTCTCTTTTTGTCTTGTTTACTTGCATTTTTGGCCTATCAAAGGAGCATACATTTTCATACTTTCGAGGCTTGATTCAGGAACTTTTTGGTGACTTTTAGGGCCTGCCTAGACTCTGTTCATGGTTGGTTTGGCCACCCTTGGCATGTTTCTCATATGTGTAGTGTATTCCCATTTATGGCTCATCAAGGTAGCATGTCAATCTAGCATGTTTTAGCTCCATTTCAGTGGGTTTTTGGTCATCATTTGACATATCATGGCTCTTTTTTTGGTTGGTTTAGTAGCCTCTCGCATGCTTCATGTTCTTGTAGTGTAAATCTTGTTTACTAACTTAGAATGCATGACGTTTTGGCTCACTATTCTAGCATATTTTGGCCATGCTCCAACATGGTTTTGTTCATATTTTGGGCTACCTTAACTCTGTTTTGAGGCCTCTTGGTCGAATGATGCTTGTCATGCATGCTTGTTGTGTAATAGCCTTGACTAGCTTTGAGTTTTGAGGTCCCTTGCATGTTTAACTTGAGGTATTTGCATATTTTGGCATCATTGAAAATGTTATTTCAGAGCATATAGGGCTTCCATACTTCCATATTTTCCACTCTTTAGGTGCTCTTTAGAGTTATGCTTTTATGCCCTATTTGTGAGCCATTGCATGAGCCCTATTTTGGTGCCTTTCAAAGCCATCATCCTAACCCATTTTGTTACTGTTTTGGGCCTGCATAGGGGCTGTTTAGGGTTGGTTTGGTCATTTGAGCATCGCCTTGCATGCCTCTAGTGTAATATGCTTCATTAGCTTTCGATACTTGAGCCTTTCAACATGCATTGCGTGAGTTGTTTGCATGATTCGAAGTCATTTTGTATGCCATTTCAGTACTGTGACATATGCCATTGTACTCCATGTTGCATCATTTCAATGCTTTTGGGAAGGTGTGTTTTGTGCCTTAAGCTTGGGCCTTTGCATTGTGCATGCTTGTATGTGTTTTATTGCCTTGGTTTCATCACCATTGGCTGCTGATTTGGACAGGGCTGAGGCCTATCCATCTTGGTTTAAGTCCATTGTGCATTGAGTATGCCATGTGGTTGCATGATCAAACATTGCAATTGTGCATGCCATATTCGTTGCATTGTGTATGTTAGTTGCCATATGCATTGTATATGCAAGCGTCATGAGCATTGTGTATGCCATGTAATTCATAGCATTGTGTATGCTAGTCGCATGTTTGTATGTCCATCCGTTGCATGTTTGCATGTCTAAGTTGTATCGCATTAGGTTGCATACTTCAAGTTGCATTGTGCATGCCATGATTGTTGCATTGTGTTTGGGATAGGAGTTAGCCCAAACATGGGAAACGAGGAGCGTTTCATACTCGAAGTGATGAAACGCGCCTCAATTCCCTGTCGCCGACACTCTTGATTATACATGATGGAGTTTTAGGCTTTACATGTTCTTATGTGCATTCATTTCATATTGAGTCGCGTAATTCGGCTCCTTGGCCATCATGCATCGAGATGCGTGATTGATGGCCCGAGGGTCGAGGCCTACACCCCCTTGAGCTTAAGTAATGACAGGGAGGGTGGTCACGCATACATGTGTTGCAAATGCTTTGCTATGCCCCTTTCTTACCCTCTGTTGCAGAAAACCAGAAACCAAAGCAAATAACTGGTCGATTTTTGATCGAGTAGCAAACCGCTTTAAAAAACAAACATGAGATGTTTTGTTCAAATTTAGGCGATCCAGTCTATGCTTGTATGCTGTGCGCATCACATAGTAATTCTAGGTTAATAACCGGAATAAGAGCACATGTGTTTTCAAAAATAAAATATCATGTTAGTAAAGGCCGATTTTTGATCAGGCGAGTGGGGGTGCTCATTGCATGATCTTCCCCTCTCGTACTCAAGTTCTCGAGCCGAGACAACTTTGGTGATGACGGACACGTGGCCTTAGGCACGAGTTAGGGTTTCCTAAATTTTCCAAAAATAAAATATTTAGGTGGCGACTCTGTATCTGGCAAAGCAGTCCATGTTTGGCACTTCTTTTTAAAAATCAGTTTTTCAAAACGAATTACCGGATTTGGATTCTTTGGTGATTTATCAATCTCGCATTGCACTTTGCAAAATCAGATTAAGAACCGTGACATTTGAGTCCGAACTGTAGTGAGCCCAATGAACAAAACGGGATTTTCTCGGGACGTTCGGGCGCGTCTACACTAATTAAGAGGGGGTGTTAAATTAAATAGCAATATTAGGTATCATGAAAAACCTTTCATGAAAATAATCATGAAAGATTTGTGACTCTTGGATTACACTTAGAATAAAACACCACACACTAATTAAGGTAATTGAAGGATCATAAATTTTTCATGATCATTTTCATGATCCCTAACTTTTTCCTAAATTAAATAACTAATTTATACTATATATATACAAATATTTTTTTTTAAAGTCAAATGTAAAAGTTTGCAATTACTTGTTGCATCAAAGTTGCAATGTCAGTACATACAACATGTGTATGTGCTTGGCTAATCTTCATTAGTTGAGAGGGTTGGTAGCCTTGCCTATATAAAGGCAAGAGCTTTTCATTTGTAAACACACAAAACAGAGCAAAGCAAAGTTCTTCCTCGTACTCTCGCTCTCTCTCTCTCTCTCTCTCTCTCTCTCTCTCTATATATATATATATATTTTGAATCTCTAATTTTATCTCTCTAAAATTTAGTCCCACCATAATTCACATAAATACACTTTCCACCCAACAGTTTATACCTTCTAGTATCAGTGTAGCGGTACTCCATACAAGCATCTAGAAAAGTTTGTTCCGCCCACCTAACATTTTATACCAAACCAGTCTCGCTAAAAAAAGGCATGCCAGGTGCTTCCATGGAATATTCCTAGTTTCAAAGCTTGGTGAGCAGCCGTCAAATGGCTAACAGACCTTCAGCCAGTTACCAGCCCAGCACTTGGACTTACGATTTTGTGGAGTCCTTCAAGACTGGTCAAACAGTAAGTAGAGTTTTTATAACTACAAAAATGCTAAATAAATTGATGTGTGACATTGTTCTGTAGTGTTTCCAACCAATGGCGTAACGGAAAATCTTACGAGTGGAATAATGTTGATCCACTTTGTTAACTAAGGAGATAACGAATGACTTACTTTGTGTGTGTTGTAATTTTTCATTAGTTGTGACAATATTTTTTTGATGATGAGTTGTGACTATCATTTGTAGTTTTACTATTATAAAGATTTAAGTTGCGTTTGGCCTAGTAGAATGAAGATGGAATTAAGTTGTGATTATCAGAATTGAAATGGAGAATAAGCTATGTTGGAATTTCCAATTTGTCTTAATTACATAAGACAGCTTGGGGTGTCAACCTTGATAGCATATCATGGTTAAAGTCTCGTTTCGCAATTTTAAGTTTTAATCAAAAAATTATTATATCACTTTTTTTTATTTTTTTATATATTTTTTTATAAAAAATTAAAAAATTACTAAAATAATATGTTTCTAGCCTTAACCGCTCTATCGTAAACGGACAGCCAAAAAAAAATTGCCAAAACACCAAATTGTGAGACCCCAATCTCTCACCCCTGCAACTTTCACACAACCCTTTTCATCATTTCGACACACCGGCGAACACCATGGCCACAGCAGCAAATTAGTGGGCCTCACAGACAATTTTTCTGTTGTTCCTTTCTGTCTCTCCAGTCACCATCGAAACCCACAAAAACCCTTATTTCTCTGTACAAACACCTGTATGAAGGTTGATGGTTGCAGGGATTGAAGGAAAGGGTCACCATGGTGCTCACCGGCGATGCCGGTGAGGAAGAATTGTCGATTTGATGGAAAGAGTTGCGCGAAAGTTGCAGAGACGAGGTCACAATCAGATGAGGGAGAGATTGGGAGAAGAGGGAAGTGGGTCTCACACTTTGCTGTTTTGGCACCTCCTTATTAGCTATATCCGTAAACTAGTGATTTTACGGGACATCCGTTTACAGCACCCGTATCAATTAATATATTAATATATGTTACAGTATTATCATTTTAAAATTATGATTTTATTCATTATATAAATTATGAAGATTTAAAATTTCTAAAATTATGCCACATATTAGTATATAAATTGATATATTAATTAGTGTATACAGTATTATTCTCGTTTATACTTCAATAGGGTTATACATACCAACTATTATACTAATTAGTGTAGCAACACATGTTATAATATTGTAATTTCAAAATTATGAATCTTACCTATTATACAAATTATAAAAATTTTAAACTACTAAAATTATGCTATATCATTTATTAATATACTAATTGAATGCTTATTATAACTATGCTACATCGTCTGTTCTGGACCCCAACGATTCTTATAACTTATATGGTTGCTTATTTGTGGGTGTGTGTAATATTGTAGGAGATATACAAGGAGAGGCAAAGGAAACTAGAGGAGGAAGTGAGGAAAATGATTGATGATGAAGATGTGGAAGTTGAACCAACGGCTCTGCTTGAATTGGTAGACATCATCCAACGGTTAGGATTGGGGTACATCTTTGACAAGGACATAAAGAGAGCCCTCCATAGGATAATATCTGTACAAGCAAAATGTAATGACAGAAAACAGAAGAGTTTGCATGCCACGGCTCTTAGCTTTAGGCTCCTCAGACAACATGGCTATCAAGTCTCTCAAGGTATTCTTCACTTATTTCTCAAGAGAAAAGAAAATAAATAAAAAATCATTTGTACTTCATATCTCCTTTTTCATTTCCATACTTTATCCCTTCACAAATTATTTCACAAATTTAAGATTTAGGCACGGACAGAGCTAATGTTGACACATGTGAGGCACCTGTCCCTTCAACTTTTTAAAAAAGTTTCTTTATTAATCATGAGATTTTTTATTTTAATTTATTTTATTTATGTATCTTTCAATTTGTCCTCCAAAATTATATATGACTATAAATTTTGTTAGCCCATATTTTATCTTTTGTCAACAAAACCTCTACAACCTACCCACTGAACTTTAATTTTCTATAAATTGCTTTATATTCATATCATATTGTATATTATGGTTGCACACGCGTTGGGTTGGAGCATAATCCGACAGTCAAGCGTGACCAGGTTGAACAATGTGTAAACAAATTCCGATGGTATTTTGTAAACCAATTGTTTAACTAAAATTTTTATGATTTTAACATCTTAAGTTAAATGAATCAAGAAGTAACAAAAAATTTAATTCTGATGATATATTTTTTTTATTCATGTTTATTATTGTTTGAATTTTTTGAATGAAATTGTTTACAAATCACCATATGTGCTTCTAGTTGGGTGATTGGTTAGAGTACAGATACTCTTGTTTTTCTTTTTCTTTTTCTTTTTTTTTATCATTGTTTTGTATAGTATTACCGTTTGCAGTAAATTGAATCGTCGTGGTTTGAAATCCAACTAAAAAATTATATATATATATATATATATTTGTTTTCATTAATATTTTCCCCCAATTCTTTTGTCAATTTTATTTATTTATTTATTTATTTTACTTTTCCAGTAAATCTAGTGTAAAAAATTCTAAAAAGTAAAACAAATTAGAATTTTTTTAAAAAAAAGTACATTAAAGACAAAAAGCTAAAAACTCTTTTTTTTTTTTTGGATTATTTTTTTCCAAATTTTTTAAATTTATTTTTATTTTTTGCCCCATCTAGTTGAATAAAATCTAAAAGTGTGAAGTTTTTGAAATATATTTTTTAAAAAAGTTCACTAAAAACTATAAATAAATTAAGAAAAGGTCAAAAAAAAAAAAAAAAAAACACTAAAAAAATGAATCCCAAACCACGCAGTTTTGATTTTCTTGTAAATCCAAAGGTCTAGCAAGCAATAATACTCCATTTTCTGGACCTTTGACGGTCATAATTCTTAACTTTGCAAGGACTATTCATAGCATATACCAGTACGGGGATGCCCATGGAGCTCCAGATAACACATCAAGAATAAGTGTCTTAAAACTGTTATTTGAGCCTGTTTCACTCATCAAAGAATAAAATGAAATTTGAATTCTGTTAATGGATTAGTCCGAAGACGGGGGTATTTGTGTAATGGGTCCGATTACACTTAGCCATATTACGAGTATAACAACCTGAGAATGTACTAATAAGTTCAGAATCTACTATGCATTGAGAGTGACATGGAAGGGACTTAGCCTTAGACGTCCATTTTCCTCAGACTGCAGAGAATAAACAGGATTTTTTCACTGTTTATAATATATACAGATAAGTCTTCAATCTCTGTAAAATGACACAGCTGTCAATGGCCTTAAATTTTACGATCACAAAATGCTCGTTTCCTATTATGTACATGCGCATTTAATGTAAGGAAGTTATTATGAATTTTTTTTTAAATTTTTTTTTTTTTATGAAAATGATCTGTCATGAGCATAGCTTGGGTAAAAGATTTGGCATTACTGTGGCTTGATAAACTTGATTTCATGATATTTGTCATTTGGGATTGCATTTTTCTGCAATCTCTCTCCAATTCAAGTACCTTCCATTGCATTCCTTGCAGATGTACCCTGAGCATCTTCTTCTCAGCTTAAAACTAAACAAATGATCCCAAACCACGCAGTTTTGATTTTCTTGTGAATAAAAATACAGACACACATAATTCGAGGCACATAAAGTGAATTGATAAGGTTGTGTTCATGTGAGACCAGATATTTTCAAGCATTTTATGGACGACAATGGCAAATTTAAGGCATCCCATTGCAATGATGGGAAGGGAATGTTGAGTTCGCATGAAGCTTCATATCTTGGTTTTGAAGGAGAAAACATTTTGGATGATGCCAAATCATTTATTGGCATACATCTCAGACACCACTTGGGGAAGATTAATATTATCGATCCCAGCCTTGCAGAACAAGTGAGTCATGCTTTGGAGCTCCCTTTGCACCGTCGAATGCTGAGGCTAGAAGCTAGAGAATATATCGAGGCATATGCTAGAAGAGTAGATGCAAATCATGTGCTGCTTGAACTTGCAGTGCTCGATTTTAACATGGTGCAATCAACACATCTAAGTGAACTTCAAGACATGTCAAGGTAAGTCCATAATAAGGAGACGAGAGTTTATCAACACATCTTATGTGTTTTGAAAAAACAATTTGGCAATTTTGAAGTAGTAACAATGTGATGACCTAATTTTAGTATCAAATTCACTTTATTTGCATTTTGTAATTAATGTTTGTTTCTTTTACTTTTTATAAACTCCTCAGAGCACCTCCAACCCTTTACCAATTTTATTATTTAATTTGATTCCAAATGTGAGTAAAAAGTTTAATTTGATATGAATTACTCCATTCCTTTGATCAAATTTTTATCAAAATCTTTTTAAAACTTCCCCACTTATCCGAAATTTCTCTTTTTATCAAATTTGATGAAAAAAAAACCCATCTCCAATGCTTCATCTTCTTAAATTTTTATCAAATTCATTAAGGTTGTGTTTGGATAATGGTTTTAAGAAATATGAATATTTTGGTGTACCCTCATGTCAGTGGATTTGGTTGGGACTTAGATGAACATATATACCTCCACCAAACAACCCACTACCATTTGTCTTTTCAAATCCTTATCAAAATCCATAATCTAAACATTGTGTAAAATGATTAGATTGATAACTCCAGCCGATTTAGAACTTGATGGATATAATGCATTTTTAAGACTTGCAATGTTGAGAAATAATTGGTTTTTTTATTCCTGTAGGTGGTGGAGATATATGGGACTAGCAAACAAGTTGAGCTTTATAAGGGATAGGATAGTAGAAAACTTCTTCTGTTCAGTTGGAATGGTCTTTGAACCTCAATTCAGTAATTTTCGTAAGGGGATGACAAAATTGATTGCACTAATAATTATTATTGATGACGTCTACGATATATATGGTTCGTTGAAAGAACTAGAGCAATTTACAGAAGCAATTGAGAGGTTTGTTTTCAAACTATAAAAGAATCACATAACCATCATGCTCAATTAAATAGAGCATTTTTCTTGGGTGTTAGAGCAAATTCAAATTATGCATTCACTAAACTATATTTTCAAACTTTTTCAATGTTGCCAGGTGGAGTATGGAGGCTATTGAAAATCTTTCAGACTGCCTGCAACTATGCTTCCAAGCTCTCTATAGTACTGTAAATGAAATGGCCTATGACAATTTTAAAGAACAGGGAGTGAACACTATATCACAACTTAAAAAAGCAGTATGTGCTCTCTATAGTATTTTCATTTTTCTTGGTTGTTAGCGTTTCCAGCATACTGGATTTGAGTCAGAGAAGCAGCCTTTCCGAAAATGAGAGTAAGACTTTTTACATCTAAAACTTCTTAGGCCCCACTTTAGCCAGAGCTTCATACATTGAGTCGCTTCTTTTTTTTAGAGGAGAACAGGAATGAAAGTTGCATCTCACAACTATAAGGCTTGAATCCATGCCTCATATTCATCAGGCCAACACTTTCTACTCTGAAATTATGTGAAATTTTTAGTTTTCTTTTAACTTAATCTTGTTCCATCTATTTTATTTCAGTGGGCAGATTTATGCAAAGCTTTCCTAGTAGAAGCAAAGTGGTACCACACAAAAGCCACACCAAAGTTCAAAGATTATATGGACAATGCATGGCTTTCGTCATCTGCAGTAGTTATACTGGTTCATGCTTATTGCTTAATAGATCAGAACATCACAAAGCAGGCACTAGATTGCTTTGATCAACACAATGACCTTTTCTACCACCCATCCATCATTTTTCGACTTTGCAATGATTTGGCTTCTTCATCGGTATGCAATCTTATACAATCTTTCTCATGCTACAATGCAATCCCAAGGTCGCTGGTAATCTAATCTAACCAATTTAGATTAATCATGATGATAATAACTGCAAAGTCATTATAATGCAGGCTGACTTGAAGGGAGATATAACTGCAAAGTCAATCCCATGTTACATGAATGAAACCAAACTTTCAGAGGAATTGGCTTGTGAACAAATGAGAAACTTGATTGATGAGACATGGAAGAAGATGAACAAAGGTCTAGCAAGCAACAATACTCCATTTTCTAGACCTTTTTTGGACATAATTCTAAACTTGGTGAGGACTATTCATTGCATATACCAGTACGGGGATGCCTATGGAGCTCCAGATAACAAATCAAAAATAAGAGTCTTAAAACTGTTATTTGAGCCTGTTTCACTCATCAAAGAATAAAATGAAATTTGAACTTTGTTGATGGATTAGTCGGAAGAAAGGGGTATTTGTGTAATGAGTTCGATTACACTCAGCTCTATTACGAGTGTAATAATCTGAGAATGTATTAATATGCTCAGTATTTACTATACATTGAACGCTTTCTATAACGATTACAACTTTTGCTATCCTAAGGCTATGTTTGGATTTTAAACTATGGTTAAGAATTTATGTTAACCAGATCAAATTATGAAAGTGACCATGGGTCAAATCTTACTTTGGTCTCTACACAAGTATTAATGTTCCAAAATTTACATCAAATTATGACTGTATTAAGTTAAACCAAAATGCAAATTGTGAACGATTAAGAAGATGAACTAAAGTTTTGTATAAATTGGAATCATGAAACTCTGTTTTTCATGGTAACACAATCTTCTATCTATTCATCTTCATTTTTCTTTAATTTCTTTGTCGCATTTTTTTTTATTTATTTCAAAAGTTCTATTTTCTTACCT
Source organism: Camellia granthamiana (assembly GCA_036172215.1). NCBI lineage: Eukaryota > Viridiplantae > Streptophyta > Magnoliopsida > Ericales > Theaceae > Camellia > Camellia granthamiana. The sequence goes on along the minus strand of CM069911.1, from coordinate 38,105,219 downwards.
CTTCGTCCCAATTTTTAGTATACGAATATATATATATATATATATATTGTATTATATAACTCTCACTTATTTATCATGTAAGACAAAGTGTATTGGTGGAAAATATGGATGATTTTTCTCTCTTACTCTCTTTTCGTAGTCACATTTTTGTCATATGATTGTATTTTGTTAAAGATTTAAAAATGAAGTAACAGAAGATAGACTTTGACACTTGTGTAAGGACTAATGTGGGATTTGAGCAAAAATGTAGGGATTCACGATTTCATGTGTAAGGACCAAAGTGAGATTTGACCAGAAGTGCAAGAAGTTAATTGTCATGATTTCATGTGTAGGGGAGCAAAGTAAAATTTGATATAAAGTACAAGGGTGCAAAGTGTAATTTATGCCTTTTTCAAGGGTACAAGTGTATCATTTATAGTTTTACTATTATAAAGATTTAGGTAGTATTTAGCTTATTAGAATGAAGGCGGTTTGAAATTATTATTCATCAGAATATTCATTCTTACACTAAAAAATGAAAGGAAAAAAAAAATGTATTGCAAATTGAATTAATATTTACATTGTAAACGAATAGTCATGTTACGGGGAGATAAAAGAATGATTATTTCATTCCATCACTACAAGAAATTGTACTTTTAGCGACTAAATTTTTAGTCGCCAAAAAGATTTCCCGACTAAATAACTTGGTCATGGGAAGATTGTTGGGGAAGGTATTGGCGACTAAAAAATATTTAGTCGCCGAAAGTCCTAAATTGGTGACTAAAAAATTAGTAGCCAAAAGGTATTGGCGACCAATTTTTTTTTAGTCGCCAAAAGTCGGCAATTGGCGACTAAAAATTTAGCCTCCCAAAATTTCCAATAAATGTGTTTTTTTGTTTTAGCGACTAAAATATTTAGGGCAAATTACACAAATAGTCCCTATAGTTTGGGGTTTGTATCACTTTGATCCCTGACTTTTCAATTGTGACACATTTGACTATGAATTTTGAATATTGTTCCAAATAAGGACAATTGAATATATAATTAGATTTTTCAAGGGTAAAATTGTCAATTTGATAAAATATAAACTAATTTGACAAAAATTAATGTCAAACAAATATTTTTGAATTTTTAAAAATTATTTCTACCTACTAAAAATAAAATTATGTAAAATTGATAAATCTTTTAGACATTTATTTATTTTTTTACCAAATTAATTTTTATTATGTGTTTGGATGATGATCATGTAAAATTAATTTTAAAAAATTAATCATGTAATTTTGATTAATTTTACATAATTTTATCATTGGTGGATAAAAATAATTTTAAAAAAATTAAAAATATTTTTTGACATTTATTTTTGTCAAATTAGTTTATATTTTATCAAATTGACGATTTTACCCTTGAAAAATCTAATAATATTTTCAATTGTCCTTATTTGAAATAAGATTCAAAATTCAGGGTCAAATGTATCACAATTGAAAAGTCAAGGACCAAAGTGACACAAGTCCCAAACTATAGCACTACAACAAAAAGCAGCATTGGCGACCAAAACTGTAAATTTCGTCGCTGAAAGTAGGACATTTGGCGACTAAAATTGAATTAGTAGCCAAAAGTGAAGACTTTTGGCGACTAAAACAGTTTAGTAGCCAAATGTAGACTTATTGGCGACTAAAAATCAGATTAGTCACTGATTACATGGGTTTTAGCGACTAAAACAACTTTAGTAGCCAAATGTGCAGGTTTTTGGCGACTAAAAAAGATTAGTAGCCAAAAGTGTAGGTTTTGGCAACCAAAAAATGGTTTGGTCGTCAATTGTAGGTGTTTTACCGACAAAAAAAAATGTTGTAGCCAAAAGTAAAGGTTTTTGGCTACTAAAAAAAATTTAGTAGCTAAAAGTGGACATTTGGCGACTAAAATTGAGTTTAGTCGGCAAAAGTGGCAGTTTTGGCGACTAAAAATGAATTTAGTCGCCGAAAATGGTTATTTTTAGGCGAAAATTAATTTTTTTAGCGACTAAATTATTGGTAGTAGCCAAAACCAAGGTTTTTGGCGACTAAAAAAAAATTTAGTCGCCAAAAGTGGCTTTCCTTTTTTTTTAATAAATAATTTATTTTTTACATAAATTATATTTAAATAAAAATAATTATGTTTATATATGTAGTTAAATATTAATACGGGTCAAAGTAATATATAAATAATATATTTTGCATATATATTCATGAGATGGTATTGTGGCATAGTGGAGAGAGTGTTGGTAAAGTGGTAGAGTGGAAGGTTAACCAACGTCGGCGGTTCAAAACTTATTTTTTTTTGAAATAACCTTTTGGCGACTAAAACGAGTGGTCGCCAAAAGCTTCACTATTGGCGACGAAAAAAATAGTCGGCAAAACCAAAAATTAAAAAGAAATAATTCACTATTGGCGACTAAACATTTAGTCGCCAAATGTATAATTAAAAAAAAAAAAACAGGTTTGGTGACGAAAATTTTGGTCGGTACAGAGTTGGTTTTTGGCGACTAAAAGTTTTTTAGTCGCCAATACCTTCCGCGACAGTTTTCCAGCGACCAAGCCGGCGACAAAAAAAATTAGTCGGGAAAACTCAAAACCCGACTTTTGGAGACTAAAAAATCACTTTTGGCGACTAAAAAATTAGTCGCCAAATGTGTTTTTTTTTGTAGTGTAGGGACTATTAATGTAATTAATCCAAATATTTAGTTGCTAAATACGTCGCAATCCTTTTTGGCTACCAACTTTTTAGTCGCTAAAATTATAGTGCTCCTTTTCGGTTACTAATTTTTTAGTCACGAAAAACTTTCATTTTTTTTTGCTACTAACTATTTTTTAGTCGCCAACAAATTCCCTTCTTATTTTTTGGCTACTAAATGTTTAGTCATCAAAAGCTCTATTTATTAATTTTTTTAAAATGCATAAATTAAATATTTTTCATTAATTTCTAAATTATATGCATTCCATTATCAATGCAACTTATAACCTGTACATGTATGAAACAATACATCTATCAATTATCATCTAAATCTATTATTAATAATACTCATATCCAAAAACTTTAACTTGTGACATCATATTCCAAATATCATATAAACCTACACCAACCAAGTATAATCCATCTAAATTAAATATTACATACAAAAACATTGGAGTTCCAAAAAAATTGACATTTCAAATTATAACAATTATAAAAAGAAAACTGAATGTAATCCATCTGTTGGAATGAGTTATTGGCAGTGGGATTTGAGAAATTTTCAGTAATTGATGTAGTTTCTTGTGTACTATCTATTGTAGTATCAAATGTCTGTTCACTAGAAGATGCTGGTGTGGGAACGAAAAATTTTGGATTACCACCACTAGCAGGTTTGATGGATGGATGGAACTCAAGGTGACTGGAATAAGTTTATTTGATTCCCAACCCTTTTGTTGAAAGTGTCAACATACCTGTCAAAACATTGCATGCAAAAATGTCAATAACTTTGATAATTAAAAAGAACCAATTTTTTGTTTTTAAAAAACATGCAAGGGCCACAGATTGAGAACCCTATAGAGTTATGCAGCCTACTCTGCCATCAATCCTACCCACCCAGAATGGAAGGAAACATATCCTAAGCATTTTTCTCTTCTCAACAAATAACCCTTCAAACATGATGAAAATTTCATTCGGTTCACAATTTTGCCAAACTAACATGCACAATAAGAGCCTTTCTAAAACAATCTACTCTCAACAACCAAAAAACTACACAATCTACTTTGCAACAACCAAAAAACTATATAGTTCATTATTGGCCAAAGACTAAACTGACATATAAATCCTGGGCCAAGTCAAAAAAAATGGCTGGCCTGATTTCAGAGTTTTGTGATAGGCCCCTAAGAATATAGTTGATAATTGGCCAAAAAGACAATATTACCAAATCTTATTATAAATGACATAATCAAATTATCCATGCATGTCTTTGAATGGATGTTTACCGTGTATCTTGAAGTTCTGAACATTGTAAGATAATAGTAGGCAATTGGCTACCAAAAAGGCCAACCACTTGTTGAAATCTATAGGCAAGAGAAATCACACATTGATTTATAAAAACTACTAGTTCTCCTCAACTTTGAGAGGGTTTTCAAAGCTTACAAAACTAGATCACAGGTGTAGGTGAGATAATAATTTAATTTTATGACCAACTAATACCACTAATTCTCAACAGCAGAAGCATTTGAACTCAGGAGACTTGAACCAATGTATACAAGAAGAAAACCATTTTCCATGCTACACAAAGATGGACATGTGCATTGTGAAACAAGAATCCACTATGTGTGATGATGGCTATCTCCTTTTCTTTCCGTGTCCACAACCTGTATAGAATAAAAGAAATTGTCAATAAGGCGGCTCGAGTTCTTATTGTTTTGTATAAAAAAGGCAAGGCTTGAGTTCTGACAAAGTTACATTACAAATTAAACATCTTGATGAATATACCAACTTATGAGAAAAATAGTTGTATGAAGACATAGAGAAGTTGGTTGGGGGGGTGGGTGGGTGGAGGGAACAATCTATCTGGTAAATCAACAAAACAATTGTAGCATTTATTTATTGGGAACCATTTAAATACATGTTCATCACTAATTGAGATGAAAATTACCCACCAAAAATAAATAAATAAATTGATATGAAATGGAGCTACACATACAGAATTATAGATGTTCTTGTGAATGATGAGTTGAAAAGGACATGTACACCAGACTACCTAATGCAATAGAAAAGGATAAGAGTCAAGCTAAGTATACAACTCAGGACAACACAAAGGGATCTCTATTATTCAGTTACAGAGAATTATTATGACAGCACATTGAGCATCTTGTGCATACATTTAGGCACCTGAAATGAAATTATCATGTGACGCCAATACACAATTTAATGAAACACTTTTTGCCATGACAACACCTTTTTCATACTCAATAATTTAATATTGAAACATGAGAAGATAATTAGGGTAAAAGTCTTGGAGTCTAAAGTTTCATGCGCAATCTTTAATTCACATGTATCTGACTAAGGTACTTTTAAAAGGGTCCAGAAAGAATCAATAAATCCACTTTATTGACATGAATATCAAAAGGTATTCACCAATTCATGAACTCCATACCCCTAGCTGCAAGTTCTTCCTTTGTCCCTCTTATATTGGCTTTCCATAATAAATCATCGTCACTTTCTATCTAACAAAGTCAAAAGGTATTATGAATGTAATAGGACCATGCTTGAATATGTTCAATTGATAGTAATGATAGCATTGTAGACAAATGTTTAGTACCACTTTACATAAGCATAACTAATATCAAAATACTTGCTAGTGAAAAATCCACCGCTGGAAAAAGGCATTGATAGTCACTGATGCTTCTCCTCCTATCACAAGGATGAACACCCTACAAAATTATTTTAACCAAGTCATAAATCTTTTTTTCAAATTTTTTTTTTTTTGGAGTAAAAAGAAGCACACCAGATATTACATGCCAAGATTAGCAAGAGTTCTAGAAGCTTAAGTTTTAACCTTATAGAATTAATAAATATGGACACTGAACTACCTTTGTAGCAAGAAAAATCAGGGGTTTCTAACAATTACCCAATTGAAGGCTAAGCAATATATTCAAATTGTGAGTTTACATATTATAAACCCAACATACTATGCTACTTGTTTTCTACAGCAACTCTTAATGTTCTATTATTGTGACAGCAGTAAGTGTCAACAAGATACACATAATATTAGTATGTATTTATCCCTTACTTTCCATTTTCAATGATGTCAATTTGTCAAATTTTGTATTTAGTCAACTTTTTGGTTATATCAGCAAAATACAGATGTAATTACTCTGGCATGGGTGCAAACTAAACAACAGGTAAAGTGAAGTTTACTTAACATGGAATGCTAGTGAATTTTTAAACAAAAGTATACTTTCACTTAACATCAATAGAATGGTAAGACAAATTGTTAAACAAAAGTATACTTTCACTTAAACATCAATAGAATGGTAAGACAACTACATAATAATACATTTTGTTTATGATGCGCACCAACAAACAAGATTACAAAGAAAATTTGGTACTTTAATGCATATTAAAGTAAAATTGTGAACATGATATAATTATCACCAACATGTGGTTGTTAACCACTTCCAAACTCTCCTGTTTAGGTAACAAAATTTATTTTTCCCCATCAAACTTCCAGAATTTCAACCAAGTAATCTGCATTCTATTATACTACATCTAAATTCAATTCCAATTATGAAAAAACAGAGAATTAATATGCACATGTGTATATGCAATTGTGCATACAAATATGTATATACATATGTTATAATACACACACATATATATATATATAGAGAGAGAGAGAGAAATCACCATCCAGGCAGAAGATTGTTGATGTCCCGACGCCGTAGATCTAGACCCGCTGACCCAGCAAGGTGTACTACATATTCATTTGTATTGATTAATTGAAGCACTTCTATACTACTATTTCTAACATATCTAACACCACTCATCTGTTATTTCAACTCAAAGAGAAACATTAATTTATAATAAAACTCATTTGAAATCAAGAAAAATTCAAATCCCAAACCCCATTTGAAATCAAGAACATTAAAAGCCATCGGTTTGACTGTTTTTTAAGGTGAAAAAATCTGACCCAAATGAATTTTGCAATCTTTTCACAGCAAATAAATGAATAAAAATGCTTGCAGGTATGTGCATAGAAAATACTAAAAAGAGAAGACCACATAAACAACAACTCAGAGGAAATTTATATAATGGTCTCCAAAATTAGAAATTCATACTAATAAAAATCAAATATTACATTCAAATTTACCAAAAGGCACCCAATACACAGGGCAAAATATATGAAAGAAATGACTAATTAAGAGGAAACAAAATGATGTACAAAAGAGTGGATAGGGTTTTAGGGATTTCAAACCATACCTCTTCAATGAGAACTCTTTCGAACAAATAAGCTACTGGCAAAGACAGAGATCTTCAAGAAGCCTTCGAAAGCAAGAGACGAGAGTGAGAGATGATAAAGAGCAAGAGAACGGATAGAGAAATCACAAATAGAGAGAAAGGGAGAGGGAGAAACCATAGATTCGGAGCAAGGGGGAAAAATTTTAGGGTTTTTAGAGCCATACCTCTTTGATCCTTGCATAGCCTGCGACTTCGAACTCCATTCATGGAAGACCAGAGAAGAAAGAGAGAGAGAACTTGCGATCTACGGCAGTGGCGGTGGCCGTTATGATCTGAGGCGGTGGCGGTGGTCATGTGAAGTGGGGTGAGGTTTGGTGTGGTGAAGGAGAATAAACAGAGAACAGGGGCGGGTGTTGACCAAATATATATATATATATATTTTACACCATTGGCGGTTAAATATTATTAGTCGCCAATTAATTTTATAAATCCCTCCTAAATTTGAAATGTCTTTCTCCAAATATTGTAATTTTTGGGCGACTAAAATATATTTTGTCGCTAAAAAAATGTTTTTGGCTACCAAAAGTTTGGTCACCAAAGATAAAAAATAATTTTTTATTTTACATTTGGCAACTAAATAGTTTTGGTAGCCAAAACTCAATATACGGCGACTAACATATTTTTTTGTCGCCAATTCTAGTATTTTTAGTGACTAAATTTTGTTTTAGTCGCCAATAATCAATATACCCCGAGCTAAATATTTTACTTTTGCTGACTAAAAAAACTTTTGGTCGCCAATTCTACAACTTTTGGCGACTAAATTTTTTTTAGTAGCCAATTGTGGTCGCCAAAGGTAAATTTTATTGTAGTGCATTATACTTTCATTCTAATGAATCAAACAAGACTTTACCATTACATAAAAAGTTAATTAAAAAAAAAAAAATTGTTTGTTTGTTATTACGTTTAGAACTACAACAAAAAAGGGTTTTTACGGTGCGCAATGCACGCCGTAAAAACCCTTCTACGACATGCAGGCACACGTTATATTATGACCAGTCATGGAAAGTCATTCACTTTCAACGACATGCTTCGTATGCCGTTAAAAAATGTTTAACGACAGATTTTGTGCGTTGTTGTTACTTTTTCTACGACATACTGTAGACATCCCAATTTTGACGGCTCGTAAGACTTAGGCGCTTGATTCCGAGCACTCGATGATGACGATTACATTAAGTCAGTGGTTTAAATTCTCAATAAAAGACTTTGAGTTCGAGCTCTAAACAATTCCAACCTGCCATACCCACTGTATTTTTACCTCGGAATTTCAGTATTGCACCTTGTATCAACCTGTATTGAACCTGAAAGTAAGAGATAGTGGAAATACACTGAAGTCTGGCCGGATCTCAGTATATCCGGCTGGAGATACCAACATCCGGCCCGACCTCTTGACTTTTTAGATAGAATCGACAGTGTTCTGCCAGCTGCCCAATTCTGCAGATATTTGTGTCAAACCTGTTCGAGGCCTATAAATACAGGGCTTAAACTGCTGTAAGAGGGGTTAGAGATTACTATGATCAATGAGAGATATTAGTTACAAAGATCAAATATAGAAATATCCAAGAGAAATATCAAAGAAAGGCGAGAACTATACAATAGTTGAGTTCATCTTTGTTCTTCCATAGTCTTGAAGCTCTCATATCATCCATACATACCATACAAGAGCTTGAACTTGAACTTGATTTGAGAATTGAAAATCATACTCAAACTTGAGGGTGCTTTGGAATCAAGTTTGATTTACAACAAGAACACCTTCTCTACAAGAGGTAAAGCTTTCTTGCTTTTATTTCAATCTTTGTTCATCTTTTTCTTATGTTTTTATATTATTTTTGGACTGTTTTGAGGGCTGAAACTTGTGATTAAAAGCTATCCAAAGGTGGAAGGGTTAATCCCCCTTGCTTGAACCTTACTCCTAGCTCAAATCCTTGTGTTTCCCACTTGTTTTCGTCAACTTTTGCCAATGTTTTAGGGCTGATTTGGGACTGTCTTGGGGCTAGTTTTCAACATCTAAACTATGTGATTTGAAGTTGTAAAAGCGGGGAGGGGTTAGCCACCCTTCCTCATACTTGTACTAGCGTTAATCTCTCTATGATTGTGCACCTTCTATAGTTTAATTTCAACACTATTTTATGTTATTTAGGGGCTGTTTAATTTATTTCAGTAAGTTTGTTTTACATATTATGTTTGTGTTATATTAACCAATTAATCAACTTTGCATAATCACCTCTACAACCTCCCCCAATTCTTCGATTATTTTGATTAAAAAGTTATGAAAAATTAAGATTGTGGTTCAAGTATAAGAAAGAAACTTTTCTCATGCTTAATAGTTTAATCTGTTAATAGGTTCACTACCAAAGGCATAAAACTTTCTCATGTTTAATGGTTTAATCTCTTCGGAGGTTCACTACCAAAGGCATAAAAACTTTCTTAAACTAAAGTACAATCATTTATTTTTTAGTTCTTTTTATCACTAGTGTGTCTTGAAGCGTCTTTACGGCCAGACGTTATGCCAGAGTCTATTATTGTGTCAAGGCGTGTCTTACATCAATTCATGATAATTTGATGAACCTTGAAGCATCGCTATTTCCCTTCTTGAATTCGCTTCATGATAGGAGGGAAGTGTGGTTGTTATGCATTGCATTTATTGATCTTTGTCCTATCGTGTCCAAAATCATCTTGCAAATCAACTTGCAACCATAGATGGTTTAGGAACCAAGTTCGCTCCTCTCTTGAGTATTTTCTATGATAGAGAAGGGTAGAAGAGACAAACATGGTTAGGAATACCCTGTCTACATGTTTGCACTGTTTCACCTCAGGCACAAAAAACAGATTTTCGCAAAGAAAACAAGGTATGATTGGATTTATTTGGGGCTCGACTAAGTCTTGTTTTGGTTCGGTAAGGCTCCAATAAATTGCAAACAATACATTTTTGGTTGAAAGCAATGATAAGGTGAAACAGAACAAGTCTCAACAAGACAGACAGAGTAATTCCTGAGGAGCATCGCGCAATCATTACATATTATTTGTTGTAATAAATTAGACAGCCCTTTTTCATTATTATTCATTCGAATTTGTGATAATTATTTATTGAGACACTTGGACATTCGGACCCTCCTTCGCGAGAACAAATATGTAATAAGTTGTATATCTTCCAACCCCTATTCTTTCTTCCTTTTATTTATTTGCTTATGATGGTTAGCATAGGGACGTCATATTTTCAAATTAGCATTTCCATGACTTGCATTCATTCATTTTGCATGCATAAAGTTCGGCTCATCATATTATTCAAATGTCAAATTCACACTTTTTATTTGACTACGTGTGCTATCACATGCCTTGAATTGACTCGCATGCCATGCTAGTAGTCGAGCTTATGAATTGCACGTTGTATGTGTTGCATTAGTCATATTGCATTAATTAGGATCATACATTTTTTCTAACTATTTGCTTTCTTTTGACTCACCTTCGGACATAAGGTAAGCATTTTTTGCTTTAGCATATTGCATGAATGTGATTGCTACCATATCAAACATACTACCATGAGGCTAAATGCTTACTTGATATACCTGTTTGAATGCCTATGGCTGAAGGCTATTTACTGAAATTGGAATACTTTGATTAAATGTATATATATAAGATCACTTTTTCAAGTGGTACATATTCAAAACACTTTTTCAAAACAAACATGAAATCAAACGTTCCAACTTCTAGTGAAATTAGTCTATACTTGTATGTTAAAAATAAAATAAGAACATATATTGTACATAAGAATCACATCATAATTAGCAGATGCCGATCTTTGATCGGGTGAGTGGGGTGCTCATTATTGACCTTCCCCTCATATACCTAAGTTCCTGAACCAAGACACTTTGGTAACGACGGACTAATGGCCTTCGGCACGAGTCACGGGTTTCCTAAATTTCTCAAAATAAATATTTAGGTGGCGACTCTGATATCTGGCAAAGCAGTCCATTTTTGGCATTTGATTCAAAACATCGATTTTCCAAAAATAATTACCGGATTTGGACTCTTTTTGTGTTTCCACTGTTTCATATTGCACTTGTGAAATCAGATTCAGAACCAACACAAATGGAGTCCGAACTGTAAGGGCTATTCATTCTTCTGAAAGGGGGTGCGAAAAGCCGAGCTACAGTTTTTGGCAACTCTGTAGGGGAATTAGAGAACTTGACTCAAAATTTATGATGTGAATATTTATCTACACTTATATGTTCTGCATTGCATTTGCATTGGTGAGCTTAAGTCCCTGTGTTTGCCATCTGCTATTCCTAGACGATTTGCCAGAGGCTTGCTTACAAAGCTTGCCAAAAGGCTGATCGGTCATGGGCTCTGCCATGTTGGGAACATAACCCGTAGGTCTGGATTACCGCTGTATCGTTTGATCCTCCTTTTACTTCTCGGTGTTAGGTGTAAGAGGTATATTAGGTAGTCTTGCCGAGGTACCCTCTGTGACTATTTGACCTAATGCATATAGTACGCACTAGTGATTATTCCAAATTAGGATAGGATGCCACCCCTACAGGATGTTATGAAACCATTTGCTTGAAATAGTGCAACCCAGATCATGTCAAAATCTAGGACAGGGTAACCCTACCCCCCTCATAGGGGTGTTTTGGTTCTTTTACATGGTATGTGTTTTTATAGTGAAACTGTACAGGGTGATTCATATCAATGGTTCAAATGAGCAGTCAGTTTGAGAACAAAGTTCAGTGGAGATCACAGTTCAGCTGCATGTTGTGATTTTTGAAAATTGGGGCCGAAGTGCTGCCCGATTTTTGATTTTATTTTTTTTCTTCCTTCTTGTTTTTGCTAGGTAGTTTTTCATCATAGCTTCAGAAAGATCCAATATCCCTCAAGTTATATGGACTCGTTCCCGCAGATTGTGTAAAACTCAAGATCTTATTAACGGTCAGCTAGTGTTAGTTTCTCTCCCGCCAGTTACTCGACGAAGAAGGAACAAACAAGCATCGGCATCGGTACAGAGCGCTCCGCCAACACCTGTTTGTGCATATAATTCACCAACATCTCACCCGCCCAGAACAAGGATGACACAGAATGTAGAAGAACTTGCTGCCATGATGGTAGCTGGTCAAAGAACCATGGATACTATAAGTTAACGAATGGCTGCACAGGATAAGGTCATCACTGATCTGCGACGCCCATCTGGGGCATCTGCATCTACAGTGCATCCAATCCCTACTACTCAGCCAAATCCCAATCTTCCTCCACCAGTGGAAAATCCCCAGGTCCCAGATCCCTAAGAGGTGTTTCCACAGGCTCCAACTTATAGGCCCTTGGCACAACCACCGGGGGAACTCCCTTCCTTTGACATCAACGATGATCTAGCCATGATAAAAATTGCCAGGCTAGAGAAAGCGCTAAAAAAATCCCAAGGCTTCAATTCCATTTTGAACATTGAAGATGGGTACACTGAGGCTTTAGTCAGACTACCAGAGAAGTTTAAAATGCCCCACATTGACAAATTCGATAGAAGTGGGGATCCAATTGTGCATGTCCGCCTGTTTTCAATGTTCTGAAGCCAATGGGCCTTTCTCGTGCTTAGAAAATGTCTTTCTTTGGGAGAACTCTATCTGATGTAGCGGCCATCTGGTATGCAAAACTGGAGGATTCTATGAAGCAGAACTGGGAAGAACTATCTGAGGGGCTTGTTAACTAGTATTCATGTAACACTCAGATCGAGGTAACCATCAGTGAGTTGGAGGCAACTACCCAGAACCTCAAAGAACTTTTTATTGACTTTGTCGCCAGATGGAGAGCAAAGGCAGCCCAGATGACAAACAGACCCTCTGAAAGGGAGCAAGTCAGGCTAGTGGTCCACAATCTCGAGCCTGATATGCTACAAAGGATGATAGTGACTCCGTTGTCCACATTTGCTTCACTACATGAGTTGGGGGTCTAAATTAAAAGTGCATTCAAGAAGGAGATTATCCATAGAACTGGTGAACCTGCAAAAAGGCCATTCACTCGGAGTACCAATGTTGGTACTAGCACTATTCTGCAGTCTGCAGATGTTAGTACCTTGGCTACATCGTCGGCTAAGATGACCGATCCCTTTGCTGCTGCTACAAACTCACAAGCCGCACAAAATGGTTAACCTTGGTACCAAAGAACTTTTACCCCTCTCCATATGAGTCTGACCCGCGCCCTCAAGATGTTGCTGGAAAGGGGGCATCTCAAGCCTCTCTATCCACGACCTCTCCTAAACCCACTGCCAGTTAGATACGACCCAACTCAATATTGTTCCTTTCACCAACAACACGGCCATCCTACAGACTCATGCCTTCGTCTACGTCATGAGATCCAGAATCTCATTGACAACAAAGTCATCGCCCCTCCTAAACCAAATGTGACAACCAACCCACATCCCGCACACAACCAAGTTCCTCCCCTCAGAAATATTAACCATATCCAAACACTACCACCTACCTTCAACCCCAGCACATATATTACCTCGTCCCACCTACTAAAACCGGAGGTGGTTATTCCAGAAGGCACAGACATGTGCATGATAGACTTAACCCCACAACAAAGAAATGGGAGAATACACCAAAGACCGGGTTGTCTAATACTTGTGCCATAGAAAAGGGGGCCTCACTTGCAGAGGAGTATGATCCCAGCTTTTACATTATGGCCATTGATCAGCCAAAACCAGTGGTCATATGGCCAGACATTCTCAGTGTTAATGCTATCGGGGAAGGCCAATTAGGGGAACACCAGAACGATTGCCCTAAACAAAGCCTAAATGACTTGGCTGAGTAGGAGGAAGACCTAGCCCAGATGGAACAAGACCTAGCCAATCTCTACTTCTTTGACGAAGAGGATACAAGCAGTGTCCAGATAGGCTGGTGGGATTCAAGTTAGCCAGAAATAAACAACGGTTGGTTCAGTAACGAAGAGCTAGATGAGGAAGAACAGACAAGAGGGGTTAAGAAGGAAAAGGCCGAGGCTACATCCTTGATTAGCACGGAACAAGTGTTGGAACAATTCCAACAGGAAAGAATGGAAGCAAACCAAAGGAAGATGGCCTTAGAGAGAGGAAATGACAACAAAACAATGCCATTTTGGAATGCAGAAACCAAAACCATAGTGGAAAAGGAATGGCATGCTGTTGATGAGAGGCATGATGTGAACATGCTCCAAGTAAAGCCTGATAAACACCTGGCTATGATTGCAGGGGAGTGGTGGCAAGATAATGATTTGAGTTATGCATACATGGACAAAGGGTGAAAATTTGATACCCCCGACGATACATGGTACGAGGATGAGATCAATCACATGGCCTGGAGTGGTCGGTACTTCAAACTTGCGGCTTTAGACCAACCAGAATCCTCCAACAAAGAGGTTGTGAACACAAAAGAGAAGGATTGTGAAGAGAACCTGGTCTTGAAGCAACTCAAGAAGATTCAGGTAGATGTATCAATCTGGGGACTGATAATGGCTTCTCGGGAGCATAGACAAGCACTGCTAGAGGCAATGAATATGATCAAACTGCCTATTGACACTATCACTGATCAACTAGTGTCGTTAATCACATCCGGAGATGTTACGCCAGTGATATCTTTCACGGATAAAGAGCTGCCACCTGAGGGTGCCAACCACAACCCACCCTTGTATGTGACTCCGGAGAGCCGAAAAAAGTGGTTTCTGGTGGTGTTAGTGGATACTGGATCAGCAATTAATGTGTGCCCAGTACGGACTGCTTATGCTATAGGTTTGAGGCATGTTGACTTCACGCCCACAACCCAATCCGTTCAAGCTTATGACAACACAAGCCAGGATGTTATGGGAACGTTCAAAAGCCATATCCTGATCGGCCCCTCCGAACATGAGGTCAAATTCCATGTAATGGATGTACCGACAGCTTTCAATCTACTGCTGGGAAGGCCTTGGTTGCATCAGATAAAGGCTGTGTCCTCAACAGTTCATCAGTTGGTGAAATACCCCTTTAAAGGTGGAATTGCTACTGTGTACGGTAATTCTGCAATCCATCCTCCTCAGGGGACTACCACACCAGTGTTGGAAATCATGCATGGGGAAGATGATGTATTCCTTTTTGGTTTCTCGCTGACAGAGGACCGGGTGGTCCAAACTATCATGGCAGAAGGTGACGGAACTTATGTGAGTGCTCAGTCCATCTATATGATGAACAAACAGGGACATATGACTGGATCAAGACTGGGTAGGAGTGGCAGGCAAGGAGGTCCTGCTGCCAAGGAGATGATTCACAATCCCCATGCTTTTGGGTTGGGATACAAACCTACTGCAGAAGATTGGTAAAGGAAGGGAGCTGAGTTGAGAGGAAGAATTAAAGCAAAAAAGGCTGGGAAACAATACGAGTTAGTCCACAAGCCAATACGGGGAACCTTGAACGAACGTTTTGTCCACCAAGTGGAAGATTTTCCC
Organism: Camellia granthamiana; assembly: GCA_036172215.1. NCBI lineage: Eukaryota > Viridiplantae > Streptophyta > Magnoliopsida > Ericales > Theaceae > Camellia > Camellia granthamiana. The sequence goes on along the minus strand of CM069911.1, from coordinate 38,089,790 downwards.
TTTTGTGGATTTCTAGAGCCTTGGTTTGACTAGGAGACAAAGACAATGTATCCCGAGTTCAAGATCTTCTTCGGGCACCAGTTACCAGAAGAGAAAGATGAGCAGATGGACCTGAACATTAATACAGATCAAGGCATGGCTGCAAATGTGGATGTTAAAGAAGAAGAGCTATTGGGAAAGACATTGACTGACCTACTAATGAATTCTACTGTTGGAACTAAGTCTGACAACTTGGGGGATAGTGTTACTATCTCAATGATCGGGGATAAACCAACTGCGGATTTCTCTAATCTTATTGTGGATGCGTTTGAGGCTCCGCACCTGGTCTGGAAATTTGAAAAGGAGATCATCATCAGCAGTTCTGAATCGGATGACGAGTCCGAATCTGATTCCACTAAGTCTGTAGAGTCGGAGTCAGATTCGAGTTCTTCTAAGTCTGGTACCTCTAGGGGTGGTAACCCGGATATCAAAGTCCTGTCGAAGTCGTCTTTTAGTTTTTCTTTTGAGTCAACTGTAATCGAGGACCCAGACTTTACTAATGGGAATGTCGTAGACTTTGCTTACTTCTCTGTGCCTTTAGTTTGTTGTACTAATCTTGATTTTCAAAATTTTGACTTAAACAAAGAGGAAGCAATTCCTCGGGCGTTGAAAAATTTGGTTGATCAAGAGGAGGAAAGGCGTGTTAAGCCCTACCCAAATGAAATTATTGCAATTAACGTGGGTACTGAGAAGGATCCCCGTTTGGTCCAGATTGGATCCACGTTGTCATCAGAGGAACGCGAGTGTTTAATCGCTTTACTAAAAAAATTCAAAGATGTTTTTGTGTGGTCCTACGAAGACATGCCTGAAATCGATCCTGAGATTGTATAACATCGGATCCCTTTGAACCCTGAAGCCCGACCAGTCAAACAGAAACTGCGTAGAGTTCGCCCAGATTGGGCATTAAAGATTAAAGAGGAGGTCACCAAACAGATTGATGCAGGTTTCTTAATGGTATCTAAGTAGCCGAATTGGTTGGCTAATATTGTTCCGGTTCCAAAGAAGGACGGCAGAATCAGAGTCTGCGTCGACTTCTGGGATTTGAATAGAGCTAGCTTGAAAGATGACTTTTCATTACCCTATATTGATGAACTAGTAGACCTTATAGCTGGCCATGCTTTGTTTTCATTTGTGGATGGGTTTTTTTGGGTATTATCAGATTTTGATGGCACCAGAGGATAGAGAGAAAACTGCTTTCACCACGCCGTGGGGTACCTACTGCTATAGAGTTATGCCTTTTGGATTGAAGAACGTCGGGGCTACATATCAGAGAGCTGCAACCACCATCTTGCATGACATGATCCACAAGGAGGTTGAGGTGTATGTTGACGATATGATTGTCAAGTCTAAAGAGCAAAAAGGCCACTACACCGCATTGAAAAAATTCTTTGAGCGGATCAGGGAGTACAGATTGAGGTTAAACCCACAGAAATGCACCTTCGGCATGACTGCAGAAAAATTGTTGGGATTTCTGATCACACAAAGGGGAATTGAAGTAGATCCCTTCAAAATCAAAGCAATCATAGAAATGCCACGACTGAGGACTGAAAAGGAGGTGCGCGGCTTTCTGGGCAAGGTGTAATTCATAAGACAGTTCATCTCAAAATTAACCTTGATTTCTGAACCATTGTTTGGTTTGTTGAAGAAAGGAAAGAAGTTCCAATGTGATGATCGATGTCAGTTCGCCTTTGAACAAGTGAAGCAGTACCTTCAAAATCCACCTGTATTGTCGCCACCAGAACCAGGGAAATCATTGATCTTGTATTTGTCAGTGACAGATTCGACCATGGGATGCATGCTAGCGCAAGAATCAGAAGCTAAGGTAGAGAAGACCATCTACTAGCTAAGCAAGAAGATACTGGATTATGAAACTCGCTACACTACCCTCGAGAAAGCTTCCTTAGCTTTAGTTTGGGCAACGAGGAAGTTGAGACACTACCTATTAGCGTATTCCGTAATTTTCGTTTCAAGATTAGATCCCATCAAATATCTCTTTGAGAAACCAGCACTTACGGGTAAGCTAGCTCGTTAGTTGCTTCTTCTCTCCGAATTTGACCTCAAGTATGTCATGCGCACATTAGTCAAAAGGAGGGCCGTAGCGAAATTCCTGGTAGAAGGAGATGATGAAACAGTGGAGTATCTACTCCCAGATGAAGACATCCTACAGATAGAAGAGGAAACATGGACGATGTATTTTGACGGAGCATCAAATTAATATGGTTATGGGATAGGTGTATTGCTCATAGCACCGGATGATTCACATATACCTTTAGCTTTCAAACACTGGTTTAAAGTGTCCAACAATGAAGTAGAATACGAGGCGTGTATTGCTGGCTTGGAAGCTGCCCTAGAACTAGGGGCAATAAGGTTGGACATCATTGGGGATTCGAATTTGGTTGTCTCTCAAGCCAACAGAGATTGGCAGGTTAAAGAAGAGAAAATGAAGGTTTATCATCAGGCCCTGCCAAGGACAAAGGTTTATCCTAGAAAAAGAAACGTGTCCACCAGGGGCAAATGCCAAGGACAAAAGGGGAATACGGCGGCTAGCCATCCAATTTATCATCTGCGGAGACAAGTTATACAAAAGAGGCCATCTAGGAATGCATAAGCTGTGTGTTGAGGAAGAAGAATTAAGGCGCCTTATGGAAGCTATTCACGGAAGAGAGTGTGGAGCTTACATGAATGGTGTAATGCTAGCTCGGAAAATCCTTAGACAAGGCTACTACTGGTCAACCATGGAAGAGGACTGTGTTGGCTTTGTAAGGCGATCTCACAAATGTCAGATCCATGCCAATCGCATGAACATTCCGCCATCGAAGCTCTACAATATGACTTCACCATGGCCTTTCTTAGTTTGGGGAATCGACGTTATCGACGCAGTCATGCCAAATGGGTCAAACGGGCACAAGTTCATTTTAGTAGCAATTGACTACTTCACAAAATGGGTGGAGGTCCAGTCTTATTCCGTACTAAAAGCATCGCATGTAGCCAAGTTCATCAAAAACAATATCATCTATAGGTATGGGTTGCCCAACGAGATCATCTCAGATAACGGTTTGCATTTCAAGAAAGAGGTGATAGACCTGCTTGAGAAATACAACGTGGCTTTTCGTAAGTCATCAACATATAGATCGCAGACCAATGGAGTTGTTGAGGCTGCAAACAAAAATATCGAGAGAATCCTGCAGAAGATAGTGGAAACCTATAGAGACTGGCCAGAGAAATTGCCATTTGCATTCTGGGGCTACAGAACGTCAATCCGAACATCTACAGGGGCAACCCCCTATTCTCTAGTCTATGGGATGGAAGTTATTCTACCAATCGAGATTGAAGTACCGTCATTGAGAATTATGGTCAAATGTCAGATAGCGGAGGCGGATTGGCAACATAGCAGATTTGAAGAATTGATGTTGTTCGACGAAAGGAGGTTGAAGGCATTGTATCACATCCAAGGCTACTAGCGTAGAATTGCTAGGGCTTTTAATAAGAAAGTCAAGTCTAGAAATCTCAAGGAAGGAGACATGGTGCTCAAAGATAATCGAGCCCTCATCCATGACCCTAGGGGCAAGTTCAGACCCAATTGGACTGGCCCTTATATCATCAAGTCAATCTGGTCTAGAGGAGCAATTATTCTTATGGATTTGGATGGCCTGGAGTTTTCACAACCGATCAATATGGACAAGTTGAAGAAATATTATCCCTGAGAGGCTCGCTAGGCCGAAAACCCGAAAGGGCGACCTAGGCAAAAGTTAGAGCATGAAAAATTAGAGATAAAGAAAAATTGAGCTCGCAAGGCCGAAAACCCGAAAGGGCAACCTTGGTAAAAATTAGAGTGCAAAAGGAGAGAACAAATACTTGAGTGAACCCTCACCAAACTCCGTAAGGCCTGATTCTCATCTTTGGAATACGTAGGCAACTTCATCCTGAAGTTTGGCCATAACCATTTTCAACTCAACTGTCCTGTTCATCTGGTTTAATCAATCCATCATTTTCCACCGTTTGTCGGCTTGGTGCTTCCATTTGGGTAGAAAGGTCAGTTACAAGATAAAGCAATAATGATCAATGCAATTTGGGGGCAGTTTTGATTTAGGATTGTACAGTTTAGGATTGATTCCATGTGTATCCTGTTGTGAGCATCTCCGAAAATGGGTTTTAAAAGTTTCTCAAATTTTACTTTTTACAACACAAAAGGAGACTTTTCAATATTCACCTTAATTTTATTGATTTCGCCACAAGTACATTCTCTAAAACAAAGTTGTTTTTACATAATAAAAAAAAAAAACTTGAAAAGAAAAGACAAAGCAATAAACTAGGGGAATAGATGAGTCAAGTGTCAATTCTCTGTCTCTTTCTAGTACCCGTGGAAGTCTCTGTAACCGAAGTCGGCCTAACTTGTTCCTCGTCCTCAAGCCAAACCAAGTACTCGTTAGGAAGGATGCAACTAAAATTTAGGGCCAGAGTCAGAAATTCTCTCGTGCTCCAAGCAGTGAGGTATCGAGGCAAGTACGAACTACGAATAAGAAATGAAACTGGGTACTTTATCTCTTTATCTGGACAAGTCTGATCATGCCCAAACTGGCGTTTGAACCTGAATGGAAAATAGAATACATAGTGTGTGAGGCCAATTGACTGTATACCTGGTTGCTGGAACATGCTGTAACTCATCTTAGCCAAGTTAAGCCAGGGGCCACGCCAAGCAATGTTAGCCGCAGACCTGTTGCGCATCCAGTCACACCATATTCCCTCTGAGGAGAACTCCATTAGCTGTGAGCGAAGAGAATTAGATCTGGCCGAGTACTCGGGGCAGGGGTCTATTACTTTCAGCTTATCCATTAGTCATACCTGGGGAGAGAAGGAAAATAAGAGAGAACAAAAGAACAAAGAGATGTACGTTGAGGGAAAATTAAGAAAATGATTTTGAGAGAAAAACAGAGATCGAGTGTCAAGTGATGTGAGGAACATAAATAAGAACGGTAGGAAATAATACCTTGAGAAGTAATGGACTCCCCGCAAATTGAGTAGCCTTTCGTTGATGAAAAGCATCTAAACCTGTCAAAGTCTCGGTCAACACTAAGCCCATACAACTCTTACCCTCCTTAAGGTATTGGGCTACTTCAATCAGTTTAATACTAGCTCCACCGTGACTAGGGGCAAGAAGGAAGTGTGCAAGTAAGCATAAGCAGAGGGCATGCTGATGATAACCCCGCCAAAGGAGGTTTTCTTTATCACCAGTAGGGGAAAACCAACTAATCAAATCCGGAATGCCTAATTTCCCATTGTGAGCCAAGGATCGAGCCTCGTGCAAAGTAAGCCCACACATCCGTCTTAAAGCTTGAGCATGGCCAAAACGGTTGAAACATGATTTCCTTATCACGTTGAGATTCCATCAATGCTTGAAATTCTTCAAGTGTCAGACATATCTCTTGTGAACCAAAGCGGAATACATGCGTGATTGGATTCTAGCACCAAGCAGCAGCATGGAGAAATGGAAAACAAAGTGAAGCGCGACTCAATGGAAAAAAAGCGTTCAGGTTGAAACCGTAAAAGTTCACCTTTTCTGAACCGTCCAAAGTGGTTATCCAGTCTTAGAGCCTATGGATAAGCAACATCTCCATTTTGAGAGCAAAATGTAAAAGACTTACTCTTCTGCCAGAAACAACAGTATGGGAGCACCATTTATAGAATTTTGGTTGGAGTAGTGGGTGACAGCTGGGCACCTACCAAACCTCTCATCATGGTCCGGCTGTACCTCAGTGGGGTTCGGACGTGCCGACTTAGGTCCGGCTGTACCTTAGTGGTGGGCCAAACAGTGCACTAGCAGAAAAGGCTGCTCTTTGTCCTCTTGTGTTATGGATGTATTTTGAGTCTTGTTTTGCTTATACCAAGTCTGTTGTAATGGTTTTGAGTTGTTTCCATTTTGTTTTTTTATTATCAAGTTGTATTATACATTTTGTCCAGTTGAAAGTTGTTATCCGATTCATGAATCAAGCACAAGTATCGGGAAGATTGTCATGCAAATTGTTGTCCATTCGTCATATGCAAACACAATACAAGAAATTCACAAGAAGAGATCATCCACAAAAAACCTATTTTTATAAACTAGAGGGTTCAACACTGATCATTGTTTTACAAAATAAAACATAACACAAAAGAAAGGTTTTTAAAAATAAAGAGTCTACCTGAAGCTAGTGTTTAAAACTACAAAGCAAAGAAATAGAAACCAAAAGATTAAAAAAGAAAAAAAGAAAAAAAGTCATCATAGTCATTAATAGCCTGTTCTAGCTCTCCTCCTCCTCGGTTGTGCAGGAGGTGCATCACTGGCACTCCCAAACTATATGTCAAACTCCTCTCCCTCATCCTTAGGGGTCGGAGAGCCCTCAAAGGACTCCTTAGAAGGTGAGCGCTGCCTCACTTGGCCTCTCCCTCGATCAGCTCCTCCTCTGCCCCTCACTGGGCCCCGTCTCTGTCTCCTAGCTGGAGGAGGTCTTGCAGGTGCCACCGGTGCTGGTCCAAGCTGAAAAGAAGAAAGGAAAGGAGAGTGCAGATAGTTATAAAATGACAAACAGAGTTGGAATGAAATGACTGTAAACTAGGGGCAAAGCTTACTGCAAGCCTGAGAGCAGCTAGAGTGGTTTGACTTTGTCGCACCATGAGGAGTAGCCGATCGATTGTCCGAGCAAGGTCATCTGCAAATGCCCGGGGTACCTGCAAAAGAAAGAGCGAAATTTGAGAAATATAGCCAGAAACAGAAGTAATAAAACAAGATGACGTACAGTGAGTGAAAACAATAAGGAAATGTGTACCTGCTCGATGCCCGGAGCAAAAACTATCCGACGGTCCCTCTCCTCGATCTTATCGATTGGAATCTGCTCGAGCACCCCATTTGGGCACATGTATGTGATCTTTGTGGGAATCACAGGAAACCTAGGAATAGGAGCAATGGCAGGGGCACCTCTAACAGGGGCATCACCAGCACTAGCTGCAGCAGTCGTGACCTTCGAAACAGCACGGGCCACGCCTGGGGTGAGGGACGCCATCACCCGAGTATGCAAGAAGGTAATGAAGTCGCTGCCCATATGATATCTATCGCCATCCTCTCCCTCTATCAAGAGGTCGATCGTAGGTTCATCTTGTATCTCATCAACTGTCCTCATGCCGGGAGGAGGAAGATGCGAATCGTCTGGATGGGCAACACCTCGGGTCTGGCAGATAAACCTCTCCCCCAGATAATAGACCCGACCAAAGGGGCCCTCGAGCAGAATCCGCATGGTAGAGGCATACCAGGCAGCAGCATAAGTCACTCTGGACGCTGGGGAGATACCCACCCAAGGATGCCAATCAACCTGTGAATCTGTACAGTGTTAGATGTCAATGCAATGTTAGTTATCAGTGCAACGACAGTGCAGTGTTAGATATCATTCATTGTCAGAAATCAGTGCAGTGTCAGAAAATCAATGTGTAATGAGCAAAATAGTGTAGTGGCAGATGTCAATAGTATGAGGATGCTAGTACAATATGGGAACAGTGATATGTAATGCAAAGAATGATATTGTGTTACCTGGTCCGTAGTGATCGTATCAAAGAAATGACGGAAGTATAGGAAGGTCCGGTCTACTAGGCGGCGGCGTCTGAACCGTGAGTTGTAGTACCAAGAGCGAGGTACTGACAACTCAATCAGCCTCACTAGGATTGGAGATAGAGTGGTGAAATACGTGTAAACCCAGAGCTGTAAACAGATGAGCATGAATAAGGCAGATGAGCAAATATGAAATGCAGAGTAAAGATGAACAGGAAATGCAAAGCATATAATGCAAAGTTGAATAGAAAAGTAAAGAGGTGAGACGGGTACCTTCCAAACTCTCCAGTAGCCACCGAGTAAATCCGCCTTGCGGCGGGACACGGAGCTCATGTAGCAGTACAAGGTGGCCAAGTTGGTGCCACCCCAGTCATACTCTGCCACCCGCAGTAGACGCACCAGTGCTCTAAGAAGATATATCCCCATGGTATTCTCCCTATTCGCAAACAAGGTAGTACCGAGAAGCTACATAAGGAAGCCACGAGCGTATTGGGCAATCTCATTTGCAGTAGTTGGCTGGATGCCGATGAAGTGATCGTAGAACTAGCTGTAGCATGGAAATGATCGATGAAGTGATCGTAGAACTAGCTGTAGCCAAGGGATGGTGGAAGCCACGAGTGTACTGGGCAATCTCGTCTTCTTGGAGCCATCCCTTGGCTGCTAATGTCCGGGATCGCTCCAAGAAGCTGGAGCTATGCAGCTCTCCACTACGCCATATCTAGGTCAAATGGGATAGGGCCACCAACACCGACTTGCAGGCCAGTCAGCATGGAAAAATCATAGGGCGTCAACGTCATCTCCCCGGTCGAAGAGAAGTGGAATGATTCTGTGGTGTCCCATCACCTCTTTGCTAAAACTCCATATAACACTGACTCAACCCGTATCTGGATGAGCCCGGAGCAGAAAGGCCTAAAGCCGTCAGCATCTACTACTGTGTGAACCTCCGCGGGAAGCCGCTCATACCAGCGTCGAGGGTCCAATATGGTCCCATAGCCGATAATCCTCTTGGCTACGACCTGTAAATAGGGAATGCATCAATATATGTACAACAGAGACAAATGCTTTGTTCATAAGTTTCAACATATGTACAAAATAAAGGAAAGTTGCCTACTATAGAGGCCTTGGCGGATAAGTGCTCCGTGGGCTTGCGTAGAAGTGTGTCCTCCTCCAGCCTAGGGATGAAGCCCATAAATCGTAAAATCCCGCTTGGCGGGAGAATGTGAGTGCGTACCGTATCAAATGACCTATCCGCGAGGGGAAGCAAAGCGGGAGCATCCTCAGCCTCTATATTTGCACCAAGGGCGACACCAATATCTATGGCCAGGTTCGGAAGAGGAACCTCATCACTAGCAATGAGGAAAGGTAGGGAAGAGTAAAGAAAAAGTAGAGAACTAAGTGAAAATGGGTAAAAATCCCAAAATCTCAAACCCTAAGAGAGAGAAATACAGAGAGGATGAAAAATCAAAGGGGGAAAAGTGGAAATTGTGGGTACAAGTGAGAAAAACAAAGAGAAAACCCAAACTTGCGCTAAATCAATTTTTGTTTGGTTCAAAATGTAGAGAAAAACAAGGGTTTCAAAGAAAAAATGGCGTGGATTGTTGGGTAAAAGCCAGAAAAGGGAAATCTAGAGAGAGAGGGATGCTAGAGAGAGAGATGGGTGATTTTCGGATATAGAAGTGTGAGGAAATGAGGGGTTTGTTTTGTTTTAAAACAAGAAAAGCCGAGGGCTTCCTGAATCTGCCCCTGCCGCCGTCGAAGTCTGGCCAGATGTCCATATGTCCGGCATACCTCATCGAGATCCGGCCGGACTTTGATGAAAATAAATAATAATAATAATAATAATAATAATAATAATAATAATAATAATATGTTTATACTTTATATCTTTGAATATATATAAAAAAAAAAATCATCATCATCAAATCATTTTGTTTATGTCGTTTTATTAATTGTTGTTTTACACAAAAAAAAAAAAAAAAAGTAGAGGGGGGGAAATCAAATCCTTTTGTTGTACAGTTTTATTTCATTTTGAGTAAATGAATATAAAAAAAAGAAAAGAAAATCATCATCAAATCATTTTGTTTGTGTCGTTTTATTAATTGTTGTTTTACAAAAAAAAAATAAAAAAAATAAGGAGAGTAGAGGGGGAAAAAATCAAGTCCTTTTGTTGTACTGTTTTATTTCATAATAATATATATATATATATATAAAAGAGAATGGGGTTGTTTTCTTTTATTCATATAAAATGTGTTTTTTATTTTATTTGAGTATATATATATATATATAAAATCAATTTGTTTATTTTAAGTTGAATAATAATAGTAATAAATAATAATAATACTAAATAAATAAGTAAATAAATACAAGAAAGAATTTTGTTTATTTTATTTTGTTCTAATAAATCCGTAAAGTTGGTATTCTGTCCTGTACACGTTGCCCTGTTTGGGTCCATTTTGTGTCTAGTTTTGGATCTATTTATCAAGTTTTGTCTATTTTCTATCCATTTTATGTTCATTATTTGGATTTTTTATTCGAAATTCGGAGTTGCATAAAAAGTGCCTATTTTATGTCCATTATTCGGATTTGCATTAAAAAAAAAAAAAAAAACTTGTTTTATTGATCACATTTGTACAAAATATATACAAAAAAATAAAAAAAAAACATTAAAAAAATTAATAATAGAATAAAATAAAAGAAAAAAAAAGACAGAAAAAAAAGAAAGAAAAAATAAAAGAAAAACAAAAAAAGAGAGAAAGAGAGGGACCTTGTTCTTCTTTCTTCTCCGGCAACGGCCACACGCCGACCTCCGGCAAATGGCCATACGCAGACCTCATTTGCTTGACTCTCCCGCCGATTTCTTTATCATTCGTTCTGGGAGACTTTCGAAGGCCCTGCCTCAGTGTTTTCACCAAGAGAAGGCCCTGCCTCGGTGCTTTCACTAAGAGAGTTAACTCTTTGTCGACCATCAAAAGCAAAGTACGACGGTGCTCCGAACCAGGCCATAGAAGTGGCCTGTCATTTTACCTCTTTATTCTCCATGGAGGTGGCCTTCTGTTTCAGTTATTTGTTCTCCGCCTTCAGCGCACAAATCTCTGCTCGCGTATCCTTGTACATATGCTGAAGCAGAATGAGTTGGGCGTTGTGGGAGCCGAATATCGGTACATTCAGGAAAGCTGAATATCTCTGAAGAAAATGAGGATATATATTATATTCGGCTCTATCCTGGACGATCTCGAAGCCGAATAGATTAATCGGCCATAGAACCAGTTGAACAAAAAGCTGAGTGGGAATTGGCATATGACAGAAGGGTTGAATGAGCAATCATGCGATGGATTAAGAGTGGGACTAGGGCCCAAAAGCGAATATAAATAGAGGAACTTCAACCAAAGAAAGGTATTGTAGACACCCCATTTTTGACTGACCTTAAGACTTAGACGTCATCGATTGAGCACTCGGTGATTGCGCATGTTGTGCTCGTTCGGAGGTTTCAGAGTTTCGGCTGAGGGCCTTACCCCCGGACCTCGGGACCCTTTTGTGCTTTGCCTCGGTTTGCAAACCAGGTTCTATTTTCTCTTCCTGAAGGGAGGGAGAGGTCTCGTAGACCATCTCTCAGTGGTCGTAGGCTACTTTCCGTGGTCGTAGACCACTGTTCCCGTTTGGAGACCAGTTTCCGGTTTTCGGAGCCGTCGGCCGTGCGCCTCAGTTCGGGACTGCTTAACTTTCTCCTTTTGCTCCGATTTTTGGCACACACCTTGTTTCCTCTCTCTAGAGGGACACTATAGCCCGGGAGACCACCTTTGTGGTCGCACGCCACCTTTGATGCCTAACAGTCAGTTTTCGGGGCACCCGGTTGCGCGTTTTGGCCCCCGAACCCTCGTTTTGCTCCCGTCTTGGTTCATTTTTGGTGTGGACCCTATTTTCATTGTTAGGAAGGTGGTACAAGGGTGGGAGACCACCTTTTATTCTTGGAGACCACCTTTCCCCGGTCGGCCGGTTTTCTTGTCAGGAAGCTGGTCTCCCTCACTTTTGGGCCACATTTTCTGGTCTCCCATACCACTACTAAGTTGCTTTCACCTTGGAGACCACCCTAGGAGCATGCTGACCACCTGAACCTTTTGACCCTAGTCGGCCGACCAGGGGGAGTGGCCGGCCGACCACCTGAACTGGTCGGCCAGCTTCCTGCTTTTTTATCTCACTGAGTGTGTTCCAGCTGTGCCAGCTAGGAGCCATTTGCTGCATCCTCCATACATATTTATTCTTGGTTTTTAGCTTCCAAGAGAAGCTTTAGCCCCTCTCCTCTATAAAAGAAGAGGTCCTCTTCCATTGCAAGGGTTCTGAAATTAGTCTAAGGCATACATATATCTCTCTTTGTATCTCTACACTTAGGCTTAGAAAGAGTGAGATTCTTGGCCCTTTGCACACTACCTCATCACCTAACCCCTCCACCATTGGTCTAAGCTTCTTGGAGGCCATTTTCAGAGGCTTGAAGAGCTGGTTTTTTGGGTCCAGAGGTTGCTGTCCTTATTGAGCTTCAAGGGTAACACATTTCTTCCCTTTTAAGCACTATTTTTCTTCATTCTTTAGCCTTACTTGCAAGCATTTTTGGGCTTTGTCATAAACTGAAAAAAGTTTTATTTTGAGGTCCTTTACATGTTTGTTTAAGGTCATTTCTCTGTTGGGGGTCGTCTACAACCTTGCATGCTTGTTTTCACCTTGTTTTGAGCCATGCATCTAGGCCTTTGTATTGTGCTTTGTTTGCCCTTTTAGCCGCTAAAATCCAGTGGATTTTCAGTGGCTAGCATGCTATTTTGAGCCCCAAAATCAGAGAGGGGTGACCCTCTCACCCCTTGTCTTGTTTACTAGCATTGTTGGCTTTACAAAGGAGTCCGTATTTGTATACTTCTTGAGCATTTTTCAGGCCATTTTTGGTGGGTTTTAGGACTTGCATAGGCTCTATCCAGAGCCCTTTTTTCCATTTTGGATGTCCATCTTGCATGTGTAGAGTAACCTTCTTCATGGCCTTTCAAAGGAGCCTTTACTTGCATGCTTCCTAGCCTCATTTCAGACCCTTTTCAGTGAGTTTTAGGGCCTTCATAACCTCTGTCCAGAGGTGGTTTTGTCTTTTTGGATGTCCATTATGCATGTGTAGAATAACCCTCCTTTTGGTCTTTCAAAGGAACATATCATTCTTGCATGCATTGACCATGTTTCCATGAGTTTTTGGGCATTATTTGGAATGGCATACTTCTAACTTTTTCTGGTTTAGTGACCTCTTAAATGCTCCATATACTTGTAGTGTAAACCCTCTTCACTAGCTTGTATTGCATGCTATTTTGGTCTATGAATCTAGCACTTTTTGGCCATGCCTTAAACTGATTTTGTGCATGTTTTGGACTGCCTTAGCTCTTTTTTTATGCCTCCTGGTTGAATGATGCTTGCTATGCATGGTTGTAGTTCAATATTCTTGCCTAGCTTTGTGTTTTGGGGCCTATTGCATGCATATGTTGAGGTGTTTCCATGTTTTAGGACCATTGTGCATCATATTTCAGAGCTTACATGTATGCCATATTCTCATGTTTTCCACTCTTTAAATGTGTATGAGAGTCGTGCTAGTTTGCCTCGTTTTTGGACCATTGTATGAGCTTCATTTCTGTGCATGTTGAGCCAACTTTTTAGGCCATTTTCCCACTGTCTTGGACCTGCCTAGGGTCTGTTTGGGGCTGGTTTTTCCATTTGTGCATTGCTTTGTGTACCTCTAGTGAAACGCACTTCACTAGTTTCGGTATTCGGGCTATCTAGCATGCATTGTGTGACATATTTGCATGATTCGGGACCATTGTGTATCATGTTTCAGAGCTGGAAAATGTGTGTTTGTATGCCATGTTTCATCCCTTGCCATGCTTTGGTAGAGTGGCATTTGATGCCTTAGGTTCGGTCCCTTCCATCGGGCATGTTTGCATGAGTGCTCCTACCTTTCATTCCATCATGTATGGCCACTGATTTGAGTGTGGCTGAGGTCCACTTATATTGGTTTAAGTCCACCTTGCATTGTGTATGCCATTTGGTTCATGTTGTTGCATGTTTGACCATCGCATTGTGTATGCTTTGATTATGCCTTTGTGTATGTCCATCTTCGTATGTGTGCATTGTGTATGCCATTTCAGTCCATAGCATTGCGTATGCTAGGTTGCATGTGTGCATATCATCCCTCGAATGCCAGCATGATTAGGTTGCATTGCATTTAGGGTTGTGTTAGTTGCATTATGTATGCCATCTCATTGCATTGTGTTTGGAGTAGGGTTAGTCCAAACACAAGAAACGAGGGGCGTTTCGTACTCGAAGTGACGAAACGTGTCTCAATTTCCGGTCGCCGACACTCCGGATTACCCATGATGAAGTTTAGGCCTTGTTGTGTTTATATGTGCATTCATTTCACATTGAGTCGTGCAATTCGACTCCTCGGCCATCATGCATCGAGATACGTGATTGATGGCATGAGGATCGAGGACTACACTCCCTAGAGCTTGTGCAATGACGGGGAGAGTGGTCGTGCGAACACGTGTTGAAAATTCTTTGCCATGCCCCTTTCTTACTCTTTGTTGTAGCAAACCAGAAACCAGCAGCCTTCTAGAGCTTTGTACAATATTCCAGGATCAATTGCAAACAGAGGCAAATCGGGGCATCGCGAGGAATTTCCCGACAAGGCGACTCGAGCATGCATGCATCTTTCATCATTCGGAACAGAGCTGAGGCGGTCCATAGATCTACATACTAGTTTATTTCATTTCTTAGTTAATTTGTTAATTAATTAGGGTTTTGTAATATTTAATTAGCTAAAGTAGTTAATTATTTATTCGGTCTGTATTATTTATTCGGACCCTCCGAGGAGGGCAATTTTGTAATAAGTGTGCGTGCGTGTGATGTATGTCTTCCAACCCCACGTCTTTCTCCCTTTTATTCACCAGCTTATGATGGTTAGTTTTAGGGCACGTTTCAATTAGCATACTTATGCTCGCATGTTTGTATCCATTCATCTGTCTTGCATGCACCGGGCTCGGCGCATCATACTAATTGCATTGTATTTCAATTCCAAGTTGAATACATGTTATCTGTAGCATCTCGTATGCCATCTTAGAATAGCCGAGCCTATCTTAGTTGCAGTCTTGCATGTGTTGCATTAGGCATCTCAGCATAGTTAGGATTCATGCATGTTTTCTAATTAGCTTCTTTCTTTGGCTTGGAGTACTTGGTAAGTGTTTATGCTTTAGCATCCTTGCATGTGTGTGAGTGACTGCCATGATAACATGCTTACCATGAGGCTAAGTGCTTATGTGATATAACTGTCTAAATGCTTGTGGGTGGAGGTTGGATTATCTGAATTGGAACAATTCATTGATTGCGAGTTTTTAGCCCACTTGATAGTGGCAAATCACCATGTTTTCTAAGCCCACTTAAGGGTGGCAAAATCCGTATTTTAGCCTACTTGTGAGTAGCAAACCGCTTTCAAAAACAAACACGAAATGTTTTGTTCCAACTCAGGCGATCCAGTCTATACTTGTATGCTGTGCGCATCACATAGTAATTCTAGGCTAATAAACCGGAATAAGAGCACATAATGTTTTCAAAACTCGATATCATGGTTAGTAGAGGCCAATCTTTGATCGGGCGAGCGGGGGTGCTCACGAAGTGACCTTCCCCAATCGTACCCAAGTTCCCGAGCCGAGGCAACTTTGGTGATGACGGACACGTGGCCTTAGGCACGAGTCAGGGTTTCCTAAATTTCCCAAAATAAAACATTTAGGTGACGACTCTGTATCTGGCAAAGCAGTCCATGTTTGACACTTCTTTCTAAAAATCTGTTTTTCAAAACGATTTGCCGGATTTGGACTATTTGGTGATTTATCAATCTCGCATTGCACTTTGCGAGATCAGATTAAGAACTGTGACATTTGAGTCCGAACTGTAGTGAGCCTAATGAATAAAACGGGATTCACTCCCGGGACGTTCGGGGACGTCTACAGTTTCTAGCGACTTTGCTGGGGAGTTAAAGAAGTTGACTCGAACTTATGATATCTTGTTTTGATTACACTTATGTGTCTCTTTGCATTGCATTTGCATTGGTGCGCCTAGGACACCGTGTTTGCCATCTGCTATTCCTGAACAGTTTGTCGGAGGCTGCGTGCCATAAGGCTGACCGGTTACGGGCTTTACCACGATGGGAACACAAACCCCAGTTTTTACCGGGGCACCCTTTTTGACCATTCGACCTAGTGCATATTCGGAATCCGTAGTGACCATTCCAAACTAGGATAGGTTGCTTACCCGATTGTAGGTTGTTTGAAACCGCTACGTGCATAGTGAAACCCTAGCTCCTGACAAAATAGGACAGGGAAACCCTACCCCTCCATAGGGGTGTTTTGGCTCTCACTTGTTTGCTATGTGCTTTAGAGTGCGTCTCTACAGGAATGAACGTATCAGTTTGCAAGTTTGGGCATCAGGCCTGCGGGCACCAGTATTTTGAGAATCAGTTATATCCGCGGGTATCAGATTCAGTTTTGGGGCAGTAATTTGGAGAAAAGTGATCAGTGGTCGAATACAGTCGTTCAACTATGTTCTGGTAAAATCAAGCTGAGATGCTGTCTATTTTCTCTTTTGCAAGGTAGTCGTGGAACTATAGCTTCAGAAGGGTCCGACATCCCCCGGGCACATCGGACTTGTGTTGATAGACTTTGTCAGGTTAGAGATTCAGTTCAAGGGCAAATCAGTGTTCCTTCGTCAAAAGCAGGTCAAAAAGGCGCAGTATATCAGTATAGCGATCGCCAAATCAGTGGTCTACCCCACCAGTGAACAGTCAGGCTGAGGTCTCAGTTTCCACTAAAGGGAAAAATATACCGGTTATTCAGCACAAAATGGCAGGCTTAGAGGAGATGATGCGTCAGCTCCAGCAAAGTATGAAATCCATGCAGCAAGACGCTGCCCGTCAATCAGAATTTGCCAAACAACAGGCCGAAGTCATGGCCCAACAGGCAAAGTTAATTACCAGGCTGCAGCAGCAAGCCGGGGCATCTGCTTCACACCAAGCTCCTCCCCCGCCGAGAGTGCCAATACTCGGAGAGACAGCTAATGTCTAGGAAGACACGGACATTCCAACAGGGCCGGCTCCGCCCCAATTCTGCCCGAGCTATCCAAGGCACTCACACCTACCAACCTGCCGGATTCTCCCTTTGAGTTCGAAGTGGACCCCACAGCACTAAAAGTGAGTAAGCTAGAAAAGCTGTTCAAGAAGTCTCAGGGCGTGAAGCCCATTCCGGATATTGAGGATGGGTACACCGATTCGGCCGTGACTCTGTCGGACCGATTCAAAATGTCGCATATCGACCGTTTCGACGGCTCTGGAGACCCAATGGTACACCTTCACTTGTTTTTTGATACCCTGAGGCCAATGGGTTTGACCACAGCCCAGAAGTTGTCTCTCTTTGGCCGAACCATGTCTGGGATAGCCGCAATTTGGTATGCAAAATTGGAGGACTCTGTGAAACAGAACTGGGAAGAGCTAGCTGAGGCCTTTATTGCTTAATACTCCTACAACACACAGATCGAGGTCACAACTCGTGATCTTGAAGTCACCTGCCAAGAGCCAAAGGAGGGTTTCTCAGAGTTCGTGATGAGATGGAGAGCAAAGGCCTCAATGATGACTACAAGGCCTTCCGACAAAGATCAGATCAGGGTGATTGTTCGAAATCTGCATGGCAAGTTGCTGCAAAAGATGGTCGTTCTACCTCTATTTACCTTTCCAGCCCTTCATGAAATGGGGGTTCAAATCGAGGATGCCATCAGACAAGGAATCTTTATGGAAGATAATGAGCCTTCGACAAAGAATGTTGTTCGCAATTCCAATGCTACTACTGATGGTAGCACAGCTGCGAAATGCTCAGAAGTAGACACTATCACCACTTCCCTCAATGGCCAAAAACCAACCACTTCAACTCGACCCCAAGCCCGAAAATTCCATCCTCTTTACATGAGTCTCTCTCAAGCTTTGGAAAAGCTGCGAGAAGAAGGGCACCTCGAGCTCCTAGAACCTTAACCCCTTCCAAATCCTCTGCCACCAAGATTTGACCTAGCTAAATACTGTGCCTATCATCAACAGCACGGTGATGATACAAACCATTGCATCCGCCTCCGTCATAAGATTCAGGATCTTATTGACGACAAGACCCGAGCTCCACCCAAAAGACCTCAGGTTGGTACTGACTCGTCACCTCTACATCTCAACCTCATCCATCTACTGCCGTCCACCTATGACCCCAGTATATACATCACCCCAGCCCATTTACCCAAGCCCGAGGTGTTCGTTCCAGAAAGCATAGACTTATGCATGATGAATGCACCTAAACCCCAATCATCTCAAACCCATGAACCCACTACTTCTGAGCTGATGAGAACTGTGGCAGATTTAGCCTTCGGGATATTGGCTCCGTCATCGACTACACCACATACCGGGAATTTCATGTCAAAAGGCTCCCCAATCTTGGGACGGGCTGCATTTGAAGAAGGCCAATCCCTTGGCAAAGTGGAGGCCAGTGGTAGGAACAAGGTAGGGGCAGGCATTAGTCCCCATGAACACCTTCAGTGGGCTGTGAAGGCTTTGAGAGCCGAAGGGCTGAACAAACAGCAAGTGATTGCAGTTGTTGCAGAGATTGTGGAGGGTACTTTCGTCACTCAGAATGAGAGCAGTTCAAGCCAAGGGGAAAATCGGGAGAAGGGCCATCGTACCAGAAACGATCCTGTTAGCTATAATCCTCCACTCGGAAGAGATCATCAAACCAGGCCAGCACCTGCCAATCCCTTTGCTAGTGCGTCCAGCAAAAATCCACAAACCTTGAAGTACCAATCCCGAGGTCAGAGGGTCTTCCATGCCCTCTATATGCCTTTGTCCAAAGCTCTCCAAATTCTTGTTGGACAAGGCCATCTCAGACCTCTTGAGCCTCGCCCCCTCCCGAATCCCCTTCCAGCAAAGCATGATGGTAGCCAGTACTGTGCATACCATCAACAGACCGGTCACACCACCAACAATTGCTTTCGTCTTCGCCACGAAGTGCAAGATTTGATCGACAATGAGGTCATCCTCTTGCCTAGCTCAGCAAAGTCTGTCACCACAGAATTGTTGGACTTCGAGGATAATCCAAGTATGTGATCACGGGTTGGACCACCTGCGGGCGGTGCTCAGTTTGCTTCAGATATGGCATGTGGCACGCACTGTTTTGAGCATTTGCAAATGCTGGGTTTTTGTAGTTTTTGACTTGGGTGTTGAGTCAGTTCTGTGGTTTTGTTTCGAGTCTGTCTCTTTGTTTTGGGTCAGTCTTTTTGATTAAGGTCTGTCTTGTTGTATCGAGTCAGTCCTATTGTACAGAAGTCGGATGATCCCGAGGGTGTCACCTCGGACATCATTATTTTGTTTTGTGATTGTCCTTTTGCTTTCTTTTGAGTCTGTCTCTGCTGTGAAGCCAGTTGCAACCAGGAAATCTGAATGAAACAGCTGTGGCTGTCATGTTTTTGTGCTTATTACTAATTTGAGCCTGTTGTGCTAGCTAGTTTAGAGTGAAACGGCAGTACCTTTCACCTGCTCTTCTGTGCCTTGAAATCATTGCATTTGACCTAAGTTTTTCAAAATATTTGAACATTGTGATGAAAACGAAGAGGAAGGAATTCCTTGGGATTTGTGAAAATTTGATCAATTGAGAGAAAGAAAGGCACGCTAAGCCCTTAATGAATGAGATCATGCTTGTTAGTGTGAGTACTGAGAAGGATCCTGGCTTGATCTAGATTGGTTCTACACTGTCTTCAGCACGAGCGATTAGTCGCTTTCTTAAAAGATTTCAAAAAATATTTTGCGCAGTCCTGCGAAGACCTATGTGGAATCGCTCTTGAGATTGTGCAGCTTAGGATCACTCTCAGCCTCGAGACTCGATCCCTTGCTTTCAAACCTCGGACCTTAATTCAAAGTGTTCAATGGTCAACCGCAATGTGAGGCCTGTGTGGCCAGATTCGAAGCAGCCTATGTGTTAACGGCAATAAAGTCAAGTCGAGAAGGCCAGCCATCGTCAAAAGAAGCTTGCAAAGCTAGATCAGAAGCACCCCTGGAACTAGGGGCAGAAAAATGTCAAATGTGCTCGAAGAGCCGAAGATGGATCATTCTGCAAATCAATGAAGACTAGCAAGAATGCCAAATCCCAGAAGGAAAGAAAGAAGAAAGTATTGCTGAAGAACAACTGAGTTCCTATCCACAACACTAGGGGCAATTCAGCCCCCATTGGATGGACTTCTACATCGTCAGTGAACAGCAACCATTCTCTTAGATTCAGATGATTTCAGGATCTCAAAACCATTTGACATGGACAAAGCTACACTTTTACCCTTGAGAGGCTTGCTGGGCCAAAAACCCGGAAGGGCGACCCAGGCAAAAGTTAGAGTAAGAAGAAGAAGAAAAAGAACAAAAAAAAAAAATAAAAATGCAAAGAATGAAAAAAGAAGAAAAATGAAGAAAATGAAAAGAAAAGATGAAAAACAAAAAAGAAGAAAAGAAATGAAAGGAATTGAAAAGAAAAAAAGAACAAAGCTTGCAAGGTCGAAAACCCAGAAGGGCGGCCTTGGCAAAAGTTAGAGCGTAAAAGGAGAGGTTAATACCCGAGTGTACCTTAACCCCGAACTACGTAAGGCTTGATTCCCATCTTTGGGATACGTAGGCAACTTCGTCTCGAAGTCCAACCATAAACGCTTCCAAATCAAGTGTGCCCATGTAATGGTTTTGATCATCTTTGTTTTCTCTATATCTAAGAATTCGGTGGTAATTGTCACTGTGAGGACTCATTGCCATTAGCTGCGGCGCTATCCAAACAAGGGGCAACTTTCCGTTGCCATACAGCGTGCTGCAGCGTTATCCAAACAAGGGGCAACTTTCCGTTGCCATACAGTGTGCTGCGGTGCTATTCAAACAAGGGGCAACTTTCCGTTGCTCTGCAGTGCCGTTCAAGCAAGGGGCAATTCTCCATTGTTATGGATCCGAGGTTGTGCATCTCAAGAGTAAGTTCCGTGTTGGTCGAGCAGTGACCATTTGCAAAAAGAGTTTTTGAGAATTTTTACTGAGGTTGACTGATTCTCTCGAAAATTATCCCCTTTTTCCAAAACTGGACCATTTCTTGGACCCAAAAAGGAAAATTTTCAGTGCTCATAGCCTGACTTGCATGATTTCAAATCAAAAAATTGAACAAGCATGTTAATCTAACTCTCACATTGATTAAAATTGTTTTAGTAGAAAGCAAAAACAAAAAATGGTCAAAATGATGAACTAAGGGCACAGTTAAGTCAGGTGTTCTGTCTTTTCCCCTTTATCAACGCACTTGCCAGAAAGGGCATCATACCTGCCAGAAAAGGGGACCACTGAAGCTGACCGCAAAAGGGCAGAAAGCTCTCACATCCTCCAAGCAACGAGGTATCGAGCCAAGTGCGAAGCACGAACTGGAATGGGGCAAGATATTCCACTCCTCTGTTTGGACACATCTGATTACATCCAAACTCCCCCCGCGGAGCATCGTCAACCCATGTCAGCTGCAGATTTGCTACACACCTAGTTGTAGCGCAACCCCTCTGTGGGAAAGTTCACTGTTGTGAGCGAAAGAAAGAGAATCTAGCAACATGCTAGGGAGCAAGAACCCACAACTTTCTGTTCATTCATCAACCACCCAGGGGAGGGATTAAAAATGAGAGATTGAAGAATAGAGAGATGTGCGCTGAGAGAAAAAGTGAGGAAAGGGCTTTTTCAGAAAAAACAGAGCCTGAGGGCCGAGTGATGTGAGAATCACAAATGAGAAAGGGTGGGAAACAATACCTGGAGAAACAGGCTCCCTGTGCACCTTTGAGTCTTGTGTTTTGTTGTGTTTTTGTTTGTCTCGGTTCTTATTTTGGGTCGTTTAAGTATCAATAGATGTGTTTAGGTTGTTTTACCTTGTTTTTCCTTTGTTGAGTTGTGTTTAGGTTGTTTTACCTTTGTTTTCCATTATTGAGTCGTGGTGCATTGTGTTCAGTCGTTGGCTCAATACCCAGTTAAGAACCCTTCTCTCATTACAATTTCAAAAAAAAAAATCGTTTTGTGCTCAGAGTTCCGTGCCATTCTCCAAATTTGTGCAAAACAGAATTTGTTCTTTCATAAAACCGCAGGGTTCAACCCAGGTCATATGAGAACAGTAAAAAAGGGACCCATCTGAAGCTATGAAAGTTCCGGGCTGCAAAGCAAAAGAAAATAGGGAAAATGTCAGGCATCTGAGTTTGTTTCAACTTCTACAAGTTTCGTCATTGCATCCCGTATGTTCAGAATGAGCAGTGTCTTATATGAGCTGTGTGCCGAATAAACAGAATATTGTGTTATGAGCTGCGTGTTCAGAATAAGCAGTGTGCTGATACGAGCTGTATGTTCAAAGTGAACAGAATACTGTGTTGACTGTTTCACTGTTTCAAGCCAGAATGGCAATCAGAAGTGCTCTCCCTGAGTACCATTCCCCGTCAGAGTAAAGCGGTTTACCGTTACTCACTCCATGAGGTGCTTTCTGAAGTGCCGCTTTGCTTATTGCATTCCCTAAACATCATGCTCTACTTTGCTTGTAACATGTACTGTATCATTGCACTTATTGCGTTTATTTGCATCTTTTGTTGTCTTGTACCATTTATCCTTTCACGCCGAGCTGCGTTTAGGATCAATGTCCTCCGAGACTTTTCTCAGGTTGCGCCAAGCACGCGCCTGATAATTTGTTGGACCTCCTCTCACGATTTCAGCGTGGTTTGAGTGTCCCGTTCCTTACGCAATTTCAGCGTGTTTGGAATTTATCCCAGGTTGCGTTGTAGACGCGCTGGGCTGTTTGTTGGACCTCCTCTCACGATTTCAGCGTGCTTTGAGTGTCCCGTTCCTTACACAATTTCAGCGTTTTTGGAATTTATCCCAGGTTGCGTTGTAGACGCGCTGGGCGGTTTTTTGGACCTCCTCTCACGATTTCAGCGTGGTTTGAGTGTCCCGTTCCTTACGCGATTTCAGCGTGTTTGGAATTTATCCCAGGTTGCGTTGTAGACGCGCTGGGCGGTTTGTTGGACCTCCTCTCACGATTTCAGCGTGGTTTGAGTGTCCCGTTCCTTACGCGATTTCAACGTGTTTCGAATTTATCCCAGGTTGCGTTGTAGACGCGCTGGGCAGTTTGTTGGACCTCCTCTCACGATTTCAGCGTGGTTTGAGTGTCCCGTTCCTTACGCGATTTCAGTGTGTTTGGAATTTATCCCAGGTTGCGTTGTAGACGCGTTGGGCTGTTTGTTGGACCTCCTCTCACGATTTCAGCGTGGTTTGAGTGTCCCGTTCCTTACGCGATTTCAGCGTGTTTGGAATTTATCCCAAGTTGCGTTGTAGACGTGCTGGGCGGCTTGTTGGACCTCCTCTCACGATTTCAGCGTGGTTTGAGTGTCCCCTTCCTTACACGATTCGGCGTGTTTGGAATTTATCTCAGGTTGCGTCCTGTACGCACTTGAGCAGTTTGTTTTTGGACCTCCTCTCACGATTTCAGCGTGGTTTGAGTGTCCCGTTCCTTACACGATTTCAGCGTGTTTGGAATTTATCTCAGGACGCCTGATGTGCGGGCCTGGGCGGGATTTATCTCAAGTTGCGTTGTAGACACGCTGGGCGGGTTGTTGGACCTCCTCTCACGATTTTAGCGTGGTTTGAGTGTCCCCTTCCTTACACGATTCGGCGTGTTTGGAATTTATCTCAGGTTGCGTCGTGTACGCACTTGAGCGGTTTGTTTTTGGACCTCCTCTCACGATTTCAGCGTGGTTTGAGTGTCCCGTTCCTTACACGATTTCAGCGTGTTTGGAATTTATCTCAGGACGCCTGATGTGCGGGCCTGGGCGGGTTTTATCTCAGGTTGCGTTGTAGACTCACCTGGGCAGTTTTTGGACCTCCTCTCACGATTTCAGCGTGGTTTGAGTGTCCCGTTCCTTACACGATTTCAGCGTGTTTGGAATTTATCTCAGGACGCCTGATGTGCGGGCCTGGGCGGGTTTTATCTCAGGTTGTGTTGATACACGCCTGGGTGGGTTGTTGGAACTCCTCTCACGATTTCAGCGTGGTTTGAGTGTCCCGTTCCTTACGCGATTTCAACATGGTTGGAGTATTTTACCCTTTGCATTCACCATTGCATTTTGCATGCATTGCATCGTGCTATCTTGCGCATCTTACCTGCACTTGTTAGTGCATTGCATTTCATTCGCGCTATTTTGCGCATCGCACTGTCTTGTGCACTCATCTAGTCTGGGAGACCTTAAATTCTCTGGTCTAGGAGACCTTAAATCCCGCATCTTCATTCGCACTGTCTTGTGCACTCTCTGGTCTAGGAGACCTTAAATCCTCTAAAGGTGCAATTCCTTTGGTGTTTGTCGTGCCCGAACGACTTCCAGTGGTCTGGTATAGCCACCTGCCTGTGTTTGCGGTGAGTTCCTAGGAGACTAACTGAGACGGTAGAAACTAGAGTTCGAATGGCTCATGCCTAGAACGCAAAGGTTCGAGATTTCCGAGACTAAAGTCTGGTTTAAATACCCAGGGGTATATCCTCAGCTTGAAATCTGTATGGCAGCCCCATAAATTGAGATAGCATGTGTATGCGCCTCAATTCTGGATACTAAACCAACCTAGTCTGTCACCCTGTTGGAGAATAGGGAAAGCTGCGACCATAGTCAGGGAGAAAAGTAGTACCTGTGGTTGAACTAAGAAGAAGCGAAAGACCCCCAGCAGCATGAGGCACGATATTGTATGTACAGTTCATTTGAGGCTGGCATGACCAGACGAGCCGGACAGGTATTATGTTCTCCGTGTGAGACGTAGCGAGAATTGAATAATTCTCTGACATCCTTTCTGCATGAAATGTAGTTAGATTTGTATATGCTTGCTTAAAACTGTTGCATGATATGCTTCATTACAGCTTTCTTTGCATGATCATAAGTTATGTTCGGCTTCTTGCATTGTCAGTTGCATTTTGCCCCTGCCTGCAGGCACATCTCTTTGATTATCTTGCCTGTTTGTCTAAGTCTTCGGCCTCATCAAAAATGGGTCGTCTCTGGGCTTTGACATTCACTCCCATCAGTGTTATGACATTCGAGTTCTGCAAAGAGGGGCAACTGTAGACACCCCGTTTTTGACCGACCTTAAGACTTAGATGTCATCGATTGAGCACTCGGTGATTGCGCATGTTGTGCTCGTTCGGAGGTTTCAGAGTTTTGGCTGAAGGCCTTACCCCCGGACCTCGGGAACCTTTTGTGCTTTGCCTCGGTTTGCGAACCAAGTTCTATTTTCTCTTTCCAAAGGGAGGGAGAGGTCTCCTAGACCATCTCTCAGTGACCGTAGGCTACTTTTCGTGGTCGTAGACCACTGTTCCCATTTGGAGACCAGTTTTCGGTTTTCGAAGCCGTCGGCCGTACGCCTCGGTTCGGGACCGCTTAACTTTCTCCTTTTGCTCCGGTTTTTGGCACACACCTTGTTTCCTCTCTCTAGAGGGACACTATGGCCCGGGAGACCACCTTTGTGGTCGCACGCCACCTTTGATGCTTAACAGTCAGTTTTCGGGGCACCCGGCTGTGCGTTTTGGCCTCCGAACCCTCGTTTAGCTCCCGTCTTGGTTCATTTTCGGTG
Organism: Camellia granthamiana; assembly: GCA_036172215.1. NCBI lineage: Eukaryota > Viridiplantae > Streptophyta > Magnoliopsida > Ericales > Theaceae > Camellia > Camellia granthamiana. Next base: position 38,064,456 of record CM069911.1, on the reverse strand, counting down.
TGGACCCTATTTTCATTGTTAGGAAGGTGGTACAAGGGTGGGAGACCACCTTTTCTTCTTGGAGACCACCTTTCCTCGGTCGGCCAGTTTTCTTGTCAGGAAGCTGGTCTCCCTCACTTTTAGGCCCCATTTTCTGGTCTCCCATACCACCACTGAGTTGCTTTCACCTTGGAGACCACCCTAGGAGCAGGCCGACCACCTGAACCTTTTGACCCTGGTCGGCCGACCAGGGGGAGTGGCCGGCCGACCACCTAAACTGGTCGGCCAGCTTCCTGCTTTTTTGTCTCACTGAATGTGTTCCAGCTGTGCCAGCTGGGAGCCATTTGCTGCATCCTCCATACACGTGTATGGAGGATGTTTATTCTTGGTTTTTAGCTTCCAAGAGAAGCTTTAGCCCCTCTCCTCTATAAAGGAAGAGGTCCTCTTCCATTGCAAGGGTTCTGAAATTAGTCTAAGGCATACATATATCTCTCTTTGTATCTCTACACTTAGGCTTAGAAAGAGTGAGATTCTTGGCCCTTTGCACACTACCTCATCGCCTAACCCCTCCACCATTGGTCTAAGCTTCTTGGAGGCCATTTTCAGAGGCTTGAAGAGCTGGATTTTTGGGTCCAGAGGTTGCTGTCCTTATTGAGCTTCAAGGGTAACACATTTCTTCCCTTTTAAGCACTATTTTTCTTTATCTTTTAGCCTTACTTGCAAGCATTTTTGGGCTTTGTCATAAACTGATTTTTTTTTTTAATTTTGAGGTCCTTTACATGTTTGTTTAAGGTCATTTCTCTGTTGGGGGTTGTCTACCCCCTTGCATGCTTGTTTTCACCTTGTTTTGAGCCATGCGTCTAGGCCTTTGTATTGTGCTTTATTTGCCCTTTTAGCCACTGAAATCCAGTGGATTTTTAGTGGCTAGCATGCTGTTTTGAGCCCCAAAATCAGAGAGGGGTGACTCTCTCACCCCTTGTCTTGTTTACTAGCATTGTTGGCTTTACAAAGGAGTCCGCATTTGCATACTTCTTGAGCATGTTTCAGGCCATTTTTGGTGGCTTTTAGGACCTGCATAGGCTCCGTCCAAAGCCCTTTTTGCCATTTTGGATGTCCATCTTGCATGTGTAGAGTAACCCTCTTCATGGCCTTTCAAAGGAGCCTTTACTTGCATGCTTCCTAGCCTCATTTCAGGCCTTTTTCAGTGAGTTTTAGGGCCTTCATAACCTCTGTCCAGAGGTGGTTTTGTCTTTTTGGATGTCCATTATGCATGTGTAGAATAACCCTCCTTTTGGTCTTTCAAAGGAACATATCATTCTTGCATCCATTGACCATGTTTCCAGGAGTTTTTGGGCATTATTTGGCATGGCATACTTCTGACTTTTGCTGGTTTAGTGACTTCTTGAATGCTCCATATACTTGTAGTGTAAACCCTCTTCACTAGCTTGTATTGCATGCTATTTTGATCTATGAATCTAGCACTTTTTGGCCATGCCTTAAACTGATTTTGTGCATGTTTTGGACTGCCTTAGCTCTATTTTTATGCCTCATGGTTGAATGATGCTTGCTATGCATGGTTGTAGTTCAATATTCTTGCCTAGCTTTGTGTTTTGGGGCCTATTGCATGCATATGTTGAGGTGTTTCCATGTTTTAGGACCATTGTGCATCATATTTCAGAGCTTACATGTATACCATATTCCCATGTTTTCCACTCTTTAAATACGTTTGAGAGTCGTGCTAGTTTGCCTCGTTTTTGGACCATTGTATGAGCTTCATTTCTGGGCATGTTGAGCCATATTTTTAGGCCATTTTCCCACTGTCTTGGACCTGCCTAGGGTCTGTTTGGGGCTGGTTTTGCCATTTGCGCATTGCTTTGTGTACCTCTAGTGAAACGCACTTCACTAGTTTCGGTATTCGGGCTATCTAGCATGCATTGTGTGACATATTTGCATGATTCGGGACCATTGTGTATCATGTTTCAGAGCTGGAAAATGTGTGTTTGTATGCCATGTTTCATCCCTTGCCATGCTTTGGTAGAGTGGCATTTGATGCCTTAGGTTCGGTTCCTTGCATCGGGCATGTTTGCATGAGTGCTCCTACCTTTCATTCCATCATGTATGGCCACTGATTTGAGTGTGGCTGAGGTCCACTCATATTGGTTTAAGTCCACCTTGCATTGTGTATGCCATTTGGTTCATGTTGTTGCATGTTTGACCATCGCATTGTGTATGCTTTGATTATGCCTTTGTGTATGTCCATCTTCGTATGTGTGCATTGTGTATGCCATTTCAGTCCATAGCATTGCGTATGCTAGGTTGCATGTGTGCATATCATCCCTCGAATGCCAGCATGATTAGGTTGCATTGCATTTAGGGTTGTGTTAGTTGCATTGTGTATGCCATCTCATTGCATTGTGTTCGGAGTAGGGTTAGTCCAAACACAGGAAACGAGGGGCGTTTCGTACTTGAAGTGACGAAACGTGTCTCAATTTCCGGTCGCCGACACTCCGGATTACCCATGATGAAGTTTAGGCCTTGTTGTGTTTATATGTGCATTCATTTCACATTGAGTCGTGCAATTCGACTCCTCGGCCATCATGCATCGAGATGCGTGATTGATGGCACGAGGATCGAGGACTAAACTCCCTAGAGCTTGTGCAATGACGGGGAGAGTGGTTGTGCGAACACGTGTTGAAAATTCTTTGCCATGCCCCTTTCTTACTCTTTGTTGCAGCAAACCAGAAACCAGCAGCCTTCTAGAGCTTTGTACAATATTCCAGGATCAATTGCAAACAGAGGCAAATCGGGGCATCGCGAGGAATTTCCCGACAAGGCGACTCGAGCATGCATGCATCTTTCATCATTCGGAACAGAGCTGAGGCGGTCCATAGATCTGCATACTAGTTTATTTCATTTCTTAGTTAATTTGTTAATTAATTAGGGTTTTGTAATATTTAATTAGCTAAAGTAGTTAATTATTTATTCGGTCTGTATTATTTATTCGGACCCTCCGAGGAGGGCAATTTTGTAATAAGTGTGCGTGCGTGTGATGTATGTCTTCCAACCCCACGTCTTTCTCCCTTTTATTCACCAGCTTATGATGGTTAGTTTTAGGGCACGTTTCAATTAGCATACTTATGCTCGCATGTTTGCATCCATTCATCTGTCTTGCATGCACCGGGCTCGGCGCATCATACTAACTGCATTGTATTTCAATTCCAAGTTGAATACATGTTATCTGTAGCATCTCGTATGCCATCTTAGAATAGCCGAGCCTATCTTAGTTGCAGTCTTGCATGTGTTGCATTAGGCATCTCAGCATAGTTAGGATTCATGCATGTTTTCTAATTAGCTTCTTTCTTTGGCTTGGAGTACTCGGTAAGTGTTTATGCTTTAGCATCCTTGCATGTGTGTGAGTGACTGCCATGATAACATGCTTACCATGAGGCTAAGTGCTTATGTGATATAACTGTCTAAATGCCTGTGGGTGGAGGTTGGATTATCTGAATTGGAACAATTCATTGATTGCGAGTTTTTAGCCCACTTGATAGTGGCAAATCACCATGTTTTCTAAGCCCACTTAAGGGTGGCAAAATCCGTATTTTAGCCTACTTGTGAGTAGCAAACCGCTTTAAAAAACAAACATGAAATGTTTTGTTCCAACTCAGGCGATCTAGTCTATACTTGTATGCTGTGCGCATCACATAGTAAATCTAGACTAATAAACCGGAATAAGAGCACATAATGTTTTCAAAACTCGATATCATGGTTAGTAGAGGCCAATCTTTGATCGGGTGAGCGGGGGTGCTTACAAAGTGACCTTTCCTAATCGTACCCAAGTTCCCGAGCCGAGGCAACTTTGGTGATGACGGACACGTGGCCTTAGGCACGAGTCAGGGTTTCCTAAATTTTACAAAATAAAACATTTAGGTGGCGACTCTGTATCTGGCAAAGCAGTCCATGTTTGGCACTTTTTTCTAAAAATCTGTTTTTCAAAACGATTTGCCGGATTTGGACTCTTTGGTGATTTATCAATCTCGCATTGCACTTTGCGAGATCAGATTAAGAACCGTGACATTTGAGTCCGAACTGTAGTGAGCCTAATGAACAAAACGGGATTCACTCCCGGGACGTTCGGGGACGTCTACAGGTATGTGAGAACAGACCCAAGAAACTTAAGACACAAGCAAACGAGAGACACATACTAACTTGCTCGTCGTAGTGCTAATTCTGGGACCCCCGACCAGAGTGTTAATCCCTTTTTCAGGTGGCAATCAGAGGATCAGGAACGTCTTTCAGGATCCAGGAGTATTTCCAAACCACTTCTCCACAATTGGCGCCGTCTGTGGGAATACCCAAATACATCCAAACTTCAGTGCATGAGACAATGCAGACGATTATGGATCAAGCAAAGCAAAATGAGCAGCGGCTGGAGAACATGATGGCTGAGAACGAGCGCCTGCACCAGGATTTGGCCTTGGAGGTGGCAAAATCGCAGCAGACCGCATGCCAAGACTGGGGTCGATCTTTGGGAAAGAAGGATGGTCAACAACGTCGACTCCGGAAACGCGATAATTACAATGATTCTGTCTCATCATCCCTGGAGCCCAGAAACAAAGGACACATTGAGGTATCCAGCTCATCTGAAGGAAGTCCATATGTACGACATAAACGAGAGAGAAGCGATGATTTCGATGAGGAAGATAAACACAACCCTTTCATGCGACGAATTGTAAGGGCAGTGCTACCGAAAAAGTTCAAGGCACCGTCGTTCACCCTCCATGACGAAAAATCGGACCCCACTAATCACATTCGTCATTATAAGCAAGCGATGACGCTTTATGCTGACAATGAAGCCCTCATTTGTCGAATATTTCGAAGCAGTCTGGGACCACTGGCCGTGAGGTGGTACTATAAACTAGAGCCGGCATCGATTAAGAGCTTCCACCAACTCCAAAAGTCATTCAGGGCAAGATTCATCACTAATGAGGTCTAGCCGAAGCAAGCCGATTCTCTCTGGGCCTTGCAAATTAAACTGGGAAAAACTCTTCGTGAATATTCGGTCCGCTAGTGGGAGTGCTTTAATTTGATAGATGATGCTTGCAATGACTCCATGACCATCACCGCCTTTAAGATGGGATTGCATCCTGATAGTCCCCTCCGTAGTTCATTAACCAGACGGCCCCCTAAAACCGTCTGGGCATTAATGAAAAAGGTTGGAGAATATTGCAAAGTGGAAGACGATGCCCTGTGGGTCAAAGCCGGACGTAAAGCCGAGAGACGGCCGCATCGGGAATCATACAACCGATTAGCGCCGTGCCATCAAGAAGCCCCAAGTGGTGGAATCAAGCTAAACGAGACTAAAGGCGTGACTCGCGCCGATCAAATGACCAATGTTCACAACGGGCTAATGAACAGTATCAAGTGAATAGCAGATGCACAAGGCGCTCAGGCAAGAAATACACGGAGCTAACAGAGCCAATCAGTAAGATTCTATCAAAAATTCAACACCTTCCATTCTTCAAGTGGCTGCCCAAGATGACGGGACCTCCCGATGCGAGAAGACGGGATAAACGGTGTGAGTATCATAAAAACCACGGTCACGACACCGATAGTTATTATGCATTAAAGGATCACCTGGAAGAATTGGTGCAAGACAACCTTCTTACGCAGCACGTCCGAAAGAATAATTCAGCAAATACAGTAGCTCTACGGCCGGAGTCACCTTCTCTTGGAGTAATTCATATGATATACAGCTTGCCGGCGTCATCCGAGGTGCATACAATTCAGTTGCAGTCTAGCCCTCATAGCCCAATGACGCTGGCGAAACGGCCCCATGACACTGGAAGGATTAGTTTCGATGATAGTGACTTAGTTGGAGTAACTCACCCCTACACTGATCCCTTCGTCATCGAGCTATGCGTAAACAGATTCACCATTGAGTGTGTTCTCATTGACCAGGGCAAGACTTCAGAAATAATGTATTACAAAAATTTTGTCAAACTTGGCCTCACCGATTCGGACCTATCTCCGGCTGATTACCCATTATTCGGATTCAATGCTAACCCGGAATATCCTTTGGGCAAAATCACACTACCAGTACGGGCCGGTACTAGATCAGTAGATATAGAATTTCTGGTTGTCAAGCTTCCCTCACCGTATAATCTTATCATGGGCAGAACCTGGTTACATACAATGCAAGCCGTGCCAAGCACCTACCATCAACTACTTCATTTTCCGACTGAGTACGGTATCAAACAAATTCGCGGCTCTCACAAATCGGCACAGGCATGCTATCTCCTTGCTGCAAAGAGACCAAGGGAGCTAGACGTACATTCAATTGAGGTACCAGATAGGGAGAGCCTCGAAGACGTTGGGAAGATCCCAAGTGAAAAGGCAACTGAAGCCCTGGATCGGGTCGAAATTGACGGAAGTCCTGACAAGTTCTTCATAATCGGCGTTTCCTTGGATAAAGTTGAAAGGCAGGAGTTGGTATCCTTCTTACTCGGCAATATTGATGTGTTTGCATGGTCCCCATACGAGATGTCAGGAGTGGATCCATCTATGGCCCAACACTGCTTAAACATTGATTCGAAATGTAAGCCAATTATTCAAAAAAGTTGGTGGTCAGCCGCGGAGCATACTTCAGCCGTTGTTGAAGAAGTAGATGGGTTACTCGACGCCAAGGCAGTTCGCGAAGTAACCTATCCTACATGGTTGTCCAATACTATGGTTGTAAAGAAGAAAAATGGCTCTTGGCGTGTTTGTGTGGATTTCACGGACTTAAACAAAACTTGTCCCAAGGACTGTTTTCCCTTACCCAGAATAGACCAACTCGTAGATGCAACGGCACATCATCAACACATGAGCTTCTTAGATGCCTGCAGGGGCTATCATCAAATTTTCATGCATCCGAAGGATCAAGAAAAAACTGCATTTCTCACCCCAAGAGGAACCTATTGCTACAAGGTCATGCCTTTTGGGCTGAAGAATGCAGGGGCAACTTATCAAAGACTAGTGACTGCCATGTTCAAGAAACAACTCGGCCGTACCATGGAAGTATACATCGACGATATGGTGGTCAAGTCCAAGGAAAAGCACTCCCATGTAGCCGATCTGGCAAAGACATTTGGCATCCTTCAAAAGTACAGGATGAAATTGAATGCCTCGAAGTGTGCATTCGGCATCGGATCTGGCAAATTCCTTGGCTACATCGTTAACAACTGTGGAATCGAAGCCAACCTGAGGCAAATAATTGGAATTCTAGAGGTTGGCTCCCCTCGATCAGTCAAAGAGGTTCAGAAGCTAATGGGAATGGCCGCTGCACTCAACAGGTTTATTAGCCGTTCCACAGATCGCTGCTGACAATTCTTTCACACACTTCAGCAAGGCAAAGCATTTGAATGGGCCCACGAATGCTAGGCCACTTTGGACGGCTTGAATTTTTATCTCTGATCATTAACACTCTTGGCAACACCTGCGGCCGACGATCCCCTCATTTTGTATCTAGCGGTATCCGACCGGGCTGTCAGTGCCGTATTGTTAAGTGAAGAACTTGGGGAGTAGCGACCAGTTTACTGTGTGAGCAAAGCAATGGGCGACGCCGAAACACGTTACCTTCCATTGGAAAAGCTTGTCCTTGCCCTCGTCATGGCTGCAAGAAAACTGATGCATTACTTTCAGGGACATACCATTGGGGTTCTAACGGACTATCCCTTTTGGTCAGTGCTCTGTAGTGCGGAAGCATCGGGGCGCGTTTCGAAATGGGCTCTGGAACTCGGCCAGTATGATATCCAGTTTCTACCCAGAACTTCCATAAAGGGGCAAGTGCTCCCCGACTTTGTAGCCAAATTCACAGGATCCCTTGCTGACTTTAAGTCTGATCAAGTGCAAACCAAGCCCAACTGGAGAATGTATGTTGGTGACGTTTGGCAGATATATTGCGAAAGGTCATCTAACCAACGTGGCAGTGGGGCTGGCGTAGTAATCATGACCCCCGAAGGGGCAATAATCGAACAGGCCATCAAATTGGGCTTCGATGCATTGAACAACGAGGCCAAATATGAAGCACTGTTAATCGGCCTACGGAATGCATTTCACCTCGGTGTGCGGCGTTTGCTTGTTTTTTGTGACTCAAAGCTAGTAATCAACCAGTTGAAAGGGGAATATACAGCCAAAAATGACCGCATGGTAGCCTACATGAAAACAGTGAATTCTTTGCTTGTGAAATTTGATCACCATGAACTAAATCAAATAACCCAGGATCAGAACACGCATGCGAATGCCCTGGCTTGCTTAGCCTCTGCCATCAACTCAGAAATTAAGCTTACAATTGAAGTTGGGTTCGTCCCTGAGCTGAGCATTGCCCATTCAGAATTAGTTCAGATCATTGTTATCGAACCGGGTCCAAGTTGGATGGACCCTATCGCCGCATTCCTATCTTTAGAACAACTCCCAATGGATAAGAAAGAAGCACACAAACTGCGAAACAAAGCCCTCCGATACTACTTGGATCTGGAGGAGAAGTTCTACAAAAGATCTTTTTTTGAGCCGTACTTAGAATGTATTCACCCCAGATAAAGTCGATGAACTTTGTCTGAAATACATGAAGGCAGTTGTGGTGCCCATTCGGGCGGACGTTCTTTGGCCCATCGAGCCGTAACGTAGGGGTACTATTGGCTAACCATACGAACCAATGCCGAGTGTTATGTCAAGAAATGTGAGCAATGCCAGAAGTTTTCCCCCTTAACTCATCTACCTGTCGAGGAGTTAAACTCTATCACTAGTCCTTGGCCATTCGCTCAATGGGGGCTTGATATCGTTGGACCATTACCACGGGCCCCAGGCAACAAGCGATTCTTAATTGTTGCGACGGATTATTTTACAAAATGGGTCAAAGCGAAGGCACTAACACATATTCGAGATTTCGATGTTAAGCGTTTTGTATGGAAAAACATCATAACGAGATTCAGCATGCCACAAGCGCTTGTTTCAGACAACAGTACCCAGTTTGATTGTGGCATGTATTGAGAATTGTGCAACACTTATGGTATCCGGCCCTACTTTTCCTCGCCGGCTTATCCCCAAAGCAACGGTCAAGCGGAGGCTACCAACAAGGTTATTTTGGACGGCATCAAGAAAAGGTTGGAGAAAGCTAAAGGCAGATAGGTCGAAGAGTTACCCAATGTGCTGTGGGCTCATCGCACCACTCTGAGGTGATCCACTGGGGAAACGCCGTTTGCTCTGTGCTTCGGAACCCAAGAAATCATCCCCCTAGAGGTCGGCCTTTCAACCTTGAAATCGAAGGTTTTTGACATGGGCCGAAATGACATGATGTTGGCCTTAGACTTAACCCTGATTGAAGAATACCAAGACCATGCCCTTACTTCCATGGCACGATACCAGCAACAGCTCGCTAAATCGTATAATCAATATGTTCAGCTACGCCGTTATACACCAGGAGAATTGGTCCTCAAGAAAGTGCTTCCCGGTGCTAGGAATCTCGCTGACAAAAAATTAGGTCCTAACTGGGACGACCTTTATCAGATTGACTCAATCGCAGGGACATGGGCATATCGGCACAAAGACATGGATGGAAGAAGTTTGCCGCATCCGTGGAATTCCACACACTTGCACAAATTTTACCAATAAGCTAATTTGTTCGGCACGACATCTTGTTTTGGATTTACACCGTGTACATCTTTCTTTTTTCAATACAATGTTTTTTCCTTCCTGCCCACTGAGTTATGGTTGTCAAAAAGCCTTCGAATTCGGAACACCCTTCGTGAATCATGATTGGCCAAAGCAGAGCCTCCGAATTCGGAGCCCCATCCGTTAATGACACGTTTGGGCTGAATAAGCCTCTGAATTCGGAGCACCCTTCGTGAACTACGATTGGCCAACACAAAAATCCTCCGAATTCGGAGCCCCTTCCATGAATGACACGTTTGGGCCGAATAAACCTCTGAATTTGGAGCGCCCTTCATGAACCACGATTGGCTAACACGAAAAGCCTTTGAATTTAGAGCCCCATCCGTGAATGACACGTTTGGGCCGTACAAGCCTCCGAATTCAGAGCGCCCTTCGTGAACCACAATTGGCCAACACAAAAAGCCTCCGAATTCGGAGCCCCATCCATGAATGACACGTTTGAATAAGCCTCCGAATTCGGAGCGCCCTTCATGAACCAAGATTGGCCAACACAAAAAACCTCTGAATTCGGAGCCCCATGTGTGAATGACACGTTCGGGCTGAATAAACCTCCGAATTCGGAGCTCCTTTCACGGATATTGCGATTAACAAGCGCTAACGCGATTGACATACAGTTGTAGATGGTCATAACCTAATTTACGAGCTTTAACTGAAAACACATATAGACATTTAAAATAAAATGTTTTATTCAATAGATCGTGAGCACATTCTTTACATAACGACGAAACAAAATACACAAAAATTATTTGGCTCTATCCTTGTCATCAGTCTTCTCGGCCTCGAAAGCCTTGAACGGAAAAGTATAACTCCGATACAGAGGTGACGCCGGCTCAACGCCCGTAGCTTGGAGAGCCTTGATCCATCCATACTTAAATCCGTGATTTTCTTATCGATAGATTTCCTTGGCTAGTTTTTCCTTCGTCTTCTCTATTCCAATTTTTCGGCCATCATGGAAGCCTTTTTCATAGGACTTGGTCTTCACAGCTTCTATAGCGAGCATACTCGCCATTTCTCGGTCGGCAATCACGTGATCCAAAATTCGCCGGTTTACTCGTTTCGCAACAATCAGATTCACTTGATTCGCCGAATGAGTCTCGAAGGTGTTGGCTTTCTTTAGCTCACTTTCGGCCTTCTCCGTGCGGGCCTGCAAGCTCCGAATGCGAGCGTCTTTTTGCTCTATCTCTCTTCGCGTAGCACGAAGATGCATGCCAATTTCATAAGCGGTATACAAACCCTTTACTGCTCCATGGACGCCCTCCCAAAAAACTTCATAATCAGCCTGGCTGACCATGGACTGCTGAACTTCTGGCGGAAAAATCTGTCGAGCGAACTCGACTGCTACATTTGGGTTGCGGATAATCGAATCCTCCTCCGTCATCAGTTTGTTCCCAACGAAGACTGAAAAACTCAACGGGCGCGGTGTCCCACTAGTTTCTCCTCTCGAATGAGGGGAGTTACCTTGTTGCTGTTTTTCTTTCCTAGGTGACCTACTTCGATGACGTGGGGAATGGCACCTCTCACGCTCCCCCAACGTCTTACTCCCTGTGCGCGTAGGCTTGCCACCTTGATTCATCTCTGCGTCTAGTTCCGCTAGTGTTCTGTCCTCTCCTCTGCTGTTGAAGAATAGTCTTCTTGCCATCCACAGTCGTCCACACTATTTTTTTTTTTCACTCCTAATTTATTGGATTTGAACGCAACAATGGCACCTCCGCGCACGTAGCCCACACCCCATTTATTCATTACAGGTGTAGCACTCCCAAGGCGATCTCATCAATGCTCTGCGCACCGATATTCGGCGTTCCAGTTCATTCATTAGTTGGGGCAAAGGCAGATTCGTTAATCTAATCGGCTAAATTTCAAAGCCTTGCGCCGATAAGTTGACGTGCCCCAGCCAATCCTTGAACCATCGATATTCGGCGTCTAATCGGCTAAATTGCAAAGCCTTGCGCCGATAAGTTGACGTGCCCCAGCCAATCCTTGAACCACCGATATTCGGCGTTCCAGTTCATTCATTAGCTGGGGCAAGGTATAGACACCCCATTTTTGACCAACCTTAAGACTCAGATGTCATAGATTGAGCGCTCGATGAATGCACATGTTGTGCTCGTTTCGAGGTTTCAGAGTTTTTTGGCTGAGAGCCTTACCTCCGGGCCTTTGAACTCTTTGTGCTTCGGCTCAGTTTGCGGACCAAGCATTGTTTTCCTTGCCTAAGGGAAGGAAAGGTCTTGTAGACCACTCTTTTGTGGCCGTAGACCACTTTTTGTGGCGTAGACCACTTTTTTCCGTTTGGAGACCAGTTTCCAGTTTTCGGAGCCTTCGGCCGCGCGCCTTGTCTCAGGACCGCTTAATGTTCTCCGTTTGGCGTGGTTTTTGAACCACACCTTGTTTCCTTGGCCTAGAGGGCCACTGTGGTTTGGGAGACCACTTTTGTGGTCGTAAACCACTTTTGGTGCTCATCAGCTAGTTTTCGAGGCTCCCGGCTGCGCGCGCCTTGCCTCCCGAACTTTCGTCTTGCATCCGCTTTGGTTTGTTTTTGGTATAAACCTTGCTTTCCTTGTTTGGAAGGTGGTACAAGGGTGGGAAACTAGTTCTTCCCCTTGGAGACCACTTTTCTTCCCGCCAGCTAGTTTTCTGGCGGGAAACTGGTTTTCTTGGTCTTTGGACCATCTTTTCTGGTCGGCCACCACACCTTTTGCTTGTTTTCATGCTGCTGACCATCTCCCACCATGGCCAACCAGTTGTCTTCTTGGGAGACCACTTAAAGTGGTCGGCCGACCACTTAAAGTAACTGGCCGACCACTTCAAGTGGTTGGCTGCTTTTTGTCACCTTTTTGGAGATAGTTTTGGCCAGCTGGCACAACTCGAGAGCACAAGAACCATCCTCCATACACTATGGAGGGACGGCCTTGAGCCTTAGCTTCTTGAAGAAGCTTGTGCTTTTGCTCTCTATAAGAGGGAGGCTCCCCCTCCCTCCTCGAGGTTCAGTTTTTTTGGATTAGAGAGTGATAGATACACCTTTATCTCTATATCTCTCTCTTTGCTTCATTTTTGTGCCTTAAAGTGTCATTTTGTCTCACTTTTGTACACAAACACACACTCAAACACCATACTCTTGGAGCTGAGGTCCCTTGAAGTTGTTTTTGGGAGTTCTTGGATTGGTTTGAGCTTAAAGAAGCTGCTAGATTTGCAGCTTTGAAGGTGGTCTTCAAGGGTGAGCTCTTAACTTTCTAAACCCCCATTTTTGCTTAAGCTTTTAGCCCTACTTGCATGCTGTTTTAAGCTTAACTCTTAACTACAAAAAGTTCTAAATTTTGGGGCTTAAGATCTTTGTTTAAGGTCACTTTTGTATTTGGGGTTGTTTACCTCTCTTAGGCCTTGTTTGGCCTTGCTTTTGTGCCTTCTTTGTGAGCTTTTGGGACCACCTTGTTTTAGCCTTCTCACAACTGAAATCCAAAGGAATTTTAGTGGTGGGGATGGTGTTTTGAGGTCCCAAAAAGGAGAGGGTCATTCCCTCTCCTTGTGTCTTCAATACTTGTCTTGAATGCCTCATGTGTGAGCATGTTTGTTAAATTTATGTTGGCCATATCTTAGCTTGTATTTGGGCTTATTTTGCTGAGGCATACCACTATTTTTACTTGGTTTGGTCACTCCATGCATGGTTTATACACTTGTAGTGTAAATCTCATAAACTAGCTTTGTATGCTTCATGAAGTAGCATGTCATTCTAGCTTGCCTTGAGTCCATTTTAGCATGTTTTTGGTGATGTTTTGCTATGTCATACCTCTGTTAGGGTTTGGTTTGGTCACCTCTTGCATACTCCATGCACTTGTAGTGTATTTTCATGAATTAGCCTAACATGCATCATGCTTTAACATGTCATTCTAGCATGCTTTTGGCTTAACTTCAAGAAGCTTTTGTCCATGTTTTAGCATGCTCTAGCTCTAATTTGTGTTGTTTTGGTCATGCATGCCATGCTTTGTATAGCTATAGTGCATTCTAGCTTGTTAGCTTTGTGTGTCAAGTCCACTAGCATGCTTGACTTGGCCTATTTGAATGATTTGGCATCATTTCATATGTGATTTCAGTCCATGTTTCATGCTCATGCACTTGCATTTATCACTCATTCAATGCGTTGGAGGGTTTTGCCCCTTTATGCCTTAACATGAATCATTGCGTATGCCTTCATGCCTTAGCTTGCGAGCCTTCATTTCAATGTGTTTTCAAGGTTATCTTGCCATGATATAACTCTGATTTTTGTTGGTTAAGTCATCCCATGCTTGGTCTTAATAGGTGTAGTGTAATCCACCTTATTTGCCTTGTATGCATCATGCCTTATGCCCTTCATGCTAGCTTGTTTTGGCTTTCTTCCATGCATGTTTTAGTATCATTTTGGCATGATCTAGGACTGTTTTAGGTTGCCTTTGCCATATGCTTCATGCTTTGTATAGCTGTAGTGCAATTGGCCTTGCTAGCTTTGTGTTTTGTTGACTCATACATGCTATCTTTGAGCTATTTAGATGATTTGGCATCATTCATTATGTTATTTCAGAGTGTGTAGCATTGCCATGTTCCCACTTCTTTCACTCTTCAAGTGCCTTTGAGTGTTGTGCATTGTTGCCTAGTTTGTGGCCTAGCATGTATGTGTAGACACCCCATTTTTGACCGTCCTCAAGACTTGGACATCACCGTTCAAACACTTGGTGATCATCCATGTTTGTGCTCGTCTTGAGTTCCCGGAGGTCTCGGCTACGCGCCTTGCCTCAAGATCTCTCGACTCGACTGTTTTGTGTCTGGTTTTGCACCAAACACTTGTGTTTTGCCTTGGAAGGGCAGGGAATGGCTTGTGGGCCATCCCCACACTCCACCGGCCATGGCTTGAGGCCACCGGCTGTGTCTTGTTGCCACCGGCCAAATGTTTGGCCGGTCGGCACTATAGATGGCCGGCCGGCTATCTTTTTTTGGTCAATTGCATTTTTGGCCGGCCGACTACTGTGCATCTGCTTTTGTAGATATTTCATGCAGCTGGCATGCACTTGGCTCCCCTCCATACACGTGTATGGAGGGATTTCCCTCTTAGCTAGCTTGTCTTGTAAGCTTACAAGATTGAAGCTCTATAAGAGGAGGTCTCCTCTCCCTCTTTTAGGGTTAGACAACATTTTCAGAGGGGCTCTGGTTTTAGGGTTAGGATTTGTATCTATCCTATATCTATACCTCCCTATCTTTTGTATTTGGTGTGTGTTTTGCCTCACTTTTGTGCACAAACACCCACCATCACACCTTCTCTTGGAGCTGAGGCCCTTGAGGATTGTTTTTGAAGTTTTAGAGCTGGTTTGAGCCAAAGAAGCTGCTAGTCTTCCATTCTTGAAGAGGGTCTACAAGGGTAAGGACTTTACCTTTAAATACCCCATTTTTGCAAAGGTTTTTTGACTATCTTGCATCTGTTTTTGAGCTTAGCATATAACACATAAAAGTCTTTTTTTTGCATACTCTAAATAGTTGTTTAAGAGTGTTCTAAGCTTTGGGGTTGTTTGACCCCTCTTGAGGCTTGTTTGGCCTTCATTTTGTACCATTTTGGTTGAGCTCCGGGACCATTGTGTTTGGGCCTCCTCACCACTGAAATCTTGAGGGATTTCAGAGGTGCGGATAGTGCCTTGAGGTCCCAAGAAGGAGAGGGCCACCCCCTCTCCTTATTGTCCTTGAAAAGGGCTATTTTAGCCTCTTGAGAGAGCATCTTGTTTAAGTATATGTTGACCATGCCTTAGCTGTTTTTTGTGCTTATATTGCCATGTATTAACACTGTTTTATGTTGGTTTTGTACACCATGCTTGCTTAGCATACATGCCTTGTAATGCCATGTTTAGGTCTTAACATGCTTTAAGCTTTGATCATTGTTCTAGCATGATTTTGGCCAAGCCTTGTGAAGCTTTTGTGTTTGTTTTAGCATGCTTAAGTTCTGTTTTTGGTTGTTTTGGTCGACCATAGCATGCTTAGTATAGCCACCTTGCATTTTGGCTTGTTAGCCTTAGGTGTGTGAGTGTGTAGCATGTATTACTTGCATTATTTCAGTGGTTTGGAACCACTTACCATGTTATTTCAATCCTTATAACATGCCTATATGCTTGCATTTGATGCTCCTTCAATGTGTTAAAAGGTTGTTGCCTTATGCTCCATGAATGTGCCCCTTTGTATGCTTGCATGTTTAGGTCACTTAGGTGCCACCTAGGTGTGTCCTTAGCATTGTTTAGGTCTGCATTGGACCTATTTTAAGTCCCCTTAGCCTTGTGAGGCTTGGTTGACTTAGCCTTGGTTTAAGCCTCCTTGGCTTACCTTAAGTACTTGGACCAATTGCATGCTATGCATGTCTTGTTTGCTTGATTTGGCATCATCTTTGACATGATTTTCAGAGCTTACACTGCATGCTAATTGTCCATGTTTACCTCCTTTTAAGTGTGCTTAGAAGTTGTCCTTTTATGCTTAGGAATTGGATCATGCATGCATGCATACTTGTATATGCATTTGGCATGCATTTCCTTGGTCAAGTTGTTTTGCATTGTTCCTATGCTTAGTCCCCTTTACATGTTGTTGCATGTTTGCTACTAGCATAGTTGTCACATGCCTTGTATACTTGTTTTCATTGCCATGTTGCATGCCTAGTTAACATGCTTAGGTTGCATTGCATTGGCATGCATGCTTTACCTCTTGACTATCCATGATTGAGGTTGAGCTCCTCATTTGCTTGTTTTGGTTTGCATCGCATTTGATATTAAAATGCACACTTGATTCTTTGGGCCATCATGCATTGAAATGCGCGATTGGTGGTCCGAGAATCGAGACCCATACTCCTTTGAGTCATACATATGATAAGGAGTGTGGTTGGTGCATACATTGCTTGAAATGCATTGCCATGCTTTGTTTTGCCCTCTGTTGCTGTCAAATCAGTTTCTGCAGGAAGATTTGGCCGGCCGGCCATCTTTAGTGCCGACTGGCCATCCATCAGTGGCCGATATCTTAATTTGTGGCCGGTGGTAATTATCCATGGCCGGTGACCAATCCCCTCAGCCGGTGGTGTTCCACAGCATTCAGAGAAGCAATCCTAGGACTTGTGAAGTCTTCAGAGGAGCAGAACAGTCAAAGCAGGGGCATCTTGTGCATGGCAGTGACTTTCCGAGCGGAACCAAGCGCGCATGCATTGGACCCTCTTCCCGAGGCTGCTGTTTGTTGCATAATTAGATTAGTTATTTGCTTAACTAGTTTAATTGGTCTGTAATATTTAATTAGCTTGTAGGTTAATTAATTGTATTATTCTTTCGGTCCCTCCGAGCGAGGGTAAATTTGTAATAAGTGTGGGTGCGTGTGTGTATGTCTTCCAAACCCCACTTCTTTCTCCCTTTTACTTACCTGCTTTGATGGTTAGTATTAGGACATGTTTACTTTAGCATCCTTATGCTATGCATGCGTGCATCATTCATCAGTATTGCATGCACCGGGCTCGGCGCATCATGCTAACTGCATAAGTATTTCAAATCTAACTTGAATACATGCTACTTGCGCATTTTCACATGCCATTCTTAGATTAGCCGAGACTACTCTAGTGACATTCCGTATGCGTTACATTAGGCATTTAAACATGGACTTGGATCATGCATGATTGCTAACACGTTCTTGTTTTGGCTCGGAGTACATTGTGAGTATTTTATGCTTTAGCATCTCGCATGAGTGTGGATGTTAACATGACAACATGCTTACCATATGGCTAGATGCTTATGTGATATAAACTGCCTGAATGCCTGTGGGTGAAGGTTGGATTGTTTGAGTTGGAACAACTCATTGAAATCCATATTTTAGCCTACTTGCGAGTAGCAAATTCTAAACCATTTTCAAACAAATGGATATGCAATGCTTTGTTCCAAATTAGGCGATCTAGTCTATACTTGTTTCGCTGTGCATATCACGTAGTAATTCTAGGCTAATTAACCAGAATAAGAACGCATAATGTTTTCAAAACTAGATATCATGGTTAGTAGAGGCCGATCTTTGATCGAGCGAGAGGGGGTGCTCATAGCTGACCTTCCCCAATCGTACCCAAGTTCCCGAGCCGAGGCAACTTTGGTGATGACGGACACGTGGCCTTTGGCACCGAGTCAGGGTTTCCTAAATTCCCCTATTAAAAAAAATATTTAGGTGGCGACTCTGTATCTGGCAAAGCAGTCCATGTTTGGCACTTCTTTAAAAAAAAAAAAAAATCTGTTTTCTCAAAACGATTTGCCGGATTTGGACTCTTTGGTTCAAGATTAAGAACCGTGACTAAACGAGTCCGAACTGTGGCAGCATAAGTCCCTCCCTCGGGGTGCGCCCACAGTATGCCATCTTGCCTAGGTATTTGAGCCTCCAACTTAGCATGTTTTGGTCCATGTTTAGACCTACTTGAGCTCTGTTATGCATATTTGCCATTGCATGCCTCCTTTGTAGTCCTCTTTATTAGCCTTTATGCTTTAGGACCTTTGCATGCTATACTTGTGTTTGCTTGAATGATTTGGCATCATTTCTTACTTAATTTCAGTGCATTTAGTGTTGTTACACTTCTGCATTTGTCACTCCTTGAGCTTTCTTGAGGGTTGTGCTCTTAGGCCTACTTGGTTGGCTAATGCATTGTACATGCATGCCTTGCCTTTTGTGCCTTTATTTTGGTGTTATGGCCACTGATTTGGGCATGGCTGAGGTCTACCCACTTTCGGTTTAAGTCCATTGAGCATTGTGCATGCCATGTTACATCGCATCGTGCATGTTATGTTATTGTTTGCATTGCACATGCCATACTCTTGATTTGCATTGAGTATGCTAGTTGAGATTCGCATTGAGTATGCATGCATTAGCATTGTGCATGTCATTAGCCTTGTTAGGTTGTTCATGTTGCATTGCATGTTTGCATGCTCAAGTCATATTGCATATTTGCATGCTTGTGTTGCATTGTATTTTTGCATATTCCATGTTACATAGCATTGTGCATGCCATGTTATGTGTTGCATTTTGTTTGGAATAGGTGTTAGTCCAAACACGAGAAACGAGGGGTGTTTCATACTTAAAGTGATGAAACGTGCCTTAATTGTCGGTCGTCGATGCTCTTGATCATACATGATAGAGTTCTAGGCCTTATGTGTTTACTTGTGCATTCATTTCATATTGAATCGTGCAACTTCGCCTCTCGGCCATCATGCATTGAAATGCGTGATTAGTGGTCCGAAGGTCGAGAACCACACTCCCTTGAGCTTATGAAATTATAGGGACGGTGGTTGTGCACACATATCTTGTAAATACATTGCCATGCCCTTTCTTGCTCTCTGTTGCAGCAAACTGGAGGAATGCAGCAACAACTGGTTGGCTAGCCAGAAAAACTAGCTGGCCGACTACTTTTTCTGGTTTGCAGCGGTAAAAAGTGGTCGGCAGGTGGCTGCAAACACCAACAACTGGTCGGCCACCCTCCCACAGGTCCCCAAGTTGAGTAAGAAGCTTTCTGGAGCTTGGTGCAAGTTTCTGAGAGTAGTTGCAAATAGAGGCAAATTGGGGCATCGCGACAGATTTCCAAATGAGGCGACCGGGCATGCATGCATTCTTCTCCCTCTGAGGACCATTGTTTTATTGTTTTACTTAGCTAATGTGATTAGCTAGTTTATGCTTTGGCTTGTATTTGAGTAGTTAATGCGTTTAGCTGCTTAATTGTTTTGTAATAGTTAGTTAACTAGGATTAGTTAATTAGCTTTGTTGTGATGTAATAATTAGTTTAATTAGCTTAGATTAGCTAGTTAGCTCTTTATTCGGACCCTTCGTCGAGAGGGCCAACTATTGTAATAAGTATGCGTGTGTGTGATGCATGTCCTCCAACCCCCATTTCTTTCTCCCTATTACTTAATCGCTTTCGATGGTTAGTTTTAGGACATATTTCGATTAGCATACCTTATGCTTGCATGTATGCATCCATTCATCTGTATTGCATGCACCGAGCTCAGCGCATCATACTAACTACATAGTATTTTAATACTTACTTGAATACGTGTTCAAACAGCATGTTATCAAGTTGCACTTCACATGACATCTTAGAATATCCAAGCCTATCTAAGTTGCATTTTCGTATGTGTTGCATTAGCCATCTTAACATGAACTAGGGTCATGCATGATTTCTAACTAGTTCTTTGTTTTGGCTCGGAGTACACTGTGAGTGTTTACGCTTTAGCATACTGCATGTGTGTTATTGATTGCCATGAAAGCATGCTTGCCATGAGGCTAACTGCTTATGTGATTAACTGCTTGAATGCCTGTAGGTGAAGGTTGGATTACTTGAATTGGAACAATTCATTAAAATCCCTGATTTAGCATACTTACGAGTAGCAAACTCCAAACCATTTTCAAACGAATATGCAATGTTTTGTTCCAAATTAGGCGATCTAGTCTATACTTGTATGCTGTGCGCATCACGTAGTGAGATTAGCTAATTAACCAGAATAAGAGCACATGTGTTTTCCAAAACAAAATATCATGCTTAGTACAGGCCGATCTTTGATCGTGCGAGCGGGGGTGCTCATTGCATGACCTTCCCCTCTCGTACCCAAGTTCTCGAGCTGAGGCAACTTTGGTGATGACGGACACGTGGCCTTAGGCACGAGTCAGGGTTTCCTAAATTCCCCCAAAATAAAATATTTAAGTGGCGACTCTGTATCTGGCAAAACAGTCCATGTTTGGCACTTCTTTATTAAAATCAGTTTTCCAAAAACGATTTGCCGGATTTGGACTCTTTGGTGATTTATCGATCTTGCATTGCACTTTGTGAGATTAGATTCAGAACCATGACATTGAGTCCGAACTGTAGTAGCTCAGAACAAAATGACATTCGCGCTCCTCGCGAGCGCGGATATCGGAGAGTTGCTAGGAGCGCGTCTACACAAGGGCAGATTCGTTAATCTAATTGGCTAAATTTCAAAGCCTTGCACCGATGAGTTGATGTGCCCCAGCCAATCCTTGAACCATCGATATTTGGCATCTAATCGGCTAAATTTCAAAGCCTTGCGCTGATAAGTTGACATGCCCCAGCCAATTCTTGAACCACCGATATTCGGCATTCTAGTTCATTCATTAGTTGGGGCAAGGGTAGATTCGTTAATCAAATCGGCTAAATTTCAAAGCCTTGCGCTGATGAGTTAACGTGCCCCAGCCAATCCTTGAACCACTGATATTCAGCGTTTTAGTTCATTCATTAGCTGGGGCAAGGGCAGATTCGTTAATCTAATGGGCTAAATTTCAAAGCCTTGCGCCGATGAGTTGACGTGCCCCAGCCAATCCATGATCCACCAATATTCAGCGTTCCAGTTCATGCATTAGCTGGGGCAAGGGCAAATTCGTTAATCTAATCGGCTAAATTTCAAAGCCTTGCGCCGATAAGTTGACGTGGCCCAGCCAATCCTTGAACCTCCGATATTCGGCGTTCCAGTTCATTCATTAGCTAGGGCAAGGGCAAATTCGTTAATCTAATCGGCTAAATTTCAAAGCCTTGGGCAAGGGCAAATTCGTTAATCTAATCGGCTAAATAGCAAAGATACGCAGTTATTTTATCGGATGTTTAATTTACTCATCTCATAATCTTAAAGATTCGTTAATCTAATCGGCTAAATTTCAAAGCCTTGCGCTGATAAGTTGACGTGCCCCGGCCAATCCTTGAACCACCGATATTTGGAGTTCCAGTTTATTCATTAGCTGGGGCAAGGGCAAATTTGTTAATCTAATCGGCTAAATTTCAAAGCCTTAGGCAAGGGCAGATTCGTTAATCTAATTGGCTAAATTTCAAGGCTTTGCACTGCTAAGTCGTGCCCCAGCCAGTGCATGAACCACCGATATTCGACGGTCTAGTCCATTCACTAGCTGGGGTAAAAGCAAATTCATTAATTTATTCGGCTAAATCGCAAAGATACACAGTTATTTTATCAAATGTTTAATTTACTCATCTCATGATCTTACATCCTACTAAATTTTTAACTAGCACATGCAGCAGACAAAAAGGTAAAGGAAATTTTCATTAATAAATTGAGTACAGATAGTAGTCATTTTATACATGAAAATTACTCTACATTTAACTTCTAACCGAAGTAAATAAACAAAAATCTACTAACAAAAATGTACAAAAAAACTACGCACGGAAGATGCCTAACAAAAATCAAAATATCACCCTAGTCAATCTTCGGGGTTAGATTCTAGCGGCTCAACGTCCACCTGCTCATATGGAATTGGCAGTGAGGGCCTTGAGCCAGCCGTGTTTGAAGCCCTGATTCTCGAACTTGGGCACTTCCTCTACGTAGTTCTCCAAGGTGGCGTCCTTCCCAGCTTAGAACACTTTGGAAATCTCGGAGTCGGCTATTTTCTTTGCCTTATTCGATTCTTCCAAATCGGCTTCCAGTTTGGCGATCACCTCCTTGGCTAACTTGAGCACGTCTTCGCTCGTGTTTTCCCTCTCTTTGGCGGCCAACCTGAGTTGGTCGGAACTTTTTGCCTTTTCTGCCTCGGCGTTGGTTCTTGCACGTTTTTTCGCCGTTCTTGCCGCCTCGGACTCTGCTCTTAGAGAGGCCTCCATGGCCTTGCTCTTTTCATTTTCAATTTTGGCTTTGAGAAAGCCGATCTGTTCAATAGCATCATGTTGACGGTGGCCGATCTCGGCTATCCTGCCCGCCGTCTGCAAAACAAGGAATTAGAGTTTTAAAAAAAAAAATGTATATAGGCGGAAGACTACGGATAAGGCTCAAGTCATGTACCAATATGGACGACTGAGCGGCTAATGCTATTGACAGCAAATTTGGCTCCGCCCGAAAAGTTGCTCTGTCAATCGACAGGGAAATTGAAAAAGCCATGCTCAAGGCCACAGCCGGATCTTTCACAGCCGATGCATCAGTAGCAATCAACACGTTCTTTATCCTTGGTTGAACGATGAACGGCACAACCGAGTCTGACTCCCTTACTTCGCACTTGGTGGGACGCTTCTCCCCTCTCTGCTCGACCTCCTGATCCTCCTGTTCGACAATTTGCTCTGTTTCAGCCATTTCAGTCTGAGCCGTTTCTTCCACAGTAACAGGCGGAGAAGACTCAATCACGGCAACAGGGGAAGGTTCAAATCGGTTGGTCTCGGCTCTTCTCGGGACATCCATCCTTTCGGTATTTTTTCTCTTGGCCATCTGCGTGAGCGACTCGCCAGCCATGTTCTCAGGATATGCGCCGGGAAGGTCCCCTAAGTCGGTAAAAATATCTTCAAAGGAGACGTCCACTCGGCCTGAAGTGGATGGAGGGTTGGATGGATTAAGGCCAGCTTCCTCAAAAGCCAAGTTTAGAGCCTCGTCAACTTCTTTGGCTTCCAAGGTAGACTGATTCGGTTGGTCGGTGACTTCTTCGGCTACTTGTTCGTTCGCCTGTTCTGAATCAGAAGCTTCCAGACCAATCTGCTTGAGGTTTTTGAAATTGGAGAAGATAAGGGCCGTGAACTGTTGTTCGCCCCTTGGAATCGAAATGTTATCTATGGCCGAAAACGTAGAGTAAGTCGGCTCACATCTCAGAAGTATGTGGGCCACCCTCCCTTGCTTTTTGAGGTTTGGACGGCCAAAGAATTGGAGTGCGGTTCGTCGGCCGAAACCAGAACTTTCTTCAAATCATTGCCTATATAAATAAAATGATAAGTGCATGGAAGGAAAGCCGGGTAAATATATAGCAAATACACGTAAGGAACTATACGGCCACTTGGTTTGCCTTTTCGTCTAGGCACAGGATCTAGGCGACTTTCGCCCTCGCCGAATTCCCAGTTGTCTCGGACAATGACCATGACATCATCAACACGGTTGCCAGAGCTGGCAAGCATAGTCACAAAATGGTGGTCAGCGTCCTTAGCCCTGAGAAAGTAACACCCCTGCCGGCCAGAAGATTTGGCCAATGCATAACAATGCCAAATGGCAGGGATACCAAGGTTGATCCTAAGGCATCAGTTCAACTCTACAATTCCCATTATGATTCAGTAAAAATTTACATTAGGTTAGGAAGGGATTAGACCCCAGTAGCGAAGGACGGCCCTTAAAAATGGGTGAAAGGGGAAACAAACTCCGTCCTCAGCAATTGATAGGAGAGGAAAGATGATTATACTCTCTTCAGTCCTCTCCATATCAATTGTGCTCTCTACCACGAGTGACAGATGGACGTCGTCAGGAATGGAAAAATGGCGTCGAAAACCAGAAACTCGATCCACAGAAAGAAGGGCTTTCAAATGTTTTGCCATCCTAGCCAGTTTAGGGAGTATGCTAAACTAAAAACAAACAAGGAAATGAGATTCAAAATGGAGGAGAAGTGAACTTACAAGAAGTGGAGAAGCCAATGAGAAATTGGAGGAAGTTACAGAGGTCGCGAAATGAAGGAGGTATACTGAAAAGGCAAACCAGAAGCTTTGCATATTCAAAAAACGTACATTCGAAAGGACAACATAGTTTTAAATCGTATTAAATGAAGGAAGCGTACGAAGGGGCGAGAAATTGTAATGATGCCTAAAAAGCATAGGCGTTCTGACACTTATGTTGGAATGAGGTTAACCGCCGTATTTTTTGACTTTTCAAGTTCGAAACCAAACATGCCGATTAACTGGTGTTAGTAGAATGTTTGGGGGGCAATTGTGGGAGCCGAATATCGGTACATGCAGGAAAATCGAATATCTCTGCAGAAAATGAGGATATATATTATATTCGGCTCCGTCCTGGACGATCCCGAAGCCGAATAGATTAATCGGCCATAGAACCAGTTGAACAAAAAGCCGAGTTGGAATTGGCATACGACAGAAGGGCCGAATGAGCAATCATGCTGGATTAAGAGTGGGCCCGATCCTAGGGCCCAAAAGCGAATATAAATAGAGGAACTTCAACTAAAGAAAGGTATGTGAAAATAGACCCAAAAAACTTAAGACACAAGCAAACGAGAGACATATACTAACTTGTCCGTCGGAGTGCTAATTCTGGCACCCCCGACCGGAGTGTTAATCCCTTTTTCAGGTGGCAATAAGAGGATCAAGAACGTCCTTTAAGATCCAGGAGTATTTCCAAACCACTTCTCCACAAGCGTTAACCTGATGTACCTCACACGTCCTGTTTTGCAGATGGTGAGACAAGTTAGTGACTGCGGCCACTGTCTCCATACACGACTTCAACGTGTAGTGGTTGGCCTCAATGTCAGTTTGAGCAGCCATCACTTGCTCAACTGTCAGTGTAGGAAGAGTAGGATGAGTAAGAGCAGGGGCACTTGGCCCAAGGGAGCTCGATGGATCATTAAGATCCGAAAAGAGGGAGAGGGGGCGAGACGAAGCCATGTGTAAAAAGAGAGAGGTATAAAAGAAGGGAGTCGCAGAGAAATGGCAGAGAGCAGATTGAGTTCTGTCTCTCTTAGTCCCTCTATTCTGCCTCTCTTAGAGAAAGAAGAGAAGAAGAAAATAGAGGAGGAAGAGAAGAAAATAGAGAAGAAAGAGAAGAAGGAGACGGAAGAAAGAAGAGAAGAAGAAGACGAGAGAGAAAGACAAAGAGGGAGAGAGGGCTGAGGCATTTGTCAGCCAGCTACGTCAGTTGACGCAAAAGGTGAGGCCGCGTGTCAAACGCTGTTTTCGAAAGAAAAGAGAGAGGCGGGTGATTTGTATACATATATGTATATGTATTGTATATTTACGTATTATATACATATTTGTTTGAATTTTTGATATAAGAGTGGCTTTGGCTCAGTGGTTGAAGGCTGAAAGGCTGAGCCTGAGGTCGGGGGTTCGAACCCCACAACAATTGTTTCTTTTTGTTTTGTTTTGGTTTTGTGTATATATGTCTTGTATAAGTATATATATATTTGTTTGTATATTTTGTCACGAGAGTGGCATGGCTCAGTGGTTAAGGGACCAAGGAGTTAAACATGAGGTCAGGGGTTCGAAACCTCATATCCCCACATCCATGCATTTTGTTCCTTTGTTTTTGCGTGTTTTGCGTATATATCTCCCGTATATATCTATGTATATACCCTTATATCGTATATGTATAGGTAAAAAAAAAAACATAGAAAAAGAGAAAAAAAAAAAACAAAGAAAGAAAAAAAAATTTCAAAATTCAAAAAATCAATCAAATCAAACAAAAACAAAGAAATCATTCTACCATACCTTTTTCCACTCGTGTAAGACGCGTTTGGACTTCAAAATTAGAATTTTATGTTTATCCAGTCAAAAGATCTTCAATCTCAAGTTCAGTTTCACTATTCCTCCTCTCGCAAAAAGACGCGTTTGGACTTCACTATTCCTCCTCTGGCGAAATGACGCGTTTGGACTTCACCATTCCTCCTCTCGCGAAAAGACGCATTTGGACTTCACTATTCCTCCTCTCGCGAAAAGACGCGTTTGGACTTCACCATTCCTCCTCTCACAAAAAGACGCATTTGGACTTCACCATTCCTCTTCTCACGAAAAGACGTGTTTGGACTTCGCTATTCCTCCTCTCGCGAACAAAGCGATTGGGTTTCACTATTCCTCCTCTCACGAACGGAGCAATTGGATTTCACTATTCCTCATGTGAAACACGGTTAGCTTTGTTTTGCTCTGATTTATGCTTTCATTCGGTGTCACATCATTGTCTTGATTGCATTTCATTGCATGATCGTAAGTTATGTTTTGCATTTCATTGCATGATCATAAGTTATGTTTTACATATCATTTTGCATCTTGCCCTTGAACTACGTAGGTTTGATTCCTTGCAACGGGATACGTAGGCAACCCTCGGGTTCAACCAATTGTGTGTGCATTTGTTTGTTTTTTCCAAAGTTTTACGATCTTGTCAAATGGGTTGTCTTCGGGCTTTGACATTCACTCACATCGTAAAATGACTTCGAGCTTTGTCAAAGAGAGGCAATTGTAGACACCCCAATTTTGACTACTCGTAAGACTTAGGCACTTGATTTCGAGCACTTGATGATGATGGTTACATTGAGTCAGTGGTTTAAATTCTCAATAAAAGAATCTGAGTTCGAGCTCTAAACAATTCCAACCTGCTATATCCGCTGTATTTCTACCCCGGAATTTTAGTATTGCACCTTGTATCAACCTGTATTGAACCTAAAAGTAAGAGATAGTGGAGATACATTGAAGTCTGGCCGGATCTCAGTATATCTGGCCAGAGATACCAACATCCGGCCCGACCTCTTGACTTTTTAGACAGAATCAGCAGTGTTCTACCAGCTGCCTAATTCTGTAGATATTTGTGTCAAACCTGTTCGAGGTCTATAAATACAGGGCTGAAACTGCTACAAGAGGGGTTAGAGATTACTATGATCAATGAGAGATATTAGTTACAAAGATCAAATATATAAATATCCAAGAGAAATATCAAAGAAAGGTGAGAACTATACAATAGTTAAGTTTATCTTTGTTTTTCCATAGCCTTGAAGCTCTCATATCATCCATACATACCATACAAGAGCTTGAACTTGAACTTGATTTGAGAATTGAAATTCATACTCAAACTTGAGGGTGCTTTGGAATCAAGTTTGATTTACAACAAGAACACATTCTCTACAAGCGGTAAAGCTGCCTTGCTTTTATTTCAATCTTTGTTCATCTTGTTCTTGTGTTTTCATATTATTTTTGGACTGTTTTGAGGGCTGAAACTTGTGATTAAAAGCTATCCAAAGGTGGAAGGGTTAATCCCCCTTGCTTGAACCTTACTCCTAGCTTAAATCCTTATGTTTCCCACTAGTTTTTGTCAACTTTTGCCACTATTTTGGGGCTGATTTGGGACTGTCTTGGGGCTATTTTTTAACATCTAAACTATGTGATTTGAAGTTGTAAAAGCAGGGAGGGGTTAGCCACCCTTCCTCATACTTGTACTAGCTTTAATCTCTCTATGATTGTGCACCTTCTATAGTTTAATTTCAGCACTATTGTATGTTATTTAGGAGCTGCTTAATTTATTTCAATAAGTTTGCTTTACATATTATGTTTGTGTTATATTAATCAATTAATCAACTTTGCATAATCACCTTTGCAACCTCCCTCCATTCTTCGATTATTTTGATTAAAAAGTTGTGAAAAATTAAGATTGTGGTTCAAGTATAAGAAAGAAACTTTTCTCATGCTTAATGGTTTAATCTCTTAAGAGGTTCACTACCAAAGGCATAAAACTTTCTCATGCTTAATGGTTTAATCTCTTCGGAGGTTCACTACCAAAGGCATAAAAACTTTCTAAAACTAAAGTACAATCATTTATTTTTCAGTTCTTTTTATCACCAGTGTGTCTACTTTTAAAGGATTAATTGACCCTTAGAAATCACCAAAGAAAGTGTCATTATCACTTATTATTAAGTTTGGATTTCAAGTCATTATCGCTCACTGTGGGTTTATCTAAGTCATTATCACTCTTTCGAGTTTGACTAGTCCTTGTTGCGCATCTTGAGTTTGACTTGAAATCTCTTATCGCTTGTAAATGAGTTTGACTCTTTCTTTGTAATTTCTCCTAAAGAATTTATCATCAGTGTGTTTAGTTTTAAGGGATTAATTGAATCTTGGAAATCACCAAGGAAAGCGTCATTATCACTTATTATCAAGTTTGGATTTCAAGTTATTATCGCTCACTTTGGGTTTTTCTAAGTTATTATCACTCTTCTGAGTTTGACTAGTTCTTGTTGCGCATCTTGGGTTTGACTTGAAATCTCTAAACTTGTAAATAAGTTTGACTCTTCCTTTGTAATTTCCTTCGAAGAAAATAAGGTTTATTTCCTCGGGTTAAGTCGACACTTATTTTCCTTTATTGTATTTCGGACTTAGTGGATGTAAATATTACCGTGGACTTAATGGATTAAAGAAAAGGAAAGGTAATATAAAAGAGGCTAATAAAATTGAGCTTAAAATGAATCAACCAACATAAAGAACCAATATGATTGATTGAATTTGGTCGGACGCTATACCGAGTTTATTATGTCAAGACTTGTCTTACATTAGTTCATGATGTTTTGATAAATCTTGAAGCGTCTTTACGGCCAGACGTTATGCTGGAGTCTATTATTGTGTCAAGGCGTGTCTTACATCAATTCATGATAATTTGATGAACCTTGAAGCATCGCTACTTCTCTTCTTGAATTTGCTTCATGATAGGAGGAAAGAGTGGTTGTTATGCATTGCATTTATTGATCTTTATACTATCGTGTCCAAAATCATCTTGCGAATCAACTTGCAACCATAGATGGTTTGGGAACCAAGTTCGCTCCTCTCTTGAGTATTTTCTATGATAGAGAAGGGTAGAAGAGACAAACATGGCTAGGAATACCCTGTCTACATGTTTGCACTATTTCACCTCAGGCACAAAAAATAGATTTCTACAAAGAAAACAAGGTATGATTGGATTTATTTGGGGCTCGAGTAAGTCTTGTTTTGGGTCGGTAAGGCTCCAATAAATTGCAAACAATACACTTTTGGTTGAAAGCAATGATAAAGTGAAACAGAACAAGTCTCAACAAGGTAGACAGAGTAATTCCTGAGGAGCATCGCGCAATCATTACTGTGGGCACCGGATAATGTTAATGTA
This sequence comes from Camellia granthamiana, assembly GCA_036172215.1. Lineage (NCBI taxonomy): Eukaryota > Viridiplantae > Streptophyta > Magnoliopsida > Ericales > Theaceae > Camellia > Camellia granthamiana. The sequence goes on along the minus strand of CM069911.1, from coordinate 38,035,168 downwards.
CATGCGAGAAAGCCGAATAACAGGTCTGAGGATAATAAGGATAATTATTGTATTCGGCTTCGTCCTGGACGATCCCAAAGCCGAATAAACTAATCGGCCGTAGAACTAGTTGAACAATAGCCGAATAAATAAACGTGCAATAGATTAAGAGTGGGCCCGACCCTGGGGCCCAAAACAAAATATAAATAGAGGAACATCAGCTAAAGAAAGGTAAGTGAGAAAAAACGTAAGAAACTTAAGACATAAGCAAAACGAGAGACATATACTAACTTGTCTGTCGAAGTGCTAATTCCGGCACCACCGACTGGAGTGTTTATCCCTTTTCCAGGTGGCATTCAGAGGATCAAGAGCGTCTTTCAGGATCCAAGAGTATTTCCGGATCACTTCACCACAATTGGCGCCGTCTATGGGAATACTCAAGTACATCCATGGCGGGCGTAACGGAAGATCCTCCGATAGTCGCTGATGAAACTACACCAAGAGATGACCTCACTCCAAGAAACATGCTGGGACCGGAGAATATCGCCGCGTGACGTGCCTTGAACTTTGACTCACTAGCTCAAACATCACCCTCAACTTCAATGCATGACACAATGAAGACGATTATGGATCAGGCAAAGCAAAATGAACAGCAGCTGGAGAACATGATGGTTGAGAATGAGCGCCTGCGCCAGGATTTGGCCCTGGAGGTGGCGAAATCCCAACAAGCTGCATGCCAAGACCGGGATCGACCTCCGGGAAAGAAGGATGGCTGTCGACGTCGACTTCAGAAATGCAATAATGATAGTCATTCAGACTCACCATCCCCAGAGCCCAGAAAGAAAAGGCGCGTTGATATATCCAGTACGTCCGATGGAAGTCCATATATACGGCATAGACGAAGAAGAAGCGATGATTCGGATGAGGAAGATAAGCATGACCCATTTGTTCGATGAATTGCCAGGGTTGTGCTACCCAAAAAGTTCAAGACACCGTCGTTCACCCTCTACGATAGAAAATCAGACCCCACTGATCACATTCGTCATTACAAGCAAGCGATGCCGATCCATGCTGACAACGAAGCCCTCATGTGTCGGATATTTTCAAGCAGTTTGGGACCACTGGTCGTGAGGTGGTACTATAAACTGGAGCCGGCATCGATTAAGAGCTTCCACCAACTCCAAAAGTCATTCAGGGCGAGATTCATCACTAATGAGGTCCAGCCGAAGCAAGCCGATTCTCTCTTGGCCATGCAAATTAAACCGGAAGAAACTCTTCGTGAATACTCGGCCCGCTATTGGGTGTGCTTTTGTAGAGCCGACTTTCTTCGCGCGCCCCCCTTTCAGAGAGGCACAAATTGGTCTTACTACAGTTCGGACTCCCGTCACAGTTCCGAATCTAATCTCACAAAGTGCAATGTGAGACTGATAAACACCAAAGAGTGCAATCCAGCAAATCATTTTGGAAAATCGATTTTGAATAAAAAAAAGCGCCAAACATGGACTGCTTTGCCAGATTACAGAGTCACTACCTAAATATTTTATTTTGAAAAATTTAGGAAATCCTGACTCGTGCCAAAGGCCACGTGTCCGTCATCACCAAAGTTGCCTCGGCTCGGGAACTTGGGTACGAGAGGGGAAGGTCATGCAATGAGCATCCCCGCTCGCCCGATCAAAGGATCGGCCTCTAGTACCATGATATGTTGTTTTATAAACATATGTATTCTTATTCTGATTATTAGCTATCTTACTATGTGACGCACACAACATATAAGTATAGACTCAATCACGAGAATTGAAACAAAACAACTCATGTTTGTTTTTGAAAATGGTTTGAAAGTGCTACTCGCAAGTAGGCTAAAGCGCGGATTTGCCACTTTCAAGTGGGCTTAAAACATGATTTTTCCACTTCGCAAAGTGGGCTTAAAACTCACAATCATCTAGTTGTTCCAATTCAGGCAATCAAGCCTTCACCCACAAGCATTCAAACAGTTTAGCACTTAAGCAAATAGCCTCATGGCAAGTATGCTAAAGTGTAACACTTACAGTGTACTCCGAGCCAAAACAAAAGCTAGTTAGAAATCATACATGATCCTAACTATATTAAGATGCCCAATGCAACGCATGTAATAATGCAACTAAATAAGCTCGGCTATCTCAGATGGCATATGAATGCAACAACTTGATAACATGCTTTGAAACACGTATTCAAGTAAGTATTGAAATACGATGCAATTTGAATGATGCGCCGAGCTCGGTGCATGCAAGACAAATGAATGATGCACGCATGCAAGCATAAGGTATGCTAATTGAAAATGACCCTAAACTAACCATCGAAAGCGGTTAAGTAAAAGGGAGAAAGAAGTGGGGTTGGAAGACATGCACACACACACACGCTTATTACAACAATATGCCCTCGCGAAGAAGGATCCAAATAAAAGCTAAGCTACAGTAAGCTAAGTTAATCTAACTAATCTAATTAAACTAATTAGACTAATTATTACAAACCAATTGAATAATTAGTAAACTACTTACTAATTATTACAACACTTAACTAATTAACAAATTAATTAAATTAAATTACAAATTCATGCTATCTAACAAGAAAAGCCTTAAACTACACTGCCTCAGCTCTGTTTGAAGAAGATGAACATGCATGCACTCGGTTTCTCACCCCGAAAAGCCTTCCGGTTTGCTCTTGAGAGGCTTTGTTTGCAGGGTGTCTCCAAGAACTTCCTGCTCTGCCTTACTAAACCAATGCTGGGGAGTGCACTAGTGGCCTGCCGGCCATGAGAAGCTGCTGTCGGCCATCTGCTGGCCAAAGGTGTGCACTGCCGGCCAAGGATGAAGCTGTGCCGGCCATCCGTGAGGCACTGCCGGCCACTGGTGTGCTGCATCACCATTCTGTAACAGAGCTCAAACCAGAAGAAAAAGGAAGGTCTCCCAAGGGTATGTTTGTACTATGCCCCTTTTTATCATCTCAAAACATCAAAGGAGTTGCACTATTGAATCCAAGACCACCAATCAAGCATTTTGAATGCATAATGGCCAAAGATCCAACTTGTACACAATCAATAAATGCACAAAACAAGACTCAATACCACCACCCTATCATGCATGATCAAGGGCAATGGAGGACAAAGGAAGATTGGCTCATTTTCATCATTTTGAGTATGAAATGGACCAATCTACCTTGTGTTCAATATAACATCCGATTGAACACAATGCAATGCAAGCAACAATGCTTATCTTGGCATGTTTTACTTGATTCAATTCTTGTTTACACATTTTAAGATTACCAAGCCATTGATTAATTGATTTGTCCAATGTGAAAGTCCTCTAATGAGAGAGAGGTCAATCAAAAGATGACTTAAGACATGAGAGAGACCATGCCTTTGACTAGGAGGAACCCTCAAAAGAGGGTTAAAGCCATTTAAGCACAAGCCTCAATCCCAAGCTTAAACACAACTTTAAGACTAACCATCCCTCAAAACAAATAGAAAAATGAAGAAATGATGAAGGTGGTAGAATTTTTAGTGCTGATATGGCATGAAGAACAAGACTCTAACATGCAAACAACTCATGTACAATATGTTAGGAGACTTAAGCATTAAAACTAGTGAAGAGCTTTACACTAGAACCATGCAATACCAAACTCAAATGGCCAAACCAACTCTAGATAGACCTCAAACATGCCAAAACAGAGGCCTAAACAAGCTGAGATAGAAGCTCAAAAGACTAGGAGAACATGCACACATGTTAACCCATAAGCAAGGCACAATACACAACCCTGAAAAGCAATGAAGAAGTGAAATATCTGAGAGTATGACAGAGGTATATGCACTGAAATCACATGCTAAATGATGCCAAAACATGCAATCATCACATTCACAACATGTTAGAAGCCTTAAATCACAAAGCTAGTGAAGGCACTTGCACTATAGCTATGCAAAACATGAGTCATATGACCAAGACCACTCAAAACAGAGTTAAAGCATGACAAAACATGAGCAAAAATGTGTTGGAGTTGAGCTAACACAACCTAGAATGATAGGCTAACTCATTAGGCATGCTAGGCTAGTGAACAAAATTACACTACAAGTGTAGAAAGCAAACAAGAGGTGCTCCAACCAGCCAAAAATAGAGTTATAACATGTTATAATAAGTCCAAAAACATGCTTGAACTAGGCTACAAAAAGGTAGAATAGCATGCTCAACTACTAGGCCATCAACACATGCAAACAAGATATGAAGAAAAGGGACCAACCCCTCCTATTTTGGTCCTCAAAACCAATTTTCTACCACTGAAAAACCTCTGAGTTTCAATGGTAGAAAGGCTAAACAAAGGGTGTTACAAAAGCTTAGGAAGGTGGCTCAAAAGGCTTTACAAGCCAAAGAGCAAAGGGAGGAAACCACCCCCTAACCAAATAAGGCTCAAATCAACATTTTAAGACCTTAAAAATAGAACTTTTTAGAGGCTAAAACCAGCTTCAAAGTAGTATACAAAGGTGGCCAAGCAATGAACTAAAACAAAGCTTAAAAGAGTAAAATCCTTACCCTTGAAGCACAGCACTAAAACAACAAAAAAACAGCCAAACTTCTGAGCCAAAACCACTTCAAGGAGCTCAAACAAGGCCCCCAAGAACCTCAACTCTAAGATGAAGGTGTTTGGCTAAGGGTGCTAGTGCAAATATGTTGAGAAAGCTCACTTTCAAGCACAAAATATAGAGAGAGAGGATTCTAGAGAGAGAGAGAGAGAGAGAGAGAGAGAGAGAATTCTAGCTCAGCTCAAACTTTGTAACCCTTTGCATGCATATAGATGAGCTTTATATATAGAAGATACAAAAGCCCCTTGAAGAGATCCAACCATCCACGTGCAAGCAGATGGGCTCATCTGTGCAAACAGCTGTCAAAATATCTGCAAAAATATCCACTGATACATTGGTGGCCAGCCGGCCATCAGTGGTGGCCGGCAGGCCAAGATGCATGGCCAGCAGAGCTCAATCATGGCCGACAGTGCACCACAAACAACAAGATGGAAGGACCAAAACATGGTCCAAAAATGAGAAAGAATGGATGCAGGGTTTGGAAAGCTCAAACTTGTGGCGTTTCGCTGCGGATTTCGAGTGCTCGATGAGGAAACACACTTGTCACCAGATGTACCTGCAAGGACATCCAAGTCTTGAGGACGGTCAAAAATGGGGTGTCTACAGCTTTAATCTGGCAGATAATGCTTGCAATGATTCCATGGCCATTGTCGCCTTTAAGATGGGATTGCATCCTGATAACCCCCTTCGCAGTTCATTAACCAAGCGTCCCCCCAAAACCGTCTGGGCATTAATGAAGACGGTCAAAGAGTACTGCAAAGTGGAAGATGACGCCCTTAGAGTTAAAGCCGGACGTAATGCCGTTGAGTCGGCCACGTCGGGAATTGTTCAGCCGATTAGTGTCATGCCATTAAGAAGCCCCGAGGGGCAGAATCGACCTAAACGAGACAAAAGGCATGATTCGTGCCGATCAAACGACCAATGTTCACATCAAGCTAATGAACAGTATCAAGTGGATAGCAGGCGGACAAGGTGTTCGGGCAAGAAATACAAGGAGCTGACAGAGCCGATCAATAAGATTCTGTCAAAAATATAACACCTTTCGTTCTTCAAGTGGCCGCCCAAGATGATAGGACCCCCTGATGCAAGAAGACAAGATAAACGATGTGGGTATCATAAAGACCATGGTCATGACACCGATAGTTGTTTTTCTTTAAAAGATCACCAGGAAGAATTGGTGCAAGACAGTCGTCTTACGCAATACGTCCGAAGAACAATTCAACAAATACAGTAGCTCTACGGCCGGAGTCACCCCCTCTTAGCGTAATTCATATGATTTACAGCTTGCCGGCACCACCTGAGGTGCACATAATCCAGTTGCCGTCTAGCACCCATAGCCCAATGATGCCAACAAAATAGCCACACGACACTGGAAGGATTAGTTTTGACGATAGTGATTTAGTTGGAGTGACCCACCCCCACACTGATCCCCTCGTCATCGAGCTACGTGTAAACAGATTCACCATCGAGCGTGTTCTCATTGACCAGGGCAGCACTTCGAAGATAATGTATTACAAAACTTTTATCAAACTTGGCTTTACCAATTCGGACCTATATCCGGCTGATTATCCGTTATTTGGCTTCAATGCTAACCCGAAGTACCCTTTGGGCAAGATCACACTACCTGTACGGGCCGGAACCAGATCAGTAGACGTAGAATTTCTAGTTGTTAAGCTTTTTTTGCCGTATAATCTGATCATAGGCAGAACTTGGTTACAGACGATGCAAGCCGTGCCAAGCACCTACCACCAACTGCTCTGTTTTTCGACTGAATACGGTATTGAACAAATTCGCGGCTCTCAGAAATCGGCACAGGCATGCTATCTTCTAGCTACAAAGAGACCGAGGGAACTGGAAGTGCATTCAATTGAGGTACCAGATAGGGAGAGTCTCGAAGACATTGGGAGGATCCCAAGTGAAAAAGCAACCGAAGCCCTGCATCGGGTCGAAATTGACGGAAATCCTGACAAGTTCTTCATGATCGGCGCTTCCTTAGATAACGTCGAAAGGCAGGAATTGGTAGCCTTCTTACTTGGCAATATTGATGTGTTTACATGGTCCCCATACGAGATTCCAGGAGCAGATCCATCAGTGGCCCAACACCACTTGAACGTTGATCCGAAATGTAAGCTAATTGTTCAAAGAAGCCGGCGGTCAGCCACGGAGCATACTTCGGCCGTCGTTGAAGAGGTAGATAGGTTACTTGACGCTGGGGTGGTTTGCGAAGTAACTTATCCTACATGGTTATCCAATACTGTGGTCGTAAAGAAGAAGAATGGCTCTTGGCACGTCTGTGTGGATTTTACGGACTTGAACAAAGCTTATCCCAAGGACTGTTTTCCCCTGCCCAGAATAGACCAACTCATAGATGCAACAGCACATCATCAACGCATGAGCTTCTTGGATGCCTATAGAGGCCATCATCAAATTGCCATGCATCCGAGGGATCAAGAAAAAATCGCATTCCTCACCCCAAGAGGAACCTATTGCTACAAGGTCATGCCTTTTGGGCTGCAGAATGCGGGGGCAACTTATCAAAGACTAGTGACTTCTATGTTCAAGGAACAACCCGACCGTACCATGGAAGTATACAGCGACACTATGGTGGTCAAATCCAAGGAAAAGCACTCCCATCTAACCGATTTGTCAGAGACATTCAGCATTCTTCAAAAGTACAAGATGAAATTGAACGCTTCTAAGTGTGCATTCGGCATCGGCTTTGGCAAATTCCTTGGCTACATCGTTAACCACCGCGGAATCGAAGCCAATCCAAGGAAGATCATGGCAATTCTAGAGCTTGGATCCCCTCGGTCAGTCAAAGAGGTTTAGAAGCTAATAGGGATGGCCGCTGCGCTCAACAGATTTATCAGCCGTTCCACAGATCGCTGTCGACAATTCTTTCACACACTTCAGCAAGGTAGAGCATTTGATTGGACTCCCGAGTGCCAAGCCGCTTTGGACGGTCTGAAATATTACCTCCGATCAATTCCACTCTTGGCAACACCTGCAGCCGGCGATCCACTCATTTTGTATCTAGCAGTATCCGACCGGGCGGTCAACGCCGTATTGTTAAAGGAAGAACTAGGGGAGCAGGGACCAGTTTACTATGTGAGCAAAGCTATGGCCAACGCCGAGACACGTTACCTTCCATTAGAAAAGATTATCCTTGCTCTCGTCATGGCTGCAAGAAAACTGATGCACTACTTTTAGGGGCATACCATTGGGGTGCCAACGAAATATCCCCTTCGGTCAGCACTCCGCAGTGCGGAGGTGTCTGGGTGCATCTCGAAATGGGCTTTTGAACTTGGCCAGTATGATATCCAGTTTCTACCCAGAACTTCCATCAAAGGGCAAGTGATCGTCGACTTTGTTGCTAAGTTCATAGGATCCCTGGCTGACTTTAACTTTGATCAAGTGCAAACTAAGCCCGACTGGAGAATGTATGTTGGCGACGCTTGGCTAATGCATTGCGATGGGTCATCCAACCAGCGTGGTAGTGGGGCTGGCGTTGTAATCATGACCCCTGAAGGGGCAATAATCGAACAGGCCGTCAAATTGGGATTCGATGCATCAAACAATGAAGTCGAATATGAAGCACTGTTAACCGGCCTGTGAAATGCACTTCACCTCGGTGCGTGGTGTCTTTTTGTTTTCTGTGACTCAAAGCCAGTAATCAACCAGTTGAAAGGGAAATATGCAGCCAAAAATGACTGTATGGCAGCCTATATGAAAACGGCGAATTCTTTGCTCGCGAAATTTGATCACCACGAATTGAATCAAATAACCTGGGATCAGAACACGCATGCAGACGCCCTGGCTTGCCTAGCCTCTACTGTCAACTCAGAAATTAAGCGGACAATTGAAGTAGGGTTTGTCCCCGAGCCGAGCATTGCCTCTTCAGAACCAGTTCAGGTCAACGTTATCGAACCAGGTCCTAGTTGGATGGACCCTATCGCCGCATTCCTATCTTCAGAACAGCTCCTGATGAATAAGAAAGAAGTACACAAACTTCGAAACAAAGACCTCCAATACTATTTGGATCCGCAGAGGAAGCTCTACAGAAAACCTCTCTCCGGGCCGTACTTAGAGTGTGTTCACCCGGATAAAGTCGAGGAACTTTTATCTGACATACATGAGGGCAGTTGTGGAGCCCATTCGGGCGGACGTTCACTAGCTCATCGCGCCGTATCGCAGGGGTACTATTGGCCGACCATGCGAACCGACGCCGAGTGTTATGTCAAGAAATGTGGTCAATGCCAGAAGTTTTCCCCTTTAACTCACCTGCTAGCCGAGGAGTTAAATTCTATCACTAGCCCTTGGCCATTTGCTCAATGGGGCCTTGATATCGTTCGACTGTTACCACGGGCCCCAGGCAATGGGCGATTCCTAATTGTTGTGATGAATTATTTCACAATATGGGTCGAAGCGGAGGCACTGACACATATTTGAGATTCCGACGTTAAGCATTTTGTATGGAAAAACATCATAACAAGGTTCGGCATACCACGAGCACTTGTTTCTGACAACGGTACCCAGTTTGATTGTCGCGTGTATCGAGAATTGTGCGACACTTATGGTATCCAGCCCTACTTTTCCTCGCCGGCTTACCCCTAGAGCAATGGTCAAGCGGAGGCCACCAACATGGTTATTTTGGATGGCATCAAGAAAAGGCTGGAGAAAGCTAAGGGCAGATGGGTCGAAGAGTTGCCCAGTGTGTTGTGGGCTCATCGCACTACTCCGAGGCAATCCACTGGGGAAACGCCATTTGCTCTTTGCTTCGGAACCTAGGCAATCATCCCCCTGGAGATCGGCCTCCCAACCTTGAATTCGAAAGTTTTTGATATGGGCTGAAATGACATGATGTTGGCCTTGGACTTGACTCTAATTGAAGAATGTCGAGACTGTGCCCTTGCATCCATGGCACGGTACCAACAACAGCTCGCTAAGTCGTATAATCAACGTGTTCAGCTACGCCATTATACACCAGGCGAATTGGTCCTCAAGAAAGTGCTTCCCGTGTTAGGAATCTGGCTGACGGAAAATTGGGTCCTAACTAGGATGGCCCCTATCAGATTGATTCAATCGCAGGGACAGGGGTATATTGGCTCAAAGACATGGATGGAAGAAGCTTGCTGCGCCTGTGGAATTCCATACACTTGCGCAAATTTTATCATTAACTTGTACGGCATGACAACTTGTTTTGATTTTACGCCGTGTATATCTTTCTTTTTTTAATATAATGTCCTCTTGCTCAGTGAGTTCTGGTTGTGTGAATAAGCCTCTGAATTTGGAGCGCCCTTCGTGAAAATCACGATTGGCCAACGCAAAAAGCCTCTAAATTCGGAGCACCCTTCGTGAATGACACGCTCGGGTCGAATAAGCCTCCGAACACTGAGCGTCCTTCGTGGAAATCACGATTGGCCAATGCAAAAAGCCTCCGAATTCGGAGTGCCTTCGTGAATAACACGTTCGGGCGGAAAAAGCCTCCGAATTAGGAGCGCCCTTTGTGAATGACACGATCGGGCCGAAAAAGCCTCCGAATTAAAAGCGCTCTTCGTGAATGACACAGTCGGGCCGAATAAGCCTCCGAATTCGGAGAACCCTTCGTGGAAATCACGATTGGCCGATGCCAAAAGCCTCCAAATTTGGAACGCCCTTCGTGGAAATCACGATTGGCCAACGTAAAAAGCCTCCGATTTCGGAGCTCCCTTCGCGAATGACACGTTCGGGCTGAATAAGCCTCCGAATTCAGAGAACCCTTCATGGAAATCACGATTGGCCGATGCAAAAAGCCTCCGAATTCGGAGGGCCCTTCGTGGAAATCACGATTGGCCAACGCAAAAAGCCTCCGAATTCAGAGCGCCCTTCGTGAATGACACGTTCGGGCTGAAAAAGCCTTCGAATTTGTAGTGCCCTTCGTGGCAATCGTGATTGGCCAACGCAAAAAGCCTCCGAATTCGGAGCGCCCTTCGTGAATGACACGTTTGGGCTAAATAAGCCTCCGAATTCGGAGAACCCGTCATGGAAATCACGATTGGCCGACGCAAAAAGCCTCCGAATTCGGAGTGCCCTTCGTGGAAATCACGATTGGCTGACGCAAAAAGCCTCCAAATTCGGAGAACCCATCGTGGAAATCACGATTGGCCGACGCAAAAAGCCTCCGAATTCGGAGCGCCCTTCGTGAAAATCACGATTGGCCAACGCAAAAAGCCTCCGAATTCGGAGCGCCCTCCGTGAAAATCACGATTGGCCGACGCAAAAAGCCTCCGAATTCGGAGCGCCCTTTGTGAATGACACGTTCAGGCCGAAAAAGCCTTCGAATTCGAAGCGCCCTCCGTGGAAATTGCGATATGCCAACGCAAAAAGTCTCCAAATTCGGAGCGCCCTTCATGAATGACACGTTCGGGCCGAAAAAGCCTTCGAATTCGGAGCACCCTTCGTGGAAATCGCGATTGGCCAACATAAAAAGCCTCCGAATTCGGAGCGCCATTCGTGAATGATACGTTCGGGCTGAAAAAGCCTTCGAATTCAGAGCGCCCTTTGTGAATGACACGTTCGGGCTGAATAAGCCTCCGAATTCGGAGACCCTTTCATGAATGACACGTTCGGGCCAAAAAGGCCTCCGAATTCGGAGCGCCCTTTGTGAATGACATGTTTGGGCCGAATAAGCCTCCAAATTCGGAGACCCCTTCGTGAATGACACGTTCGGGCCTCTGAATTCGGAGCGCCCTTCATGGAGATCACGATTGGCTAAGGCAAAATGCCTCCAAATTTAGAGCGCCCTTCGTGGAAAACACGGTTGGCACAAACGAGTATCCGAATTCGGAACTCCTTTCATGAATATTGTGATTGATAAGCGCCAACGCAATTGACATAAAATGGTAGATGATCATAGCTAAATTTATAAACATTGACTGAAATAACTTGCAAATATTTCAAATAATATGTTTCATTAAATTGATCGAGAATACATAATCCACATCCAATTTGCGTTAAAAAGGTATAATGTGTTCAGTTTTATTCGGTACCACCTTCGTCGTCACTCTTCTCAACTTCGAAAGCCGCAAAGGGAAAATTGTGACCCTGATATAACGACGATGCCGAATCAACGCCTGCTGTATGAAGAGCCTTGATCCACCCGTGCTTAAATCCACGATTCTCGCATCGACAGACCTACTCGGTGAGTTTTTCCTTAGTCTTCTGTATCCCAACTTTTCGGCCGTCATGGAAGCCTTGTTCATAGGCCTTGGTCTTTGCACCCTCTATTGCAAACATGCTTTCCATTTCTCGATCGGCAATCACATGACTTGTAAGCTGTTGGGTCACCCTTTCCTCCAAAATCGGGTTAGCCTGGCTTGCCAACAACATCTCGGCAGTTTTGACTCTTCTTAATTCACGTACGGTTTTCTCCGTGCGAGCTTCTAAGTTTTGAATGCGTTTATCTTTCTACTCTATCTCCCGCCGCACGGCACGTAGGCGCATGTCGATTTCATAGGCGGTGTATAGCCCTTTCACTGCTCCATGAACGCCCTCCCGAAACACTTCGAAATCAGGTCGACCGATCATTGACTGCTGGACTTTTGGCGAAAAAATATGTCGTGCAAATTCAACTGCCACGTGTGGATCTCGGATGATCGAATCTACCTCCGTCATCAATTTGTTCCCGATAAAGACTGAAAAACTCAACGGGCGTAGTGGCCCACTAGCCTCACTTCGCGAATGAGGTGAGTTCCCCCACTACCACTTCTCCTTCCTAGGTGACCTGCTTCGACAACGTGGAGAGTGACGCCTCTCGCGCTCCCCATACGTCCTACTTCCTGTTCGTGAAGGTTCGCTACCTCGATTCATCGCTGAGTCCAGCTTAACCAGTGTCCTACCTTCCCCTATGCTGTTGAAGAATAGTCTACTTAACATTCACACTTTTCCAACCTCGTTCGACACACTGGGTTGAGTTGAGTTTGGACACACTAATGGAATCTACGCGCACGAAGCAACCACCCCTTTTTATTACTCACGAGTGCACCGCTCCCAAAGCGATCTCTTCAAAGTTCTGCGCCATGAACTATCGATATTTGGCGGCCACGTTCACTAATCCGCTGGGGTAAGGGCAAATTGATTGATCTATTCGGCCTAGTATCAGTAATTTGTGTCGAAACGATAGTCTGCCCCAGCCAATTCATGAACTACCGATATTCGACAGCCACGTTCACTAATTCGCTGGGGTAAGGGCAGATCGATTGATCTATTCGACCTAGTATCAGTAATTTGTGCCCAAAACGAGTGCCCCAGCCAATTCATGAACTGTCTCTATTCGGCCTAGTATCAGTAATTTGTGCCGAAACGATAGTCTGCCCCAGTCAATTCATGAACTACCGATATTCGGCGGCCACATTCACTAATCCACTGGGGTAAGGGCAGATCGATTGATCTATTCGACCTAGTATCAGTAATTTGTGCCCAACATGAGTGCGCCAACCAATTCATGAACTGCCTCTATTCGGCCTACTATCAGTAATTTGTGCCGAAACGATAATCTGCCCCAGCCAATTCATGAACTACCGATATTCGGCGGCCACGTTCACTAATCCACTGGGGCAAGGGCAAATTGATTGATCTATTCAGCCTAACCTTGGTCCTTTAATTAACTAATTTGGCCTATTTGTAAAACCACGCAGTTATTCGCCCGCCGATTTATCTTATTAAATTGTTTATTTTGTTAAATTGTTTCAACAACCCCATTCTGTGATTACACATGTAACAAATAGAAAAACAAAGAAAATTTTCATTAATAAATTGAGTACAGATGTAGTCATTTTACACATGAAAATTACCTTACATTCAACTTCTAACCGAAGTAAATAAACAAAAATCTATAAAAACTATACGCGGAAGATTCTTAACAAAAATCAAGTTATCACCCTAATCAATTTTCAGGGTCAAACTCGAGCAGCTCAATGTCCACCTGCTCTTATGGAATCGGCTGGGCCAATGTCACATTAGCGGCAGTGAGGGCTTTGAGCCAGTCGTGTTTGAAGCCCCGATTCTTGAACTTGGGCACTTCTTCCGCGTAGTCCTCCATGGCGGCATCCTTCCCAACTTGGAATGCTTTGGAAATCTCGGAGTCAGCTACTTCCTTTGCCATCTTCGACTCTTCCAAATCGGCTTCCAGTTTGGCAATCACCTCCTGGGCTAACTTGAGCGCGTTTTTGCTCGTGTTTGCCCTCTCTTCGGCGGCCAACCTGAGCTGGTCGAAACTTTTCGCCTTTGCTGACTCGGCATTGTAGACACCCCATTTTTGACCATCCTCAAGACTTAGACGTCATCGTTTGAACATTCGATGATCATCCCTGTTCATGTTCGTCTTGAGTTCTCGGAGGTTTCGGCCGTGCGCCTTGCCTCAAGACCTCTCGACTTATTTGTTTTGTGCTTGGTTGTGGACCAAGCACTTAGGTTTTTGCCTCTGAGGGTAGGAAATGGCTTGTTGGCCACCCCCACACCCCACCGGCCTCGGCTTGGGGACACCGGCCCTGTTTTCTTGCTACCGGCCAAAAGTGTTGGCCGGTCAGCAATGTTCTTGGTCGGCCGGCCATTATTTTGGTCGATCGGTCACTTTTTCTGGCCGAGACCCTTGTTTTAGCTTCTTGAGGAAGCTTGAACCTTTTGAACCCTTGGTTTTTAGCTTCTTGAGGAAGCTTGAACCTTTTGAACCTTTGCTCTAGCTTCTCCAAGAAGCTTGAACCTTTTTTCTAGCTTCTCCAAGAAGCTTGAACCTTTTTAGCTTCTCCAAGAAGCTTGACCTTTTTAGCTTCTTAGAGAAGCTTGACCCTTTGCTCTAAGCTTCTAAGAGAAGCTTGAACCCTTCTAAGCTTCCAAGAGAAGCTTGGCCCTTTGCTCTAAGCTTCTAGGAGAAACTTGACGCTTTTTGCTCTAGCTTCCTCAAGAAGCTTGGACCTTTGCACAAGCTTCTTGAAGAATCTTGGACCTTTGTTCCTCTATAAGAGAGGCCCTCCCTCTCCTTTAGAAGGGTTCCAAAAATTTTGCTAAGGCATACACAGATATCTCTCTTTGTCTCTACACTTAGGCTTAGAAAGAGTGAAGTTCTTGGCCCCTTTGCACACCAACTCTTAGCCTAACACCTCCATCATCAACCTAAGGATCTTGGAGGCCATTTTTAGAGGTTGAAGGTCTGGTTTTTTGGTCTCAAAGCCGCTGGTTTTGCTAAAGCTACAAGGGTAACACACTATTCCCTCTTTTAAGCTTTATTTCACTCCATCTTTTAGCCATACTTTCAAGCATATTTGGGCTTTGGAATAAACTGAAAAAAGTCTTATTTCGAGCTCCTTTTGAAGTTTGTTTAAGATCACTTTTGTGTTTGGGGTTGTTTACCCCCTCTTAGGCCTTGTTTGGCCTCTTTTTTGTGCCTTTTTTGTGAGCTTCGAGACCACCTTGTAGTGGCCCTCTCACCACTGAAATCCAGAGGGATTTCAGTGGTGGGGATGGTGTTTTGAGGTCCTAAGAAGGAGAGGGCCATCCCCTCTTCTTGTTGTCTTGTTTGTTGGCATTTTTGGCCTTACAAAGGAGCCCTTACTTGCATACTTCCTAAGCTTGGTTCAGGCCTTTTTCAGTGAGTTTTAGGACCTGCATGAGCTCTGCCAAGAGCTGGTTTTGTCATATTGGATGTCCCTCTTGCATGTGCGGAACAACCCTCTTTATAGCCTATCAAAGTAGCACCTCACTCTTGCATGTATTGGATACATTTCAGTGGGTATTTGGTCATATTTTGGCATGCCATGAATCTGTTTTTGGCTGGTTTGGTGGTCCCTCATATGCTCCATATGCTTGTAGTGTAAACCATGCTTACTAGCTTACATTGCATGTTATTTTGGCCCTCTATTATAGCATATTTTGGCCATGCCTTAAACTGATTTTGTCCTTGTTTTGGGCCGCCTTAGCTCTATTTTTAGGCCTCTTGGTCGATTGGTGCTTGCCATGAATGCTTGTAGTTCAATGTCCATGCTTAGTTTTGAGTTTCGAGGTCTATTACATGCATATACTGAGGTGTTTTCATGCTTTGGGGTCATTATACATCATATTTCAGAGCTTATATGAATGCCATATTCCCATGATTTCCACTCTTTAAATGTGTTTGAGGGTTGTGCATAAATGCCTCGTTTTCGGACCATTGCATGAGCTTCGTTTCTTTGCATGTTGAGTCATCATTTTGGGCCATTTTCCCACTGTTTCGACCTGCCTAGGGTTGGTTCGGGGTTGGTTTTGCCATTTATACATTGCTTTGTGTACCTCTAGTGTAACCCGCTTCACTAGTTTCGATATTCGAGCCAGCTTGCATGCATTGTGTGACATCTTCGTATGATTCGAGACCATTGTACATTATGTTTCAGAGCTGAAAAATGTGTGTTTGCATGCCATACTTCATCCTTTGCCATGCTTAATTAGAATTGCATGTTGTGCCTTAGGATCGGTCCTTTGCATCCGTGCATGTTTGCTTGTATTTCGGTTGTCTCATTTCCATCATATGGCCACTGATGTGAGTGTGGCTAAGGTCCACTCATATTGGTGTAAGTCCATCTTGCATTTGTATATGCCATTTAGTTCATGTGCGCATGATAGTCTTCGTAAGTGCATTGTGTATGCCATGTTATGTCACGTGCATTGTGTATGCCATTTTAGCCCATAGTATTGCGTATGCTAGGTTGCATGTTAGTCGCATTGTGTATGCCATCTCATTGCTTTGTGTTTGGAGTAGGGTTTAGTCCGAACACGGGAAACGAGGGACGTTTCGTACTCCAAGTGGCGAAACGTGCCTCGATTCTCGATCGCCGACACTCTTGACTGTCCATGATAGCGTTATTGGCTTTACTTCCTTATATGTGCATTCATTTCACATCGAGTCGTGCAATTCGACTTCTCGGCCATCATGCATCGAGATGCGTGATTGGTGGCACGAGGATCGAGGACTACACTCCCTTGAGCTTGTGCAAGGATAGGGAGAGTGGTCATGCACACATTTGTTGAAAATACATTGCTTTTTCTCTCTCTTGCCTTTGTTACAGAAAAACCAGAAACCAGAGGTGGAAGCTGGTCGGCCGACCAAATTTTCTGGCAGGCCGACCACCCTCTTTGGTCTCCACCACAAAGGGTGGTCGGCAGGTGGTCTCCCATGCTAATAACTGGTCGGTGGCCTTCCCAAGGTGGAGTTTTAGCCTTCGGGAGCTTTGTGCAAGTTTCTGAGATCAATTACAAACAAAAGCGAGGCGAGGCGTCGCGATAGAATTTCCCGACAAAACGACCCGAGCATGCATGCATCTTTCATCATTGGGAACAGAGCTGAGGCCGTCCATTTAGCTTGCATGCTAATTTATTTGCTTTCCTAGTTAATTTGTTAATTAATTAGGGTTTTGTAATATTTAATTAGCTAGAGTAGTTAATTATTTATTCGGACTGTATTATTTATTCGGACCCTCTGAGCGAGGGCAATTGTGTAATAAGTGTGCGTGTGTGTGATGTATGTCTTCCAACCCCACGTCTTTCTCCCTTTTATTTACCAGCTTATGATGGTTAGTTTAGGGCACGTTTCAATTAGCATACTTATGCTCGCATGTTTGCATCCATTCATCTGTCTTGCATGCACCAGGCTCGGCGCATCATCCTAACTGCATTGTATTTCAATTTCAAGTTGAATACATGTTATCTGTTACATTTCATATGCCATGTTTAGAATAGCCGAGCCTATCTTAGTTGCATTTTGCATGTGTTGCATTAGCCATCTTAACATGAACTAGGATCATGCATTGATTACTAACTAGTTTCTATTTTAGCTTAGAGTACTCGGTGAGTGTTTACGCTTTAGCATCCTTGCATGTGTGTGAGTGACTGCCATGATAGCATGCTTACCATGAGGCTATGTGCTTATGTGATATACCTGCCTGAATGCCTGTGGGTGGAGGTTGGATTATCTGAATTGGAACAATTCATTGATTGCGAGTTTTAAGCCCACTAGATAGTGTCAAATCACCATGTTTTCTAAGCCCACTTGAGGGTGGCAAAATCCGCATTTTAGCCTACTTGCGAGTAGCAAACCGCTTTCAAAAATAAACATGAAATGTTTTGTTCCAACTCAGGCGATCCAGTCTATACTTGTATGTTGCGCGCATCACATAGTAATTCTAGGCTAATAACTGGGATAAGAGCACATAATGTTTTCAAAACTCGATATCATGGTTAGTAGAAGCCGATCTTTGATCGGGCGAGCGAGGGTGCTCACGAAGTGACCTTCCCCAATCGTACCCAAGTTCCCGAGCCGAGGCAACTTTGGTGATGACGGACATGCGGCCTTAGGCACGAGTCAGGGTTTCCT
The DNA here is from genome assembly GCA_036172215.1 of Camellia granthamiana. NCBI lineage: Eukaryota > Viridiplantae > Streptophyta > Magnoliopsida > Ericales > Theaceae > Camellia > Camellia granthamiana. The sequence goes on along the minus strand of CM069911.1, from coordinate 38,017,205 downwards.
AAATTCCCCCAAAATAAATATTTAGGTGGCGACTCTGTATCTGGCAAAGCAATCCATGTTTGGCACTTCTTTCAAAAAATCTGTTTTCAAAAATGATTTGCCGAATTTGGACTCTTTGATGATTTATCGGTCTTGCATTGCACTCTGCGAGATTAGATACAGGACCGTGACATTGAGTCCTGAACTGTAGTGAGCCCAATGAACAAAATGGGATTCCCTCCTGGGATGTTCGGGGATGTCTACAGTTTCTGGCGACTCCGCTGGGGAGTTTAGAGAGCTTAACTCGAACTCATGATATCTTGTTTTGATTACACTCATGTGTTTCTTTGCATTGCATGTGCATTGGTGTGCCTAGGACACTGTGTTTGCCGTATGCTATTCCTGAACGGTTTGCCAGAGGCTCGCTTCGAGAAGCGTGCCATAAGGCTGACCGGTTGCGGGCTCTGCCACGATGGGAACACAAACCCCGGTTTTTACCGGGGCACCCTTTTTGACCATTCGACCTAGTGCATATTCGAAATCCATAGTGACCATTCCAAGCTTGGACAGGTTGCTTACCCGATTATAGGTTGTTTGAAACCGCCGTGTGCGTAGTAAAACCCTAGCTCCTGACAAAATAGGACAGGGAAACCTTACCCCAACATAGGGGTGTTTTGGCTCTCACTTGTTTGCTATGTGCTTTTAGAGTGCGTCTCTACAGGAATGCATGTATCAGTTTACAAGTCTGGGTATCAGGCCTACGGGCATCAGTATGTGAAGAATCAGTTTTACCTGAGGGTATCAGTTTACAGGGAAGAATTTTGGGCAGAATTCAATAGAGAGCACAGTCGTTCAGCTATGCTCAAATCTGTTCTATGAAATCAGGCTGAGATGCTGCATGTTTTCTCTTTTGCTAGGGGGTAGTCCTGGAACTATAGCTTCAGAAGGCTCCAATATCCCCCAAGGTTCATTGGACTTGTGCTGATAGACTTTGTTAGGTCAGAGATTCAGTTCAAGGGAAATCAGTGTTCCTTTGCCAGAGGCAGGGTAAAAGGGCCGGTCAGGCACAGATCACCAGTTCAACAATCCTCAGATCAGCGGTCATTATCCATCTCACCTGTGCGCAGTTGGGTTGAGATATCTGCTTTTACCACAGAGACAGATATACCGATAGATCAGTTAGATCAGGGCAGTATGGCAGGAATGGAGGAGATGATGCGTCAACTCCAATAAAGTATGAAAACCATGCAGCAGGATGCTATTCGTCAAGCTGAATTTGCCAAACAACAGGCCGAGGTCATGACTCAACAGGCAGAGTCAATTACCAGGCTACAACAACAAACCGAAGCATTTGCTTCACACCAGGTTCCTCTCCCACCAAGAGTCCCAATACCGGGGAGACGGCGAATGTCCAGAATGTCCAGGAAGATACAGACATTCCAACAGGGCCGGCTCCACCTCCAATCCTACCCCAGCTATCCAAAGCACAGACCAACCTACCGGATTCACCCTTTGAGTTCGAGGTGGACCCCATGGCGTTGAAAGTGAGCAAGCTTGAAAAGCTGTTCAAAAAGTCTCAAGGTGTGAAGTCCATCCCGGACATAGAGGATGGATACACCGATTTGGCGGTGACATTACCGGACCAGTTCAAGATGCCACATATTGACCGCTTCGATGGCTCTGGAGACCCAATGGTGTACCTCCACCTATTTTCTGATGTCTTGAGGCCAATGGGTTTGACCACGGCCCAGAAGCTATCACTATTCGGCCGAACCTTGTCTGGGATAGCCACAATCTGGTATGCAAAATTAGAGAACTCTGCGAAACAGGAACTGGAAAGAGATGGCTGAGGCCTTCGTTGCTCAATACTCCTATAACACACAGATCGAGGTCACAACTCGTGATCTTGAAGTCACCCGCCAAGAGCCAAAGGAGGGTTTTTCAGAGTTTGTGACGAGATGGAGAGCAAAGGCCTCGATGATGACTACAAGGCCTTCTAACAAAGACCAGATAAGGATGGTTCTGCGCAACCTCCAACCCAGGCTAATGCAAAAGATGATTGTCATACCCCCTTTCCACCTTTGCGGACCTACACGAGATTGGGGTGCAGATTGAGGATGCTATGAAGTAGGGCCTTATTGACCATGAGAAGGAGCAGCCCAGGAGGGCGTGTACAGTTCGAATGCGACCACTAGTGGTGACGCAGCTGCAAGATCTTCTAAAGTTGGAAGGACCACCATCACTCCAAAAACAGCCACCCCCTTTGTTGGCACATCAATCCAAACCCCCAAACTTCGGACTATCTACCCCAAGGCAAGAGGGTTTTCACCCCACTTTATATGCCTTTGTCTAAAGCTCTAGGTGTCCTACTCAGAAAGGACATCTGAAACCGTTAGAACAACGGCCTCTGCCCGATCCTCTCCCTGCAAAGCATGACCCGGCTAAGTACTGTGCTTTTCATTAATAAACCGGTCATGACACTGACAGTTGCGTCCGTCTTCGCCATGAGATACAAAATTTGATTGGCAACAAGGTCATCGTCGCACGGGGGTCCTACAAAGTCTATCGGCACTTGATCCGTAAACTCTTGGGGGATAATGTGAATATGTGATCGGGGGATGAACCACCTGCGGATGGCACTCGGTTCACTCCAGCTGTGGGGATGGCACGCACTATTTTGAGCATTTGCGAATGTTGTTTACTTTACTTTCTGACTTGGGTATTGGGTCAGTCTTGTTGTGTTGTGCAGAGTCAGTCTTGTTCTTACTGAGTCAGTTGGGTCTGTCTTGTTGTACCAAGTCAGTCCTGTTTTGTTGGAGTTGGGTGATTTCGGGGGTGTTACCTCGAACATCACTTGCTTGTTTTGTGTTTGTCTTTTCGCTTTCTTTTGAGTCTGTTTCTGCCTTGGAGCCAGTAATGCCAACAGATTTGAATAAACAGCAGTGATTTTCACACTCTTGTGTTTACTTTTGCCTTGTGCTAGTTGTGCCAAAAGTTCTGAATGAGATGGCAGTATTTGACTAAAAAACTGTGTCTTTTCTGTGCTTTGAAATCATTACATTGACCTGAGTTTTTCAAAACCTTTTTGAACATTGTGATGAAAACGAAGAGGAAGGAATTCCTCGGGTTTTGCAAAATTTGATCAATTGAGAGAAAGAAAGGCATGCTAAGCCCTTAATGATTGAGATCATGTTTGTTAATGTGAGTACTGAGAAGGATCCTGGCTTGATCCAGATTGGTTCCGCACTGTCTTCAGCGCGAGCGACTAGTCGCTTTCTTAAAAGATTTCAAAAAATGTTTTGTGCGGTCCTGCGAAGACCTGTATGGAATCGCTCTTGAGATTGTGCAGCTTAGGATGGCTCTCAACCCCGAGACTCGACCCCTCACTTTCAAACCTTGAACTTGATTTCAGAATGTTCAACGATCAACTACAATGTGAGGCCTATGTGGCCAAATTCGAAGCAGCCCTCGAACTAGGGCCAGGGAAGTCAGATCAAAAAGATCAGATGTCGTCAAAAGAAGCTTGCAAAGCTGGATCAAAAGCACCCCTCGAACCAAGGGCAAAAAATATCAGACGCGCTCGACGAGCCGAAGATGGATCATTCTACAAATCAATGAAGACTGGCAAGAATGCCAAATCCTAGAAGGGAGGAAAGAAGAAAGTTTGTGCTGAAGGACAACTGAGTTCCTATCCACAACACTAGGGGCAAATTCAGCCCCCATTGGATGGACTCCTGCATCGTCAGCGAACAACAGCCATTCTCCTGGATTCAGATGACTTCAGGATCTCAAAACCATTTGACATGGACAAAGCTACACTTTTACCCTTGAGAGGCTTACTGGGCCGAAAACCCGGAAGGGCGACCCAAGCAAAAGTTAGAGCAAGAAAAAGAACAAAAAAAAACAAAAAAGAGAAAAATGAAAAAAAGAAAGAAAAAAAAAAGAGAAAAATGAAAAAAAGAAAGAAAAAAAAAAAGAAGAAAAGAATTGAAAAGAAAAGAAAAACATAGCTTCCAAGGTTGAAAACCCGGAAGGGCGGCCTTGGCAAAAGTTAGAGCGTAAAAGGAGAGGTTAAATACCCAAGTGTACCTTAACCCCGAACTACGTAAGGCTTGATTCCCATCTTTGGGATACGTAGGCAACTTCATTCTGAAGTCCAGCCGTAAAACACTTCAAATTCGACTGTGTCCATGTGATGGTTCTGGTCATCTTTGTCTTCTTTGTATCTGAGAGTTCGGTTGTGATCGTCACTCTGAGGACTGATTACAATGCGCTGCGGTGCTATCCAAACAAGGGACAACTTTCCATTGCCATACAGTGTGTCGTGGTGCTATTCAAACAAGGGACAACTTTTCGTTGCCATGCGGTATCCTTCAAACAAAGGGGCAGTTTTCCATTGTTTTGGATCTGAGGTTGCGCATCTCAAGAGTGGGTTCCGTGCTCGTTGAGCAGTGGCCATTTGCAAAAATAGTTTCGGAGAATTTTTACTAAAGTTGACTAATTTTCTTGAAAATTATTCCATCTTTTCCAAAACTGAACCATTTCTTGGACCTAAAACAGGAAAATTTTCAGTGCTCATAGCCTGACTTACATGATTTTAAATCAGAAAATTGAACAAGCATGTTAATCTAACTCTCATGTTGGTCAAAACTGTTTTAGTAGAAAGCAAAAACAAAAAATGGTTAAAATGGTGAACTAGGGGCACAGTTGAGTCAGGCTTCCTGTCTTTTCCCCATTGTCAATGCATTTGCCAGAAAGGGCACCATACTTGCCAAGAAGGGCACAGCGGAAGCTAACAGAAAAGGGTTGTGCGAAGCACAAACTGGAATGGATCAAGATATTCCCATTCCCTCATCTAGGCAGATCTGATCACGTCCAAACTCCCCAGCAGAGCATCGTCCACCAATGTTAGCTGCAGATTTGCTACACACCCAGTTGTAGCGCAGCCCCTCTGTGGAAGAAACTCACTGTTGTGAATAAGAAGAAAAATCTAGCAGAATGCTAGGGGCAAGAGCCCACAACTTTCTGTTTATCCATCAACTACTCAAGGGAGGGATAAAAAATGAAAGATTGAAGAATAGAGAGATGTGCGCTGAGAGAAAAAGTGAGGAAAAGGGGCTTTTTTTCAGAAAAACAGAGCTTGAGGGCCGAGTGATGTGAGAATCACAAATGAGGAAGGGCGGGAAACAATACCCGGAGAAACTGGCTCCTCGTGCACCGAGAGGTCTCTTGCCTTTGTAACACATCCGAGTGTTGTGTTTGTGTCTTTGTTTGTCTCGATTCTTGTTTTGAGTCGTTTTAAGTGTTAACGGATGTGTTTAGGTTGTTTTATCTTTTGCTTTCCGTTGTTGAGTCATTTTTGCTATGGGCAGTCATAGGCTCAATACCCGGTCGAGACCTCATCTCTCAATTTCAAAAAATAAAATCGTTTTGCGCTCCGGGTGCCGTGCCGTTCCGTTCTCCACATCTGTGCAAAACAAGATTTGTTCTTTCGTAAAACCGCAGGGTTCAACCCAGGTCATGTCAGAACAATAAAACCAGGACCTATTTGAACCTATATGGGTTCCAGACTACAAAGCAAAAGAAAAGAGGGAAAATGTCGGGTATTTGAGTTTGTTTCAACTTCAGTAAGTTCCGAGAACATTCCGTGTGTACCTCTTCAAGTCTTACCAATGCTCCGAAGTATGAGTGTGCCTCTACCTCAAGCTCAAGATCAACTCTGCTTCAAGCCAGAATGGTGATCAAAAGTGCTCTCCCTGAGTACCATTCCCTGCCAGAGGCATCTCGGCCGTGTTCGCAATGAGTTCCTAGGAGACCAACTGCGACGGTGGAAACTAGAGTTCGAATGGCTGTTGCCTAGAACGCAAAGGTTCGGGATTTCCGAGACTAAAGTCTGGTTTAAATACCCAGAGGCATGTCCTCGGCTTGAAATCTGTATGGAAGCCCCATAGGTTGAGATAGCGTGTATGCACCTCAATTCTGGATACTGAACCAACCTAGTCTGTCACCCCGTTGGAGAATAGGGAAAGTTGTGAATATGATCAGGAAGAAAGGCAGCATCCAAAGTGTTCTACGTGAAGAACCCTTGTCAGTATTTCAGAGCCTTTGTACTGTAAGTTGAAGGTAAGTGTTCGAAGAGCACAAGGGAAGATCCCCATCAGAGAAGAGCGGTTCACCGCCACTCACCACATGAGGTGCTTTCTAAAGCGTCGCTGTGCTTGTTTATTGCATCATGCATTGTATTGCATTGTACCTCTCAAGTTTCTTTCTCATTCATGCGCGATATTGTATGTACGGTTCATTCAAAGAAGTTCCGTTTGAGATCATTTATTTAGCGTATCAATCACATTTCATTCAGTTAGTGTATCAATCACACTTCATTTGTTTAGTGTATCAATCACACCTCATTCACCCTTAGTGTATCTATCACACTTTCTTCATTTATTTAGTGTATCAATCACACTCTCTTCACTTAGTGTATCAATCACACTTCTTTCATTTTCTGTATCTATCACACATATTCTCATTTTCTGTATCTATCACACACATCCACATTTCGTGTATCTATCATACACATATTCACTTCATTTACTTTAGTGTATCCATCACACTTCATTCTCTTTTGTGTATCCATCACACTTGTTCACATAGTGCATCTATCACACTTTGTGTTCACTTTTAGTGTATCAATCACACTCTGTTCACTTAGTGCATCTATCACACTTTGTGTTCACATTTAGTATATCAATCATACTCTGTTCACTCAGTGTATCTATCACACTTCGTGTTCACATTTAGTATATCAATCATACTCTGTTCACTCAGTGCATCTATCACACTTCGTGTTCACATTTAGTATATCTATCATACTCTGTTCACTAAGTGCATCTATCACACTTCGTGTTCACATTTAGTACATCAATCAGACTCTGTTCACTCAGTGCATCTATCACACTTCATGTTCACATTTAGTATATCAATCATACTATGTTCACTCAGTGCATCTATCACACTTCGTGTTCACATTTAGTATATCAATCATACTATGTTCACTAAGTGCATCTATCACACTTCGTGTTCACATTTAGTATATCAATCATACTCTGTTCACTAAGTGCATCTATCACACTTCGTGTTCACATTTAGTATATCAATCATACCCTGTTCACTCAGTGCATCTATCACACTTTGTGTTCACCTTTAGTGTATCTATCATACTCTGTTCACTTAGTGCATCTATCACACTTTGTGTTCACCTTTTGTGTATCTATCATACTCTGTTCACTTAGTGCATCTATCACACTTTGTGTTCACCAAATTTGTGTATCCATCACACTACGTCCGCTTTGTGTATCTACCACACATGCTCACTTTGTGTATCTATCACACGTTCGCTTTGTGTATCTATCACACATGCACACTGTATTCGCAGTGAGAATTGTAGTAATTCTCTTACATCCTTTCTGTATTGTAATGTAGTTTGGTTGATGCTTGCTTAAAACTGTTGCATGTTATGCTTCGTTACAGCTTTCTTTGTATGAACATAAGTTATACTCAGCTTTATGCATTGTCTTGCATTTTGCCCCTGCCCTCGGGCGCATATCTTTATCTGTAGCTTGTATGCTTTGTCTAAGTCTTCAGCCTCGTCAAAAATGGGTCATCTTTGGGCTTTGACATTCACTCCCGTCATTGTTATGACTTTTGAGTTCTGTCAAAGAGGGGCAACTGTAGACACCCCATTTTTGACCGTCCTCAAGACTTAGACGTCATCGTTTGAACACTCGATGATCATCCCTGTTTGTGTTCGTCTTGAGTTCTCGAAGGTTTCGGCCGCGCGCCTTGCCTCAAGACCTCTCGACTTATTTGTTTTGTGCTTGGTTGTGGACCAAGCACTTAGGTTTTTGCCTCTGAGGGTAGGAAATGGCTTGTTGGCCACCCCCACACCCCACCGGCCTCGGCTTGAGGACACCGGCCCTATTTTCTTGCTACCGGCCAAAAATGTTGGCCGGTCAGCAATGTTCTTGGTCAGTCGGCCATTATTTTGGTTGATCGGTCACTTTTTCTAGCCGAGACCCTTGTTTTAGCTTCTTGAGGAAGCTTGAACCTTTTGAACCCTTGGTTTTTAGCTTCTCCAAGAAGCTTTAACCTTTTTTTTAGCTTCTCCAAGAAGCTTGAACCTTTTTAGCTTCTCCAAGAAGCTTGACCTTTTTAGCTTCTTAGAGAAGCTTGACCCTTTGCTCTAAGCTTCTAAGAGAAGCTTGAACCCTTCTAAGCTTCCAAGAGAAGCTTGGCCCTTTGCTCTAAGCTTCTAGGAGAAGCTTGACCCTTTTTGCTCTAGCTTCCTCAAGAAGCTTGGACCTTTGCACAAGCTTCTTGAAGAAGCTTGGACCTTTGTTCCTCTATAAGAGAGGCCCTCCTTCTCCTTTAGAAGGGTTCCAAAAATTTTGCTAAGGCATACACATATATCTCTCTTTGTCTCTACACTTAGGCTTAGAAAGAGTGAAGTTCTTGGCCCCTTTGCACACCAACTCTTAGCCAAACACCTCCATCATCAACCTAAGGATCTTGGAGGCCATTTTCAGAGGTTGAAGGTCTGGTTTTTTGGTCTTAAAGCCGCTGGTTTTGCTGAAGCTACAAGGGTAACACACTATTCCCTCTTTTAAGCTTTATTTCGCTCCATCTTTTAGCCATACTTGCAAGCATATTTGGGTTTTGGCATAAACTGAAAAAGTCTTATTTCGAGCTCCTTTGAAGTTTGTTTGAGATCACTTTTGTGTTTGGGGTTGTTTACCCCCTCTTAGGCCTTGTTTGGCCTCTTTTTTGTGCCTTTTTTGTGAGCTTCGAGACCACCTTGTAGTGGCCCTCTCACCACTGAAATCCAGAGGGATTTCAGTAGTGGGGATGGTGTTTTGAGGTCCTAAGAAGGAGAGGGCCATCCCCTCTCCTTGTTGTCTTGTTTGTTGGCATTTTTGGCCTTACAAAGGAGCCCTTACTTGCATACTTCCTAAGCTTGGTTCAGGCCTTTTTCAGTGAGTTTTAGGACCTGCATGAGCTCTATCAAGAGCTGGTTTTGTCATATTGGATGTCCCTCTTGCATGTGCGGAACAACCCTCTTTATAGCCTATCAAAGTAGCACCTCATTCTTGCATGTATTGGACACATTTCAGTGGGTATTTGGTCATATTTTGGCATGCCATGAATCTGTTTTTGGCTGGTTTGGTGGTCCCTCATATGCTCCATATGCTTGTAGTGTAAACCATGCTTACTAGCTTACATTGCATGTTATTTTGGCCCTCCATTATAGCATATTTTGGCCATGCCTTAAACTGATTTTGTCCTTGTTTTGGGCCGCCTTAGCTCTATTTTTAGGCCTCTTGGTCGATTGGTGCTTGCCATGAATGCTTGTAGTTCAATGTCCATGCTTAGTTTTGAGTTTCGAGGTCTATTACATGCATATACTGAGGTGTTTTCATGCTTTGGGGTCATTATACATCATATTTCAGAGCTTATATGAATGCCATATTCCCATGATTTCCACTCTTTAAACGTGTTTGAGGGTTGTGCATAAATGCCTCGTTTTCGGACCATTGCATGAGCTTCGTTTCTTTGCATGTTGAGTCATCATTTTGGGCCATTTTCTCACTATTTCAGACCTGCCTAGGGTCTGTTCGGGGCTGGTTTTGCCATTTATACATTGCTTTGTGTACCTCTAGTGTAACCCGCTTCACTAGTTTGGGTATTCGAGCCATCTTGCATGCATTGTGTGACATCTTCGCATGATTCGAGACCATTGTACATTATGTTTCAGAGCTAGAAAATGTGTGTTTGCATGCCATACTTCATCCTTTGCCATGCTTAGTTAGAATTGCATGTTGTGCCTTAGGATCGGTCCTTTACATCCGTGCATGTTTGCATGTATTTCGGTTATCTCATTTCCATCATATGGCCACTGATGTGAGTGTGACTGAGGTCCACTCATATTGGTGTAAGTCCATCTTGCATTTGTATATGCCATTTAGTTCATGTGCGCATGATAGTCTTCATAAGTGCATTGTGTATGCCATGTTATGTCACGTGCATTGTGTATGCCATTTTAGCCCATAGCATTGCGTATGCTAGGTTGCATGTTAGTCGCATTGTGTATGCCATCTCATTGCTTTGTGTTTGGAGTAGGGTTTAGTCCGAACACGAGAAACAAGGGACGTTTCGTACTCCAAGTGGCGAAACGTGCCTCGATTCTCGGTCACCGACACTCTTGACGGTCCATGATAGAGTTGCTGGCTTTACTTGCTTATATGTGCATTCATTTCACATCGAGTCGTGCAATTCGACTTCTCGGCCATCGTTCATCGAGATGCGTGATTGGTGGCACGAGGATCGAGGACTACACTCCCTTGAGCTTGTGCAAGGATGGGGAGAGTGGTTATGCACACATTTGTTAAAAATACATTGCCTTTTCTCTCTCTTACCTTTGTTGCAGAAAAACCAGAAACCAGAGGTGGAAACTGGTCGGCCGACCAAATTTTCTGGCAGGCCGACCACCCTGTTTGGTCTCCACCACAAAGGGTGGTCGGCAGGTGGTCTCCCATGCTAATAACTGGTCGGTGGCCTTCCCAAGGTGGAGTTTCAGCCTTCTGGAGCTTTGTGCAAGTTTCTGAGATCAATTGCAAACAAAGGCGAGGCGAGGCGAGGCGAGGCGAGGCGTCGCGATGGAATTTCGCGACAAAGCGACCCGAGCATGCATGCATCTTTCATCATTCGGAACAGAGCTGAGGCCGTCCATTTAGCTTGCATGCTAATTTATTTGCTTTCCTAGTTAATTTGTTAATTAATTAGGGTTTTGTAATATTTAATTAGCTAGAGTAGTTAATTATTTATTCAGACTGTATTATTTATTCGGACCCTCCGAGCGAGGGCAATTGTGTAATAAGTGTGCGTGTGTGTGATGTATGTCTTCCAACCCCACGTCTTTCTCGCTTTTATTTACCAGCTTATGATGGTTAGTTTAGGGCACGTTTCAATTAGCATACTTATACTCGCATGTTTGCATCCATTCATCTGTCTTGCATGCACCGGGCTCGGCGCATCATCCTAACTGCATTGTATTTCAATTTCAAGTTGAATACATGTTATCTGTTGCATTTCATATGCCATGTTTAGAATAGCCGAGCCTATCTTAGTTGCATTTTGCATGTGTTGCGTTAGCCATCTTAACATGAACTAGGATCATGCATTGATTACTAACTAGTTTCTGTTTTGGCTTGGAGTACTCGGTGAGTGTTTATGCTTTAGCATCCTTGCATGTGTGCGAGTGACTACCATGATAGCATGCTTACCATAAGGCTATGTGCTTATGTGATATACCTGCCTGAATGCCTGTGGGTGGAGGTTGGATTATCTGAATTGGAACAATTCATTGATTGCGAGTTTTAAGCCCACTAGATAGTGGCAAATCACCATGTTTTCTAAGCCCACTTGAGGGTGGCAAAATCCGCATTTTAGCCTACTTGCGAGTAGCAAACCGCTTTCAAAAACAAACATGAAATGTTTTGTTCCAACTCAGGCGATCCAGTCTATACTTGTATGCTGCGCACATCACATAGTAATTCTAGGCTAATAACCGGGATAAGAGCACATAATGTTTTCAAAACTCGATATCATGGTTAGTAGAGGCCGATCTTTGATCGGGCGAGCGGGGGTGCTCACGAAGTGACCTTCCCCAATCGTACCCAAGTTCCCGAGCCGAGGCAACTTTGGTGATGACGGACATGCGGCCTTAGGCACGAGTCAGGGTTTCCTAAATTCCCCCAAAATAAATATTTAGGTGGCGACTCTGTATCTGGCAAAGTAGTCCATGTTTGGCACTTCTTTCAAAAAATCTATTTTCAAAAACGATTTGCTGGATTTGGACTCTTTGACGATTCATCGGTCTTGCATTGCACTCTGCGAGATTAGATACAGGACCGTGACATTGAGTCCTGAACTGTAATGAGCCCAATGAACAAAACGGGATTCCCTCCCGAGACGTTCGGGGACGTCTACAGGCGTCGGCCCTTGCACTTTCCTCCGTCGCTTTCGACACCTCATACTCGGCTCTTTGAGAGGCCTCCGCAGCCTTGCTCTTCTCAATTTCAATTTTTGCTTTCAGAAAGCCAATTTGTTCAATAGCATCGTGTTGACGGTGGCCGATCTCAGCTATCCTTCCCGCCGTCTGTAAAACAAGGAATTAGAATAAAAATAAAAATATAGACGAAAAACGGCAGATAAGGATCAAGTCATGTACCAATATGGCCAATTGAGCAGCTAATGCTATTGCCAGCAAATCTAGCTCCGCTCGAAAAGTTACCCTATCAGCCGGCAGGGAAATTGAGGAAGCCATGCTCAATGCCATGGCCGGATCTTTCAAAATCGACGAATCAGAGGAAATCGGCACATTTTTTTATCCTTGGTTGAACAACGAATGGCACAACCGAGTTCGATTCCTTTAGGCACGGCCGTTTATCAGTAGGGCTTTCCTCAAGGCCAACTTCGCTCTCGGCCGGGCGCTTCTCCCCCCTCTGCTCGGCCTCCTGACTCAACTGTTCGACTACCTGCTCCGTCTCGGCGTCTCAATTTGAGCCGTGTCTACCACGATAACAGGCGGAGAAGACTCAGTCACGGCAACATGTTCAGAACGGATGGTCTCAGCCCTCCTCCGGGCAGCCATCCGTTCGGCGTTTTTCCTCCTTGCCAGCTGCGTAAACGATTCCCCAGCCATGTTCTCACGATACGAGCTGGGGAGATCCCCTAAATCAGTAAAAATGTCTTCAAATAAGACATCTCCTCGACCTGAAATAGATGGAGGGTTGGATGGATTAAGGCCGACTTCTTCAAAAGCCAAGTTTAGAGCCTCGTCAACTTCTTCGGCTTCCAAAGTGGACTGACTCAGCTGCTCGGTGACTCCCTCGGCTACTGGGTCTTCGGCCTGCTCCGAATCAGAAGCTTCAAAACCAATCTGCCTAAGGCGTTTGAAGCGGGGGAAGATAAGGGTCGTGAGTTGTTGTTCGCCCTGGGAATTTGAATATTGTCCGTAGCCGAAAATGTTGTGTAAGTCGGCTCGTACCTCAGAAGTATATTGGCCGCCCTCCCTTGCTTCTAGAGGTTTGGACGACCAAAGAACTGGAGTGCGGTTTTGATTTCCACAAGCACAGCGTCATCGGCCGAAACCAGAACTTTCTTCAAATCGTTGCCTGCATAAATAAAACAATAAGCACATGGAAGGAAAGCCGAGTAAATATAAAGTAGATAAACGTGAGGAACTATACGGCCACCTAGTTCGCCTTCCCGTCTAGGTACAGGATCTAGACGATCTTCGCCTTCGCCGAATTTCCAGTTACCTCGGACAACGACCATGACATCATCAACTCGCTTGCCACATAGTCACCAAGTGATGGTCGGTGTCCTTGGCCTTGAGAAAATAGTGCCCCTGCAAGCCAGAAGATTTGGCCAAGTCATAACAATGCCGAATAACAAGTATGCCAAGATTGATCCTAAGGCGTCGGTTCAACTCTATAATCCCTATTATGATTCGGAAAAAATTTATGTTAGGTTGAGAAGGGATTAGACCCCAATGGCGAAGGACGGCCCTAAGAAATGGGTGAAGGGGGAAACGGACTCCACCCTCAGCAATTGATAGGAGAGGAAAGATGATTGTACTTTCATTAGTCCTCTCCATATCAAAGGTGCTGTCTGCCACGAGTGACAGATGGACATCGTCGGGGATGGAAAAATGGCGTCGAAAACCAAAAATTCGATCTGCAGAAAGGAGGTCTTTCAAATGTCTTGCTATCCTAGCCAGTCTAAGGAGTATGCTAAACTAAAAACAAACAAGGAAATGGGATTCGAAATGAAGGAGAAGAGAACTTACAAGAAGCAGATGAGACAATGAGAAACGAAAAGAAGTTACAGAGGTTGCGAAATGGAGGAGGTATACTGAAAGGCAAACCAGAAGCTTTGAGTATTCAAAAAACATACATTCGAAGGGACAACATAGTTTCAAATAACATTAAATGAAGGAAGCGTATGAAGGGACGGGAAGATGTAATGATGCCTAGAAAGCGTGTGTACTGACATACGTTGGAATGAGGCTAACCGCCGTTTTTTCTTTGTCTTTTCAAGTTCGAAAACAAACACGCCATTCGAAACCAAACATGTCGTCTAACTGGTGTTAATAGGATGTTTGAGGGGCAATTGTGGGCACCGGATAATGTTGATGTACATACGAGAAAGCCGAATAATAGGTCTAAGGATAATCAGGATAAATATTGTATTCGGCTCCATCCTGGACTATCCCAAAGCCGAATAAACTAATCGGCCATAGAACTAGTTGAACAATAGCCGAATAAATAAATGTGCAATAAATTAAGAGTGGGCCCGACCCTGGGGCCCAAAGGAAGATATAAATAGAGGAACATCAGCTAAATAAAGGTATCTGAGAAAAAACCTAAGAAACTTAAGACATAAGTAAACGAGAGACATATACTAACTTATCCGTCGGAGTGCTAATTCCGGCACCACCGACCGGAGTGTTTATCCCTTTTTCAGGTGGTATTCAGATGATCAGGAGCGTCCTTCAGGATCCAAGAGTATTTCCGAATCACTTCACCACAATTACATATTATTTGTTATAATAAATTAGACAGCCCCTTTCATTATTATTCATTCGGATTTGTAATAATTATTTATTCGGACACTTGGACATTCAGACCCTCCTTCGCGAGGACAAATATGTAATAAGTTGTATGTCTTCGAACCCCCATTCTTTCTCCCTTTTATTTATCTTCTTATGATGGTTAGCATAGGGACATCATATTTTCAAATTAGCATTTCCATGACTTGCATTCATTCGTTTTGCATGCATAAAGTTCGGCTCATCATATTATTCAAATGTCAAATTCACACTCTTGATTTGAATACGTGTGCTATCACATGTCCTGAATTGACTCGCATGCCATCCTAGTAGCCGACCTTATTAATTGCACGTTGTATGTGTTGCATTAGTCATGTTGCATTAATTAGGATCATACATTTTTTTTAACTATTTGCTTTCTTTTGACTCACCTTCGGACATAAGGTAAGCATTTTTTGCTTTAGCATATTGCATGAATGTGATTGCTACCATATCAAACATAGTACCATGAGGCTAAATGCTTTCTTGATATACCTGTTTGAATGCTTATGGATGAAAGCTATTTACTGAAATTGGGATACTTTGATTAAATGTATATATATGAGATCTCTTTTTCAAGTGATACATATTCAAAACACTTTTTCAAAACAGACATGAAATCAAACGTTTCAACTTCTAGTAAAATTAGTCTATACTTGTATGTTAAAAATAAAATAAGAACATATACTGTACATAAGAATCACATCATAATTAGTAGAGGTCGATCTTTGATCGGGTGAGTGGAGTGCTCATTATTGACCTTCCCCTCTCATATCTAAGTTCCCGAACCAAGACACTTTGGTAACGACGGACTAATGGCCTTTGGTACGAGTCACGGGTTTCCTAAATTTTCCAAAATAAATAATTAGGTGGCGACTCTGATACCTGGCAAAGCAGTCCATTTTTGGCATTTGATTCAAAACATCGATTTTTCAAAAGCAATTACCGGATTTGGACTCTTTTTTGTATTTCCACTGTTTCACATTGCACTTATGAAATCAGATTCAGAACCAACACAAGTGGAGTCCAAACTGTAAGGGCTATTCATTCTTCTGAAAGGGGGCACGAAAAGCCGAGCTGCACATGCTATAGTACACCTTTAAAAACTATTTAACGGCAGATTTTGTGCGTCATTGTTACTTTTTGTATGACTACTTTTACACACCGTTAATTGGTGAGACAAACAATAAAGCTGATTGCGTGCCGTAAAAGATATAATACAACGATTTGCTTAGCCTGACGTAGATAAGTAGAACATACCACAACGTACGTGAAATGCTGTGGAATATTTCATATAATGACCTAATTTGCTTGCCGTAGAATGTGCATTTTTTTTTTAATTCAGCAAATTCTATATTTGACCTGTTTTGTACAATCTAACAAATATTACAAACAAGCATCACAAAACATCAATCGATCACCAAAATATTATTTGAAACATAAAAAAGAAACTATATCATTAAATTATAAACATTTAACAATTGTCTATACATTCCAAACATTTGCAAACTATATCCTTAAGTTCTAAACTGTACAAAAAGTTTAAACCATCCAAAACTATGCATATCTAACTTTCTAAACATATCGACAACTATTAAGAGATTATCTAAAACTACCGACAACAGTTCCTATAACAATTGCAGCTGGTGTCCGCTTGTCGTGTATAGTTGATGTATTAACGGCATGCCATATGCACGTCACAGAAAGTTTTATTATTTACGGCTAACATTGCAAGCCATAAAAAAATCTTCGTTATTAGCATTCACGGCCTACGCAATAGACACGTCGTAGTTGGGAAATTATTTACGATATGCAAAAAAAGTAAGTCGTAAAAGTGAGAAATCACGGCTTGCATTTACTATATGTCGTTAATGTGGAGCTGTAAAAACTCAATTTTGTTGTAGTGAACTATGTTCCATTATTAACCAATTCCATATGCTCACCGGTGCTACACTCAGAACACATGCTGATTGCCCCCAAGAAGACTAATTTTCATATATATATATATATATATATGTAATTACGTCTATAATAATATACTAATTAATTATTTGGTCAGAATTTTTGAATGGCTTTCAGAAGAAGTGGAGAATACAATTTATAACTATCAGTCTATTCTTGTAGGTTCAAACACATGACGTTTTATGTAAGAGTCATGTAGCTCATTGCTACTGATATTTCTTTTATTTCAAGACAAAATAATCATCTTGCTATTTGTCTAAATTACATAAGACAGCTTGGGGTGTCAACATTGATAGCATATCATTGTTGTATGTATATGGTGCTTATTTTGTGTGTGTGTGTGTGTGTGTAATATTATAGGAGATATACGAGGAGAGGCAAAAGAAACTAGAGGAGGAGGTGAGGAAAATGATTGATGATGCTAAAGATGTGGAAGTTGAACCAGTGGCTCTGCTTGGATTGGTAGACATCATCCAACGGTTAGGATTGGGGTACAGCTTCGACAAGGACATAAAGAGAGCCCTCCGTAGGATAATATCTGTCCAAGAAAAATCTAATGACAGAAAAGAGATGAATTTGCATGCTACTGCTCTTAGCTTTAGGCTCCTCAGACAGCATGGCTATCAAGTCTCTCAAGGTATTCTTCACTAATTTCTCAAGGGAAAAGAAAGAAAGAAAAAAATATTTTCTACTTCAAATGTCCTTTTTCATTTCCAATTGTGTCCGTATATGCCCTGTTGAAATCGATATTTTGTTACTTTGTCGATTCATTTTTTTGTAAACCAATTGTTTAACTAAATCACGATGATTTTAACATCTCAAAAATTAACCAGTAACAAAACAATTAATTGTGATGTTATAATATATTTCTTTTATTCATATTTATTATTGTTTGAATTTTTTGAATGAAATTTTTTACAAATTACCGTATGTCGTCTTAGTTGGGTGACTGAGGGTAATGATTCAGTAATTTCGGAATATAGATATGTAGTATTTCATAGCATTGTGATTGGTAGAGAAAGTGAGTAGATGGGTATTGTGTTTGGTGATTAGGAAACATATTAAATGATGATTAGTTAAGGAGTACGGACATGTGATACTTCATAAACATTCTATAATTTCACGGGTGACTGGTTAGAGTACGGACACATTTTTTCTAATCTTGTTTTTGTATAGTATCACTCTTTGCAGTAACTTGAACCTTTAGTGGTTCCATATCTAACTAAAACAGTCATATTTTTTCTATATTTTTTTTCAGCAACTCCGCCCCCCCCTCTCTCTCTCTCTCTCCTCTCCTCACATCTCCTCTCCTCCCCTGAATTTGTGTCAATTTTTGTATTTTTATTTTTCCAGCCTCTCCTCTCCTCCCCTGAATTTGTGTCAATTTTTGTATTTTTATTTTTCCAGCCTATCTAGTGTAGAAAGATCTAAAAAGTAAAACAAATTAGAAAAAAAAAATCATGTAAAAGTTAAAATCATTTTTTTTTTATTTTTTTAGTGGACCATTTTTTCTCAATTTTTTTTCAAAAAACTTTTTTGATCCGTCTAGTCAAGTAAAATTTAGAAGTGTAAAGCTTTTTATTTTTTTTAAAACAAGTTTACAGAATAAAAAATAAAAAATAAAAAGAAGAAAAAAAAGTCATCAAAAAGTTCACTAAAAAAACTAATCCCAAACCACAGTCTTGATTTTCTTGTGAGTAAAAGTACAGTCACTCATAGTTCCAGGCACAGAAAGTGAATTTGGTTTGTGTTTGTAGAGTAATTTTTGAGATAAAAAGTATGAAAACTTGTTTGATTTGCCTTTTTTCAGAAATAGTTTTGAAAAATTATTTTGGAGAGAAAGTTTTAAAAAAAGTGATTGATTTAATGTGTATAAGAAAGAGAGTGATTTTGAAAAGTAGGTAACCAAACAAAATTTTGAAATTTTTTTTGAAAAATTTTGTTTGGTTTGATTACTTTTAAAAATTTGTTTGTAAAGAATTTTTTCCAAAATTTTTTCTGAAAAAGAAACTAAACAAGCCGTTTTCGGAATTGATAAGGTTGTGTTCATGTGAGACCAGATGTTTTCAAGCGTTTCAAGGAACCCAAAGGCAAATTTTGTTGGAACAATCTTCTGTGTAAATAAAATAATTTGAAACAATTCAAACAAAATAAAATAAAACTTACAGTATTTATTTTGTAGAACCGAATAAATAATTCAAAGACCAAGTCGAGTGTGTGACACTCTGTCTTTAAGACAGATTCGCCCCGCTACGGTACTTACGGTTGAGTGGCGTCTATCTCCTAGGATATAATGATCTTCACAAATTGTAGTAATACTCCAAACAATTTGTTCGGCGAACCAAACCTGTGTATTAACTCTCTGAAATTTATATTAAAACTAATATGAAGAATAATGCAAAAAATACAGAATTTAGGACAGCAAAAAGACAATAATCAGATTGAATTTCGGAGTCCCCGGATTGCTGGATTTAAGGCTATATATATAAGCAAAAAACTCTGCCCCGAACAAGTTCCAAAAAGTAGTGAAAAGGTGCACAATAAATTTGAACCGTTGCTTGAACTCTTTTTCAAAAAGTTTGAAAAAAAGGTACCGTTGGTAAGAACAAATTTTCAACCAATTTGAAAAGTGATCCATTGGAGAACAGTTAAAGTAACTGTTGGACCTTTATTATTTAAATCATTTGAAATATATATATATTAAAATATTTGAATATATATATTAAACTATTAGAATAGTTTAATAAATAAAGGAAGAGGTACAAATTTTAGAAAACCACTTAGGAACTTAAAATTTGAATTTCGAATTAAATTAAATTCTCATAATTACAAATTTTAGGAAACCACCTAGGAACCCAAAATTTGAATTTAGAATTAAATTAAATTCCCACAATAATTTTTTATTGAAAAAAAAATTCAAATAAATTTTATCTAAAAAATTAATGTGAGACCCAAAAATGACGTCAACTTCCCATTCACTCATAAATGGTTTTGACGTTCCGTCTTCACCGTGTGACTTGCCACGCGGCAAGGAACACTTCACCTCCTCGGACCCACCCCAAAAGACGTTTGGGGCCCACTCAAATTTGGGCTCAAAAATATGCCTATATTAAACCATTTTTCCAACAATCCCCCACATGAATGGAATTTGACGGAGAGAAAATGCAACAACATGATCTAATTACAGAGAGTACAGAAATAGAAAATATTCTGCAAAGGATAGGTAGCTTTTGGCTTTGAACCTTCCCTTGTGAGACACTATCGGATTTACTAGCTAACCAGTGAACATGATGTCTTGAACTGTTCAGCCGTTTGTGTAAACCAAGACAATAGAACTCACACAGTATATTCCCAGACACAGTTTAGTTCTCACTATTGTATTCATTTTGGTCCTGAACAACTTGGTCTTTCATAAGTGCTCTAGAGAATTGTAGCCCTCACAAATCTCATAAACCGGCCCAGTTCACACTCACATAGGTGATTCTTATGAAGAGTATCCTGCCATACTCCACTAGGTTTACCTAGATATAGGAATCATTAAAATTTTACTTAATCTCAAACGCTGCAGACATCACTATTTTATCAAAGAAATTGGTAGGAGTTAGACTCCCCAATGATCCTTCTGAGTCATTCACAATTCGGTTGTCCCTTTGAACCTAGATCTTGAGATCTCCAGTCAACTAGGTTGGGTTGCCGTTGTGGTAACTCTTATTTAATAGGCTTAAGTCCCATTCCCCTGGATGAATTCTCAACTAACTCTCTTGCTAACCCTTTGGTTAGTGGATCCGCTATGTTGTCTTTAGACTTAACATATTCTATGGAAATAATTCCATTAGAGAGTAGTTGTCTCACGGTGTTATGTCGACGACGAATGTGTCGTGACTTACCGTTATACATGTGACTCTGTGCTCTACCTATAGCTGATTGACTATCACAATGTATGCATATAGCAGGCACCAGTTTTGGCCATATTGGAATAACTTCAAGGAAGTGACGAAGCCATTCTACCTCTTCCCCTGCTTTGTCTAAAGCTATGAATTCTAATTCCATAGTAGACCTAGCAATGCAAGTCTGTTTGGACGATTTCCAAGATATCGCCGCCCCACTAAGAGTAAAGACATACCCACTGGTGGACTTTGAGTCTTTAGTATTCGATATCCAATTTGCATCACAGTATCCTTCAAGTACTGCTGGATATCTTGTATAATTAAGCCCAATGTTACGAGTAAATCGGAGATATCTTAGAACCCTTATAATTGCTTTCCAGTGTTCTACTCCTGGATTACTCGTATATCTACTTAATTTACTTACTGCATAAGCTATATCCGGGCGAGTGCAGTTCATCAAGTACATTAAGCTTCTAATAATTTGGGCATACTCTAATTGAGAAATACTTTCCTGTACATTCTTTGATAGATACAAATTAACATCTACAGGTGTTCTAGCAAGATGATCATTATCTTTGCTGAATTTGTCAATGTGGGAGCCGAATAAATAGAAGGGTCGGAAGGGATGTATCCCAGAAGTCAGAGACTGTTCGGCTCCGTACTAATCAACTAAGATACCGAATACATTGAGATCGCCGAATAGACGGGGAGATGTATGTAGGAATAAACAAAAGGATAATAAGTAAAAAGTGGGCTCTGGACCCGAGGTCCAGAGAATGAGTATAAATACAATAGCTTCAGATTTAGAAAGGTATATAAGAATCACTTCACTAAACTTAGTAAACAAGCTTTCTTGAGTATAAGAACTGACTTGCCCGTCGGAGTGCTAACCCCGGCACCCCCGACCGGAGTGTTTGTCTTTGCAGGTGACTAGCTGAGGATCAAGAGCGTCTCCCAGGATCGGAAGAGTATTTCCAGAACCATATCCCCATAATTGGCGCCGTCTGTGGGAATACTCAAGTACATCCATGGAAGGTGTGACTCAAGATTCTCCGATAGCCACCGACGCGATCACACAGAGAGTCGACCTCACTCCGGCAAATATGCTCGAGAAGGAAATCATCGCTGCAAGACGTGCCTTGAATGTCGATTCACAAACGACTTCAGCGCAAGAGACGATGCTAGCCATCATGGAACGAGCCAAAAAGACCAAACACAGTTTAGACAACACCATCGCTGAGAACGAGCGCCTTCACCGCGATCTGGCCTTGGAAATAGCAAAGTCCAAACAAACAGTGCGCCAGGTTTTTGAGCGACCCCCAAGGGCAGGCGATCTACGGTCTCGGGCCCGACAGCAAAACACCGACGCTCGTTGTGCTTCAGCCGATTACTTTGAGGAGTTGACAAAAGACGAACGTCTCCAGCGAAGTGTTCCGCATGATAACATCCATATGATATACAGCCTGCCGAAAGCCCCTGCCGTACATGCAATCCAGTCCCTCCCAGGCCCTCAGCAGCAACTCATGCCAGCAAAGCGACCCCGAGAATCGCCAAGCATCACCTTCGACGACTCTGATTTGATCGGCGTAACACTCTCTCACATCGATCCATTGGTTGTCGCGCTACGCGTAAACCGGTTCACCATCGAACGCGTTCTTATAGACCAGGGCAGCACTTCGGAGGTCATGTATTATAAAACCTTCATCAAACTCGGGTTCACCGAATCGGACCTGATTCCGGCCCCTTATCCACTATTCGGCTTCAATAACAACCCCGAATACCCACTGGGAAAGATCAACCTACCCGTTCGAGCGGGTTTCAGAACGGTGGATGTAGAATTCCTGGTCGTTCGGCTGCCATCGCCGTACAATCTCATCATGGGGCGATCGTGGTTGCATACCTTACAGGCCATCCTGAGCACCTACCATCAATTGTTACGTTTCCCAACAGAACACGGCATTGAGCAGATCTGCGGCTCCCAAAAATCGACACAAGCATGTTACCTCCTGGCCGCCAAAATGCCAAAGGAATTGCAGGTAAACTCCATTGAGGTACCCAATCGGGAAATCCTGGATGACGTCGGGTGGCAGCCAAGCGAAAAGGCCACAGAAGGTTTAGACCGAGTTGACATCGATGGAAGCCCGGAAAAGTTCTTCATAATCGGCACCTCTTTAAACCAAGCCGATAGACAGCAGCTGATCTCCTTTCTACTCGCCAACCTCGACGTCTTTGCGTGGACTCCGTACGAGATGCCGGGTATAGACGCATCAATTTCACAGCACCACCTGAATGTCGACCCCACATGCAAGCCCATCATTCAGAAAGGCTGTCGGTCTGCCGCAGAGCACACTACTGCCGTCATAGAAGAAGTCGACAGACTGCTTGACGCCGGGGCAATTAGAGAAGTCACCTACCCCACGTAGCTCTCCAACACAGTGGTGGTGAAGAAGAAAAATGAAACTTGGCGAGTGTGCATCGACTTCACGGATCTGAACAAAGCTTGCCCCAAGGACTGCTTTCCCTTACCTAGAATCGACCAACTCGTCGATGCAACGGCGCGCCACCAACGCATGAGTTTCCTCGATGCTTACAGAGGCTACCATCAGATCGCCATGCATCCGGATGACCAGGACAAAACTGCATTCCTCACCCCAAGAGGAACCTACTGCTACAAAGTTATGCCTTTTGGGCTGAAGAATGCAGGGGCAACTTACCAAAGACTGGTCACCGCTATGTTCAAAGAACAACTCGGCCACACTATGGAAGTCTACATCGACGATATGGTGGTCAAGTCCAAAGAAGAACAGGATCACATAGCCGATCTAGAGAAGACATTCGGCATCTTGCGCAAATACAGAATGAAACTGAACGCCTCCAAGTGCGCGTTTGGAATCGGCTCCGGCAAATTCCTGGGTTATATCGTCAACCACCGTGGAATCGAAGCCAACCCGAGGCAAGTCACAGCAATCTTGGAACTCGGTTCCCCCCGATCAGTGAAAGAAGTCCAAAAGTTGATGGGGATGGCCACTGCACTCAATAGATTCATCAGTCGGTCAACAGACCGTTGCAGACAATTCTTCCAGACGCTACGTCAAGGCAAAGCTTTCGAATGGTCCGCCGAGTGCGAAGCAGCTTTCACCGGGCTCAAGACTTACCTCCGGTCAGTACCTCTCTTGACAACACCAGCTGCCGGTGACCCCCTCATTCTGTATCTGGCAGTCTCCGATAGGGCCGTCAGCGCCGTACTATTAAAAGAAGAGGAAGGGCAGCAACGGCCGGTGTATTATGTGAGCAAGGCAATGGTCGATGCCGAGACACGTTATCTCCCGCTGGAAAAACTCATCCTAGCCTTGGTCATGGCAGCAAGAAAACTGATGCATTACTTCCAGGGGCATAGCATTGGGGTGATAAAAGATTATCCCCTCCGATCAGTACTACGGAATGCAGAAGCATCAGGACGTGTTTCAAAATGGGCTCTTGAACTCGGCCAATATGACATTCAGTTTTTACCCAAAACTGCAATCAAGGGACAGGTGCTGGCCGACTTTGTTGCCGAATTCACAGGCGAGCTTTCCGACCTTAAACTTGCCGACGTTCTTCCAAAGGCTAAAGTTCGATCAAAGCCGAACTGGAGAATTTATATCGGGGATATTTGGCAGCTATACTGTGATGGATCGTCTAACCAACGGGGCTGCGGTGCCGGCGTAGTAATCATGTCTCCCGACGGCGCAGTAATAGAGCAGGCTGTCAAGCTTGGCTTCGAAGCATCAAATAACGAGGCCGAGTATGAAGCCCTCTTAGCCGGTCTACGAAATGCACATATTCTCGGCGCTCGGCGTTTGCTAGTGTTTTGTGACTCAAAATTGGTCATCAACCAGCTAAAGGGGGAGTACGCTGCAAAAAATGACCGTATGGCGACCTATATGAAAACGGCCAACTCTTTGCTAACGAAGTTTGACCATCACGAACTGAACCAAATAACACGTGATCAGAACACACACGCAGATGCCCTGGCGTGCCTAGCCTCCGCCATCAATTCTGAGCTCAAACGGACCATTGAAGTAGGTTTCATCCCGGAGCCGAGTATTGGCCCTTCGGAGGAAACCCACGTCAACGTTATAGAATCCGCATCAAGTTGGATGAACCCCATTGCCGGATTCCTCTCTTCTGAACAACTCCCAGAGGACAAAAAAGAAGCACACAAGCTACGCAATAAGGCCCTGCGATACTATCTGGATCCACAAAGAGGGCTTTATAAAAAGTCCCTCTCCGGTCCCTATTTGGAATGCGTACACCCGAATAAAGTGGAGGAGCTTCTAACTGAGATACATGAGGGCAGTTGTGGTGCCCACTCTGGTGGACGCTCCCTGGCCTATCGAGCTATAACACAGGGGTATTATTGGCCGACAATGAGAGCCGACGCAGAAGATTATGTTAAAAGATGCGAACAATGCCAAAAGTTCTCCATACTAACCCATTTGCCCGCCGAAGGGTTGAACTCTATCACCAGTCCCTGGCCGTTTGCTCAATGGGGGCTTGATAGCGTAGGACCGTTGCCAAGGGCCCCAGGAAACAAGCGATTCTTAATCGTAGCAACAGATTACTTTACAAAATGGGTCGACGCGGAGGCTCTAACACATATACGAGATGCTGACATAAAGCGATTTGTATGGAGAAACATCATCACACGATTCGGCATTCCAAGAGCTCTCATCTCAGACAATGGCACCCAGTTCGATTGTGGCGTATACCGAGAATTGTGCAGCAAATACAGTATCGTGCCTTACTTCTCTACGCCCGCGTACCCCTAGAGTAACGGTCAAGCCGAAGCCTCTAACAAAACCATCTTGGACGGCATCAAAAAGAG
Organism: Camellia granthamiana; assembly: GCA_036172215.1. Lineage (NCBI taxonomy): Eukaryota > Viridiplantae > Streptophyta > Magnoliopsida > Ericales > Theaceae > Camellia > Camellia granthamiana. The sequence goes on along the minus strand of CM069911.1, from coordinate 37,991,803 downwards.
GCTGGAAAGAGCTAAAGGCAAATGGGTCGAAGAATTGCCGAGTGTATTGTGGGCGCATCGCACAACGCCGAGGAGGTCCACCGGAGAAACGCCGTTCGCTCTATGCTTCAGAACCCAAGCAATCTTACCCCTGGAAATCAGCCTCCCGACTTTGAAATCGCAAGCCTTTGATACGGGCCGAAATGACATGATGCTCGCCCTGGACCTGGATCTAATCGAGGAACGAAGAGACTGCGCCCTGGCCTCTATGGCACGGTATCAGCAGCGGCTCGCTAAGTCGTACAATCAACGAGTTCAGTTGCGCCGTTACACCCCAGGAGAGCTGGTCCTGAAGAAAGTACTTCCAGCCGACCGGAGATCGGCCAACGGAAAGCTGGGTCCGAACTGGGACGGCCCCTATCAAGTAGACTCCATTGCAGGAACAGGGGCATATCGGCTCTCGGACATGTCAGGAAGAAGCCTGCCACGGCCTTGGAATTCAACGCATCTACGAAAATTTTACCAATGACCCGATTTGTGGGCTTGGTACTTATACATACTCTGCTGTGATGCAAAAGTTTCTCGTTTTTAAGCCTCAGCTCATACGCTTCTTGATGGCCGAATAAGTCTCCAGATTCGGAGCGCCCTTCGTGGATACCACGATTGGCCGAATAAGTCTCCGGATTCGGAGCGCCCTTCGTGGATACCACGATTGGCCAAACAAGTCTCCAGATTCGAAGCGCCCTTCGTGGATACCACGATTGGCCGAGTAAGTCTCCGGATTCGGAGCGCCCTTCGTGGATACCACGATTGGCCGAACAAGTCTCCAGATTCGGAGCGCCCTTCGTGGATACCACGATTGGCCGAACAAGTCTCCGGATTTGGAGCGCCCTTCGTGGATACCACGATTGGCCGAACAAGTCTTCGGATTCAGAGCGCCCTTCGTGGATACCACGATTGGCCCAACAAGTCTCCGGATTCGGAGCGCCCTTCGTGGATACCACGATTGGCCGAACAAGTCTCCGGATTCGGAGCGCCCTTCGTGGATACCACGATTGGCCGAACAAGTCTCCGGATTCGGAGCGCCCTTCGTGGATACCACGATTGGCCGAACAAGTCTCCGGATTCGGAGCGCCCTTCGTGGATACCACGATTGGCCGAACAAGTCTCCGGATTCGGAGCGCCCTTCGTGGATACCACGATTGGCCGAACAAGTCTCCAGATTCGGAGCGCCCTTCGTGGATACCACAATTGGCCGAACAAGTCTCCGGATTCGGAGCGCCCTTCGTGGATACCACGATTGGCCGAATAAGTCTCCGGATTCGGAGCGCCCTTCGTGGACTCCACGATTGGCCGAATAAGTCTCCGGGGATCACGATTTAACTGACTAACTACATGGTTCCTAATTGGAGCCGATCGATGCATGATCAAACGTTTACATCACGCAATACAAAAGCTGACAATAAATTGAGATAGGGCGTTTAATTACGCGCAAAACATTTCAAAAGCTGCTAATAAAGAAATTCTATTTATTCAAAAGCCGCCAAACATTTCAAGCATTTGATAAAGTAATTCTATTTATTCAACATTATGGCCCACTAAGTCGGCGTCTGCGTCGTCGCTTTTCTCAATTTCGAACTCAGGATACGGAAGGTAATGCCGATGATATAGGGACGAAGCCGAATTTATGCCCACGGACCCAAGAGCTTCCACGGTTTGAAGGGCCCTGATCCAGCCATGCTTGAAACCACGATTTTCGCATCGGCAGACTTCCTCAGCTAGGTCTGTTTTGGTCTTCTTGATCCCGGCCTTCAAGCCGTCCCGATATCCTGTCTCATAACCCGAGGCCTCTCGGTTCACCCTCTCCCCCATGCTTTTTGCTTGACTGTCCACCATCGACTCGGCCGCTCGAACACTCTTCAGCTCCCGAAGCTCAGTCTCAGCCTTTTTCGCGCGAGCCTCCAGACTACGATTCCTTTCGTTGTTTTTCTCACTCTCGCGTCGAGCTTCGCGCAAACGCATCCCGACTTCATAAGCGCTATACAGTCCCTTGACAGCCCCATGTATGCCATCCCGAAATACTTCGAAATCTCGACGTCCGACCATCGACTGTTGGACCTCCGGCGAAAAAATCTGCCGAGCGAACTCGACTGCTACATCTGGGTCTTTAATTATAGAATCCGCCTCCGTCATTGGTCTATTCTTCACGAGAACCGCAAAACTCAACGGTCGCGGCGCCGCGTCAGGCTCAACTTGCGGTCGTGGGCGCGGGGAATCTCCCCGTTGTCCGTCCTTTCGGGGTGATCTGCTTCAACGACTAGGGGGCCGCTCTTTTTCCCGATCCACGGATGCCCTTCTTCCCGTGTGAATAGGCTCGCTTCTGCGATTCATTTTGACCGCTAAACCCAGCCAGTGTTGGCCCCTGCCAGGTCTGCATCAAGCCTGAATAGAAATGAGTCAAGTTGGCATGAACTCGCCCATTTATTCTGGGGTACATGCAGCTCCCCCGAGAAAACGTCAGAAAGACTGAGCACCAAACGTCGTATGCCCCTCAGCCAGCCCCCGATTCAGAGCCATCGGCTCATTCGGTTCCTCAGGCTCGCGCCCTGGCTAAGGCAAGGGCAGATTCATTAATCTAGTCGGCTATATTTCAAGCGCTATCACCGGTTAACCTAAGATCGCTGGGGCAAGGGCGGATTCATTGATCTAGCCGGCTATATTTTCAAACGATAACGCTGAGTAATTTACGCCTCAGCCAGCCCACGATTCAGAGCCATCGACTCATTCGGTTCCTCAGGCTCGCGCCCTGGCTAAGGCAAGGGCAGATTCATTAATCTAGTCAGCTATATTTCAAGCGCTATTACCGGTTAACCTAAGATCGCTGGGGCAAGGGCGGATTCATTGATCTAGCCGGCTATATTTTCAAATGATAACGCCGAGTAATTTATGCCTCAGCCAGCCCACGATTCAGAGCCATCGGCTCATTCGGTACCTCAGGCTCGCGCTCTGGCTAAGGCAAGGGCAGATTCATTAATCTAGTCGGCTATATTTCAAGCGCTATCGCTGGTTAACCTAAGATCGCTGAGGCAATGGCAGATTCATTGATCTAGCCGGCTATATTTTCAAACGATCACGCCGAGTAATTTACGCCTCAGCCAGCCCACGATTCAGAGCCATCGACTCATTCGATTCCTCAGGCTCGCCCCCTGGCTAAGGCAAGGGCAGATTCATTAATCTAGTCGGCTATATTTCAACGCTATCGCCAGTTAACCTAAGATCGCTGGGGCAAGGGCGGATTCATTGATCTAGCCGGCTATATTTTCAAATGATAACGCCGAGTAATTTATGCCTCAGCCAGCCCACAATTCAGAGCCATCGGCTCATTCGGTTCCTCAAGCTCGCGCCCTGGCTAAGGCAAGGGCAGATTCATTAATCTAGCCGGCTATCTTTTCAAGAGATCACCGAGTAACTTATGCCTGAGCCAGCCCACGATTCAAAGCCATCGGCTCATTCGGCTTCGCGAGCCCGCGCCCTGGCTAAGGCAAGGGCAGATTCCTTAGTCTGATCGTCTGAGCTCAAAATTAAGTAATATCATTCTTCATCAGCAAAATCGAGCACAACTCATGACATTTTATATATGCAAAATAAATAAGTTATAAGCCCGCACAAAAATGTCTGACAAAACAATTGTAACAATACATTTGTGAAATCCTAAGTCAAATTGCCCAGCTCAGCCTTCGGAATCAGTCTCCAACGGCTCGACATCCACTTGCTCATACGGCACTGGCATAGTCAGTGAAACTCCAGCTGCAGCAAGGGCTTTGTGCCAGCCATGTTTGAACCCCCTATTTTCGAACCGCGGGACCTGGTCCACATATTCGGCGAGCCCAGCATCTTTCCCGGCTTCGAATACTTTGGAAGTAGCCGCCTTCATGTCAGCCAACTCAGCCTCCAGGCTGGCAACTGCCGTCTGGGACAATCTCAGGGCCGCTTCGCTCGCGTCCGTCTTCTTCTTGGCGTCCACTCGGGATTGATCTACAATGCGTGCCTTTTCTACTTCGGCCTTGGCCCGAGAAGCTTCCTTGTTCGCTCTCAAAACTGCATCCTCGGCCCTCTACTTGCTTTCGTAGGCGGTTAATCTGTTTGACGGCGTCGAGATGCCGACGTCCCATGTCGGCTATCCTTCCGACGGTCTACAAAGGAAGAACCCAAAAACATAACCTTAACAGTACTTGGATAAAGTGAAGAAAAGTCAGAATACCTACCAGAAGTGCCGATTGTGCGGTTAGTGCTGTCGCATTCAGATCTGGTTCCACCCGGAAAGCCTCCATATCAGACGGCAACGACACGGACGTAGCCACACCGAATGCGACTTCTGGATCTTTAAGCGCCGAAGTGTTAGAGGGAACCGGCATATCCTTTACCATTGGACGAATGACAAAAGGAACAACCTCATTAGATCCCTCCAATCGAGGACGCTTACCACCTTGTTGGTCTGAACCAGCCTTGAGGTCAGCAGAGCGTTTCTCTGCCTTTTCCTCAACTTTTTGGCCGACTTCCCCGACCAACGGAGATTCGGCATTCTGACCTTTTTTCGTCTCCTCTACAACCCCCAAGGACTCTGACTCGGCAATAGGGAGGGGGAGTCGAGATTCGGTGGCGGGCGGTATTTCAGACGAAAGGCCCTCCGCTCTTCGCCGCGCGGCTAACCTCTCCGCATTCGCCTTTTTGGCAAGCTTTGTCAGACTCAATCCGGCCATATCCGCGGAGTCTATGACGGGAAGATCCTTTAAGCGTTGAAAAACGTCGACAGAAGGAAGATCCCCTGGCCTCGATTTAAATGGAGGAACGGCGGGATCCAATACCTCCTCAGACTCGGTCTCGAATTGATCTGATTCGGCGATATCAGCTACCTCATTTCGCTCCGAATCGGACCCTTCAAAGCCTACCTGCCTCAAGTTTTTGAAGTCAGACAGAATAAGAGCAGTAAGGGAATCTTCACCCTTCGGAATCGGTATGTTTTCCGCCGCCGAGAAGGTTGTGTATGTCAGCTCGTAACAAAGCAGAATGTGAGCCGCCCTCCCCTGTTTCTGAAGACTTCGACGGCCGAAATACCTGAGAGCAACCCTAATATCTGAAAGAACGGTGTCGTGGGTTGAAGATAGTACCTTTTTCAAACCCCTCCCTGCACGAGACGAAGCCGTAAGATTTTAATGGAATAGGTTTTACAATAAAATTGAACACATGACAAAAACAAGGAGATACTCGGCGACCTGGCTCGCCCCTCCGTCTAGGAATAGGGTCAACACGATCCTCCCCTTCGCCAAATTCCCAGTTACCCTGGACAACGACCATAACATCATCAACTCGTTTCCCAGAGCTGGAAAGCATAGTGATTAGTTGATGGTCGGTGTCCTTAACTCTAAGGAAATAACGCCCTTGCCGACCGGAGGACTTAGCCAAGGCATAGCAGTGCCGGATAGCCGGAATGCCAAGGTTAATTCCAAGGCGACGATTCAACGATACAATCCCCATTATAATTCTAAAGAAATTCACGTTAGGTTGAGAAGGGATTAAATCCCAATGGCGAAGCACAGCCCTTAGAAATGGGTGTAGAGGGAAGTGGACTCCACCCTCTGCGATTGACAAGAGAGGAAAGACGATTGTGGTTTCGTCCTCCCTCTCCATGTCAAGGGTGCCGTCTGCCAAAAGTGACAGACGGACGTCATCAGGAATAGAAAAATGGCGTCTAAAGCCAGCAATTCGATCTGATGAGAGGAGGTCTTTCAAATGTTTCGCCATACTCAATAGTTGACACAGATATGCCAAAGAATAAAATGGGAACATTTCTCGAAGCAAAGAAGTGGAAAACTTACAGAGGGTGAAGAAGATATTGGAGGAGACAAAATTGCAAGAACGATCCAAAAGGCAACCCAGCGACCAGTATCATGGAATGCGAATCCGAAGGGACGCCAATCTTTGAAAACGAAATGAATAGGTATGTACGAAGAGGCGGGAAGTCGGTACGACAACCAAAAGGCAAAATTTTGGTTGGTTATTCAAAATTCGGAACCAAGCACTCCAGCCAACAGACGTTGGGAGAATGCTTGGGGGGCAATTGTGGGAGCCGAATAAATAGAAGGGTCGGAAGGGATGTATCCCAGAAGTCAGAGACTGTTCAGCTCCGTACTAATCAACTAAGATACCGAATACATTGAGATCGTCGAATAGACGGGGAGATGTATGTAGGAATAAACAAAAGGATAATAAGTAAAAAGTGGGCTTTGGACCCGAGGTCCAGAGAATGAGTATAAATACAATAGCTTCAGATTTAGAAAGGTATGTAAGAACCACTTCACTAAACTTAGTAAACAAGCTTTCTTGAGTATAAGAACTGACTTGCCCGGCGGAGTGCTAACCCCGGCACCCGCGACCGGAGTGTTTGTCTTTGCAGGTGACTAGCTGAGGATCAAGAGCGTCTCCCAGGATCGGAAGAGTATTTCCAGAACCATATCCCCACAGTCAAGTATTTTCTCAATGTAATGAGATTGTGACAAAGCGTAACCTTCTAATGTTTTGGTAATTTTCAAGCCAAGAATTACATCAGCAATACCCATGTCCTTCATGTCAAAATGTTTATTCAACATTTTCTTAGTAGTTTTAATCATATCATTATTACTACCTATGATGAGCATATCATCTACATAAAGACATACAATGACATAACCTTTGTCTGTGTTTTTAATATAAACTCATTTGTCACACTCATTAATTTTAAAACCATTTGACATCATTGCCTTGTCAAATTTTTCATGCCATTGCTTTGGCGCTTGTTTTAAACCATATAATGATTTAACCAATTTACACACTTTCTTTTCTTTTCCTTGAACAGAAAAACCTTCTGATTATTCCATGTAAATTTCTTCATTTAACTCACCATTTAAGAAAGCGGTTTTCACATCCATTTGATGAATTTCTAGATTGTATAGAGATGCAATGGCAATTAGCATTCTAATGGATGTTATTCTAGTAACCGGTGAGTACGTGTCAAAGTAATCAAGACCTTCTTTTTGTCTAAATCCTTTGACCACAAGTCTTGCCTTGTATTTGTCAATTGATCCATCCGCTTTCAATTTTCCTTTGAAAATCCACTTGTATCCAAGAGGTTTACAACCTGGTGGCAAATCCACCAATTCCCAAGTGTGATTTTGCAAGATGGATTCAACTTCACTATTGATAGCTTCTTTCCATAAAGGAGCCTCAGGACTAGACATAGCCTCTTTAAAAGTTAAAGGCTCATTTTCTAACAAAAATGTTAGGAAATCTGGACCAAAAGATTTTGAGGTTCTAGCACGTTTACTACGCCTAGGTTCCTCTTCCTCATTTTGATCTAACTCTTGTTCTTGATCATGTTCTTGATCCTTACTAGTAATAGCATCAAAAGATCTTTTATTGTTACTAGTCTCTTGTCCAGTCTTATTTGGAAATACATGTTCAAAGAAAGACGCATTCTGAAATTCAATAATAGTATTTACATGCATTTCAGAATGTTCTGATTTATGAATCAAAAATTGACATGCACTACTATTCTTGGCATAACCAATGAAAATCCAATCAATGGTCTTAGGACCTATCTTACTCTTTTTAGGACTAGGAATAGCCACTTTAGCCAAACACCCCCACACTTTTAAGTATTTGTAGGATGGTACTTTTCTATGCCACAATTCATAAGGTGTTTGATTCACTTTCTTTGGGGTACTTTATTAAGTATATAATTAGCAGAAAGTATTGCTTCCCTCCACAAGTTCTGAGGTAATCCAGAACTTATTAACATGGCATTCATCATTTCTTTTAAAGTCCTATTTTTCCTTTCAGCAATTCCATTTTGCTGAGGTGAGTAAGGAGCAGTAGTTTGATGAATTATTCCATGTTCTTTACAAAACTCACCAAAAGGTGATTCATATTCACCACCTCTATCACTTCTAATTTTCTTGATTTTCAACTTCATTCTTATATTGAATGAAAGTTTCCAAAGCTTCATCATTGGTTCGAATTAAATAAACATAACTATATCTAGTATAGTCATCTATAAAAGTGATAAAATATTTTTTCTCACCTCTAGTTTGAATTGATTTAAAATCACAAATGTCACTATGAGTTAATTCCAGTGGTTCCGTACTTCTTTCAATTGAATGAAAATGAGTTTTAGATAATTTTGCCTCAACACAAATTTCATATTTATGATTTGAATCAATGTCAGATTTAGGTAAACATTACATATTAATTAATCTATGTAAAGATCCATAATTAACATGTCCTAGTCTACCATGCCATAAATTTGAAGACTCAAGCAAGTAAGAAAAAGATGTATTATTATTAATAATTGAGGGTACAACGGTCATTACATTTAACTTGAAAAGGCCATCAGACATGTAACATTTTCCTACATACATCCCATTCTTAGTAAGTACAAATTTATCACTCTCAAATACTAGCCTAAACCCATTCTTATTTAACAGAGATCCGGAAACAAGATTCTTGCGAATGTCCGGTACATGCAGCACATTGTTAAGAGTGAGTTCCTTTCCATATGTCATTTTAAGTACAATCTTTCATTGTCCTTCAACTTTGGAAGTTGAGGAGTTGCCCATAAAGAGTTGTTCACCATTGTCCACTGTAGAATAAGATGTGAACATCTTTTTGTCGGCACACATGTGGCGAATAGCACTAGTGTCCACCCACCATTCTTTAGGATTTCTGACAAGATTTGCCTCGGAAACAACTGCAGAAAGATTGATGTCATCTACACCATTGGAAATCTTGTCCACTTCGGTCATATGGGCTTGAGCAGGCTTCTTGTTTGTTCTTCTTTTGTTTTTGCTTTTGCTATGGCAATTTTTGGCCCGATGTCCCTCTTGGTCACAGATGTAACATTTGCCATTAAACTTGTACTTTTTATTTTCCCCACCCCCCTTTAGAGCCTTGTGATGAACTTTCTCTAAAAGATTTTCGTTTCTTGGTTTTTGAAGCATGTTCCACCACATTTGCCTTAGACTCCATAGGATGCTTATCAGCCCGTTTGTCAGAATTGCGGTTGTCCTCCTCAATCCTCAAACGCACAATTAATTCTTCCATAGAAATTTCTTTGCGCTTGTGTTTGAGGTAGTTCTTGAATTCCTTCCAGCCTTTTGGTAATTTTTCAATTAAGGCTGCAACTTGGAAGGATTCACTGAAAGACATACCTTCTGCGTGAATGTCATGCAGAATGAGTTGGAAATCTTGAACTTGGTTGATCACAGTTTTTGAATCAACCATTACAAAATCCAGGAATCTACCAACCACAAATTTCTTTGAGCCGGCATCTTCCGTTTTGTATTTTTTCTCCAAAGATTTCCAAAGTTCATTTGCTGTCTTGATAGGACTGTAAACATTGTATAATGTGTTGTCAAGTCCATTCAAGATGTAGTTCCGGCAAAAGAAATCGGCATGTTTCCAGGCATCAACCGCAGCAACAACTTGCCGGTCGGTTTCATCCTCTCTCAAGATAGGAGCATCTTCACGGAGGAAACGAGCCAGGTTCAGAGTTGTAAGATAGAACAACATTTTCTGTTGCCATCTTTTAAAGTCAGTTCTTGAAAATTTCTCTGGCTTTTCACCGTGATTTACCGGTACTGTTACAACAGGAGAGGGGGTTGGCGTCATTACAGGCACTACAGTAGTACTTGTTTGGGCATTAGTTTCAGTAGCCATCAATTCTAATTTATAAAACAAAATTATAATTAGAATTTACATTACACAGAAAATTAAACCAATTTCACAGAATTAAATTCTGTAAAAAATAAAAGAAACAAGAATGTAACTTTTATTTTCCAATTAATTTGGAAATAAAATGAAATTTTATTCAACCAAATTAATTCCACACAGGAAATTAAGGGTTGGTTTGGGATGTTCTAAAAAAATGCACTTTTTGACTTATTGGTTTATATGAGTTGGGTTTGGGTTGGGTTTGATGTGATGTATTAGAAAGGTGATGTGATTTAAATAAGATGATGTGACTTAAATAAGATTGTGACTTTTTGACTTTTTGTATTATTTAGGTTATGCCAAACTTGGCCTAAATTCTGTAAAATAAAAGAAATAAGAATATAACTTTTATTTTTTAATTAATTTGGAAATAAAATAAAATTTTATTCAACCAAATTAATTCCACACAGGAAATTAAATTCTGTAAAATAAAAGAAATAAGAAAATAACTTCTTTTTTTTTAATTAATTTGGAAATAAAATAAAATTTTATTCAACCAAATTAATTCCACACAGAAAATTAATTTCTGTAACACTTTAATAATTAAAATATTAAAAACAAAATTTTAAGTAATGAAAACTCAGAAAATAATTTCAAAAACCCAAAATTAATTTTTGAAAAAAAAAATTCCACAAAAATATATTCTGAATTGTTAATGACACCAGTATCGAACTACTAGTTGTCAAAGAAAATAGACAGTATATTACTACTATCTGTCAAATAGCATATAATTACTATTTGTTTTTCCAATCAGAATATTATTTTGTAAATCCACAGAAAATAATTTTCTTAAAAGAAGAAAGAGAAAAGGAAACAAACAAAAAATTCTGTAAACAGAATAATTCGGATTTATCTTAAGATTGTTGGAACAATTTTTTGTGTAAATAAAATAATTTGAAACAATTCAAACAAAATAAAATAAAACTTACAGTATTTATTTTGTAGAACCGAACAAATAATTCAAAGACCAAGTCGAGTGTGTGACACTCTATCCTTAAGATAGATTCGCCCCGCTACGGTACTTACGGTTGAGTGGCGTCTATCTCCTAGGATACAATGATCTTCACAAATTGTAGTAGTATTCCAAACAATTTGTTCGGCGAACCAAACCTGTGTACTAACTCTCTGAAATTTATACTAAAACTAATATGAAGAATAATGCAAAAAATGCAGAATTTAGGACAGCAAAAAGACAATAATCAGACTGAATTTCGGAGTCCCGGGATTGCTGGATTTAAGGCTATATATATAGGCAAAAAACTCTGCCCCGAACAAGTTCCAAAAAGTAGTGAAAAGGTGCACAATAAATTTGAACCGTTGCTTGAACTCTTTTTCAAAAAGTTTGAAAAAAAGGTACCGTTGGTAAGAACAAATTTTCAACCAATTTGAAAAGTGATCCGTTGGAGAACAGTTAAAGTAACTGTTGGACCTTTATTATTTAAACCATTTGAAATATATATATATATATATTGAACTATTTGAATATATATATATATATATTAAACTATTAGAATAGTTTAATAAATAAAGGAAAATGTACAAACTTTAGGAAACCACTTAGGAACCTAAAATTTGAATTTCGAATTAAATTAAATTCCCGTAATTACAAATTTTAGGAAACCACTCAGGAACCTAAAATTTGAATTTAGAATTAAATTAAATTCCCACAATAATTTTTTATTGAAAAAAAAAATTCAAATGAATTTTATCTAAAAAATTAATGTTAGATCCGAAAACGACGTCAACTTCACATTCACTCATAAATGGTTTTGACGTTCCGTCTTCACCGTGTGACTTGCCACGCGGCAAGGAATACTTCACCTCCTCAGACCCACCCTAAAAGACGTTTGGGGCCATTCAAATTTGGGCTAAAAAATATGCCTATATTAAACCATTTTTCTAACAAATTTAAGGCATGCTATTGCAATGATGTGAAGGGACTACTGAGTTTGCATGAAGCATCGTATCTTGCTTTTGAAGGAGAAAACATTTTAGATGATGCCCAAAAATTCACTAGCATACATCTCAGACACCACTTAGGGGGGTTAGGGAATATTAATATTATCAATCCCAGCCTTGCCCAACAAGTGATTCATGCTTTGGAACTCCCTTTGCACCGTCGAATGCGGAGGGTGGAAGGTAGGGAGGCATACGCTAGAAGAGTAGATCCAAATCATGTGCTGCTTGAGCTTGCGGTGCTTGATTTTAACATGGTGCAATCAACACATCTAAGAGAACTTCAAGACATTTCAAGGTATGTGATCCATGACCAAGAGACGAGTTTATCAATATAGTCTAATATGCCACATGGGAAGCCTGTGTAAATACTTCGGATGATACGTGACAGTTCATTTTTTTTTCTTTTTTCTCACAATATCCTAAATTATATTTGCCCAAAATTTTAAAGGTCAAGCTTGGAAAATTCATTAAAATGATTAGATTGATAACTCCAGCCGATTTAAAACTTGATATAATGCATCGTTCGGAAATGATTGGTTTCTCTGTTCCTGTAGGTGGTGGAGATATATGGGACTAGCAAACAAGTTGAGTTTTACAAGGGATAGGATAACAGAAAGCTTCTTCTATTCAATTGGAATGGTTTTTGAACCTCAATTTAGTAATTTTCTTAAGGGGATGACAAAAGTGATTGTACTAATAACTATTATTGATGACATCTACGATATATATGGTTCATTGAAAGAACTAGAGCAATTTACAGAAACACTTGAGAGGTTTGTTTTCAAACTATAAAAGAATCACATAACCATCATGCTCAATTAAATAGAGCATTTTCTTGGGTGAGTAAATTCAAATTATGCATTCACTGAACTATATTTTCAAACTTTTTAATGTTGTCAGGTGGAGTATGGATGCTGTTGAAAATCTTTCAGACTGCCTGCAACTATGCTCCAAGCTCTCTGTAGCACTGTAAATGAAATGGCCTATGTCAATTTTAAAGAACAGGGAGCGAAAACCATGTCACAACTAAAAAAAGCAGTATGTGCATCCAATATCAATACATATACTTTCAATTTTTTCTTTGTTTTAGTTGAGGTTTAAGACTTGGTTGTTAGAGTTTCCAGTCAACTGGATTTGAGTCACAGAAGCAGCCTTTCCAAAAATGAGAGCAACACTTTATACATCTGAAACTTCTCAGCCCCAATTTAGCCAAAGCCTCACACATTGAGTCGCTCCTTTTTTAAGAGGAGAACAAGAATGAAAGTTGCATCTCACAACTGTAAGCTTGAATCTAGGCCTCATTCATCAGGCCAACACTTTCTACTCTGAAATTATGTAAAATTTTCAGTTTTCTTTTAACTTAATCTTGTTTCATCTATTTTATTTCAGTGGGCAGGTTTATGCAAAGCTTTTCTAGTAGAAGCAAAGTAGTACCACACAAAAGCCACACCAAAGTTCAAAGATTATATGGACAATGCATGGCTTTCGTCGTCTGCAGTAGTTATACTGGTTCATGCTTATTGCGTAATAGATCAAAACATCACAAAGCAGGCACTAGATTGCTTTGATCAACACGATGACCTTTTCCACCACCCATCCATGATTTTTCAACTTTGCAATGATTTGGCTTCTTCATCAGTATGCAATCTTATACAATCTTTCTCATGCTACAATGCAATCTCAATGTTGCTGGTAATCTAATCTAACCAATTTAGATTAATCATGATGATAATAGTAGGTTTCTTTACAATGCAGGCTGACTTGAAGAGAGATATAACTGCAAAGTCAATCCCATGTTACATGAATGAAACCAAACTTTCAGAGGAATTGGCTTGTGAACAAATGAGAAACTTGATTGATGAGACATGGAAGAAGATGAACAAAGGTCTAGCAAGCAACAATACTCCATTTTCTAGACCTTTGATGGACATAATTCTAAACTTGGGGAGGACTATTTATTGCCTATACCAGTACGGGGATGCCTATGGAGCTCCAGATAACACATCAAGAATAAGAGTCTTAAAATTGTTATTTGAGCATGTTTCACTCATCAAAAAATAAAATGAATTTTGAACTCCGTAAATGGATTAGTCGGAAGAAAGGAATATTTGTGTAATGAGTCTGATTACACTCAGCCATATTACGAGAATAATAATATAAACATGCACTAATAAGCTCTGTATTTACTATGCATTGAACGCTTTCTATAACGATTACATCTTTTGCTATCCTAAGGCTATGTTTGGATTTTAAACTAGGGTTAAGAATTTATGTTAACAAGATTAAATAATGAAAGTGACTATTGGTTCAATAGTAAAACCTTAGCCTAATAAACTTGAAAGGTTAGGTGTGTACCTAATTTTTTCTCTCCCAAACACACATTAATATGTACTAATTGGGCATTGTTTTTTTTAACAAATAATGAAAGTGAAGTTGAGGTGATGATGCAGTGAACACGAAGTGGGAAAGGATCAAGAAAGTGGTTGTGAGAAATGTACATAATCAAATCTAGCAGAGTTGAGAGATATCTTTTTCAATCATCATCAGCTTCATGTGACTTCAATTTCATGGCAACTTGCTCTTATTGAATGCCTCCATATGAGAGTGACATGGAAAGGGACTTAATCTTAGACGTCCATCTTCCTCAGACCGCAGAATAAACAGGACAAAACAAATTATTATTTTTTTCACTGTTTATAACATATACAGACAAGACTTCAATACTGCTGTCAATGGCCTTAAATTTTACAATCACAGAATGCTCATTTCCCATTATGTAAATACACATGTAATGTAAGGAAGTTATTATGAATAAACCTTTTTGTTTAAATGAAAATTATCTGTCATGAACATAGCCTGGGTAAAGATTTAGCATTACTGTGGCTTGATAATCTTGATTTCATGATCTTTGTCATTTGGGATTGCATTTTTCTGCAATCTTTCTCCAATTCAAGTACCCTCCATTGCATACCTTGCAGATGTGCCCTGAGCTTCTCGTTCTCGGCTGAAAGATCAAGCTTTCCAGCATAAACCACAATTTGTTCACAGCTCTCATCTTCTTTTCCCTTTGTATCAATGTCAACAAAACTAAGTGGTGAATCGATGAAGGGTTTTGTTTGGTTGGTCTCTGCGAGCAAGCTTTTGTGCTTGCACTGCTGAGAGAAGAGAGCTTGGATAGCCAATTTTGATGGGAATTTTTCATTCTGAGCAAGGCGGTTGCAAACTTCTGACGAGAGCTTCTCATAATTCAGTCCACAACACACCTTTAGCTGTTCCTCTTCGGTTAATCCAGCATGGACCTGTAGTAAGACCGACGAAATTCAAATAATCAAAATAAGATCCGGCAAAAATGGATTATAATAATTAGTCCGAAGCTTCATATTGAACATTATGGTAATATAAACCTCAAATATCACATTATAACACTTCATAATGCAGAAAGATTACAAGTAAATTTTCCAATAACAATTCAAGGTAATATACATGTTACAAGTACCTCTAGATACATGTCCATGGCACGGTAGATTCCATCATAGGATTCTCGGGCAGAATCTGGAAGGGCCCTAACTAGAGCCAAGAATTTTGATGGTTTTAAACAAGGATCAGGTGCTACTTCTGCTATGTACAAGTCCATCAAGCTAGAAACTTTCTTCAGTTGAACCAATGGCACACAACTTACTCCTTTGCCAAGAAATGACTTCAAAAATCTCAGAACCAAATTCACATCATATAGACAATTTGATCCAATTGGAGATGGAACAAGCAGATTGTCTAGGGTTGCTCGGTCCATCTGTGAACCGATCATGCTCTCTAACTTGTTCCTGCAGCATTTGCTTATGTTTAAATTCAGAGTAACTCTAAGAATCCCAAATAAACTCTTGCAAGAAATGGCATTCTGATCTAGAGAATAGAGCATGTTGACTACAGTCTCACTGATTTTCCTTTTCTCATCAGATGTAGCAAGAATAAACCTTGATTTCTGGTAATAAAAGAGGAACCGGCTTATGATGACATGTTCGAATTTCTGGGAAACCATTGATTTTGTTAACATTTCAACCAAGTTAGGATTGAAAGCCACAAGATCTTCAAACCACCATGTGGCTCGAAAAGAGCTATTTTTCAAGCTCTCAGTGCTTCTAGTGTCACAAGAAAACCGAATCCCAAAGCTATCAGTTGAAGAAATAGATGGGCATGGACTCGTTTCGCTGCCCAATGCAAGCCTTCCAAACAGAGAATCCAAGCACTTTTTAAGTATACCCGAAGAATTCGCAACAGGAAGTAAATCTTGACACTGCTTCAGGGCTACCAAAAGCTCGGACCATGTCCAGTACCTGATCTCTTCAAGAGATTTCTCAGTTTGCTCAAGTAAACTGATTGATCCAGAGACAGATATGTTCATTTCCATGAAATTTGCAATGCAGTATAAGAGAGAGAGATTCAAGGGATTAATTTCAACTTTTCCATTGTTGTAGCAGAACCGTGTCATGAGCTCAAAACTCTCTGCCCCTCCTGGGAAGTCATGGAATATCACCTTCAGACTCTTCGCCCCACCCGTCAATTTACTGAATAATTTTCTTATTCTTCCTGAATATGAAGAAATTATTTTCTGCAAACACAGCAGCATCAAATCATCAAAAAGGGTCAGAATACAGAGGAAAAAAAAAATGCTGGTAACCAAAAATAAAAAATTATATATATATGAGCTCATTTGGAAAGTTTAGATTTGGGTTTTTCTGGTTAAAATAGTTACAAAAAGACAAAATAAATTTTTTAGCCTAATAAGACAATGTCACATTCAACTCATAATTATTATATTCTTTCTCTTACAAAAAGTCAAAAATACCAAAAAATCAAAAGCAAAATCAAAAGATCAAATGGCGAATTACACTAGTGGTCTTTACAATTTGGGACTTGTGTCATTTTGGACCAAGACTTTTCAATTGTGACACATTTAACTCTGAATTTTGAATCTTTTCCAAATAAGGACAATTGAATATACCATTGCTCAATTTCAACGGCAAAATTATTAATTTAATAAAAGGGCAAATTACACTAATAGTCTCTATAGTTTAGGGCTCGTGTCACTTTCGTCCCTAACTTTTCAATTGTGACACATTTAACTCTGAATTTTGAATCTTGTTTCAAATAAAGACAATTGAACATATCATTGTTTAATTTCAAGGGCAAAATCGTCAATTTGATAAAATATAAACTAATTTGACAAATATAAAAGTCAAAAAATATTTTAAAATTTTTAAAAATTATTTCTACCCACCAAAGATAAAATTATGTAAAATTGATAAAAATTAATAAAAATTACATGATTAATTTTTAAAAATTAGTTTTACATGATCATCATCCAAATACATAATAAAAATTAATTTGGTAAAAAAAAATAAATGTCTAAAAGATTTATCAATTTTATATAATTTTATCTTTAGTAGGTAGAAATAATTTTAAAATTTTCAAAAATAATTTTTTGACAATTATTTTTTGTCAAATTAATTTATATTTTATTAAATTGACGAATTTGCCCTTGAAAAATCCAATAGTATCTTCAATTGTCCTTATTTAGAACAAGATTCAAAATTCAGAGTCAAATGTGTCACAATTGAAAAGTTAGGGGACCAAAGTGACACAAACCCCAAACTATAGGGACTGCAATTCACCCTTAATAAAATATAAACTAATTTGACAAAAATAAATGTCAACAAAATATTTTTAAACTTTTAAAAATTATTTGTACACACCAAAGATAAAATTAATAAATCTTTTACACATTTATTTATTTTACTAAATTAATTTTTATTATATGTTTGGATAATAATCATTTAATGGGTGGTTGTTTTTATTTTTATTAAATTAGTTTATATTTTTTCAAAAGTCAAATATGGCGACAACTTTGATATTATTATTAAATCAATCCATTAAATCAAAAAATCCAAAACTAAAAATATTTTATATATTAAATATATCGATTACACATTAAAAGCCTAACAACTACCCATTACATGATCATTATTCAAACACATAATAAAAATTAATTTGGCAAAAAAATAAATAAATAAATGTGTAAAAGTTTTATCAATTTTACATAATTTTATCTTTGGTGGGTATAAATAATTTTTAAAAATTCAAAAATATTTTTTTGACATTTATTTTTGTCAAATTAATTTATATTTTATCAAATTGATAATTTTATCCTTAAAATTGAGCAATGATATCTTCAATTATCCTTATTTAAAATAAAATTTAAAATTTAAAATCAAATATACCACAATTGAAAAGTTAAAAAAAAAATAATACCAGATCCAAACTATAGGGATCGGGACTGTCAGTATCAAAAGAAATACTACCACCCAAAATGTCTTTAAGAACCAATAAAAAACAGTTTAGCAGCAAGGGAAATATGGAAAGCCTACCACCCAATATGTCTTCAAGAACCTACAAAAAACAGTTTAGAAGCAAGGGAAATATGGAAAGCCAAGGAATACAGGATGAGGCCTCGTTTGGGAACAGACTATTTTAGTAACTTTTTGACTTTTTACGAAAAGATGTGCAGAAAAGTAGAGAGGTGATGTGACTAGTTTTAGTTGGCTTTTTGACTTTTTGGCTAAAATAGCCACTTCCCAAACGAGGAAGGGCTGATTTGGCCTAGATAAAAAGTCAAAAAGTTATTTAAAAAGTTAAAAAATTATCACTATTCACTAAAAAAAAATTAAAAAATCAATTTTCTAAACAAAAGTACAACTTTGATATCGTCTATGTGCAGCTGCCGTGCTACGTTTGTTGACAAAAATGAAATGATTTGGTGTAATTTTAGATGGTTGTTGTTCGGCCCGTGGGGGCCATTACGGGTCTCGTTTCGATAATCTGAACCGTCAATATGTAGAACTCGTCGAGTACTATATTTTTGTAAAAAATCACATTGATCGGATATCGATAACTGCATGATCAAATCAGTTTTGTACAACAAATGGATGGTGTTATAATTAACGATTGAAAAAAAACAAATCTGATCAGATAGCTATCGATATCCGATCAACGTGATTTTTTATACACATATAGTACTCGACGAGTTCTACACATTGAACGGTTCAGATTATCAAAATGAGACCCGTGATGACTCCCACGGGCCGAACAAAACCGTCTAGTGCAATACCCGAAAAGTAGCAAATAATTTCTTACTCTCATTTCACTCGTGCAGATTGTACCGCTGTGGCCCACACCTCTCAAATCTTCTCCTACACACTTCTTTATACAATTTTTTAATACACATTTTTTCATAAAAAGTCAAAAAGTTAACCCAAACATCTATATTTTTTTCCTCAACTTTTTAGTTAAAAAAATAAAAAATGCACTTATTTAGGGCACTCCAAACAACCCCTAAATAACTACAGGGAATCAAGGAAGTATAATGGCCTTATTTGGCAAATGTTAAAATTTGATTTTTTAGGCTAAAAATTTATAAAAATGTAAAATAAGTTAAAATAGTCAATAAAACAAAAATTTATTTTCAGAAGTGGGTTAAAAGTCACATCTCAGTTTTTAACCCACTTCCTCTCTCACAAAAAAAAAAAAAAAAAAAGTTAAAAAGCTAGCTTTTAACCATCTTCCCAAAACACCCTAAAATGTCACATCAAACACATAATCATTTTACTTTTTCTCTCACAAATATCACATCCAATTATAAAAAAATCCAACCATCTTTTCAAACACAAAAATTTTAACCTACTAAAATAGTCAAAATATAAAATAACCAACTTATAAAAAACCAGCCTCACTCACTTTTTAAATGGAACCTTGGTTAGAGATTTGGAGAGAGATTTGAAAACAGAAAGAGAAAAGATTCGTGAAACTAGTATAATGTAGGCATATTTTATTCACATTTTACTTATATTTTTTATTTTACTTTTCAAATCCCTCCACAAATTCCCAACAAAACACAGCATAAAGGCATTGAATTTAGAAACCAAGAAAAGGGGATGAAAAGGGGTAACTGTACCAATTCCTAAAAAAGAATGGTGAGAGGTCTTTATAGACATCAATTTTTGAAGGGTAATCATCAAAAGATGTCTACTGGAAATCCCATCAAAGAAGGAAAACAACAGTATTTACAATAAGAGCAACCCTGCATCCGTGTTTAGATCTTGGATGTGAACAAAATTCGACTTCTATTTCATTATTTTTATTTTCCCTCCGTAAATCTAATATCCAAACAAAGTCCAAAAAGAGTGAAAGAGGGCACTAAACCCTAAAGTTTTCAAGAAAGAACTAGAACATAGGAGAAGTAGAAGGAAATGAAAATAAAGTTTTCAATCTTATGTTCATTTAACCTTGGTTTCCAAATGATACTAAGCTTGTTCTAACTAAGCCAAATGAGGCTCAGTTCAGGAGAAGAATTTGTTTTCTAGGGAACAAAAAACGTTTAAATCTTTCTTTTTCCAACGTTTTCGCAGCAACCAAACAGAGAAGAATAGAAGAATTAATTACACATTCTCAAAGCTCATCCCAGTTAAATGCAGACAAAACCAAATTAAAATAAAAGAGTACATTTTGGGCACAGAAACAAAACAAGTACAGTTTCTTTACAAAGACAAAAAAGAAGAAAAATAGTACAAGCCAAGAACAGAGAACTTACCTTGTCCACAATGAAAACCTCTTCCCCATTGACATCCACTTCAAGATCACAAGAGACATCCATGACCCAAACAAAGAAAACCCAAAACCCACCTCAAATCTAGAGTCTGTTATTGGAAATTGTATCAGAAAACAATAAAGAAAGAACAATTGAACAACCCAATAGAGACAGAGATATGAAGAGACCAAATCAGAAGCAAGACATATTCTGAGTTGGGCAATAAGACAACAGAAAGAGGTTGTTTTGTATAGTCAATTGGTGCAGACACTACATGTGGTTCTCAACTGCTGTATAGAGAGACAAGAGTGTGTGTGTGTGTGTGAAGCAACAAAAGGACAGAGAACACACACATCCATATATAATAAGACAATAAAAACAAAGAGAGGTCAGTACTCAGCCAGTATGGATAAGAGTGAGAAAAAAGAAAATGAAGAGTTGTTGAGCGCCCACTAATCTCTATCTGACATTCCAGCAAAAAACATTTCTATGAATATTTGTGAAAAAAACGCTATGCTGTACTATGTATCTCTTGTAACCTCTTTCCTACTCCATTTTACTCTTTGCGAGTTTCTGTAGTGATCCACAACCCCCATTTTAGTTTATCCTCTTCCCTTTCTGTCTTTACAGTGTGCAGTAATGGTAGTTAATTCAGTGACCGAGTCAATTGCCCATTTTGGACTTTTCTTCATACAAGAGCATCTCTTATTCTCAATTTTTTTTTCCCCCAAATTTAAATTTATTAAAAAAGCATTCGAAAGAGAATACCTAATTATTTTATCAAATATTCATTGAAGTAAGAATTGATCGCGTCCTTCATCAAATTTAAATTTAATAAAAAATATAAAAAATAAATAAAGCATTAGAGATTATGTTTTTCCATCAAATTTGATTAAAAAAAATTGGGAAAAGAGTGAACTTTTAAAAGGATTTTAATAAAAATTTGATGAAATGATTAGAATTAATTTTTTACTTAAATTAAAATCAAATTAGATTAAAAAATAGTAAAAAAAATGGAGATGCTTTCACTGGAGAAAGTAGTGAAAAAACATTTTCACTTGGGGCCATCATATCACTCATTTTTTTACCATCATATATTTTGGAGTGTTTTTTCTTGATACAATTTTTTAGCGTTAGGTATGATAGAAAATAGAAATCAATAAACAAATTCTATAATCAATAAAGGAAATAATTGATTTGGAAATAAATAACTTTTCACTTTTTAAATAAAAATAATAATAATAATTTTTGAATTAAAATTTTGAGTAATGTTAGCCATTATGAAAGAAATATTAGGAAAAGTTTCATGAAGATTCTTCACTCTTTGATTACACACACAATAAAACACCACACACTAATCAAATGATGTAAAATTTTCATGAAATATTTTATGATATTTCTTTTATAATACTTAGCATTATTGTAAAATCTTATTGCTACCACCATTTTAGTTGCGTATAAAATTAGAGTATTGGGTAAATTACATTGACATCTCCTAAGATTTGATGCAATTACATCTCATTCCTTGACATTCTGAAAATTACATTTTTACTCTTGTGGTTAATAGTCTCATTTCAAAAAACCTTACTTATATAAAAGGCAACAACTCCTACTAAAAAAATAAAGAAAATTACATTGAAAAAAAAAAATAAAGCAAAAGAAAGGAGGAAAAAAAAACAGAAGAAGTAAAGTAAAGCAAAGCAAGAAAAGAAAGAGTATATGAGTTCAATATTTTCATTCTATCTAAATAATTACAATGACAGAGATGTTAATATAATTTTTGAAAAATCAAAGAGTGATATGTATTAAATCTAAATCTCAAATAGTGTAATTGTAATTTACCCTAGAGCATTTCAATTTAGGACAGCCTTGTTTGAGGACAAATTAAATTAATTAAAAAATTAATAAAAAAAGTTAATTTATACTTTTTATATTTTTATACATTTTTTTTAAATAAAAAAATTAATTTCTAAATCAACCTAAAAAAAAGTATTTACACACAAGTCTTAATTTATGAATTTATATTCCATTAAGTCCTAACTAAGATTTTTTGGATCTTCAAGTCCCATTAAATTTTTAATAATTAGAGTTACCCTTCAAATAATAATTGTTCAACATTTATGATTATCTATAAAGGAATATGATGATTTGATATTTATTTTGATTTTCAAAACTTTAAAATATCAACTTTCAAATTGAAAGAACAAAAAAAAATGTGTAAAAAAAAAAAAAAAACTAATGTTCCTTTTTTTGAAAAAATTGAATTATTTTTTTGTGCAAAATTAAAAAAAATTGTGTCTATAAAGGAGCATGATGATGGAACATTAATGTGCAAAACTATAAAATTAAAAAATTAAAAAAAAAAACTTTAAAAATTTAAAAAACTAATAATTTTCTCGATTTTATTGAATAATTGAATCAAACTAATAAGTAAAAAAGTAAATAAATTTTAATCTCATACAATGGTTTTTTTTATTAGTTAGTGAAATAATTATCTGAAATATTACTATACAAAATTGATAATGCTGTTAATTTTGAAAATTAAAAAAAAATAGATAATATTTTCAATTTTACTAAATAAGACTTATTAGTTCAAAAAATTTAAAATAGAATTTAAATTATCATAACATATGTAAATAAAACTTTTAACTAGTTACCTCAAAAAACAAAAATAAAACAAAACAAAATAAAAACTAATGCCCCCAAAATTTGTTCCGGTCATATGAGTTATTGGGGAGGAGCTATTTGCACACACCATACACTCTCTCCACACACACTTAATGAGAGAGTGTGTTGGAGAGAGGTGTGTGTGGAGGATGTGTAGAGAGAGAGATATGTGTGTGTAAATAGATTCTCCCGAGTTATTGGGGAAGGTTAGCGGAGTCATGTGATTTGCTGCAATTGAATGACACTAATGCCCCCAAATAGTGGTGTTTTGGAAGGATAATGTTATATGTATTAATTAATGTACTAACTAGTATATCAATATTAATTATAAAATTATTTTCGGTCCCACTCATTAATTATATTACAAATATCAAAAATCTCTTAAATTATGTCACATCATCAATTGATACACTAGTTAGTACGCTAATTGATGCATGTAGCACCACCGATTTTGAAAAGTTGATAAAAAGTTAATTTTTTAATTTTTTTTGGAACTTTTAAATTTTTTTAATATAAAACAATAGAGAAATAATGTGACTCAAAAAAAATTTAAAAACCAAAAAACTGATTTTTTTTTTGGTTGCCAAAACGCCCCATACTAATCCTAATTACGGGCTTCTCTTCTGTGAAGAGTACGAAAAATTGCAAATCAAGTCAACTTTTTAAAAATGATTATACATACATGGTAAAATTTATGATTTTAATAATTAAATTTTGTAAACCCTACTATTAATCTAAAAAAATAAAAAATAAAAAATCAACCTCTAATTGAGTTGTTATTGGAAAATGCCTCAGAATTCGAAAAAGCCGGGCTCGAATTGGCTCAAATCGAAAAACGACGTCGTTTTTCGTCTTTTTTTTTTTTTTTTTTTGGCTTCTTTTTCTTCAACAGCTCGGCAAGAAGAAGAAGAAGAAATGAGAAAAGAAGAAGAAGAAGAAGAAAGGAGGAAGAAGCAGAGGAGAAAGAGGGAGAGGGAGAAAGAGGGAGAGAACAGAGGAAGAAGAGAGGACATCGCTGCCTCGCCACCGCCGTCGCCTCGCTGCCGGCGGTCGTCGCAGCACCAGCGATCGCCGGCTCTGCCTCGCCTCCGCCGCTGCTCGCCACTCTGCCTCGCCTCGCCTCGCCACCGCCATTTTGATGGCCCCCTCCAGTTCCACCTCCTCCTCCTCCTCCCCTCCTCCTCCTCCGCCACAGCCATTTTCACCTTCGAAAAGCTTTTCGAGCCTTTTCGAGCCCGTAGCTTTCGAGCTACGTATCAGCTCCGGTTGTTATTTCGCCCTTAAAAGTACAACTAGCATAATTATTCGTGCTATATACAGATATAAATAAATAATCTAAAATTAATTTTTAAAATTAAATAATAATCTAAAAAATTTATCTATAATATTTAGCAAAAATGATTTAGAATTAATTAAATTTTATTCATTTTTATGACAATTACATATAAGAGAATTTTTTTTTTAATTCTTATCTCATTAATTGTGTGCTCTAAGCTCTTAATAACAAATATATGTCATAATTTAAGTGGTAAAAATTAAAAAATAAATCAAAAAAATTATATTTATGATAAAATATAAATGCATTTCGTCTTATGAGATTTGTGAATTTAATTCATCATGTAATAGTAGTAAATTACATTTGTCAATATAGTAATTTTTTCATGTTTTGTGAAGTCTAAAAATTATAATGTCTTATGTTATAAAATTTATGTAAAAATGAATTAAGATTCATTTGTGATATTAAATTTGGGCTTAATATTAGATTTATACAGACTTGTTCTTTACTTAATCATTAAAATTGTCTTGTTCTGTTCCCAACTCACATGAATCATTTGACCTATCTATTCAATAAATTAGTAAATAAATATTTGTAAATATTTTTTTATAATAAAAATAAGAAATATGGACTTATTTTATGCATACTTATTAAAAAGTTTGAACTATAATTTTTTTTTAAAAAAAAACTATATATTTATGTTTAAAACAATTAAATGAATAGTTATATATATTTATGTATAAAAAAATTATTTAAGATAAAGCTACCCTAAATTGTAGGTCATATTCTTATCCTAATAAATTTAAATTTTATATTTTAATTATATCATAGTTTATCAGTTCGTGACTAATATGAGCTAATTTGGGAGTTCTAATATTAGATTAAAAACTAAAAAGTAGCTAAGAAAATTTAGTTTAAGTCGATTTTTTTTGCCAATAATTCTTGATTTAAGCCTACTCCTTAGAGAATCGTTTAGTTCATGTCTAATCCACGAGTTAGCAGACCTACCTATTTATTTAATTTTTAATTAGTAAATATATATATTTTTTTAAATTATAACAAAAATAGGAAATATGTACATATTTGTTTGGTATATTTATTAACAATTTCAAAATTAATTAAGAAATTATGTACTTATTCTTAAAAGGATAAATTACATTGGTGATCCTTATATTTTAACTCTTGTGTTATTTTTGTCCTTACAATTTTAATTTGCTCAATTTTGACCATAAATTTATAATTTTGTCTCAATTTGGTCCAATTGTTATAACTGTTAGTGTTTTTTTAATTGAAAATACACACATGAGTAGCATCTGTTATACTTTTATAGACAAAATTATAAACTTGTTCAACTCAATAAGTTAATCTCAACCAACTCAATAACTATTTTCTTTCAAAAATCTTAACCGGCATTATCAATTGGACCAAATTAATACAAAATCTAAAATTAGGGGTAAAAATCAAACTAAATGAAATTATAGAGACCAAATTAACACAAGCGACAAAGTGAAGGGATTATCAATATAATTTACCATTCTTGAAATATGTCTTGTATCAATATTAAGATATATTTATATCTAAAAAATTATTTAAGACAAGATCAGTTTAGAACCTGAATAAAAATTAATGGCTTATTAAAAATATTTAATAATTATAAATTCAAATTTGATTAATATTTCATTTAAATTTTTTCATAGAATTAGGTTGTTTGATAATTTAAATTTATAGTTCCAATTCTTCCTTGCATTTTTTTAAAAATATTTTAAAATTATATATAATTATAATTTCTTTTAAAATTTCCTTTCAATCTCAAATTAGTTATAACTTCAATTTGGTTAAAATTTATTTTTGACTTCTCATATACAAAAACTAACAATAAACATAAATTAATTTTTTAAACATTGTAACAAGGTAAATAAAGAAAGAATAATGTTTTGTAGCTCGAAACTTTTCTCCCCAAATCCCCGTCGTTTTGGGCATTTTCCTTTTCTTTTTTTTTTCTTTCTTTTTTTTCTTCCATTTTCCAGTCTGAAACGCAGAGAGGAAGAGGGAGAGAAAGAGAGAAGAAAAAGGGAAGAGAGAGAAAGAGAAGAGAGGTTCGCCGATCGTCGCCCAGCCTGGTTGTCGTCGCAGCCTAGCCCTGTTGCAGCCCAGCCCCGCCGTCGCCTCTGCCCCCTGCCTCCGCCTCCGCGCCTTGCCCCCACCTCCGCCTGCGCCTCTGCCTAAGCCCTCCTCTGGTTGATGTTGGCCCCTCCTTTCCTTCTTCTTCCTTCTTCTTCTTTCTTTTTCTTTTCAAATTCGGGGGATTCAGGGGAGGGCTTTTTCGAGCTATCAATCAAGACTCATAAAGAAATATATTATCAATAATAATAATAACAAAACATATTTTTATTTATCTTGTGATGTCTCACCACTGCATTGGTAATAGACATTAATAATAAAATTCATTACAATAATACAACAATAATATATCAAATGATAAGTAACAAGTGATCACAATAATTTTTGATAGTTATACAAAAGTACCCAAAATTGCATATAAAAAATAATATATGATCCATATTCAATTTTTATATGGTAAAATTCACACTTAATCTCAACTAAGTTTTCTAAATCAATTCATCACTTAAACTATCTATTATTCTTTTAATATTCACCTTTTCAAAATCTACCCAAACAATGCTTTGGGTGAGCTCATCAATACCCTTGTTGTTGCCATGCTCACTATCTCCACTAACCATTATGCAACTCCGGTTTAGTTTTTTATTTTTGTAAATATAAAAAGACAATGTTATAGAAATAAAAATATACCATTCGAGTTTTAAAGAGTCACTACAAAAAAATACACTTTTTGTAACCACTTTTGCTGACTAAAACAATTTTGATCGCCAAAAGTTGTGGAATTGACGATCAAAAATTATATTAGTCGACCAAAATACAATATTTAGGTACTAAATATTTTAGTTGGGGTATATTGATTATTGGCGACTAAAAAAACTTTAGTCCCTAAATTTGTCACAATTAAACAAAAATTTTAATTGTTGTATAGTTAGTTTTGGATACTAAAATTATTTAGTCGCCAAATGGAAAAACAAATTGGTCGCCAAATATTTATTTTTAGCGACTAAAAAATATATTAGTCGTTGTATAGTTAATTTTGGCTATGAAATTATTTAGTCATCAAATGAAATACAAAAATTTACTTTTTATCTTTGGCGACCAAAAGTTTGGTCACCAAAAATATATTTTCAGCGACTAAAATATTATTTTAGTCACTGTATAGTTAGTTTTAGTTACTAAAATTATTTAGTCGCCGAATAAAAAATAAAAATTTACTTTTTATCTTTGGTGACGAAAAGTTTGATTGCCAAAAATTTATTTTCAGCGACTAAAAAATATTTTAGTACTTGTATAGTTAGTTTTAGCTACTAAAATTATTTAGTCACGAAATAAAAAATAAAAATTTACTTTTTATTTTTGACAACCAAAAGTTTGGTCGGCAAATATTTTTTTTCAGCGATTAAAAAATATTTCAGTCCCCAAAGATAAAAAGAAAATTTTCAATTTTTTTTTTTTGAACTGAGAAAAATTTTCGGATTGGCGCCATTATTTATTATTATTATTGTATCAAATCTGTTTGGAATACAAATAGGTTCTCATTTGCTCTCTTTCTCACAAAAAATCAAACACCACCAACCTCACCTCACCTCACCTCACCGCAATCCGCTCATCTTACCATCGCTCACCGCCGTGTGACGTCGCACATCGCCACCGCCGCAAATCATAGTCGCACATCACCATTGTCTCGCCTCCAGCTTACATTCAGGTTCTCTCTCTCTCTCTCTCTCTCCCTATTTCTTACTCTGGCTCTAGGGTTTGATATTCTTCCTCTATTTCTCCCATTTCTTACTCTTGCTCTAGGGTTTGATATTCTTCCCCTATTTTTCCATTTCTCACTCTTGCTCTAGGGTTTGAAATGATTTATTCAGTTTAATTTCGTGTTGATTTCTTAAATGGATTTGGTTTAATTGGTTTGATTTCTAGAGTTTTATGGGTTTGATGTTGTAAATGGGTTTGATTTTAAGTCCAATACACAAATAATCGAGTTTTTCTGTCTCCATACATGCTTGGGTTTACCTAAAGAACATAGACATTATGTATAACAAAATATAAGTTGAACAATATCAAAATTAAAGAACAGAGATAATATATATATATAGTAAATAATTGAAAATAATGATTTACTAATAGCCCATCCAGATTTGAACAGAACAGGTTTTGTTGCAATGTGGGCAAGCTCTTGGATCTAAATCGTGGTTAATATTGAAATCAGTTGCAGTTGGAGCCCATTCACCAGGGTATTTCTTTATATTTGGAACTTGAATCGGTAATTTTTTAACAAACATAATTTTGAATATTTAATCAGATATTATGTTTATATATATATATATATATCTTGTGCATGGGAAAGGTGAGCAGCCCAACAACAAATATAGCCCGAATTTTGGTGAAGGTTTCAGAAAATGAGAAGGTATGCCTCGACTGACTAAGCAGAAACTATCATTTTACTGTAAGTGACGAAAGCTACTTTTACTTTCAACAATTTATCATGTTACTGGAAACATCACAATCTGTCTTTATTTCCATCAATTTTTATAATCAACATGCTGGTATTCTCTGTTTGCATTTATTTGGGGGACCTGGTTTTTTGGTTTTTGAACATGTTTCCTTTCTATTCGTTACTGTTTTTCAAATTTTATGGTCCAAGTGACCAGCATTCATGTCATGGTTACTGGTCTAAACTCTAAAAATCTAGAACATCATTTATTAAATGATAAGTTAAATCTAATAGATGGATGAATAAAAATATAATAAGAAGATGCGTTAGAGCCATCAGATTACAGGCATACGTACCAATGAGCTTGGAAATTGATGTATTTTTAGAGAAGTGAGTGGTTAGGATCAACAGCTGCACCAATGAGGAAGGTTTCTGATCAAAATGAAGCCTTTACAAGGCAAAGAAATGGACACAGAATAATTGGTTGAGACTACCTCCCAGCTTTGGCATAAATGGGATGATGTAGCACATTCGGTAGTAGCTTATAACATTGGTTGAGACTTTGGGCGCCTTTCTGGTGTTTAATTTTTGAACTTGACCATGTTCTAATGACATGTTCCTTTAGCTCTTGGTGTATTCATGCTGTGAAAGTGTATATGATCATCCTTTGGTTGATGGCACTTGCTCAAGTCTGAAGTACAGTAAAACCTTCATGAAGGTGGTGTAGATGGAAGGTTATTGAAGCTTCATTAAGTTAGTGGATGGTAATGGTTAGATGAAACTTGCTACTCAAAATGCTTAATTGAATTTGAGAATGTGATATTGGAAATATGCTTTCTATGGGGACAATTTCATTAAAGATAAGCTGGGGATCTGCTAGTTAATTTTGGAGGTGGCATTTGGTTAGGTGGTAATTGTCGTCGAAACTGACAATTCCATTTTTATCCCACCTCTTTGAGTTTTTGCTGATGTTAACAGTTTCATACCATTGTTGGTCACAAGTAGGGCTCATTTTGACAATTCCATTTTTATCCCACCTCTTTGAGTTTTTGCTGATGTTAACAGTTTCATACCATTGTTGGTCACAAGTAGGGCTGCAAATGAGCCGAGCCGAGCCGAGCCAAGTATTACAATGTTCAAGCTCAGCTCGAGCTCAAGTCGAGCTACATTAACTAAGCTCGAGCTCGGTTCGGATTAGGTCGATTAAGGCGACTTTTGTCTATTGAAGCAAATATTTGAGAAGGGAAGCTTGCTCCCAACCTTTCTTATCAAGGGCCAGACCCACACTTATATAGAGGTGCTTTAGTAACTATTAACCTTGTTGGAGACCTATGTGGGACTCAGATTATAAAAAGACAAGTGAGCATTCTAATGTATTTTATATAGTTGCACTTGCAAAAAAGTTCAAATTGGGTCTCAAAATTCAATTGCAATGTATCCAACACAGGAATTATGTGGATTGATAAGTTCATAACAAGTTGACCACCAAAAACTCACAAGAATTATTTATTATCAATCTTAAAACCATATTATATGGGGAATTTTATACATTTGTGGTCTTTGGTTATGATTAATTGTAGTGTTAGTTATGATTCGGTTACGACTTATTGTGATTATTATTTTAGTTATAATTGAAAAGGTCTTTAGTTATACCTTATGTGATGTTTGGTTATGATTCATTATTTTTTTAGTTGTGACTAAAATTGATTTCATTATGAGATTTATGATAATCAGTGCCATAAATGTCATAACTTGCATGATACACATCCTTTTGAGGGTTTGTATTCTAGTATGATCCCATTATATATATGTAGTTGTATGTATCTGTGCATGTTCATGTAATAAGAAAATGACACCATATATGATCAAATTGCTAGGGGACAATTGAAGCTTCTTTGCCTAAGACCACTACTAAGAGATGATTGATTCTGGGTAAATGGTTCCATAAACTTATAGGCTCTATTTATTTTTCTCAAAAATATTTTCTTTACTTTTGGTGTTTGGTTGCACATAATTACAGGAAAACATTTTACATGTAAAATCTTTTACACCAAATAAAGGAAAATGGCTTGTAGAACAAATTTTGATAAGTCATTTTACTAATGAGTTTTCACATTGGTATTAGTGTTCTAGTGTGTGGAGGTTGTGTGAGTTGGGTTGGAGAACTAGGGATTCATGAGTGTCGAGATGGTTCAATAGGTGTAGTATGATGTGTGTTTGATGTCACATACCGGGTTAGTACAAATGCCAACCACAAGTTTAACTGATTTTGAAAAAAAATTTACATGCCAAACACTCATAGAAAAGAGAAAAGTAAAAAAAAAAATTCTTATAAAAAGCTTTACATTGAAAAATATTTTTAAAGATTGATGATTAGTTTTAACAAATATAAATAAAACATTTACATAAATAAATTCGAATAGTGCCACTAATCACCATCAAGCACATTACAATGTTTGTTGACAACTTGCATGTTGGTGGTTTAGAGAGCATTGGTATTGTTTTGCCGGATGAGTTTGTTGTCCGTCCCACATTGACAGGGCATAAGCTCCACGGAGATGTCTCATATATTATAAATGTTTATGTCAATTGCTTTAAAATGACACAGTTGCCTTATCCCACATCGGCCAAACAATGAGATAGAAGACATCTCAAACTTTATATAAATATCAAACTTCATATATTATAAATCTTTATGTCAATTGCTTTAGACTTCATAGAATGTTTTGTTATTTGTTTTTAACCATTCTACTCATATAGTTCTCAATTAGGGATCACTTTTTCACTCTCTTTTTTGTCTTTTGATATTTATCAATAGATTCTATATTTCTCTGATATCTGAGTTCAAAATTCATGGTTTCATTGTAACACTTTTTAAGCTATACAATAAATTCTATACATTTTCTTTCAACAAATATTTACACTCCATTTGGTTCCATTGAAAGGGTTTACGCTTTCCTCACTTGTACACTTAAAACCCAAATGCCCCTCTTGGTGCTTCTGTGACCATTGAAGAAGAAGCAACTCTCTTGAAGTCTAGTTCACTTGGAGGACTTCTCAATTTTTTTAAGATAAAACTCAATCCTCTCATCTCATCTCTTTGATTTTGTGGTAAAAATTAAAGGGTAGGATTTTCTAAAGTAAACACAGTTACGGTGTTTTTAATTTTAAAAGCATTTTTTTTGTTATTTTGTTCTTAGATGCGGAATTTTGTGATGTTTCATGTATGTATTTTATTTTCAATATTAGGTAATTTAAAAAAAAAAAATCATGAAAATGGGATGTTTGATGCTACTACTTGTTGGATGCCATGCCTTGGCTGTTTTATCTTGAAAGTCTATGAAAAAAGGAGCACTCAAAATTAATTTATCTTGAATAATTATGATTGGAAATTTTTCCAGAATAAATATAGAATAATTACTAACTTTTGGATTCAATCAACAACCTCAATATAATCATAGAGAATGCCAAGGTGTTGACTGAAAATGGGTGGACAAGGAAATTTTAAAATAACAAGTGTTTAATCTGTTTTCATGCTAAAATGATTTAGTATCATTTTCTAGTCATCTTAATTTTAGAGCAACAATTGAGCAAAGAGGGTGATATTTTCAATTCAACTGATGATGTTCATTAATCTGTGTTCCTTATATCATTATTTTGCTTCATTATTTGTAATGAAGCAAATTCTAATCATCTAATGACTATCAAAGATATGAAAACACCTAGAAGTTACAAAGTTGAAGATCTCTATACTTGTGAAAATATTTCTAAGCTTTCCAGCTCTACAAATTTTCTGGTCAAAAGAAATTTGAGACATCCTTTATGTCTTTATTTTTTAG
The DNA here is from genome assembly GCA_036172215.1 of Camellia granthamiana. NCBI lineage: Eukaryota > Viridiplantae > Streptophyta > Magnoliopsida > Ericales > Theaceae > Camellia > Camellia granthamiana. Next base: position 37,959,083 of record CM069911.1, on the reverse strand, counting down.
AAGTCTAGAAAATAGTGGTAGTATTTTTGTTGATTTTGAAAGCAAAGAGACAAGTAAAAGATACAAGAAAATACACAATCGTTATTCTTATTTTTTTTGATACAATATTATAATCCTTCAAATTACAAGTACTTTAGCTCTTAGATTAGTTGTTTTTGTTTTGGGGTTGCATTTGCTTGAAATCATAGTATTCCGAGTGATGTGCAAATATTTTCATAAAAAAATTACCTGACATTATTTTTGTTTTTCTTTTGTACAAATGGATGAACTTATAGCGATCTCGGTTTTTTCTCGACATTTATTGTATTCTGGACTCAGGTTTCCTTGGTTGTTGTGGTTGTCTATGCCTTGTTTCTATCCTTTAATTCCTTGTATTTGAGTTGTGGGATGTGTTAGGTAAGTTGGAACAAGTTGGTTGTGAGTTGAAATAAAAAGTTGTTGCCCAGGATTTGACTTCTTCGCTCGAGTGAGGCTTTTTGCGCTTGAGCGAGCCTTGGGTGTTTACTTCTTTGCTCGAGCTAGGGTTTGTGCGCTCGAGCGAGTATTGTGGGTTTTCAGGTTTCTTCTTCAGACACAGTTTTCGCTCGAGCGAGTTTTCTTGCACTTGAGCGAGCCTTGTGTCTTGTGTCTCTTCGCTCGAGCGTGAGTTTGCGTCTCTTTTAGACCTGAAGGATGGCATTCTTCGCTCGAGCGAGTTCTGTGTTGTTTGTTTCGTCGCTCGAGTGAGGACTCTTGCGCTTAAGCGTGCGTCTGCGTTGGTTCAGACCTGAAGCTTCTCATTGTTCGCTCGAGCGACGACTTTTACGCTCGAGCGAGGTCTTTTTGTGTCTGGTCGCTCGAGCGACTACTCCTTCGCTCGAACGAGCCCTGTTTATATCAGTTCGCAGCATCGTGATTCTACATCACTTTTTCATCCCTATTTCTCCCCAAACCCTAAATCTGACTCTCTCTCTCTCTCTCTCTCTCTCTCTCTCTCTCTCTCTCTCCACACACTCTCTCTCTCTCTCTCTACAAATACACCTTGTTTTAGAGGTTCTCTACCCTAGTCCCTTTGTATAAAAGTTAGAGCTTGGCTTGGGCTATCTATTGATTCGAAAAAGTTTGGTTTTGGAGCATCTTCAAGTTTCTCTTCCTTTTCCTTTGAACTTCTTCATTTGAGGTAGGGATAAACTACTCTTTATTATGAATTTTAACATAAATGTTGGTCATTTGTATAAATGGTTGGATTTGGGTGAAGTTAGGGTTTGGGCGTTAATTTGTGAAAGAGGGGTTTTCAATTTTAAAGTCCATATGTGTATGTGGGTCTTAAAAATGGGGTTATTGGTGTATAATTGTTGAAATAGTGAAATTTGGACCTTTGGATTAATGTTGTGGAATTTTGGGGGAAAATGCCCTAGTTCAGGATTAAATAATTATTTTGTATAAATGGTGAATTCATTGTGGACTTATGGAATTGGGAAGGATTGTGATTAGATAGTGTGGTTAGATCGAATAATCACCCACTTATGGAAAAGTTGATAAATTTATTATTTGTTTGGAAATAATTGTTTTGGGCTATCGGTGGAGGATAGTCTTGAATATTATAGACACTGTATGATGATTAGGTAAATTGAAACTAATCAATTGAATTATGTCATTGAATATGACGGTTGGATTAAAATGTTGAATATGTGAATTGTTGGGTCATTGTATATGCCAACATGTTTAATACGTTGTATATGTATCTTTGTATCGGAGGAGATAGGGGATGTACTCCATTGTGTGGGATGAAATAGGGGATGGACTCCATTGATAACTAAGTTGGTTGGAGTGTCCTGAGTGAAAGTCCTGAAATCTTATTTATTTATGGGTGCCGGTTCTCTCGGACGTAGTTTCGTAAAATGGCAAGTAAATGGAAGTGCATGAAAAATGTTTCTGATTGAAGTGTTAATAATATGCGTTGTAGTCTCATTTTAAATTGATTTGGATAAATAAAAAGAAATGGGTTGAAACGTGGATGTAAATGTTGATTGGGTATGGAAAGTGTATAAGTTGGTTTTACGTGTTAAACATTTATTGGATGCTAATGTTTTAGTTAATTCTCATATCTTGTTTAGCATATTTCTATTAGGCTTTGGCTCACCCTACTTGGGACGTCATTTTTAGGTACAGGTGACATGCTGCCTCCAAGGTTATAGCTTAGGAGGTCTTGGGGCTAAAGTCTCTGTTTTGTTGTTTTCATTTGATGTATATATGCTTTTCCTTCTAAGCTGAGGGCATTAAATTGTAAAGGGCTTCTGACTGTTTTTTGTTGTAACCAAGTTATACTTGGAAAGTTGTAAGCCTGTAGGACATATATTTTTGTTGTTAAAAGTTAGAATCACATGCTATAGTTTCAAGATAAACATTTATGAAATTGTAATGCATGTAATATCTTTTGTAACAGTTAACTCTGATGAATGAGAATAGAACCTTTCTAGCATGTTTTATGGATCTTGTAAATGGTTTGGGCTATGCCATATTTTGAGGGCGTTACAAAACTCGTGCATCAAGTTGAATTGTACAGGATTATTTGATACTTGTTACATTTTTTGAAGGATTATATATTTTTGGATAGATGTGTATAGAAAGTATTTGGATAGACGACTAGTTATATTTTTGGATAGATGTATATAGACAAAAATTTAAAACATAACAACAACTACTTCTTATGTTTTATATTTTATATTTTTATACTAGATGAATGTGAATTGGATAATTATATAGATCACATGATCATTTTAATTGGACGGTTATGTAGTTTGGAATTACTTGTGAATGAAAATTTATAATAACTGACAACTTTAATTAAACAAATTAATTTCAGTTGATTTTGTTGGTTTGAATGATTCTTGCAAATTACAGGTTATATTGAATGGTTTAGATGGATTATTATCATACAAGTCAAATAGAATTCTTTTTATATTTTATTTTTACTTTCATAAACAAAAAGATTTGAATTGGCGACTAAAATTTGATTTGGTTTTATATCTTTAGTCGGTGTTTCACTATTTACATTTGGTAACCAAAAGTTTGGTAGGCGAAAGGACACATTTGACGACTAAATAATTAGTCGGCAAAATTATTAATTTTGATAACCAAAGTGTTTGGTTGCGAATAGGTCTACTGCCAATTAAAGTTTTAGTCGTGCAAACATTACTTTTGGCGACTAATACTTTTGGTTGGGAAATGTGACAATTGGTGACTAACATATTTAGTCGGGAAAATATCACTTTTGGCAACTAAAGTGTTTTAGCAACAAAATGGTTTATTTGCAGTAATATAACATTCAGTGACCAAAAATTTAGTCAGCAAATATAATTTTTTTCCAACTAAAAAAATTTTTAGTCGCTAATTACTTTTCCTGACCCTCAATTGGTGACCAAAGTGGTGACCAAAAAAATTAGTCGCGGATAACTTTTGTTACTAAAAATGGACTTTTGCTGACTAAATATTTAGTCGGCAAAAATGTGATTTCCTGTAGTGAGTTAAAAATGAAAATTAAAAAAATGTGTGATTTTAGGTTTTCTTATTCCGTATATGGGTGTTGAATTTTTTTTTTTAAATTCATAAATTATGGAATAGTGTTCATTATTTAAAATTTTATTTATTGATGGGCAAGTCAATTAAATGTTTTTAATTTTTTTCAAATAAAAAATTTGAAAGTTTTGTCTAAGAAATTTAAAAAATGATCAAATCATAAAGAACAATATAAGATACCTTATTCTTTAAAATAAAAATAAATAAATAAATAAATAACTTCAAATCAACTCCCAAAACAAAGATAGTTAACAGATATATATTTATTATCAATTTAGTTGGAAAAAAAAGTCATATAGCGAAAAAAAAAAAATACTTACATGAAAATATAAATTTACAAAAAAAAAAAAAAAATCACAAACAAACAAACTAACTTGAAATAAGTTTGGACTATTGGCAAAGAGCAAGAATAACCATTACATCATTACAGTTGGGGAGGAGTTGACCGGGTTAAAAAAATGATCAAATATTGAGTATTTTAAAAAGAGAATTGTATTGAATTTTAATTTGATTGGGTTTTTACAATTTTAGATTTATATTATTTTTGAAAAAGGTGAGTGGGATAAAGGTGGCTTACCATATTATTTTAAATTTTGAAATTCAAAATCATAGATAATTAGTGTCTTTATTTATTTATTTTATTTGAATTGTTCTGATCAACATATTTTAAATTTTGAAATTCAAAATCATAGATAATTAGTGTCTTTATTTATTTTTTTATTTGAATTGTTTGATCAACATTATTTTTGGAAAGAGTGAGGGTGACTTATCATATTGTTTTGAATTTTTAAAATTCAAAATTGTAGATAATTAGAACTTTGTTTGTTTTTGGATTTTTGACTTAAGGAACTAACCAATAGATTTTTTTTTTTTATTTCGTTAAAAATTAACAAATTAACAAAATTAGTTTGGAGTTTAGAACTTCCACAATCATTGTTCTTAAAAATGTCATTTTCTTTATATACATAGACTGGTATAATTACCCGTGCTATGGACGGGTATAAATAAATAATCAAAAACTAACTTTTAAAATTAAATAATAATCTAAAAAATTTATTTAGAATATTTAGTAAAAAATAATTTAGAATCAATTAAATTTTATTCATTTTTATCACAGTTACATATAAGAGATTTTTTATTTTTTATTTTGAATTTTATGTTATTAATTGTGTGCTTTAAATTCTCAATAATAACAAATACATGTCATAATTTAATAAGTAAAAATTAAAAAATAAATCAAAAAAAATTATATTTTTGATAAAATATAAATACATTTCGTCTTATAAGTTTCGTAAATTTAATTTATCATATGATAGTGAAAAATTACATTTGTCAATATATTAATTTTTTCATGTTTTGTAAAGTTTAAAAATTTGTCTAATATCAAAATTATAATTTATCTTATGTCATAAGATTTACGTAAAAATGGATTAGAATTTACTTGTGATATTAAATTTAGGCTTAACATCAGATTTGCGCCAACTAATCCTTCACCTAATGTCACGACCCGCTCCCCGTACCCGAGAGTTAAGCGTCGTGACGGCTAGTAACTGAAATTACCTCCGACCAAATCTTAAACAAATAAATAAACGCGAGCGGAAATAATATTTAAGTGAGGGTACTAAACTAATCATTGGAGCTTCTATTTAATTAAATTGTCAGAGCTGAACTATGTCTAACAAGTGCTTTGTGCCTATCCCACGCGCGGGCCCTGACATGTCATTTGAAAGTGGTAAACAATTATAAGCATATGGCAGCGTAAGAAATATTATACTAAGAGCATAAGGGCATAAAATTCACTGTGGATAATTATGAGGCTAAACAAAGCTTGATATTAAAATACATAATATATAATACGAAAATCATTTAACATATAATATAAAATAATCATAACCACGGTACAGAACGGAACAGAACAGATGTATGGACTTAAGAGATGGCTGGTACGAACTCTAGAGGTGGCTCCCACAATAGTGTAACACTTAGCTCCGTACAACACTTTGCTCCACACCAGAAATTAGAGTGTCAGCGGATCATGATAGACAGAGGGTCACAAAGTGACTAATCAGAGGACCAATGGTTATTTAAGTCTCCAAAGGCATGGGACCTCCGTGGTGGTAATTATAAAATAATTACTCAAAATACATTTTAATAAACAGTTATATGTATGGGTTTCCCTTAATATATCAAATAAGGTTCATAAATAAATAACATAATTAAAAATGCTAATATAATATATAAAACACAATTTACGTAAAATAAATTATGGTGACTCAAAACATACGTAAAATATATAAGGGTAACTCAAATTATAATATAACTCACCTTAAGATTAATACCTTACTCTTTCTTTCCACTATCAAAAGCCTTCTTGACTTCCAATTTTCTTCCTTTTTCTTAGTTTGTTTTCCTTCTTTTTCCCTTCACCGCAGCAAATCCTCCCTTTTATAGAGAGATAGCCGTGGCCACCAAGCCACCCGGTTGCCACGTGTCATTCTTTGCGCCAAGACACAAGGCTATGTGTCCCAAACCATTAATTCATACTTATCTTAACATATTTAACTTTAGGTTTAACTTTACTTTGGCCCAAATCTTAAATTAATTATATGCCCATTTTTTCTGATAATATATAATCCCTAATTTAATTGCACTTTATCTCATATACCCATAACATTTAATATTTTATTTTACTCTTATGAAATATTTAATTAAACATTTTGGGTTTTCTCATTTATAATTAAATAATACTAAAATAAAATTTAAGGGACAACTTAAATTTTTGGATTGTTACACCTAATCATCAAACATTATTTTTGTCTATTCCCAACTTATATGAATCATTTGACCTATTTATTTATTAAATTAGTAAATAGATATTTGTAAGTATTTTTATAATAATTAAAAATTTTGAACTTAGTTTTAAAAAACTATACATTTATGTTTAAAACAATTAAATAAATAGTTATATATATTTATGGATGAAAAAATTATATAAGATAGAGCCACCCTAAATTGTAGGTCATATTTTAGTCCTAATAAATTTAAATTTTATCATAGCTTATTAGTTCGTGAGTGATATGAACTAATTTGGGGGGCTCTAATATTTGATTAAACACTAAAAAGTAACTAAGAAAATTTAATTCGAGTTGATTTTTTAGCCAATATTTCTTAATTTAAGCCTAGTCCTTGGAGAATCGTCTAATTCATGTCCAATCCATGAGTTATTAGACCCACGTATTTATTTAATTTTTAATTAGTAAATATATTTTTTTTTAAAATTATAACAAAAATAGGAAATATGTACATATTTGTTTGGTATATTTATTAACAATTTTAAAATTAATTAATAAATTATGTAGTTATTCTTAAAAGAATAAATTACATTGGTAGTCCTTATATTTTGACTTTTGTGTTATTTTTGTCCTTGCAATTTTAATTTGCTCGATTTTGATCATGAATTTATAATTTTGTTTCAATTTGGTCCAATTGTTATAATTGCTAGTGTTTTTTTTTTTATATTGAAAATACACACATGAGTAGCATCTATTATAATTTTACTGACAAAATTATAAATTTGTTCAACTCAGTAAGTTAATGTCAATCAACTCAATAACTATTTTCTTTTAAAAACCTTAACCGACATTATTAATTGGACCAAATTGATACAAAATCTAAAATTAATGGTCAAAATCAAATTAATTAAAATTACAGAGACAAAATTGACACAAGAGACAAAATGTAGCGATCCCGGTTTTGATCATTCTTTCATGTTTTGCCACTTCAACTGGGCTGATCAGGGATCGAGCTACCCGGTCCGCTCGCGAGGGTCCAAGGGGTAGCGCCCCTTGGCGGGTACGAGGGCAGCGCCCTGGCGGGATCGAGGGGCAGCGCCCCCGAAGCAAAAATGCAAAATGCATTCGAAGTTGCTTGTCCGCTCGAGCGGCCGTTTATGCGCTCGAGCGGAGAATGTTTAGTTTTAGAAGTTTGACATGTCTGCAAAAATACAGGGTTAGTGTATTTGACGCTCGAGCGGGGCATTCCACGCTCGAGCGGACCATGTTATATCAGTTCGTGAATCTGATATTTCAGATCACTTTTTCAGTCCTCTCTCTCTCTAGAACTCTCCAAAATTCCAGATCGGGAGCTTCTCTCTCTAGAAGTCATCTTCTCTATTTGATTTCTCCAAATCTATTGGGATTTAGACCTAAGTTCTTCACCAAAGTTGGTTATCATCTCGAGGGCTTCGTTGTGTGCGGTGAAAATCGAGTTTCGACACCGTTGATTTTGGAGGTTTCATCTCATTTCTTCTTCAAAACTTGATGTAGGGATTTTCTTAGAGTTATATATATATATTTGCAAGATTTATATAATTTTCGAAATCATCTTTCGATAGGTTTGAAAATTGATTGTTGATTCAAGAAGTTGAGCAATTTTGAAAGTGAGTTTGTCTCTTGTTCTTTAAAATGATCTTATGGGTTTTGATCTTCGTTGATTGAAGAAAAGATGATTTTGGGAAGTTTTCTTTCAAAGGATTTGAGTTGTATAGTTTTGGTGAGAAAACCTAAAATTTGGGAATTTTTTTAAAAGAGACTAAAAATCCATGAATGATATTGTTGTATTTATTTTGTGTTTTCAAATAAATGGATGTTTGGAAAATTTCTTATTTATATTTATATAAATGATGAATTTCAGGAAATATGAGAATTGTTGTTCATTTTGAAAATTATTGTTCAAAACGTTGAAATAGTCTTGAAATGACTAATTGTTGAGGATACTTGAGAAGAGAGAATTGTGTTATTCCTTGGATGATGAATTTGAATAAAAGTATTTATATTCATCTTGTGTTATTGGCATACAATTCATTTGATTACATTAAACTTTGAAAGTTGATTTGAAAACTTGCATTGAGAAAAGAATGTTGAGAAACAAGTTTTCATGAAATGGTTTTAGGGTAAATATGTTGGTAAGTCTTAATAGGTGGTGTAGATGATATTGAATAAGTTGGCCTGAGAGTTCGGGGTGAAAGACCGAAAACCCGCACGGATAGGTGTCGAGCTTTCCGGTTAATACTGGTAAAAATAACAATTTGATAGTACTTGTATAATCTACTTGCAGACACTAACTTAGGGATTACCAGAGTCGTATTTACCGCCCTTGAAATAAATTGTTAAGTTTTTAACAATTGAAATTGCATGATATCATTGAGCATGATGGTTTTCAAAAGATGAAAATGTGATTTATCTTCAAAAATGGGCATAGCATGGCATGTGCATTTTATCTCTTGAGACTTGTATAAAATGTATATACTTTGTTAAGGATTTCCTACTAGGCTTTATGCTCACCCTACCGGATTTTTGTGCAGGAAAAGATGTGGTGATGCCGCCTAACTAAAGGCGAGGAAATGTGTGTTGAGAGTACGAGATTCTCATTTTGCTGTGACTCTGTGTGTAAGCCAATGGATGTATATGTGTGGGTTTGAATAACTGTTTTGTATAACCAGGCTCAAGCCTTGGAAACTTGTAAACCCTTAGGGGTATTTATTTGTTTATTTACTTGTTGTTGGATTAATATATTGTTGCATGAAGAACTATTGTATTATGTAATGTAAGTTTGGAAATTTATATTCGGTTTTCCTTGAAAGAGCCATGATTGTTGTATTATCATTTAGGCTAGAGATTTGGGGTGTTACACAAAATACGGGGACTATCGATATAATTTACCCTTCTTAAAATATTTCTAATATTGATTGTATCAATAGTAAGATATATTTATATCTGAAAAACTATTTAAAACTAGATCAGGTTAGAACTTGAATAAAAAATTGATGACTTATTAAAAATACTTGATAATTATCAATTTAAATTTGATCAATTTTTCATTTAATTTTTTTCAAAATAGAATTAGATTGTTTGATAATTATAATTTTAGTTCCAATTTTTCTTTGTATTTTTTTAAAATGTTTTAAAATTATATACAATTATAATTTCTTTTAAACTTTCCTTTTCAATCTCAAATTAGTTATAACTTGAATTATATATAATTTGTTTTTGACTTCTCATCTACAAAAACTAACAATGAACATAAATTGTTTTTTGAACATTGTAAAAAATAAATAAAGATATATATTATCAATAATAATAATAACAAAATATATTTTTATTTATCATGTAACATCTCACTATTACATTGATAATAGACATTAATAATAAAACACAATACAATAATACAGTAATAATATATCAGATGATAAATAACATGTGATCATAATAATTTTTTATAGTTATACAAAAGTACCAAAAATGATATTGTTACGACGCAAATCCACCCTTATAGGTTTAACGTTGTAACCAGCCAGTAATCCGGGGATTACCAAAGGCCTCTGACCTGAATATCATATAATATAAGAAGCAATGAAGCAATATAAGAAACATACATAGTCCATTGAGCTGTGTAGACATACATGGAACTGAAATTCAAAACTTTATGTACATATACGTGACGCCATAAATGCATTAGTTTTACGTCACATTCACTACAATATAACAAAAGGGAGCTTTGCCCAGCGTATAGATAAACAAAAACAACATAACAAAACATTCTTGGTATGGGTCACAAAACTTGACTTTTCAAATGGGAACCTCCCCGGGAGGGACAGTGGTTGGCTGACCCAAAACCTCCCAGGCAATAGTTTAGGCCTAGTCATGCGCCTGCTCACCTACATACATAATATAAATAATAAACGGAAGCCCAGTGAATAATAACAGAGTAAAGGGTTAAATGAATGATGTCCCATATCAGATTCAGAAAGCAAAAATAGATTCATATTCTTATTCAGAGTTCAGAAACAAATACTTGTTCAGTTTCACAGAGAATCATACGTAGTACATCCATTAGCGTTAACAGATCATGTATAGAGCATTAAAGGTCATACTTGACCAGTTCCATAAAGGAACCTCCGGTACCGAGAACTTGTAACATACTTGAGCCATGGTATTGTTACCCCCGGGTGAGGGCCATGAGACCACGGTATTATTACCTCCGGGCAAGGCGCTTGTGCTCATAGACCATGGTATTGTTACCCCCGGGCTAAGGTCTCGTGCTAAGGATGCCGCGAATCCTTTTCAATATATTGACAATCATTCATTGAATCAGAACATAACATGTCAAAAAATAGAGCATTTCTTGTCATATAATATCATATAAGAAATTACTTAAATGTAAACATAGCTTTACAAAGTTACTACTCACAGATGGCTCTAAAGCAGACAAATCAGATAACTTGCGGCACGTGACCTACATAGACACAGAATGAATACGTACTAGATTACACACCCGAAATTATTAAATTAGTTCTTTTTTGTCTTGGTGTGTTTCTATTTCTTACTTCTTATCCTCATTATTATGTCTTAACCATGACCTAAGAATGCCTAGGATGCAATGTGGATGCCAAAATGCAATTTGAAACACTTGACAAATTTTGTTGAAAATAGGGCCTTCGCTCGAGCACAACTTCATTCGCTCAAGCGGAGGCTAAAAAATGTGAGTGGTCGCTCGAGCGCAACTTCGGTCACTTGAGCAATCTGTAAACTCTGCAAAAGTACTAGTTGCTTGATTTTTTCGCTCGACGCACGCTCGATAGTCGCTCGAGCGGTCTACAAAACATGAAAACTTCTGGGAGCATGCATTTTACACTCAAGCTAACTTTTGGTTGCTCGAACAAGAGTGTAAAATACAGAGTGGCAGGTTCTGCTGCTCAAGCGGAGACACAGAATCTGGAATTTCTAGATTGCTCTTCCAAGCTTCAAACTCAAACTCAAAGTTGCAAATCAAGTTCTTTTGGCCAAAAACTTAGGGAAACTTGTGTAAACTTGTCAAACATCAAGAATTCAAAATCCTTTTGCAAAATCAAAGCCCAAAAGCATGCCAATTGTGCAAAACAAAACTCAATCTTTGCAAACATAACATACATGTATTGCTTTGCCTTCAAAGCTTCCAAAACATGATCATTTGGTTTTAAAATGGTATCAAACAAGATGAATTCTCAAAATAAAAGTAAAAGAAGCACATACATGTGAGAATTCCTTGAAATCAAACTCAAATTGTGATGAAATGAACATACATGAATGATATGGCTCAACTTCATTAATTCTAGCTCAATTCTTGTATTACACAACTAAATTCTCTTGAATTCATGTTGTAGACATCATAATTATACAATTTAAGTGTTAGATCCTTACCTCAACTTCTCAATTAACTCTAGATGGTGAATTCACTAAGGATCCAAGCCAAATCCTTGAATTTCCAAGCTAAATCCTTTGTTTGAACCCAATTCCGTATTAGTCCCTTTTTCTCGACGTTTGAAGTCAAGAAGATGAGAAATGAGAGTGTGTAAAATGATCTAAGGCTCAGCATTAGCCTTATATAGGCTCCACTAATTAATCTAATTATTTGATTTCGAATCGAATTTTAATTAAACCTACCATAAAATTCTAAATTTTTTAAATAACACAGAAACCAAGTCAATTTCGTGATCGGATGCCGATAAGGCCTTCAATTTGCAAAACAGAACAAAAAGACAAATAGATATTCCTACAGCAGACAGATATAAATACAAATAATACAAGACACATGCAATTAACTCAGAATTCCATCTTAATTACTCATTAAGCATGTTAATCATGGTTTAGCAATTAATTACAGGTCAGGGTTGTTACAGTCTTCCCCCCTTAAAGAGTTTGGTCCTCCAAACTCAAATTACCTTTGCTTTGGTAGAATATTGGATCTAGAGGAAATAAATCAGGGTATCTCTTCATCATGTCTTCTTCGGTCTCCCAAGTTGCACAAGTCCCCCTGTGATTTTGCCAATCAACTTTTACCAGCGATATTTCTTTGTTCCTCAATCTTTTGATCTGGTGATTCAAAATCTGAATCGGCCATTTTTCATAAGTAAAATCATATTTCAAAAGCACATGAGTTGGTTCAATAAGATGAAATGGATCTCTCAGATACTCTCGAAGCATGTATACATGAAAAACATTATGCGTATGCTCCACGACTGGCGGTAAGGCTACCTGATATGTCACTAGATTGATTTTCTCAAGGATCTCATATGGCCCAACATATCTCGGTGCCAATTTGCCTTTCACTCCAAACTACGTTTTCCTTTTCATAGGAGTCACTTTGATAAATACATGGTCCTCGACTTCATATTCTCGATCTCTTTTTTGAGCATCCACATAACTCTTTTGGCACTTTATGCAGTCTTTGTTGAATCAATTTCACGTTTTCAGTCGTTTCTTGCACAAGTTCCGGTCCCAACAAAGGTCATTCACCTACCTCGGCCCAACAAATTGGAGAACGACATTTTCTACCATATAAAGCTTCATAAGGAGCCATACCAATATTCGAATGATAGTTGTTGTTATACATAAACTCGGCTAATGGTAAATAGGTCTCCCAATTGCCTTGGAAATCTAGGACACGCATTCTGAGCATATCCTCCAAGGTCTGTATCATTCTTTCTGATTGGTCGTCTGTCTGTGGATAATGAGCACTGCTTAATCTTAGTTTGGTCCCCAAAGCCTGTTGTAAACTTTGCCAGAATCTCGAAGTAAACTTGGGATCTCTGTTAGATACAATAGATACTGGCACACCATGTTATCTCACAATCTCATTGACATACAAGTTAGCAAACTTATTCGCATTGTACAAAGATTTGACAGGCAAAAAGTGGACAGATTTTGTTAAATGATTAACAATTACCCAAATAGAGTCCATATCTCGGGAAAAGCGAGGCAATCCAACAATGAAGTCCATCGTGATATGCTCCCATTTTCATTCTGGTATTGGAAGCGGTTGAAGTAATCTAGCAGGTCATTGATGTTCGGCTTTAACTTGTTGGCAATGCAAACATCTGGCTACAAAATCAGCAATGTTTTTCTTCATTCTAGGCCACCAGAAATTTTGTTTTAGATCCTTGTACATTTTGGTATTACCCAGATGCATAGCAAATTTCAAACTGTGAGCCTCAGTCATAACATGTTTCCTCAAGTCAGAACAACCTGGTACACAAAGTCTATTATGAAATTTCAACACATTAGCATCATACACAAATTCCAACCTTGGTTTGGAGTCAAGGTCATCAACAATCTTCTTTAAAAACTCATCGTCAAGTTGTTTCTCTTTAATTTCTTCAATGATTGCAGGTTGAGCGGAAATGGCAGCTAAGATCCCACCATGTTCATGCAACACAAGTTTAATTTCATTTCTCTATAGGTCACATATCATGTCTTTCTGACCGGTGTAAACATGACAAATTGCCCATGGATTTACGGCTCAAAGCATCTACAACTGTGTTTGCTTTCCCTAGATGGTACAAAATTTGCAAGTCATAGTCTTTTATCAATTCCAACCATCTTCTCTGTCTCATGTTTAGTTCTTTTTGGGTAAAGAAATATTTCAAGTTTTTATGATCAGTGTACACCTCACAAGTCACTCTGTATAGATAATGGTGCCAAATCTTTAATGCAAAATCCACAGCTGCTAATTCAAGGTCATGAATCGGGTAATTCTTTTCATGAGGACGAAGTTGTCGAGAAGCATAAGCAATCACTTTCCCATTTTGCATTAACACACGTCCCAAATCTTTGTACGAAGTGTCACTGTAAATTTGAAACCCTTCAGTACCATCTGGCAGAGTTAAAATTGGTGCAGTTACTAATCTGGTCTTTAACTCTTAGAAAGCAAGCTCTCTTTGATCATTCTAGTCAAATTGTGTAGTTTTTTTGTGTCAGTTAAGTGAGTGGCAAATCAAGCTTGGAGAAATCTTTCACAAATCTACAATAATTGCCTGCAAGCCCTAGAAAACTTCAAACTTCAGACACATTGGTTAGTCTTGGCTAGTCTACAATGGCTTCGATTTTCTGTGGGTCCATTGATATACCGTCCTTGTCAATCACATGTCCCAGAAATACTACGTTGTCAAGTCAGAATTTACATTTGTACAATTTTGCCCACATTTTCTTTTCTAAAATTTGTAAAGCAGTTCTCAGATGATTCTCATGTTCTTCCTTGCCTTTAAAATAAATCAAGATGTCATCATAAATACAACTATAAATTCATCAAGAAATTGTTTGAAAACCCTGTTCATCAAGTCCATAAAGGCCGCAGGTGCATTCGTTACCCCAAATGGCATTACTAAAAGTTCATAGTGTCCGTATCTAGTCCGGAAAATGGTTTTCTCAATATCTTCTACCTTAACCTTCAATTGATAATAGCCTAATCTAAGGTCAATTTTGGAAAATACTTGGTGTAGACACCCAATTTTTGACCATCCTCAAGACTTGGACGTCATCGTTTGAACACTCGATGATCATCCATGCTCGTGTTTGTTTTGAGTTTCTGAAAGTCTTGACTGCGCGCCTTGCCTTGGAGTCTCTCAATTTGTTTGTTTTCTGCTTGGTTGTGGACCAAGAGCTGTCGGCCTTTCCTTCTTTCCATCGGCTATCAGTGGTGGCCGGTCGGCACCCTTTTTGGCCGGTCGGCCATGTTTGTTGGCCAAGGCCTTTTTATTTGCTTTTTCAGATATTTTTGTGCCAGCTGTGACAGCTGGTGAGCACATAACTCATCCTCCATACACGTGTATGGAGGGATTGAACCAAGCTTCTAGCTTGCTCAACAAGCTTGAGACTTGGATTTCTATAAGAAGGGAGGTCCCTCTCCCTTTCCAGAGGTTCTGAAAATTGGATATACAAAACATATATATATCTCTCTCTATATTTCCCTCTCTCTCTCTCTCTCTATATTGCTTAAAAGTGTGTTTTGTCTTCACTTTTGCACTACAACACCTAGTAAAGCACCATTGCTTTGTTGCTGAGGTACTAGAGGACCTTGTTTGGACTCTCAAAGTTTTTTTTCTTTGGCTCAGAAGTGCTGGTTTGCTGTGGTTCTTCAAGGGTGAGTTGTTACCCCTTTTAAGCCTTGTTTTGCTTAAGTGTTTGGCCCCCTTTGTATGCTGTTTTAGGCCTTGCTTTCAACTGAAAAAATTTCTGATTTTAAGTGCTTAAAGTGTTTGTTTAAGGCCTCTTTGGTGTTGGGGGTGGTCTACCCCCTTTTGTGTCTTGTTTGGCTTTATTTTGTGCTATCATTTCAAGCTATTGGGACTGCCTCTTTTTGGCCTTCTCACCACTGAAACTCAGAGGAATTTCAGTGGTGGAAGTGTGTTTTGAGGTCCCAAATAGGAGGGGGTCATCCCCTCTCCTTGTGTCTTGGTTGCTTGCCTTGTTGGCTCATCAAAGTAGCATGTCTTTCTAGCATGTTTTGGCTCCATCTTAGCATGTCTTAGACCTTATTTTAGCATGCTTTAGCTCTATGTTGGGTTGGTTTGATCACTTGTTGAATGTTTCATATACTTGTAGTGCAATCCTCCTTGATAGCCTAACATGTTTTGTGCTTTAAGCCATCATTTTAGCATGTTTTTGGCTCCACTCCAACAAGCTTTTGGCTATGTTTTAGCATGCTCTAGGTCTGATTTAAGTGTTTTGGGTCATGCATGCCTTGCTTTGTATAGCCATAGTTCATTCTTGCTCACTAGCTTTGTGTTTTGAGTCCACTAGCATGCATTGCTTGGGCTATTTACATGATCTAGCATCATTTGATATATGATTTCAGAGTATGTTTCATTGTCATACACTCACATGTGTCACTCTTTCAATGCTTTTGGAAAGTTGTGCTTTATGCCTTAAACATGAGCCAATATGTATGCCATCATGCCTAAGCTTTTGGGCCACCATCTCAGTGTGTATTTGGTCTCATTTTGCCATGTTACAGCTCTGATTTTTGTTGGTGAAGTCATCTCATGCTTGGTTTTGGTAGGTGTAGTGTAATCCTCCTCATTGGCCTTGTATGCTCCATGTTTCATGCCTCTAATTCTAGCATATGTTGGCTATGTTCAAGCATGTTTTTGATCTTGTTTTGACCTGCCTTGGGACTGTTTTGAGTCATCTTGACCATTTAGGGCTTGATTGATATGGCTATGGTGCAAGTCCTTTTGCTAGCCTTAAACTTTAAGCCTCATAGCATGCTATGCTTGTGTTATATGCATAATTTGGTATCATTCCTTACATGATTTCAGAGCATATTTCATTGCCACACTCTCACATTTTCCACTCCTTCAATGTGTTTGAGAGTTGTGCCTTCATCTCTTGTTTGTGAACCAATGTGCATAAGCATGCATTATCTTGCTTTTCATGCCTTCATTTTCGGCATGTTTTGGCCATTGTCTTGGCATGCACGAGGCTTGTTTGTGGTTGGTTTGGTCCATTGACTATTGCATTACATAGCCCTTGCCATGTTCATGTTGTTTGCATGTTGTTGCATTGCAATGTTGTTTGCATGATTGTTGCATTGCATTGTGTTAGCATGTTGTGTGCATTGCATTGTGTTAGCATGTTGTGTGTTGCATTGTGTTTGGGTTGGACGTCAATCCAAACACGAGGAATGTCGCACATTTCATACTCAAAGTGATGAAACGTGCCTCATTCCTTAGGTCACCGACACCTTTGATCATGTATGATAAGGTGGAGGTTCATCGAGTCTTATGTGTTATTTGTGTGCATTCATTGACATTGATTTGTGCAACTCGGCCTCTTTGGCCATCATGCATTGAGATGCGTGATTGGTGGCCCGAGAGCCGAGCACTACACTCCTTTGAGCTTAAGACATGACAAGGAGTGTAGTTACACACACATTTTTTGGCAAATACACTGCCATGCCTCTGTTAGTGCTCTGTTGCAGCAAAAGGGGAAATCTCAGGAAGCAGCGGCCGACCGGCCATCTAATCTGCCGATCGGCTATCACAATTGGCCGATAGCCATTAACTTTGGCCGATGGCCATGCCTCTTGGCCGACAACCCCTCGGCATGTCCATAAGGTGGATTAGAAGCATCTTGGAAGTTGGCACAATTTTCAGAAGTCCAAAACAGTGCAAACAAAGGCATCATGAGGCACGACAGTGGATTTCCGAGCATGCATCTCTTCCTTGCCCGCGAGGCCATTTCACTGCTTATGATTAGCTTGACTGATTAGTCATTCAATTTGTTGTGTAATAATTAATTAGCAAAGTTAGTTAATTAGTTTGGTTTGTAATAATTAGTTTAATTAACGTAGCTAGCTTAGCTTATTCATTCAAGCCCTCCGTCGAGAGGGCCAAATGTTGTAATAAGTGTGCGTGTGTGTGATGCATGTTTTCCAACCCCCATTTCTTTCTCCCTTTTACTTACCTGCTTTCAGTGGTTAGTTTTAGGCCATGTTTTAATTAGCATACTTATGTTTGCATGTGTGCATCATTCATTCATATTGCATGCACCGGGCTCGGTGCATCATACAAACTGCATTATATTTCAATACCAATTTGAATACATGTTATCTAGTTGCATTCTTATGCCATCTTAGAATAGCTGAGCCTATTTTTAGTTGCATTCTGTATGTGTTGCATTAGGCATTGTTAACATAGCTAGGATTATGCATTGATTACTAACTAGCTTCTTTTTTGGATCGGAGTACACTGTGAGTGTTTATGCTTTAGCATCCTTGCATGTGTGTAAGTGACTGCCATGTTTGGCATGCTTGCCATGAGGCTATTTGCTTAATTGCAATAACTGCATGAATGCCTGTGGATGAATGATTGCCTGAATTGGAACAACTCGATGATTGTGAGTTTTAAGCCCACTTGAAGTGGCAAAATCATGTTTTTCTAAGCCCACTTGAGGGTGGCAAATCCGCGTCTTAGCCTACTTGCGAGTAGCATCTTCAAACCATTTTCAAAAAACAAACATGAGTTGTTTTGTTCCAATCCGCGTGATTGAGTCTATACTTGTATGCTGTGCGCATCACATAGTAAGCTAGCTAATAATCGAGATAAGAACACGTGTGTTTTCAAAAACAACATATCGTGTTTAGTAAAGGCCGATCCTTTGATTGGGCGAGCAGGGGTGCTCATTTCATGACCTTTCCCCCTCGTACCCAAGTTCCCGAGCCGAGGCAACTTTGGTGATGACGGACACGTGGCCTTTGGCATGAGTCACGGTTTCCTAAATTTCCCAAAACAAAATATTTAGGTGGCGACTCTGAAATCTGGCAAAGCAGTCCATGTTTGGCGCTCTTTGATTAAAATCCATTTTCCAAAACGATTTGCCGGATTTGGACTCTTTGGTGATTTATCAGTCTTGCATTGCACTTTGTGGGATTAGATTCAGAACCGTGACAGGAGTCCGAACTGTAGTAGCTATGAACCCAATTCGCGCCTCGCGTGCGAGCAGAGTTCGGGCGGTCTACAGTTTGTGGCGACTCCACTGGGGATTTAGAGAACTTGACTCGAACTCATGATATCTTGTTTTGACTACACTTATGTGTTTCTTTGCATTGCATTTGCATTGGTGTGCCTAGGACACCGTGTTTGCTGTCTGCTATTCCTGAACGGTTTGTCGAAGGCTGCGTGCCATAAGGCTGACCGGTTACGGGCTCTGCCACGATGGGAACACAAACCTCATTTTTTACCGAGGCACCCTTTTGACTATACGACCTAGTTGCATATCAGAAACTGTAGTGACCATTCCAAGCTAGGACATGTTGCTTACCTGATCGTAGGTTATTTGAAACCATTGCGTGCGTAGTGAAACCCTAGCTCCTGACAAGATAGGACAGGGAAACCCTACCCCTCCATAGGGGTGTTTTGGCTCTCACTTGCTTGCTATGTGCTTTTAGAGTGTGTCTCTACAGGAATGCATGTATCAGGTTGCAAGTCTGGGTGTCAGGCCTGCGGGCATCAGTATTTGGGGAATCAGTTTTACCTGAGGGTATCAAATTTGAGGCAGTGATTTGGGGACAACGATCGGTGTTGAGAACAGTGTATTCAGCTTACAAAAGTCAACTGTGTGTTGTGTTTATTTTAAGCCGAAGTGCTGTCCATTTTTCTGCTTATTGTTTCCTTATTATGCTTTATTTATCTTTTTGCAAGGTAGTTTAGCATCATTGCTTCTGACCAGGCAGATATTCCCCAAACACTGTGGATCAAAGGTCGAAGACTTCATCGATCTGAGGATCTGATAGACGGACAAGCAGTGTTCTTACCCCCGGTTACTAGACGGAGGTCAGTTTGGCACAGTTCACCAGTACAGCGGTTACCAGATTAGCGGTCCTTCTCCACCCCACCAGTGAGTAGTTGGGCTAAGGTTTCCGTTTCCACCGTAGAGAGGGATATACCTTTTGTTCAGTCAGATCAGCACCTCACGGCCAATATGGAGGACATGATGCGTCAGCTCCAAGAGACTATGCAAGCCATACAGTGGGATGCTGCCCGCCAGGCAGAGGTTGTGGCACAATAGGAAGAGTTAATTGCCAGACTACGACAACAGCAACAACCGCAACAAGCCGGAGCACCTGCTTCGCATCCACCCCCACCCCCACCTAGAGTCCCAACACTCGGGGAGACTGCAAATGTCCAGGAAGATACGGACGTCCCAACGGGGCCAGTTCCGCCACTAGTTTTACAACAGATTTCAAAGACACTGGCCTTCTCAACAGATACACCGTTTGAAACTGAGATGGACCCAACCACTCTAAAGATGAGTAAGCTTGAAAAGCTATTTAAATGGGCCCAGGGGGTCAATTCCATTCCGGACATAGAGGATGGATACACCGACTCAGCGGTGACTTTGCCGGACCGGTTCAAGATGCCGCATATAGACCGTTTTGATGGTTCTGGAGATCCCATGGTACATCTGCGGCTGTTCTCGGATATGCTAAGGCCAATAGGCCTCTCCAGACTGCAAAAGCTTTCCCTCTTTGGCCGAATCCTGTCGGGTGTTGTGGCCATTTGGTACGCGAAGCTGGAGGACTCAGTGAAAAAGAGTTGGGAAGAGATGGTCGAGGCCTTCGTCGCCCAGTATTCATACAATACGCAGATCGAGATCACAACTCGTGATCTCGAGACAACTAGACAGGAGCCGAATGAGGGCTTCTCTGACTTTCTAACCCGTTGGAGAGCCAAAGCTTCCATGATGACCACCAGGCCGGTCGAGAAGGATCAAATACGGATGGTTGTACACAACCTCCAACCCAAACTGATGCAAAAAATGATTGTCTTACCCCTCCCTACCTTTGCAGATTTACACGAGATCGGGGTACAGATCGAGGACGCCATGAAACAGGGTCTGATTGACCACGAAAGAGAGCAGCCCAAGAGGGCGTTTACCCGCAGTTCGAATGCAGGCACGAGTAGTGCTGTAGCTGCCAGAACTTCCGATGTGGGCGTGGTCACCACCACCACTCCAAAAACACTTACAGTCACCCTATTCACCGGTGCGTCTGGTAATAGCTCACAAACAGCCAGATATCCACCCCAAGGCCAGAGAACCTTCACTCCACTATACATGCCCCTGTCCAAAGCTCTGGGGGTTCTGATCAAGAAAGGGCATTTGAAGCCCCTGGAGCTGCGGCCATTACCAGACAAACTTCCTGCTTCCATAACCCAGCCAAATACTGTGCCTTTCACCAACAGCATGGTCACGACACCGACCAGTGCTATCGACTGCGTCATGAGATCTATGATCTCGTTGACAATAGGGTGATCGCACCTCCAGAAAAACCAAATGTCACAACCAACCCTCTCCCACCACATAACCAAGCTCCACCACCTAAACGCATCAACCTGATCCAAATTGGGGTTGTGTCATACGACCCTAGCATATATATCACACCCTCCCACCTACCCAAGCCCGAGGTTTTCATCCTGGACAACACAGACTTATGCATGTTGAGTACCTCCTAAACCTAACCTGAACCGGTGGTGGTGACTATCGAAGATAGAATTGGGTTAACTTTGGGGGCAGAAGGGAATGATGATTCAGAACCTGAGGGGTCTGGGAGCTTTGCGTACAACCCGAGTGGTTATATCACATCAACAGATCAACTTAAGCCGAGGGTAGAATTGCCAGTTGGGGCAGAGATTAGTGTGGTTCGGGAGGATGGACCTAGTCAGGGGTTAGATGACCTATCAGACCTGGAGGAGGATATCGCGAATCTGCAATTCTTCAATGAATAGGATCCAGGGGACGTGACTGTTAACTGGTTTGATCTGGATGGGTCAGCAGAAACTACTGGGTGGCTCAGCGACCAGCCAGATGTTGTTGAGCAGCCTCAGCCAGGACAGGGACTGTTAGGAACGAGAACATCATCAGTGGCCGGAATGGTCGAGAATCAACAGGGATCACCGGAGAGCACCAGTGTCAAGAATTTTGCTCAAGATCTGGGCAGTTTGAGTACAGAAGATACTGAACAACAGACCGCACTGAAGCAGTTTGAGCAAGAAAAGATCGAAGATCTTGAGAGAGCTAGGAAGGCCAAAGCCCTTGTGGGGACAGAACGTGCTATGAGCACAGGAATAGTTGCAACAGAACTGGATAACTGCCTGTCGGTTGCCGACGAGATGTGGTGGGAAGACGACGACTTACGTCTTGCCCACACCGACGAGGACTGGGGGCGGAACCAATCGAATGATACCTGGTACGTTGAGGAGGTTGACCATATGACCAGGAGTGGGCGGTATTTTAAGCCCCCACACTTGGATCAACCAGAGGCGTCCGGAAAGGACAAAGAAGCGGAGAGGCAGAAAGAAAAACTGCTCGAAGAGGAGGCTGTACTGAAGCAGCTTAAGAAGATTCAAGCAGACATCTCCATCTGGGGACTGTTTATGGCCTTAAGAGTTCACAGACAAGCTGTCCTTTCTGCAATGGACAGGGCCAAACTTTCAATCGATACCACGCCTGAGCAGTTGGTAGGGCTGGTTTTTCTGGGAGGAGCTTCCCCAACATTGACCTTCACTGACAAGGAACTGCCGTCTGAGAGCTCAGATCATAACAAACCGCTCTACATCTCTGTCGAGTGTAGAGAGAAATGGATACCAGTGGTCCTTGTTGACACAAGATCTGCTATCAATGTGTGTCCGTCGAGGACGGCATATGCTATCGGGTTGAAGCCCGCGGATTTTGTGCTTACGGCCCAAGTGGTACGGGCCTACGATAATACCAGCCGAGAGGTGATGAGAACTGTGCAGATTCGAACTCAGGTTGGTCTAGGGCAACAGGATATTGATTTTCATGTCTTGGATGTCCCGGCCACCTACAATTTACTCTTGGGGCGGCCATGGCTGCACTAGGTGAAGGCTGTCTCTTCCATCCTGCACCAAATGCTGAAGTACCCCCACGAGAAGGGGGTGGCAATCGTTTTTGGGAATTCTTCGATACATCTACCGCCAGAGGTTTCTACACCAGTCCTGGAGATTGAGTATGGCGCGGAGGATGTGTTTTTGTCAGGGTTCACCCTAGCCAAGGCCCGGGTTGTACAGAACATTCTAGCTGTTGATGAGGGGCTATACGTCAGCGTACAGTCTGTCTACCTTATGAACAAGCTTCAGCACATCCCCGGGATGGGATTAGGGCAAAGTGACCGGAAAGACGTTGCAGCGTCGGCCGAAGTGCCGCACAACCTATATACCTTTGGCCTAGGTTATCTACCTACCAAAGAGGATTAGGCGAGGAAAGGAAAAGAGATAGCCGGAAGAGCCCGGGCAAAGCAGGCTGAGAAGCATTATGAGTTGATGCACTGACCTATCCAGGAGACCTTGAACGGACGCTTTGTCCGGGAGGGGGAAGATTTCCCGTTCTGCGACTTTCCAGAGTCATGGCTAAATGCAGAGAGGCGGCGCTTGCTGGGATTTGAGAGTTTCTTTGACTTGCAATTGTCCGGGGATAAAGTTGCCGAGGAGCAGACAGACCCACCAGCTGACGTTGAGCAGCGCAAGGAGGAGGATTCCAAGAGCACAGAAATTAAGATGGGGATAGCATTGGCTTGTCTACTCTCAGATCCTCAGATCGTACAGGAGTGCTTGGGAGATAACTTCTCAGTTTCCATGATCGGGAATGAAGCGACTGTGAGCCCATCTTCAAACATTCTAGATGCATCCATCGCACCCTCCTTCGTCTGGCAATACGAGGAGGGCTTTTTATCGAGCAGCACCGGGTCAGGTAGTGAGCCGGAATCTGATTCCACTAAGTCTGTGGAGTCGGAATCACGTTGTAGCTTGTCTGATTCTGAGTCTGGTATTCTTGGGGGTGATAACCCGGATGCCACTGTCCTGTCCAGGTCGTCTTTTTCTTTTTCCTTTGAGTCTGTTGTAACAGAGGAATCAGGCGGACTGGATGTTATTAATGAGAATAGTACGGCTGTGACTTCTGAGTACTTTTCTGTGCCTTTAATTTATTGCATTAATCAGGATTTTCAAAATTTTAATGAAAACGACGAGGAAGAAATTCCTCCGATTTTGCAATATTTGCTTGATCAAGAGAAAGAGAGGTTTGTAAAACCGTTGGTTGATGAAATCACCACAATTAATGTTGGTATTGCGAAGGACCCGCGGCTAGTCCAGATCGGGTCCACGTTGTCTTTGGAGGAGCGCGAGTGCTTAGTCGCTTTATTAAAATATTTCAAAGATGTTTTCACGTGGTCCTATGAAGATATGCCTGGAATCGATCCTGAGATTGTACAACATCGGATCCCTCTTGACCCAGAGGCCCAACCTGTTAAGCAGAAGCACCGAAGGATCCGTCCGGACTGGGCTCTGAAGATTAAAGAAGAGGTCACCAAGCAGATTGACACAGGGTTTCTGTTGGTATCTGAATACCCTACTTGGTTGGCTAATATAGTTCCAGTGCCGAAGAAGGACGGCAGAATTCGGGTATGTGTGGACTTCAGGGATTTGAACAAAGCCAGTCCGAAGGACGACTTTTCTCTGCCGCATATCGACGAATGAGTGGACTTCACTGCTGGGCATGCGTTGCTCTCGTTCATGAATGGGTTTTCATGCTACAATCAGATTCTGATGGCACCCAAAGACCGGGAGAAGACTGCTTTCACCACCCCGTGGGGAACCTATTGTTATAGGGTGATGCCGTTTGGGCTGAAGAATGCTAGAGCTACGTATCAATGGGCTGCGACCACAATTTTGCACGATATGATCCATAAAGAGGTTGAGGTGTACGTGGACGACATGATTGTCAAGTCCAAGGAAAGAGAGGGCCACTACACTGCCTTGCAGAAATTCTTCCAACGGATCAGAGAGTATCGGTTGCGGCTGAATCCTCAGAAATGTACATTTGGTGTTACAGCAGGGAAAATGCTAGGGTTCTTGATCACACAGAGAGGTATCGAGGTCGATCCTTCTAAAATCAAGGCCATCTTAGAAATGCCACCACCGAGGACTGAAAAGGAGGTGTGAGGCTTTCTGAGTAAAGTGCAATTCATAAGACGGTTTATTACAAAATTAAACTTGACTTGTGAACTACTCTTTGGTCTCCTGAAGAAAGGAAAGAAGTTCTAGTGAGAAGACCGATGCCAAGTTGCTTTCGAGCAGATCAAGCAATATTTACAAAACCCGCATGTGTTGTCACCGCCTGAGCCATGGAAACCGTTGATTCTGTACCTATCAGTGACTAAAACTACAATGGGCTGCATGCTTGCGTAGGAGTTTGAGGACAAAGTGGAGAAGGCTATCTACTACCTGAGCAAGAAAATGCTGGATTACGAGACCCGCTACACTCCGCTGGAGAAGGCTTGTCTGGCCTTGGTATGGGCTACTAAGAAGCTGAGGCACTACCTGTTAGCTTACTCTGTAATACTGGTTTCAAGATTAGATCCCATCAAATATCTCTTCGAGAAACCGGCACTTACGGGTAGGCTAGCCCGTTGGTTGCTTCTGCTTTCTGAATTTGATCTGAAGTACATGACGCGCAAGTCAGTAAAAGGGAGAGCGGTAGCGGAGTTCCTAGTCGATCACCCAGTTGAAGGGGATAAAGCAATTGAGTATCTGTTCCTAGATGAGGCCATTCTGCATGTCGAAGAAGAGACTTGGACGATGTACTTTGACGGAGCGTCAAACCAATACGGGTATGGGATAGGGGGGTTGCTGATAGCACCCAACAATTCTCGTATACCTCTAGCATTCAAACTCCGGTTCAAAGTGTCGAACAATGAGGTAGAGTATGAGGCATGTATTGCTAGACTAGAAGCCGCCTTGGAACTAGGGGCAAAATGGTTGGATGTCATCGGGGACTTGAACCTTTTTGTATCTCAAGCTAAAGGAGATTGGAAAGTTAAAGAAGAAAAGATGAGAATCTATCACCAGACCTTGGACGTTCTGATTCCTCGGTTTAAGAAACTGAATTTCGCTCATCTGTTAAGAGAGAACAACAGGTTCGCTGATTCATTAGCAACTCTATCTTCTATGATAGACATTCCTTTCGGAGTCCGGATGCGTCCGATCATCATCGAATAGAAATTCGTGCCGGCCTACGAGCTAGTTGCTGCCATAGATGAAGTATAAGATGAGAATCCCTGGTATTACGACATCTGGAACTTCTTGGAAAAGGAGGTCTATCCACTAGGGGCAAATGCCAAAGATAAGAGGGCAATTCGAAGAATGGTTGCTCAGTTCATCGTCTGCGGGGGTAAACTATACAAGAGGGGTCATCTCGGGATGCATAAGCTGTGTGTTGATGCTGAAGAATCCAAGCGCCTGATGGAGGCCATCCATGGAGGAGAGTGTGGAGCGTACATGAGCGGGGTGATGTTAGCCCGGAAGATCCTTAGACAGGGTTATTATTGGTCCACCATGGAGGAGGATTGTATTGGCTTTGTCCGACGATGCCACAAATGTCAAATCCATGCAAACCGCATGAACATTCCACCGTCGAAGCTGTACAACATGACTTCGCCATGGCCTTTTTCAGTCTGGGGGATTGGTGTAATTGGGGCTGTCACTCCAAAGGGGTCCAACGGCCATGAGTATATTCTGGTAGCGATAGACTACTTCACGAAGTGGGTTGAGGCCCAATCTTACGTGGTGTTGAAGGCTTCGCATGTTGCAAAGTTCATCAGAAACAACATTATATGTCGTTATAGGGTCCCGAATGAGATTATTTCGGATAATGGTTCCCACTTCAAGAAAGAGGTGATCGACTTGTTTGAAAAGTACAACGTGGCTTTTCATAAGTCATCTGCATATCGGCCGCAAACCAACGGAGCGGTTGAGGCCGCCAACAAGAACATCAAGCACATTCTGCAGAAGATGGTGGAAACCTACAGGGACTGGCCAGATAAGTTGCCATTTGCTCTTTGGGGCTACCGGACTTCAATTCGAACTTCTACTGGGGCAACTCCGTATTCCTTGGTTTATGGAATGGAGGCTGTTCTGCCTATCGAAGTTGAGGTTCCGTCATTACGGGTATTGGCTGAGTGTCAGATAGCTGAGACAGATTAGCAGCAAAGCAGGTTCGAAGAACTCATGCTCTTTGATGAAAGAAGGCTGAAAGCATTGTATCACGTCCAGGGTTATCAACGAAGAATTGCCAGGGCTTTCAACAAGAAGGTTAAGTCCAGGAATTTGAAGGAGGGGGATCTAGTGCTCAAAGACAACCGAGCTCCTATCCACGACCCTAGGGGCAAGTTTAGACCTAATTGGACTGGCCCTTGCATCATCGAGTCTATCTGGTCGGGAGGAGCTGTCGTTCTGATGGACCTAGATGGCCTAGAGTTCTCCCAGCCGATCAACATGGACAAGTTGAAGAAATACTTTCCCTGAGTGGCTCGCTAGGCTGAAAACCCGAAAGGACGACCTAGGCAAAAGTTAGAGCATGAAAAATTTGAAATAATAAAAACTGAGCTCGCAAGGTTGAGAACCCAGAAAGGGCGGCCTTGGAAAAAGTTAGAGCGCAAAAGGAGAGTGTTAATACACGAGTGAACCCGAACTGAACTACGTAAGGCATGATTCCCATCTTCGGGATACGTAGGCAACTTCATTCCGAAGTCCAACCATAAACACTTCCAAATCAACTTTGTCCGTGTGATCATGTTGGTCATCTCTGTCTATTCTGCATTCAAGAGCTCGGTTGTGATCTCCAGTGCAGTATTATTCAGACTAGGGACAACTTTTCAGTTGCTGGATCCGGGGTTGTACATCTCAGTGATAGATCTCAGGCGTGTCCAGTTGTGATCCATATCGAAAATGGTTTTGAAAAGTTTTAATAAAAGTTGATTTTGCTCAAATTAATCTTTTTACGACTTAGACCATTTTTGGACCAAACGGAAAATTTTTAGTACCCACAACCATCAATTACATTGATTTCAGTACAGAGTTCTCTTACTCTTGAATACAAATTAAAGTTTCTTTTTATTACATTCATAAAGAAAACTTGAAAGTACTGATTAAAGCAAATAAATTCGGGGCATAGTCAGGTGTTCCTGCGTCCCTTCCCAGAGCTTGTGGAAGCCTCTGATGCCAAAGTAGGCCCGGTCTGTGCCTCATCATCGAGCCAAGCTATGCACTCATCAGAGAGGGTGCAACTGAAAGTGGGAGCGGGGGCCAGAAGCTCTCTCGTCCTCCATGCTGTGGCATACCAAGCTAGCTGCGCACCTCAGACTGGAAATGCAGTAGGGTATTCTATCCCTTCTTCTAGGCGGGTCTGATCATGGCCAAATTGGCGCCGGAATCGAAACGGGAAGTAAAAGACACAGTGTGTCAGGCCGATCAACTGAATCCCAGGCTGGCGAGACATGCTGTAACTCATCACCGGAAGATTAAGCCAATGGCAGCGCCAAGCAATGTTGACAGCGGACAGACTACACATCTATTCGCACCACCATCCCTCATCAGGGGCATCGACTAGACGTCGCCGGAAGAAATAGCCGCGAGCTGAATATGCTGGGTATGAGTCCACAACCTTCAACTTATCCATCAACCATATCTGGGGAGAGATGAAAAATGAGAGATTAAAGAATAGAGAGGCGTACGTGGAGAGAAAAGTGAGAAAAGGGTTTTGAGAGAAAAATCGAGCCTGAGGGCTGAGTGATATGAGAAACATATGTGAGTAGGGAGGGAAACATTACCTACAGCAGTTGTGGACTCCTTGCGAATCTAGTCGTCTCCCAGCGACGGAAAGCATCCAAACCCATCAATGTCTCAGCTAGTGTCATGGCAATGCAGCTCTTGCCCTCTTTTAAGCCTTGGGCAACCTCAATCAAACGGACGCTAGACCCACCGGAGCCTGGGGCAAGCAAGAAATGAGACGGCATGCACAAGCAGAGGGCATGTCGCCGAAAACCCTACCAGTGATGGTCACTACGGTCACCGGCATCAGAAAACCGACGAATCAAGCTGGGGATGTCCAATTCCCCATCGTGGATCAAAGACTGAGCGTCATGTAAAGTGAGCCCGCACATCCGTCCTAAGGCTTGGATGTGGCCGAAATGGAATTGGGGCAAGATCTCTTCCTCACGCTCGGACTCCATCAAAGCTTGGAAGTCTTCGAAAGTAGGATACATCTCTTGTCCGCCAAAGCTAAAAACATGAGTTACCGGATTCCAACATCTTGCCGTGGCATGGAGGAATGGAAAACGCAGCGGGGTGCGGCTCAACGTGAATAGTGCATTTATTCCAAAGCCCCAGAAATTCAGCTTTTCCGAGCCATCCAAGTTAGCAATCCAATTTGTGAGATTTTGGACAAGAAATGCTTCCATTTGGTGCAAAAACTGAGTTGAAAAGGAGAAACTACGAAGCTGGGGCTTTTGTAGAAGATAAGGTGTTGAGTGGAAGACAGGTGTCAACAATCTGGGCACTTTCTGCATTAGTGGCCGACCGGCCAATTTTATGGCCGACCGACCATCTTTTTAGTCGATCGACTTGTTCTTGTGGCCGTTGGCTCTTTATGGCGGTCAATGACCTCCCACCTTGGCCGATGGCCTCTCATTTTGTTCCCTGAGCTGTCTATGTATTGGAAGTGTTGAGAACATGTGACTTGTTCCACTTCGAATGCCTTTTTGTGACGATTTTAAGAAGTCGTGCCTGTGTTACTTCAATTTGTTTATCGAGTTATTGTATTTTTGTTTATCGAGTTGTATTTTGCGTTGATTGTTAAGTTCTTGTCTTGCTTATCGAGTTGTATTCATATTTGGTTAGCATTTCAAGTCCTAGTTTTACTTATCGAGTTGTTTTGTTTGTTGTCAGTTGGCTCACTACCTGATTAAGACATTGCAATTCGAGTGTGCAATTTTCAAACAAAGTTCAATCTCATTTACATGCTGTGTAATGTAATGCGAAGCGATGCTTAGAATGTAAAATGTAACACTTTTTCAATCAAAAAGCGATTTTTTCATTCCATTATAGTTTCTTTTTGCAAAAGTACAAAGTTTTAAAGAAAATAAACCTACCTGAGACAGTACAATGTGCAAAAACTACAAGCAAAAAGAGAAATAAAGCAAAAAAACAAAGCATCTGAAATCGGCGCCAGTTGCCTTAAGAGTGGGAACCCCTCCTTGCCCTCTTCCTCGACAAAGGCCCGGAGCCACCGCCGTCAGTTCCGCTGCCTGAGTCTGAACCCGAGCCATCTCCAGCCTCATCTCCATCCTGGGAAGACTTTGACTGTGGACTCACTACCTCCTCGTCAGACTCGTCATCAGCTAGGGTAGGCGCCCGTGAACTGCTCCCAGTATGAGCACGCCCAGCTCTGTTCTGGCTGTGCGCTGGAGTCCCGTGTCTCGCTCCCCCTACTGCCCGGGGAGGCACTGAAGGTCTCGCTGAAGCACCCGCTGTCGCTGGTATTTGGAATGGGGCCTGAAAAAAACAATTTGAAAAATACATCAGTTATACTATGTGAAGCTAAGTATGGTATCAAATGCAGTATATGAGTATAGTGTATGAATGCTGTGAGCAGTATATGAATGCCGTGAGTGGTATATGAGTACGGTGTGTCAAATGCAGTGTTGATAATGTGATACATCAGGTCAGAATGAAGAAAATGCAGGGTTTCAGGACAGAGGTTGAAAGAACTTACTGGAATACCATAAATGCTGAGTAGGTCCATGCTCCTCTGTAGCATCCCCATCACCAAAGCCGACAGCTCCAGAGCCTGCCCGGTGTACTTTATGGAAGCCTGCAAAAGTGTTGAGATAATTAGTAATCTGCGGGATATCAACTGAAATGAAATGAATGTACATAATGAAAAGTATAGCATATACCGGGGTCGAGCCTCGAACTCCAACGAGCTCATGATCAGCCGGGGGAGGAGCGATGGGTATCTGATAAGTCTCTCCAGCCCGTCCTCGGCATGTCATGGTAGTGGCAAGTCTGGCCACTCCACCCTCTGTCCCCTCTGGGAACCCCTCCTGCTATGGGCCTGAGTCGCCCTCAATGCCCCCACTCCTCTTGCTGTGGCTGCAGGCCTCTCTCTCTCACCTCGGCAAGCACTAGCCAGAGGCCGCATGAGATGAGTTTGGATGAAGACGGTGTAGTTGCCATCATCTCTGAAAAAGTTGGCGTCCCAACCAATCGTGACATCGGTCATCTCCTGAGGGGTGTACGTCGCTGTATGCCTCATGTGCGAAGGAGGCGGCATCGGAACCACCGGCTCGGGTAAGCCGAGGCTCTGTCACAAGAATCGCTCTCCCAAGTACCATGCCCGGCAGACCGGACCCTCAAGCAAAACTCAGAATCGGGCAGTCTCCCGAGCGCCCATGTACTGGTCTCTAACTGCGTCAGGCAGCACTGCCAGGTGATCTGCAAATGACAGAATATACAGGTTGTTATCTGCTATTGAAAGTGCAATATAAAGCAAAACTCAGATGAACTGTAAGGTTTGAAATACCTCTGCTGCGGCTATAGTGTCAAAATATCTGCGGAAGAACAAGAAAGACTCTCGCGGCCTCCGCTCGCATCTCACATCATACCTATGAGAATATGGAACAACGGGGGGCATCTCTTCCTCCGGCTCTAGAGCAGGCCTCGGGAAGTAGGCATATACCCACAACTACAGAATGTAAAAGGGTAATAATGATTATGTTTATCAGTAAAGCAGTATACAGATAAAGCAGAAATCAGAGAATGGTGTCCAGTCTATTATGCAGTGTGTGCAGTGTACAACTAGTGTAAAGCAGATTGTGTGTATGCAGTGTGTGTGGTGTACAGACAATGTAAAGCAAGACTGTAAAGCAGAAAGGAAAGGTGTACCTCCCAGGCTCACCAGTAGCCTCCTAGCAGATGCCCACTCCGGCGAGATGAAGAACTCATGTATCCATAGAGTGTGGCCAGGCCTGCGCCGCCCCAGTCATAGCGCCCGATGCGAGTCACGTCTACCAGTGCGCTCAAGAGGTAGAGGCCAACGGTGTTCGCCCGGTCGGCGAAGAGAGTAGTGCCCAACAAGAACACGAGGAACCCCCGGCCGTAGTGCTCGACCTTCTCGCGGGTTGTCGGCATCTGTACCCTAAACTGGTCCTCGAACCATGAATATCTAACGAACCCTGGTCGGGAGAGAGGTGGGCGAATGCCGAGCAAGAAGATCTGAGCGGCATCCCACTCGCCCATATCAGTGTCGAAGGGGATCGGATCACCCCCTACTCCGATGTCGGTGAGCATGGAGAAGTCAAAGGGAGTCATCGTCATCTCCCCTGCTGTAGAAAGGTGGAAGGAATCGGTGGTGTTCCACCACCTCTCCACTAGCACACCTAGAAGCGACCGACTCGCAATGAGGCGCGAGAGTCCCATGCAGAATATGCCAAAACCAGCCCCATCGATGATGTGGCAAACATCATCGGGTAGCTCCATGTACCAATCTCGAGCAACGGTGTTCCTATAACCCCGGAAGGCATGAGAATCTCCCTGTGTTCAAGACAAACAGATGCGAAGCAGTGTCAGGAATACAATGTATGCATGTGTTCATAATTGGTAAAAATGCAGTGTGTATATGTATTCGAGTTGACAGAAGTATCATGTATGAATGTGCTCAGAATGAACTAGGCATGCGGTGTACAAGTGTGTTTGGGGATAATCAGGTGAAAAATAGTGTTGGCTATCCAAGACATATGATCTACATTGCAGAAAGTAAAGAGGAAGAGTATACCTCAGTGGCGCCATAGGACAAGTGTGACTCCAGCTTGCGTAGCAGGAGGTCCTCCGGAGCACCTCGTGTGAAGCTCCTGAACTGGCGAATACTGTCGGGAGACAACACATGTACCTCGGGCTGGTACGTCGCCAGGTCGAAAGGCCAACCACTGAGCGGCAAGAGCTCGAACTCAGGATCCATCTCCATCCTTGGAGGAGCCCCACCCTGTGGAATGTCATCCGCCATCTTGAGAAGAGTGAGAAAATGGTCAAAGGAATGGAAAATGGGCAAGAATGCCAAAAGTCAACTCCGAGGGGTGAAAAATGGAAGAAAAGGTCGAAGTGTGGAAGAAGGCACGAAAACTAAGGGTAACTCGGGGGAAACAAACCCCAAGTGAAGGAAATCAAGAAAGAAGCACCAAAGTCACTTTCCAATCGGTTCAAAATGTTGAAAACTACGAGGGTTTCGCGAATCGAAGGTTTGTGGGATGATAAAAAAACTTGTGTAAAGCTCGGATCGAAGGGGGGGAAGTGATCTAGAGAGAGAGGGGAATGTTTTTCGGCAAAGAGGAAGTGAAAGAATAGGGTTTGGAACCCTATACTTAAAGACCCGAGGCAAATGGACAAAATTGCCCCGAATCTGCCACTTTTGGCCGATCGGCCAAATTGTTGGCGGGCCGGCCAAATTGTTGGCCGATAAGCTTGTTTGATGGCCGATGGGTGGCCGATGGCTCCCCCTTGTGGCTGATGGACCTGCAATGCCCTTGTTTGGGGTAGTTCTGTTGATTTGTACCCTCATCTCTCAAGAAAGTGCAAGAAAATACACTTTTGAAGCTTAAGTGGCCTTCGTGGTGACCTCGAACCGTGTCTTCTGTGCGCAACACTCGATATGCACAAGGTGTATCCTTTTTTTCGTATCCTTTTGTATATTGCTAGATTCAAAAATTGCTTTTGAATATGTTGCATTATAGTGTTTTTGTCATGCTTGCAAGGTGCGCATTTGTTATACGCCTTTTCACTCTTACATTGAGCATGCCTCATCTCGTTTTGAGGTTGTATCTCAACATTGTGGAGAACATGCCTTTACCATGCTTACATTGAATATGTGTATCTTTGTGTTATTGCATAGAGCATGCGTTCGCCATGTTTTGCATAGAATATGCATTTCTCCCTCTTACATAGAATATGCATCATAATATTGCATGGAGCATACATTTCACCTTACTTGACATGCATGGAGCATACATTTCACCTTACTTGCGTTGTCACGCACACTTGTTGCATTGTCATGCACACCTTACTTGCGTTGTCACGCACACTCACTTGCATTGTTATGCACACCTTACTTGCGTTGTCACGCACGTCCTAGTTGCATTGTTTTGCACATTTCACTTGCATTGTTATGCACACCTTACTTGCGTTGTCATGTATGTCCTAGTTGCATTGTTTTGCACACTTTAGTTGCATTGTTGTGCACACCTTACTTGCGTTGTCACGCACACTCGTTGTATTGTCATGCACACCTTACTTGCGTTGTCACGCACACTCGTTGCATTGTCATGCACACCTTACTTGTGTTGTCACGCACATTCGTTGCATTGTCATGCACACCTTACTTGCGTTGTCATGCACACTCGTTGCATTGTCATGCACCACTTTACTTGCGTTGTCACGCATATTCCAGCTGCATTGTTATGCACACTTTACTTGCCTTGTCAAGCACGTTGTTTGCATTGTTATGCACACTGTATTTGCGTTGTCACGCACACTCGTTGCATTGTCATGCACACTCTATTTGCGTTGTCACGCACACTCGTTACATTGTCATGCACACTCTACTTGCGTTATCACGCACATTACTTGCATTGTCATACACACTCTACTTGCGTTGTCACACACATTCCAGTTACATTGTTATGCACACTCTACTTGCGTTGTCACGCACGTTACTTGTAGTGTCATGCACACTGTACTTGCTCTGTCACGCACGTTACTTGCATTGTTATGCACACTTTACTTGCGTTGTCACGCACACTTCACTTGCATTGTTATGCACCATTCCCCCCTTTGTATTGTTATGCACGCTTCACTTGCATTGTTATGCACCTTTTCACTCGCATTGTTATGCTTGTTCCGGTTGCATTGTTATGCACATCTCCTATGCACCTTTCCATTGGCATCATATGTGCACGCGTTTATCTTATACTGAAATTGTATCTTGATATAGCGTTGATCATGTGTTCCTATTATATTGTACTTGTCAAAATCTCTCTTTTGTATAGGTACGATATTGTATGTACGGTTCATTTGAAGATGGTGAAACCAGACGATATTATATGTACGGTTCATTCAAGAGAAGTTCCGGTTCAGTTTGACTGCTACCCTTCTCCACTCGCGTTTGACATGCGTTTGGACGTACCCTTCTCCTCTCGCGTTTGACATGCGTTTGGATGCATTTCTCCTTTTGCGTTTGATACACTAGGAGGTGTTTCGTTTGAGACTATGGGTATTCTCGGTAGTCGCTTTTAGCCTTCTCCGCGTGAGACGCAGTGAGAATTGTATAATTTTCTGACATCCTTTCTGTTTGAATGTGTGAGACTGTTGTTTCTTATTCGCTTGCTTAAAATGTTGTATTTATTTTGCATGAATGCTTCATTATAGCCCGCTTCGCATAATCATAAGTTATGTTCCGCATCGTGCATGTCATTTGCATCTTGCCCCTGCTTGCGGGCGCATCTCATTGTTATCTTGTATGCTTGTCTAAGTCTTCGGCCTTGTCAAAAATGGGCCGTCTTTGGGCTTTGACATTCACTCCTGTCATCTTATGACTTTCGAGTTCTGTCAAAGAGGGGCAACTGTAGACACCCCATTTTTGACCGTCCTCAAGACTTGGACATTATCGTTTGAACACTCGATGATCATCCATGCTCGTGTTCGTTTTGAGTTTCTGAAAGTCTCGGCTGCGCGCCTTGCCTTGGAGCCTCTCAACTTGTCTGTTTTGTGCTTGGTTGTGGACCAAGAGCTTGTGGCTTTGTTTATGAGGGAAGGGGGTGGCTTGTTGGTCAGCCCTACAACCTATTGGCCAGGCCTCATGCCTATCGGCCTTTCTTTATTTCTTTCCATCGGGCATCAGTGGTGGCTGGTCGGCACCCTTTTTGGCCAGTCGGCACACTTTTTGGCCGGTCGGCCATGTTTATTGGCCGAGGCCTTTTTATTTGCTTTTGCAGATATTTTTGTGCCAGCTGTGACAGCTGGTGAGCACAGAACTCATCCTCCATACACGTGTATAGAGGGATTGAACCAAGCTTCTAGCTTGCTCAACAAGCTTGAGACTTGGATTTCTATAAGAAGGGAGGTCCCTCTCCCTTTCTAGAGGTTCTGAAAATTGGATATACAAAACATATATCTCTCTCCCTATATTTCCATCTCTCTCTCTCTCTATATATATATATTGCTTAAAAATGTGTTTTGTCTTCACTTTTGCACTACAACACCTAGTAAAGCACCATTGCTTTGTTGCTGAGGTACTAGAGGACCTTGTTTGGACTCTCAAAATTTGTTTTCTTTGGCTCAAAAGTGCTGGTTTGCTGTGGTTCTTCAAGGGTGAGTTGTTACCCCTTTTAAGCCTTGTTTTGCTTAAGTGTTTGGCCCCATTTGTATACTGTTTTAGGCCTTGCTTTCAACTGAAAAAAGTTCTGATTTTAAGTGCTTAAAGTGTTTGTTTAAGGCCTCTTTGGTGTTGGGGGTGGTCTACCCCCTTTTGTGCCTTGTTTGGCTTTGTTTTGTACTATCCTTTCAAGCTATTAGGACCGCCTCTTTCTGGCCTTCTCACCACTGAAACTCAGAGGAATTTCAGTGGTGGAAAGTGTGTTTTGAGGTCCCAAATAGGAGGGGGTCATCCCCTCTCTTTGTGTCTTGGTTGCTTGCCTTGTTGGCTCATCAAAGTAGCATGTCTTTCTAGCATGTTTTGGCTCCATCTTAGCATGTCTTAGACCTTATTTCAGCATGCTTTAGCTCTGTGTTGGGTTGGTTTGATCACTTGTTGCATGTTTCATATACTTGTAGTGCAATCCTCCTTGATAGCCTAACATGTTTTGTGCTTTAAGCCATCATTTTAGCATGTTTTTGGCTCCACTCCAGCAAGCTTTTGGCTATGTTTTAGCATGCTCTAGGTCTGATTTAAGTGTTTTGGGTCATGCATGCCTTGCTTTGTATAGCCATAGTTCATTCTTGCTCACTAGCTTTGTGTTTTGAGTCCACTAGCATGCATTGCTTGGGCTATTTACATGATCTAGCATCATTTGATATATGATTTCAGAGTATGTTTCATTGTCATACACTCACATGTGTCACTCTTTCAATGCTTTTGGAAAGTTGTGCTTTATGCCTTAAACATGAGCCAATATGTATGCCATCATGCCTAAGCTTTTGGGCCACCATCTCAGTGTGTATTTGGTCTCATTTTGCCATGTTACAGCTCTGATTTTTGTTGCTGAAGTCATCTCATGCTTGGTTTTGGTAGGTGTAGTGTAATCCTCCTCATTGGCCTTGTATGCTCCATGTTTCATGCCTCTAATTCTAGCATATGTTGGCTATGTTCAAGCATGTTTTTGATCTTGTTTTGACCTGCCTTGGGACTGTTTTGAGTCATCTTGACCATTTAGGGCTAGATTGATATGGCTATGGTGCAAGTCCTTTTGCTAGCCTTAAACTTTAAGCCTCATAGCATGCTATGCTTGTGTTATATGCATAATTTGGTATCATTCCTTACATGATTTCAGAGCATATTTCATTGCCACACTCTCACATTTTCCACTCCTTCAATGTGTTTGAGAGTTGTGCCTTCATCTCTTGTTTGTGAACCAATGTGCATGAGCATGCATTATCTTGCTTTTCATGCCTTCATTTTCAGCATGTTTTGGCCATTGTCTTGGCATGCACGAGGTTTGTTTGTGGTTGGTTTGGTCCATTGACTATTGCATTACATAGCCCTTGCCATGTTCATGTTGTTTGCATGTTGTTGCATTGCATTGTTGTTTGCATGATTGTTGCATTGCATTGTGTTAGCATGTTGTGTGCATTGCATTGTGTTAGCATATTGTGTGTTGCATTGTGTTTGGGTTGGACGTCAATCCAAACACGAGGAATGTCGCACGTTTCATACTCAAAGTGATGAAACGTGCCTCATTCCTTAGGTCACCGACACCTTTGATCATGTATGATAAGGTGGAGGTTTATCGAGTCTCATGTGTTATTTGTGTGCATTCATTGACATTGATTTGTGCAACTCGGCCTCTTTAGCCATCATGCATTGAGATGCGTGATTGGTGGCTCGAGAGCCGAGCACTACACTCCTTTGAGCTTAAGACATGATAAGGAGTGTAGTTACACACACATTTTCTTGCAAATACACTGCCATGCCTCTGTTAGTGATCTGTTGTAGCAAAAGGGGAAATTGCAGGAAGCAGTGGCCGACCGGCCATCTAATCTGCCGATCGGCTATCACAATTGGCCGATAGCCATTAACTTTAGCCGATGGCCATTCCTCTTGGCCGACCACCCCTCAGCATGTCCATAAGGTGGATCAGAAGCATCTTGGAAGTTAGCACAATTTTCAGAAGTCCAAAACAGTGCAAACAGAGGCATCATGAGGCACGGCAGTGGATTTCCGAGCGAAGCCGACCGAGCATGCATCTCTTCCTTGCCCGCGAGGCCATTTCACTACTTATAATTAGTTTGAGTGATTAGTCATGCAATTTGTTGTGTAATAATTAATTAGCTAAGTTAGTTAATTAGTTTGGTTTGTAATAATTAGTTTAATTAACGTAGCTAGCTTAGCTTATTCATTCGGACCCTCCGTCGAGAGGGCCAATGTTGTAATAAGTGTGCGTGTGTGTGATGCATGTTTTCCAACCCCCATTTCTTTCTCCCTTTTACTTACCTGTTTTCAGTGGTTAGTTTTAGGGCATGTTTCAATTAGCATACTTATGTTTGCATGCGTGCATCATTCATTCGTATTGCATGCACCGGGCTCGGCGCATCATACAAACTGCATTGTATTTCAATACCAATTTGAATACATGTTATCTAGTTGCATTCTTATGCCATCTTAGAATAGTTGAGCCTATCTTTAGTTGCATTCTGTATGTGTTGCATTAGGCATTGTTAACATAGCTAGGATCATGCATTGATTACTAACTAGCTTCTTTTTTGACTCGGAGTACACTGTGAGTGTTTATGCTTTAGCATCCTTGCATGTGTGTAAGTGACTGCCATGTTTGGCATGCTTGCCATGAGGCTATTTGTTTAATTGCAGTAACTGCATGAATGCCTGTGGATGAATGTTTGATTGCCTAAATTGGAACAACTCGATGATTGTGAGTTTTAAGCCCACTTGAAGTGGCAAAATCATGTTTTTCTAAGCCCACTTGAGGGTGACAAATCCGCATCTTAGCCTACTTGCGAGTAGCATCTTCAAACCATTTTAAAAAAAAAAACATGAGTTGTTTTGTTCCAATCTGCGTGATTGAGTCTATACTTGTATGCTGTGCGCATCACATAGTAAGCTAGCTAATAATTGGGATAAGAACACATGTGTTTTCAAAAACAACATATCATGTTTAGTAAAGGCCGATCCTTTGATCGGGCGAGCGGGGGTGCTCATTTCATGACATTCCCCCCTCGTACCCAAGTTCCCGAGCCGAGGCAACTTTGGTGATGACGGACACGTCGCCTTTGGCATGAGTCAGGGTTTCCTAAATTTTCCAAAATAAAATATTTAGGTGGCGACTCTGAAATCTGGCAAAGCAGTCCATGTTTGGCGCTCTTTGATTAAAATCGATTTTCCAAAATGATTTGCCGGATTTGGACTCTTTGGTGATTTATCAGTCTTGCATTGCACTTTGTGAGAGTAGATTCAGAACCGTGACAGGAGTCCGAACTATAGTAACCATGAACCCAATTCGCGCCTCGCGCGCGGAGCGGAATTTTGGCGGTCTATACTTGGGTTCCCTAGAGTTGGTCAAGAAAATCATCTATTCAGGGCAATGGATATTTATTCTTGATAGTTACCCTATTCAACTCCCGGTAATCTACACATAATCTTAGGGACCCATCTTTCTTCTAACAAACAAAACTGTAGCACCCCAAGATGAAGTGCTCGGTCGGATGAATTTCTTGTCTAACAGTTCTTGGAGTTGAACTTTCAATTTTTTCAGTTCAGAGGTTGACATTCTGTAAATGGTCTTAGAAATTAGTTGTGTCCCGGATACTACATCAATGGTGAATTCAATTTTCCTGTCAATTAACTCCCTAGGTAGGTCATTAGGAAATACATCAGGAAATTCACGGACTACGGGAATAGTTTCCACATTAGCACTATCTGAAGGTACAATCAATACACAACATAAGTAGCCCCAACAATCTTTTCTTAATAACTTTTTGGATTTCATAAATGAAATCAAGTACGGCAGAGGAACTACCCCATTCCCAATAAAGATAAACTCAGGCATACCTGGTGATCGAAACACAACAGATTTACTCACACAATCAATGGTGACATAATATTTTGTCAACCAATCTACACCCAAAATACAATTAAAATTAGTAATTTCCAACGATAACAAATTAGCATAATATAACATATCCCCAACCATAATGTCACACGCAGGGTACACATAGGCACATAACATAGAGCCTCCAGACGGTGTAGATATAGATAACAGATAATTCAATGGTTCTAATGGTCGAGTTAATTTTTGAGAAAAAACATACGGCACAAAAGAATGCGTAGAACCAGAATCTATCAACATATAGGCATGTTAAGCACAAATAGAGATCATACCTAACACCATTGACTCGGTTCTGTACATCACCAAGTACTAATGCAAACACTTGGCCTTGCGTTAGAGTTTCTCTCCTGGTATTAGTTTTCACATTTGTTCTTGGTGCAAGAGTGGATCCAGTGGAATTTGCTGTAGGACGGTTAGCATTATCAAATCTCATCGGATAATCTCTAATCAGGTGGCCAATCTTGCCACACCGAAAACACGCACCAGATGCAGAGTAACACGTGCATTTATGCTTCCTTCCACAGTCAGAACAAACTGGCGTAGAGCCACTACTTTGGCTTGAACTACTTGAAGATCCCATATTTTACTTTTTGTATGAGAAAGATGAACGGCCCTTCCAAAAATTGGATCCAGATCTTTTACTTCACCATTTTGTTATTGGTGTTTTAGCCTGTTTCATTGCTGCTAGGGTGGCCTCTGCCATCAATGCTCTGTCAAGTACCTCCACATATGTAGGCAACTTCAAAATGCCTACTTGATCAAACACATCTAGATCTAAGCCCCCTTCAAATTTTCGAGCCTTCTTGTAAGCAAATCTGACCAACTCAGTAAACTTAGCCTCATACTCGGCTACAGACATTTTGCCTTGCTTAAGTTCTTGAAATTCTGGCACTTCACAGTCTCTGAAGCATTGGGGAAAATATTTCTCATAAAAGATCACTTTAAATTGGCTCCACGTCATAATCCCACTATTTTCTCTGATAAGTATTTACTAACGTCTAGCTTTTTCTTTTAACATGTAGGTGGCCAAAAGAACTTTTTGAATTTCCGAACATGGAAACACCTCAAATATCTTTTCAGTCTCTAGCAGCCATGTTTCTGCCTTCAACGGCTCAATACCACCTAAAAAGATTGGTGGCTTCATTTTGTTGAATTTCTGTGTTAGTGAAATAATATCTGTGTTTTCTGGCTCAACTAGCATTGGAGGTGGAGGAGGTAAAGATTGTTGCCTCTGTTGCTGCGTCATTGCCTCAGTCAAAGCTGCAAGCATTTGTTCTATTCGGCTCATTCGAACTTCAGAAGATTCACTTGCATCATTACTTCTTGTGTTTTCCATTGCTATAGGTAAACAGGACAATAATAACAATAGGCATAATAGTCTTGTCCTCAGTGTTCAATTCCAAATCAATTTGCATCATAATAATTCATATGGGTGTGTTTGGTAATCGTTTACGTTTTCAGTTTATATTTACAAAAATTTTATAAACTGATTTTGTTTATTTTTAGAAAAACATAAACTATAAACGCGTTTGGTAATTGACAAAATATTTTAAAAAATTAAAAAATATAAAAAAGAGTGAGAAATGGCAAGTGGTGGCAAGTGGCGGCGGAAGACGGTGGTGGAAAGTAGTGACGGT
This sequence comes from Camellia granthamiana, assembly GCA_036172215.1. NCBI lineage: Eukaryota > Viridiplantae > Streptophyta > Magnoliopsida > Ericales > Theaceae > Camellia > Camellia granthamiana. The sequence continues at coordinate 37,917,336 of CM069911.1, read as the reverse complement.
GGGTGGTGGGTAGCTGGTGGTGGTGGGTGGTGGCGGGTGGGTAGCTGGTGGTGGTGGGTGGGTAGGTGGGTGGGTTGACCGGTGGCGGGTGGGTAGCAAGTGGGGTGGTGGTGGCGGGTGGTGGGTGGTGGTGACAAGTGGGTGGCAGATGGCGGGTGGTGGTGGGTGGTGGCAGGTGGTGGTAGTGGTGGGTGGGTGGGTGATGGTGGCGGGTGGTAGGTGGGTAGCGAGTGGGGTGGTGGTGGGTGGTGGGGTGGTGGTGGTGGTGGCGGGTGGTGGTGGTGGTGGGTGGCAGGTGGGTGGTGAGTGGTGGTGGCAAGTAGGTGGCAGGTGGTGGTGGCGGGCGGTGGATGGTAGTGGCGGGTGGTGGCAGATGGATGGCAGGTGGGTGGTGGGTGGTAGTGGTGGTGGTGGTGGTGGTAGGTGGGTGGGTGACGGTAGTGGGTGGTGGGTGGTAGCGAGTGGGGTGGTGGTGGTGGTGGCGAGTGGTGGGGTGGCGGTGGCAGGTGGGTGGCAAATGGCCGGGTCGGTGGCGGGTGGTGGTGGCAGGTGGGTGGCGGGTGGGCGGTGCGTGATGGTGATGGTGGTGGTGGTGGTGGTGGGTGGTGGGTGATGGTGGCCAGTGGGTGGTGAGTGGTGATGGCAAGTAGGTGGCGGGTGGGTGGTGGCGGGCGGTGGATGGTAGTGGCAGGTGGTGGGTGGTGGCGGGTGGATGACAGGTGGGTGGTGGTGGTGGTGGCGACGGGTGGGTGGTGGGTGGCGGCGACGGCGTGGGTGGTGGTGGCGAGTGGGGTGGCAGGTGGGTGGTGGTGGCGGGTGGTGGGTGAGTGGTCGGTGGCAGGTGGTGGTAGGGGGTGGGTGGTGGCGGAAGACGGTGGTGAAAAGTGGTGACGGGTGGTGGTTAGTGTTGGGTGGTAAAAAAAAAAAAAAACTCAAAACTCAAAACGGAAATACATTTTTTGTGTTTTCATTTTTTGGCCAAATTTATAAACTGAGACCATTGATTTATAAATCAAAAATTTTACCAAACAAGTTTTTATTTGAGTTTTTAAAATTTTTGTAAATATAAACAAAAAAACTGAAAACGTAAGTGTTACCAAACGACATCTATATGTTCACATCAATTCATTTTAGTTCAGTTTGAGTATGTTCAAATAGTCCACACACCCACACATGCAGATGGAATGCCCCTAATTCTTTTCTAGGACATCCTATAGCTCGTATGGAATCGTGTGTCCGGTAGAACACGTGCTCTGATACCACTCTATCACGACCCAAACCCGCCATTATAGGTTTAGCGTCGTAACTGACCAATAATCCTGGGATTACTAAAGGCCTCTGACCTGAATATCATATAATATAAGAGGCTGCGGAAGCAAAATAAGAAACATACATAGTCCATTGAGCTGTGTAGACATACATGGAACTGAAATTCAAAACTTTATATATATATACGTGATGTCATAATACAATAGTCTTACGTCACATTCATTACAATATAAGAAAAATGAGCTTAGCCCAGCATACAGATAAACAAAAACAAAATAACAAAACATTCTTGGTATGGGTCACAAAACTTGACTTTTCAAATGGGAACCTCCGCGGGAGGCACAGTGGCTGGTTGACCCAAAACTTCCCAGGCAACAGCTTAGGCTTGGTCATGCGCCTGCTCACATATATATATATAATATAAATAATAAGCGGAAGCCCAGTGAATAATCACAAAGTAAAAGGTTAAATGAATGATGTCTCATATCAGATTCAGAAAGTAAAAACAGATTCATATTCTTATTCAGAGTTTAGAAACAGGTACTTGTTCAGTTTCACAGAGAATCATACGTGGTACACCCATTAGCGCTAACATATCATGTATAAAGCACTAAAGGTCATACTTGACCAGTTTCATAAAGGAACCTCCGGTACCGGGAACTTGTAACATACTTGAGCCACAGTATTGTTATCCCCGGGCGAGGACCATGAGACCACGGTATTATTACCCCCGGACAAGGGACTTGTTGCTAAGGATGCCACGAATACTTTTCAATATATGGACAATCATTCATTGATTCAGAACATAACATGCCAGAAAATAGAGCATTTTTTGTCATATAAGAAATTACTTAAATGTAAACATATCTTTACAAAGTTACTACTCACAGATGGCTCCAAAGTAGACAAATTAGATAACTTGCGGCACGTAACCTACACAGACACAGAATGAATACGAAATGGATTACACACCCAGAATTGTTCACTTCGTTCTTTCTTGTCTTGGTGTATTTTACTTCTTATCCTCATTATTATGTCTTAACCATGACCTAGGAATGCCTAGGATGCAATGTGGATGCCAAAATTCACTTTAAAATACTTGACAAAATTTGCTAAAACAGGGCCTTCACTCGAGCGGATGCTAAAAAATGTGAGTGGTCGCTCAAGCGCAACTTCGGTCGTTCGAGCAGTTTGTAAACTTTGCAAAAGTACTAGTTGCTTGATTTTTTCGCTCGATACACGCTTGATGGTCGCTTGAGTGTGAGACTGAGGTCTTTGCTTGAGCGCAACTCTTGTCGTTCGAGCGGTTTGCAAAACTTGAAAACTTCTGGGAGCATACATTTTACCCTCAAGCCAACTTTTGGTTGCTCAAGCGAGAGTGTAAAATACAGAGTGGTCGCTCTAGCGCAGATTCTGTTGCTCGAGCAGAGAGACAGAATTTGGAATTTCCTGATTACTATTCCAAGCTTCAAACTCAAACTCAAAGCTACAAATCAAGTTCTTTTAGGCCAAAAACTTAAGGAAACTTGTGTAAACTTGTCAAACATCAAGAATTCAAAATCATTTTGTAAAATCCAAAAGAATGCCAATTGTACAAAACGAAACTCAATCTTTGCAAACATAACATGCACATATTACATTGCCTTCAAAGCTTCCAAAGCATGATCATTTGGTTTTAAAATGGTATCAAACAAGATGAATTCTCAAAATAAAAGTAAAAAAAGCACATGCATGTGAGAATTCCTTGAAATCAAACTCAAATTGTGAAGAAATGAATATGCATGTATGATACAGCTCAACTTTATCAATTCTAGCTCAATTCTTGTATTACACAACTAAATTCTCTTGAATTCATGTTCTAGACATCATAATTATACAATTTAAGTGTTGGATCCTTACCTCAACTTCTCAATTAAGCTCTAGATGGTGAATTCACTAAGGGTACAAGCCTAATCCTTGAATTTCCAAGCTAAATCCTTTGTTTGAACTCAATTCTCTCTTAGTCCCTCCCTTTCCACGTTTGAAGTCAAGAAAATGAGAAATGAGAGTATGTAAAGTGATCTAAGGCTCAACATTAGCCTTATATAGGCTCCACTAATTAATCTAACTTAGCTTAATCAATCTTAATTAATTTAATTATTTGATTCCGAATCGAATTTTAATTAAACCTACCATAAAATTCTAAAAATTCTAAATAACATAGATACCAAGTGTAATGCCCCAACCCTTCACATGTCATCGATATTGTCCACTTTGGGCCACGATCGCATGGATTTGTTAATGAGTCATCCATCCCAGAACTACTCCAACCTAAGCAAGCTTAACTATGAAGTTCTATTAGGAATTTCACCACTTAGGAAAAGGCCTCGATAGTGTGTAAGGGTCTAGGTTTTTACTTTTATAGCCCAAGAACTCCCCCTCCATTCTCGATGTGGGACACTGGGACCTTACAATCCATCTCCCTTAGGGTTGCACGTCTCTGTGCAGTAGCTTGCCAGCTTACAAGCCCGCCCACATGCAGCGAGAGACGCTAGGGGCCCATACTCAGTACTCCGGAGAGTCGGCTCTGATACCATTTATAACGCCCCAACCCTTCACATGTCATTGATATTGTCCGCTTTGGGCCACGCCTACATGGATTTGTTCTTCCTAGTGGATCAGCCATCCCAGAACTACTCCAACCTAAGCACGCTTAACTGCGGAGTTCTGTTAGGGATTTTCATCACATAAGAAAAGGCTTCGATGCTATATAAGGGTCTAGATTTTTACTTTTATAGCCCAGGAACTCCCCCTCAATTCCCAATGTGGACATCGAGACCTTACACCAAGTCAATTTCGTGATCGGATTTCGATAAGGCCTTCAATTCGCAGAACAAAACAAAAAGACAAACAGATATTCCTACAACAGAAAAATATAAACACAAATAATGCAAGATACATGCAATTAACTCAGAATTCCATCTTAATTACTCATTAAGCATCTTAATCATGGTTTAGCAGTTAATCATAGGTTGAGGTTGTTACAGATATATAAAAAAATTATATATGATCCATATTCGATTTTTATATAGTAAAATTCACACTTAATCTCAACCACATATTAGTTTTCTAAATCAATTCATCACTCAAATTATATTACTATTCTTTGAAGTGATATTCTCCTTTTAAAACTCACACCCAAACAATACTCTGACTGAGGTCATCATCATCCTTATTGTTGTCATGCTCACCACCTCCACTAACTACTATGCAACTCCAGTATAGTTTTTTATCTTTGCAAATTTAAAAAGACAATGTTGGGGAAATAAAAAGGTATCGTTACAGTTCTAAAGAGCTAATAATAAAAAATGAAAAAAAAAAAATGTGTGGTTTTAGTTTTTCTTATTTCCATATATGGGTGATAATTTTTTTTTTTAAATCCATAAATTATGAAACAGTATTTATTATTTAAAATTTATTTATTGATGGGTAAGTCAATTAAATGTTTTTAATTTTTTACAAATAAAAAAATTTGAAAAATTTGTTTAAGAAATTAAAAAAAAAAGGCCAAATCACAGAGAACAATATAAGACGCCATATTCTATTAAAAAACTCATAACTGTATTATCAATTTATATATATCAAAACTAATAATAACAACAATATAAAAAATACACAAACATCCACCAAAAAAATAAAAATAAAAGTTCAAATTAACTCCCAAAACAAAGATAGTTAAACAGATATATATATATATTGATTACCAATTTAGTTGGGAAAAAAAATCATATAGAGAGGAAAAAAAAAATACTCACACGAAGATAGAAATTAACAACAAAAAAACACAAGAACAAAAACAACAAAACAAACAAACTTGAAATAAGTTTGGATTATTAACAAAGAGAGGGACTAATCTTTGCATCATTACATTTGGAGAGGAGTTGGTCGGGCTGGAAAAAAAAAAAAAAAAAAAAGATCAAATATTGGCTATTCTAAAGAGAAAGTTGTATTGAATTTTTAATTTGATTCAGTTTTTAAAATTTTAAGATTTATATTATTTTCAGAAAGGATGAGGATGACTTACCATATTATTTTGAATTTTGATATTCAAAATCATAGATAATTAGCACCTTTATTGTTTTTTTTTATTTGAATTGTGGTGGATTCCTATTCTGAGGCAAAGGGGAGGACAAGGAAGAGGACAAGGAAGAGGAATGATTGAAGGACGCACAAGCTTCTTCACTATATTTGTGGATAATATACCAAAATCAGTGAATCCGAAGGGGCTATACAATCTCTTCTCTAAGTTTGGTGCGGTGAAGGATGTGTTTATTCCGCAAAAGAGAAGAAAGCTCACTAACACAAGATTTGGGTTTTTAAGGTTTGACTGCTCTGTAGCTGCAAAAATAGCAGTCCAAAAAGCAAATTGATTATGGGTGGATGATACGGCAATAGAGGTAAAGCATGTAACTTTTGGCAAGGAAAAGGTAGGAGGACAAGGCATAACAGGCTCATTGCTTCTTCAAGCAACAAGATACCATGGTAACCAAATGGAAGAAAGAAGCAGGGTAGGAGTATCTACAGACCAGAGGTCATATGCAGAAGCAGTGATAGGACAAAGTGGTGCTGGGAAAGACAGCATTACTTTGAAGGCTAAGGAAATAGGGAATGGATGGCTGTACGAAAGTGTGGTGGTTCGCTTGAAAGATAAGTACACCAATGTCAATCTGAAGAAGGAACTTGAAGGAATAACTATGGAAAATGTTCTGATAAGAGAGAGTGGAGGCTGTGATGTGGTGCTAACATTTAAGACAGAGGAGATGGTATTAAAAATACAGCCTATTAAGAAGTTGATTTTGGATTGGGGCAAGGCTATTTTTAAAGGAAAAGATGGATTGGTTCTGGAACAGGAAAGGTGAGTGTGGATCAACTGCTATGGTATTCCACTAAACTTATGGAATAGTACAAATCTGAGGAGAATTGGTGGTTTGTGGGGAAATTTTCTATGCTTCGATGGTGATAGTAACCACTCTAAGCCCTTTGCGTGTGCCAAGCTTAAGGTCTCTACCAAATGCATGGAACCAATCAATAAAGTTATTAAATTGGATTGTAAAGGTTTACAGTATCCAGTAAGAGTGTGTGAAGAACAAGTGGTGATGACAAAAACCTTGAGTATGGTGTGCAAGTGCTAGAAGGACCAAGTGTTGGAAAAGAAGTGTAACTCAAATGAACCAGAGACATAGGGGCTGGGAAGGAGCGACAATGAGGAAGAAGAGGAGGATGATTTAGACTATGCACTGGACTTCAAGGATGAAGTGGCTAAAGGTTGTAAGGCACATGGAGAGAGCAAGAGTGAAGAGGTGGAGCAGGTGTTGGGTGGGAAGAGTGATATAGAAGTTGCAGAGTCTAGTGGAGACGCGAGGAAAGAAACTAACGTAGAGGCATGCAAGGTCATGATGGGTGTAGTGAACCAAAAAAACGGCTCTAAAGTAGGCACTAGCAAATGTCAGAGCATTGATAATCATGTCCTCACACCAGGCTTTGCTAGAAGCTTAAGTGGGTCAAGTCTGAATAGGCCTGGAGTACAAATTGAAGTGGTTTTGGGCCATAATCATAGGTTATGTAAGGGACATGGGCTGAACCAAGAGAACCAAGTCCAAACTAGGCCTAGAGGCCAGGTTGCTAACACTATTAAAGGATGTGGTGCTCTTGGGCCAGTTGAAAGAGAATCAAGTGTGTCTGAAGCCCAGGAGCTAGAGCATAAATCTCAACCTAAAAATAAGAAAGGAGGAAAGAAGGTAAGAAGTAAAACAACTTACTGTTATCAGTATCCAACTAAGGGCTCTCTTAGTTTACTCAGGAAGTATGTCCAAAGAGGGATTTCAACAAGTAAGACAGCCTCAAAGCCGACAGTATGGAAAGCAGCAGTAGCAGTAGTTTCCCTATCAACCTCTAGCAATAATAGGGTTGATAAAGAGAGACATTTACTGGAGGAAGCCCAAGGAACTTTGAAAATGGGGGAAATTTTGGGCGTGAAGTACAATATGAAGGAGGATGTAGTGCTAAACAAGATAATTGAGCTCGAGGTAAAGGATCAAGGAAGAATTGAACGGAGAGCTATAGCTGCGGTATGAAGCATACCTTATGAGAAGCTGTCGAGGTGTCTCAATGTGTTGTTATGAAAATACTATCATGGAACATCAGAGGGCTGGGGAAAAAGGGGAAACAAGGTAAGTTTAGGAAGCTTTTTCAGGAAAGAAATGTGGATATGGTGCTTCTCCAAGAAAGGAAAAAAACAGAAATTTCTGAAGTAGAAATAAGATCCATGTGGGTGAGAGACAAAATTGAGTTTTTGGCTGTAGATTCTGAAGGTTCAGCTGGAGGATTACTCTGTGTTTGGGATCCAAATGTATTCCAAATCTCAGAAAGTTGTAGCAACAAGAGATTTCTCCTTCTGTCAGGTACATACTTCCATTCTTTTGAGTGTGTTATTTTAAACATTTATGCACCTAATGATGCAGGATTAAGAGGAAAGCTATGGGAGTGCTTAGTAAAGCTGAAGGAGGAGTTCCCTAAGCCTTGGTGCATGGGTGGGGATTTCAATGAGATAAGAAACATTGGTGAAAGAAAAGGGTATTCAAGAAGGGATAAGGGCATAAGGGAATTGAATGAGTTCATTGATAGATGTGAAGTATCTGATCTACCATTGCTAGGAAGGAAGTATACCTGGTGCAACTTAGGTGAAGGTGAAAAGTGGAGTCGAATAAATAGAGTTCTAGTAGACCCAAAGTGGTTAGAGGCTTTCAAGTTAAAATTATGGGGATTGCCAAGGTTGATGTCTGATTAGAGTCCGCTACTACTAATGGAGGATGAAAGGGACTAGGGCCTTAAACCTTTCAGGGTTCAGAATACATGGTTCTTACATAAAAACCTCCACTCTTTTTGGGAAAACAGTTAGAAAGAGGCCAGAATAGAAGGTTGGGTTAGGTTTATTCTGTTAAATAAATTGAAGACTTTGAAGGCAGGCCTAAAAAAATAGAATGTGGAGGTTTTTGGGAATGTAATCAATAAGCTAAAAGTAGCAGAGAGTGAACTGCACAATTTTGATCTTGTTGCTGAGAATACAGATCTTGATGACTCTAAAAAAACAAGAAGAATGGAGGTTAGAGGAGAGGTGTGGAGGTTGAGCAAGAAGGTGGAGAGAATGTGGCTTCAAAAGTTAAGATTGAATTGGGCATTGAAAGGAGACAAGAATACAAGATTTTTTCATGTTATGATTAAATGTAGATAAACAATGAATGAAATCAATTCAATTATAAAAAGAGAGGAGATGTATAAGGATCCCTGTCATGTGAAGAAAAGAGTGTTTTAGTATAGGACTGGGAAGTGAGACCTGAATTATGAGGCTCCTTCAAATCAGTGCAAGGCAACTATGGGTTTGAAAGGCTGGAGGTAGTGTTCTTAGTAGTTGAAATTAAAGCTGCAGTGATGGATTGTGATGGCAACAAAGCACTAGGGCCAAATGGCTTTAATATGGGGTGTTTTTAGAAATTCTAGAATGTGATGAGGAGTGAAGTCATAAATTTTGTGAATGAATTCCATAAGAATAGAAGGTTGGTAAGGTGTATAAACAGCTCCTTTATAACCCTGATACCCAAGAAGGAGAATGCCCAAGGGCTAGCAGATTATAGGCCTATAAGCTTGGTGGGGTCAATCTACAAGATCATAGCTACGCTATTGGCCCACAGGTTAAAATTAGTGTTGTCTCAGATAATTAGTGAAACACAGTCAGCCTTTTTAAATGGAATGAATATTTTAGATTGGGTGTTAATTGCTAATGAGGTGGTAGATGGGTGGGAAAAGGCTAAGAAGAATGGGCTAATTATAAAGTTGGATTTTGAGAAGGCATACGATTCCATCAATTGGGGCTTTTTGTTCTCTATGATCTCTAAGTTTGGATTTGGTGCTAAATGGTCTAGCTGGGTTAAGGAGTGTGTAACCTCAGCTAGGGTATCAATGCTTGTCAATGGGTCTCCAACTGAAGAGTTCAGCCCACATAGGGAGTTAAGGCAAGGTGATCCCTTGTCTCCATTCTTGTTTAACATAGCTGCTGAAGGCCTGCATATATTATTATCTAAAGCTTAGGACTTAGGACTGCTTAAGGGAGTGAAAGTGGGCTCAAATAGGGTAGTTCTATCTCCTCTTCAGTTTGCAAATTATGCAATTTTATTCTATGAAGCAGATGTAGAAGAGGTGAGACATGTGAAAAGAGTGCTTAGATGCTTTGAATTAATGTCAAGGTTAAGAATTAATTACCACAAAAGTGTTGTGTATGGGGTGGGGGTCTCAGATGATACAATGCTCAGTTGTGCCTCAATACTGAATTGTAAGATGAAATCCTTGCCACTCATTTACCTTGGGCTACCTCTTGGAGCTAATCCAAGGAAGAAATCCACATGGAAACCTATGTTGGATAAAGTTAGAGGTAGGCTGGCTGGATGGAAAAGAAAGTTGTTGCCCTTTGCTGGGAGGTTAACACTTGTTAAAGCTGTGACTTTTTCATTACCAGTGTATTATCTGTCTCTGTTTAGGATGCCTAAAGGGATTGCTAAAGAATTTGAGAGGCTTCAAGCTTCATTTATGTGGGGTGGTTCAACATTAAAAAGAAAGATTCACATGGTTCGATGGGAGGAATTATGTAAAAGTGTAGAGCAGGGAGGGCTAGGAATTAGGAATGTGAGGGATGTTAATAAATGCTTACCACTAAAATGGTGGTGGAGGTTTGGTTGTGAAACTGGAGCTCTGTGGAAGAAGGTTATTTGCAGTAGATATAAATTGGAGGGTCGAAGCAGGTTGCCATATTTTGTTGCTAGTAATAATTATTCAGTTGTATGGAAAGGAATCATAACAATTGATGAACAGAATACTATCTTACAAGAGATCTATTTAAATAATTATCAGCTGAAGGTTATCGACGAAGAATTATTTTTTGGACTGATATATGGTGTAATCAACTTTCCTTTAAAGATGAGATTCCTGGCCTTTATAGGTTATCCTCAGAGAAAATTGCTACAATGAAAGATGTCTTTGACAGGAAAGATGCATCAGGTGAATAGAACCTAGCATTCAGAAGAGAGTATAAACGGGAGGTGGTTCAGCTGCAGAATCTTCTTAACCAGTTAGCAGCAGGTCTTGTGCTAAGGCTTGATCAGGTGGATAGGCCTGCTTGGTCAGTATATAATTCTGGTGAGTTTTCTGTAGCATCATTGTATAAGCTTGTGGTTGATAACCTTGGTCCAACACTCAGAATTGGTAAGTTGGTGTGGTTAAAGTTTATTCCTCCTAAGGTGCAAGTATTTGGGTAGATGGCTTAGAAAAAGAGAATCAAGACAAAGGAGTTTTTACAAACACTGGGGGTCCTAAATGTGAATGGGTCTAATCTGCGTGTATTTTGTATGATTGATATTGAATCTGTCTTAGTCTGCTGCCCTTTTATGTGGAGTGTCTAGTCTAATATGTTGAATTAGTAGGGGATCCAAGGGGCATTACCAGATCTGTGGATCAATTATTGTTATGGTAGGTAGGTGGGAAGATGAAGAAGATGGAAAACAAAATCTGGAGTGCTATTCCATTAGTTATACTGTGGTCAATCTGGAAGCTTAGAAATGAATGCATCTTCAATCATCTACTCCAAACAAGGTTGAATTGTGTGAGCTGATTAAGACTAGGGTGTGGCTAAGTCCACAACTGAAGGACTTTCATTTCTCAATCAATGATTTTATTTTTAACTTGAGTCAGATTAGGGTTTGCTTGGGTAGAAATATGTAACATTGGTATAACAGCAGCCTTATTATACTGTGGCTGTGTAGCTTTGGGTGTTTTGATCTATGGTGTTCTGTTAGCTTGTTGGTTCCTCACCAACTTCGGGCTGTGCTAGCATATGATCGAATAGTCCTCACGGTGCCAACCTAGTTGGGATGGTGCAAGACTATTATGATGCTCTTTGCACACCCTTATATCTGTTGATGTAATACTCATGGTTGTACTTTTATTCATCAATGGAATTTTCTTTGGCTGATAAAAAAAAAAATCAATAAATACATAAAAATACAAAAAATGTACTGAATTCTCTTTTTTCTTTTTCTTTTTTTGTATTTTTGGTATTTAGTGAATTTTTAAAAGGTTTTTTTCACAAATTTTTTACTTTTTAGGTTTATTCATGTTAGGTATGTCTAAAAAGAAAAAACAAATTGCTTAAAATATTAAAAAAATTCAGTAAAAACAAAAAAAAAACACGAAAAATAAGAAAGTAGAATTTTCTGAAAAGTGTTTTTGGAAAACTGTAACCAAGCAAAGTGAATATTATTTTTGAAAAGAGTGAGGGTGACTTATCATATTGTTTTGAATTTTAAAATTCAAAATCATAAATAATTAGAGCCTTTGTTTTGTTTTTGGTTTTTTGACCTAAGGAACTAACAAACAGAGTTTTTTTTTTTTTTTTTTTAAAAAAAAAAAAATTAACAAATTAACAAAATTAATTTGAGAGTTTGGAACTCTCACAATCAATGTTCTTAAAAGTCCATTTTCCTTATAATATATAGATTGGAAGACAACCTAGTCCTCTTTTTGAATTACTTTATTTCAAGACAAATGGTAACAAATAAATACTATTTAGCACTTAGAATTGTAAATTAAAAGTAGTAAAAATAAATTTTAAAAAAATTTAAATTTATAGAAAGAGTCTTTATTTTTTATTTTTTATTTTTTATAAATTTTATTGCTTATATCCGAGACAATGGTTAACAGTATCTTTAAAAATAACAGTGGTAGGTTTGACGTTTGACCTTTAACCTTTAAAGTGGAGGGAACGTTGCATTTATCTTTATGGCCTCACCAAAACAAAAAGATGTGATTCTTATACAAAAATGTTAGAAATTTAAAATTCTATAAAAAAATTTATCAAACATCTTATATAAGTGTGGGATCCACGTTGTATAAGTCTCACACTCATGTGAGATATTTGATAAAATTTTTGAGATTTCTAGTATTACTCATTCTTATAAGAAAAATGTCATAAGTTTTAAATTTTCTATCAAATAAACGTAAGTGTGGGATAGGAAATTTTCTATCAAATAAACGTAAGTATTCCTAACATTATCCTTCTTATAAACCATTAGCTAATCATTTTTTGGATATTCAAAAGTAAAAAAAAATAAAAATAAAAGTAAAATGAAATGAGGTGGAAGCGCCTCACAGCATGCATTAAAACCACTTCGTTTTTTTGTTTTTAACCAAAATATCACGCTGAAAATTCAACAAATATAAGCAAGTCAATTAAGTTATGAAATTTAAGAAATCATCTTTTATTTTTAGCCTCGCACTCCATTTGCGAGAGGTTTTAAAAAATAATAATAATAAAAATAAAAAAAACAGATTAGTAAAGTGTGTATTATTTTTAAAATTTATAATATCATTTAAACTAGTTTAAAAAATAATAATTAAAACCGGGTAAATAACCAACAGTTGAAGGGGCAGTATTAAGGATCCTTTTGGGAAGCTAGCTAAAAGTTAATTTTTAACTTTTAACTCATTTTACCTTATATCACCTCTTATATTTTTTACATATAAAAAAGATTAAATTTTTTTAAAAAAAAAATTCAAAAAATCAAGTTTTAATCAATTTTTCAAATCACCTCTAAGTTCAGATTTATAAATTTGGACATATTTGATTTGATTTGTGATAGTGTTTTTCAAACTTATTCATTTGTGCATTTTGTTCTTAATATAAAGGGAATTACGCTTTGTTTGTTTAGATAAAAAATATTTTTTATTCGAAAATATTTTTTACGATTTTTTTTTCTTGAAAATATTTTACGGAGAAAATATTTTTCCTATGTTTGGTGGTGGTGGTAGAACGAAGGTGAAGGTGAAGGTGAAGGTAGAGATAGAGGTGATGGCATGGTGGTGAGGCGACATCAACTGTGATTGTAACTGTGATGGTGGCAGTGGCCATGGTGATGGTGATGTGGTGGTAGAGATGAGAGTGATAGTAGTGGTGGTGGTGTGGTGACATTGGTAAAATTTTAGTTCAAAATATGTTTTTCGTCTTTTAAAAGTGAAAAATATTTTTTATTCAAATAGACTTATTTTTAATTGACCGCGAAATTTATTTTTAGTTGACTTTGATTTTCTATTATACTAAATATTAAAAAATACAAAAAATATTTTTCATCCAAACAAACGGAATATCTTCTTTATTTTTTTATTTTTGCTTGGTTTGACTCTAGCTACATTTGAAATTTTTTACTTTTGAACTTATTAAAAATAACTAATTTTATTAACCAATGTGCTAGAGTCAACGATTGCTTGATAAATAAATAAAGTACTTGTATATATTTAAAAATAATAAATTATTGAAAAGTCTAAGATAAGAAAGATATAAGATATTAGATTTAGTGAATATTTTTTTTTTATTAATGAGAGGTTCACTATTTGTGAAATAATTTGGTAAAAAGTATTCTTTTTTTGTTTTGAAGGATATTTTGTGTTCAATTTTACCCCTTAATTTATCTGTTGACTTTTTTTTATCGGTTGACTTTTCGTTGACAATCTGTTCAAATTCATATCTATCTGTTCAATTTTTTTTTATATATTTGTTCAAAATTTTTAACTATCTGTTAAATTTTTTTCTCTTCTTGGTTCAAATATCTGTCCAAATTTTATTATCTGTTCAATTTTTTCTCCTAAATTAATTGTATCTGTTCATTTTTTTGTTAAATTTTTTCTATCTGTTAAAATACCAAGCAAAACCAAATTCTATATGTTGAAATAGATTGCCAAACCAACCTTATCTGTTGAAATATCCCACTACCAACACTCAAATATAATCTAGTACATAAATATATATCTGTTCAATTTTTATTTTTATTTTTATTTTTATTTTTATATGTTCATCCACTATTATAATAATAGGAACAATCAAAAATGAGGAGAAAATTGAGAAGCTTTCTTACTTGAGGGAGCTTGGCAGGTACTTTGGTTGTGGAACAAGAACCAAAACAATCAGACATTGAATATTAGAAAATATGGCAAACAGAAACAAATGCCTGTAAATGTACTTTACGTGGAAATCTGCAAACGATGAGAAGATACAAAAAAATGCATATGGCAAAGAAATTACCTCAATGTTCACATAGAGCATATATGGTGGATTGCTAGATTTACAACTCAACTTATATGTTCCTAATTTTTCCCCGAAGTAACTCAGTTGTCATTTAAATACAAGAAAACATACTTACTGTGTGAGTGAATTTCTGACCACACTGCCAACTCAATATTCAACTGGGGAGAGCACTGGCAAAATAGATTAAGGCCGAACGACATGCAACAGAAAGAAAAGACTCCGGCGGTGGTTCGTCTACCCGGGGACACTCTGACGATCAAGTCAGTTATCTCTCAAAGATATCAAAAGTGCTTAATTCACTATTCTGAATATAAATTGCGTACCTTAGACCCATGGGGTGCCTCTCTTTTATAGTTAACTCAATCTTAGTCCCAATAGAAGCCTAGCTTCGATGGACTTCAGCTCAGTGCTTATCTTGGACTCTCCAATAGATAAAGATAAACTCTCTAAAAGCTTTATCCTTATCCAGGTTGAGGTCCTTCCTCATTCTAGGACTCTTGTCCCTTCTCCGTTTATCCAGGACTCCGATATCTTCAGAGATAACCTCGGCCTATCCGAAATAACCTCGGCGTCATGATCAGGACACGTGGCACCTCGGCTGACACGTCGGCGTCACCTTGGCCACGTGTTGGTGCTCAGAAAATATATCCTCACAACTGCCCCCTAGGTTCTATTACTTCGGCATCCTGAGGTGATGGAACCTATATCGTTATATCGTATAGCATGTCGACTATCTTGCTGTATTATCCATTTACTGAGGTCAAAATATGTCAGCTCAATATGACCAAGAACTTACAATCTGCTTTCACCAATGCCTCAAAATTTTTAACCAAGTCTGTTTAAGTTTCTCAGCTGAGATCATCCTCCAAGCCGAGGTTCTACTCCGTTTTAATCAAGAATTCGAAGAGCTTCAACACGCGTATGAGCTGTCACGCATAACTACCCAACCGTTTTTGCTACGCGTCTCTCTCTCTTTGGGTTGTACCCGACACGCGCCATTAAGTCAAATTGCTTTCGCATGCGCCATCTGACATATACGTCGTTTTAGGCACATCAATTGCCTTTTTGCCGCCGTTTCGAGTTTAGACAAAACTTCCTTTCTTCTTTCCGTCTCTTTACTTTACACCACCGTTTCTAAAGCTTTTCCTCTCTCTAACTTTTTCTCCCAAGTCTGCCATTGTCGCTCCCGCGAAGCTTTCTGCAATTACTTCCGTTCACTATCCTCCGGCGAGGATTTTTGCTGCACTTTTCCGGTCACTGCCACCGTCTGATCTCAGTGACTCTAATTTTCCCTTGTGAGTCACTGTTCCTTCGTTTCGATTTTTACTCTTCCTCAAACTGTTACATCTGTATACTTTAATTGCAATGTTTGTTCACATTTGTCTGTTTGAATCCAACCATGTATTCTGAGCATATTTTTCTCATGATTTTGCTTTTTGCCTAATCCGTTACATAATACCCACATACTTGTTCATCCTGCTACTGTTCCTGGCCTTGTACCCTGGCACACACTCTGTCACAGTGTTCTTGATGATTCACCCCTATTCTTGATTCTGAATCATTGCTCTTGTTTCTGTTTGTCGTGTTTTTTCCAAATTCTTGCCTCCAATCTTCGTTTCCATAGATCTAGGTTTGGGATTTGTTTATAGAACCCACAAATTCTAAGAAGAACTGAAACGATCCCCAAAATTTCTTTACCCCAGCTCACTTTTAGGTTTTTGCCGAGGTCACTAAAACCTTTACAAAGCACCTTCTTTCCAAAATCCAACTTCTGAAATTTAAGCCGACGTCATGGGTATGTGGAAGCATAGGGTAGATACCCCGACCAAGTTAGAACACTTTAGGCGGGAGTTTGACATCCCGGCCGACGTTCATCTGAGGTTGGCTGGGGAGGATGACTCCATCATGCCCACAACGGATTTTATGCCCTTTCCCATTGTAGCTTTCATTGAGTGCGGACTTAGGCTCCCGCTCGACATCCTCTTTCGTGAGATAATCCGTTACTATAAATTGAACCCAATGCAGCTTGCCACCAACTCCTACCGAGTCATAAATGGTATAATAGCCTTAGCCAAATAAGAAAATGCTAGGGTTACCTTAGCCGATATCCAATACTGTTTGTAGACGTCCCCGAACGCCACGGGAGGGTCAAGTCCCGTTCCGTTCATATTGGGGTCACTACAGTTCAAGGACTCAAATGTCACGGTTCTTAATCTTGAACCAAAGAGTCCAAATCCGGCAAATCGATTTTGAAAACAGATTTTTTTGAAAAGAAGTGCCAAACATGGACTGCTTTGCCAGATACAGAGTCGCCACCTAAATATTTTTTAATGGGGAAATTTAGGAAACCCTGACTCGGTGCCAAAGGCCACGTGTCCGTCATCACCAAAGTTGCCTCGGCTCGGGAACTTAGGTACGATTGGGGAAGGTCACTTCGTGAGCACCCCCGCTCGCCCGGTCAAAGACCGGCCTCTACTAATCATGATATCAGGTTTTGAAAACATTGTGTGCTCTTATTCCGGTTATTAGCCTAGATTTACTATGTGATGCGCACAGCATACAAGTATAGACTGGGTCGCCTGAATTGGAACAAAACATTTCATGTTTGTTTGTTTGAAAATGGTTTGATGGTGCTACCCGCAGGTAGGCTAAGACGTGGATTTGCCACCCTCAGGTGGGCTTAGAAAAAAAAAAAAAAAAAAAAAACATGATTTTGCCACTATCTAGTGGGCTTAAAACAAACATTTGATGAATTATTCCAATCCAAGTAACTCAACCTCCACCCACAGGCATTCAAGGCAATTATATCACATAAGCACAAAGCCTCATGGTAAGCATGCTATTCATGGCAGCACTCACACGCATGCAAGGATGCTAAAGCATAAAACTCACCGAGTACTCCAAGCCAAAACAGAAGCTCATTAGAAATCCATGCATGATCCTAGATGCACAGAATTGCCTAATGCAACACATGCAAACTATAGCAGGCTCGGCTATTCTAAACATGGCATATGGAATGCTACAACTAATACGTATTCAATTTGGAATTGAAATACAAATGCAGTTTGTATGATGCGCCGAGCCCGGTGCATGCAAAACAGATGAATGATGCAAACATGCTGTCATACTGTATGCTAATTGAAATATGCCCTAATCTAACCATCATAAGTAGGTAAATAAAAGGGAAGAAAGACATGGGGTTGGAAGACATACATCACACTCACGCACACTTATTACAATTATGCCCTCGCGCAGAGGGTCCGAAAGAATATACAGTCCCAAATGAATAAATAATATAGTCTGAATAATACTGTCCGCATAATATACAAATCCCTAATTAATTAACAAATTAACTAAGAAAACTGTAAACTGGCATGCAAGCCAGGGACTGCCTTGATTCTGATGAACGACGTATGTTTGGGCTGCCTTGCGCGGAAATCCACTGGGATGCCCCAATTAGCCTCTGTTTACACCTTTTTTTGAAATGCGTGCCAGGTCCCGAGAATTTGCTGCAACAGAGAACAGGAAAAGGGCATAGCAATGTATTTCACAAATATATGCATGCCTCGATCCTCGTGCCACCAATCATGCATATCGATGCATGATGGCCGAGGAGCCGAATTGCACAACTCAATATAGGATGAATGCATATGAATGTTACAACAAAACCTAACTCCATCACGGATAATCCGGAGTGTCGGTGACTCGGGAATTGAGACACGTTCCGTCACTCGGAGTACGGAACGTACCTCGTTTCCCGTGCCCGGGCTAACTCCTATCCCGAACGCGATGCAATATGCATGATATGCATGAAATGCAGCTAATATGTAATCTTAACATACGCAATGTCATGGAATGGCATACACGCTATACGAGGTAATACACAACCGGGCATACACAATGCTATAGATGAAATGGTATACGCAATGCAATAATGGGCTTACACCAATACAAGTGAACCTCAGTCACACTCACATAGGAGGCCATCAGATAAAAACAAGACACCTCGAAATGCGTGCACGCGTGCACGCAAACCGAGAACGGACCCTCAGGCACCGAAATGCCACTCTAATGAGACATGGAAAAGACACGGAATATGGCATGCAAACATGCAAAAATCAGTAGCAAAATGAGGGGCAAAACAGCCCCGAAACCCGGCGAAATGAAACCCGATGCAAGGAATCTCTCCCGAAATGCAAAATTAGGCATCCGAAATGACTCGTAGCTATACAATACATGCATAATTTGAACATGACATGAAAAAGCAGAAGCAAGGCAGACCCAAAACTCACATTTTTTCAGTTCAAATCAAGGCAAAACAGCAATCACAAGTAGGGCAAAAATGGCATACAAAAATGGCTCCGTAAGGGAAGCAATGAAGCAAGTGATAGATGCAAAGCCCAAATGGCAAAAGACCCTTCTACAACACTGAAGAGGGCCTAAAAACATGCTGTTTTTCAGTAGGTGACAACCCCTAAAACAATATACAAACATGCTAAAAATGTCATGCAAGAAGTAGGCCAACAAGAGGCTATAACATGAGGTATACAAAGAATTCACCAAACAGCCAATGACCCTTAATAAAATATGCCAATAAGGTCAAAATATGGCCAATTTCAGTTCTGATCATGGCCTAAAAATAGAAGCAAAATAGGCTAACAAAGCATGCAAAAATAGGGACCAAAGAGGGGCAATGAAGCAAGTCATACATGGAGGTCCCAAACAAGGTTGACCCCTTCTACAATGTTGTAGAGGGACTCAAAATAGGCCTATTTTCAGTTTTAATCAGGCCCCAAAATAGATTACACATATGCTAAAAATACCATGCAAAATAATGGCATACAAGAGGGTATTGAAACAAGTGTAAGATGGGGCTCTCAAACAGGGTTGAGCCCTTCAACAAACATGTAGAATAGCTCAAAATAGGCCTAGTTTCAGTTAGGGTCGGAGCCCAAAACAGCAAGCAAATAGGCTAAGAAATTGTTGCAAAATGAGGCCAAAAAGAAGGGGAAATGGACTTACCTTTGAAGACTACCCCTTAGCTTCCTTTTGGCTTGAGAAATGTTGCTTCCTAGCTGCTGGAAATCCTCTCCTTACTGCTGGAATAGAGTGGTGGTGGTGGTGCTTGGTAGTGATGAACAAATGGGGTTGAAACTTAGGAATTTTGAAGGAAAATGAGAGAGATGGAGGGAGATGAGTGTAAGCAATTTTTCCAACCCTTTTTCTTGAGTTGGGAGGCCAGCTATATAGACAAGAATGGGGGAGAAAAGTGGAGGAAAAAGTGGAGGGAAATGGCATCAAGTTTCCCTCCAAAACTTTTCCCCGGATCTAGATATTTTTGGGGGAAAACAGCTATACAGCTGTAATACACCCACACTGAGGAAGCTGGCCGGCCAGGTATTTTGGTTGCAGGTGGCCGGCCGGCCACCCCCTATGGCCGGCCGGCCAAGGGTCAAGAGGCTCAAGAAGATTTTCTGGCCGGCCACCAGAGAAAGGTGTCCTCCCAAGTCTCCTCATCACAACCCTGTGGTTCAAAATTGGTAACTCTAAAACAGGAGAGAGAATAAGCCACTTTTAGGAGGGGTTCAAAAGGTTCAATTTGAATTACTGGCCGGCCATAGACTTTTAGGGTCCTCCCATGTGTGTACAACACAAATATGTGGTTTGGGGTTGAAGAAAATGGCTCTAGGGTGGTCAACATTGGCTCGGAAGTGAGAAAAACGGGCGTCGGAGGGCGCCGGAGGAATATAACTGGTTGCTGAGACAATTGCTGGCCTCCCACCCTTCAGTGACCTTCCTGGTGATAAAACAGAGGTACCTGCCAAAAATGAACGAAAACCGATGCAAAACGAATGCTCGGGGGCCAAAACACGCAGTTCGGGGTCCCGAAAATAGGCTGTTAAGCACCGAAAATGGCATTCGGCCAGGAAGTGGGTCTCTCAGACCTCAGTGTCCCTCAAAAGGGAGTAAATAAGATGTATGCCAAAAACCGGAGGAATCGGAGATGGTTAGACGGTCCCGAACCGAGGCACACGGCCTGACGGCTCCGAAAACCGGGAACCGGGCTCCGAAATGGGCAAAATGGCCTACGGCCACGAAATGTAGTCCACGGCCACTGAGAGATGGTCTACGGGACCTCCCCCTCCCTTCAGGAAAAGAAACAGAGAAAACCGAGTCTGGTTCGCAAACCGAGACAAGGTACAGAAGAGGGTTCGGAAGTCCGGAGGCAGGGCTCACGGCCGTGACTCTGAGACTTCTGAACGAGCACAATATGCAACACCACCAAGCGCTCAATCGGTGACGTCTGAGTCTTAAGGTCGGTCAAAAATGGGGTGTCTGCAGTTGCCCTTCTTTGACAGAACTCGGAAGTCACAAGTGACGGGAGTGAATGTCAAAGCCCAAAGACGACCCATTTTTGACAAGGCCGAAGACTTAGACAATCATACAAGATGAACAGAGATATGTGCCCGCAGGCGTGCCCGTAGGCAAGGGGGCAAAATGCAAAGCGGTATGCACGGAGCCAGATGTAACTTAATGATCATGCAAGTGCAGCAAGCTGTAATGAAGCAAGTATTCGCAAATAGATGCAACAGTTTTAAGCAAGAATGCAAAGCAATAACTACATTTCATGCAGTTAGGAATGCGGAGAATTATTCAATTCTCGTCGCGTCTCACACGGAGAAGATACGATACCTGCGCGATTCGTCTGGTCGCACCAGCCTCAAATGAATCGTACATACAATATCGTGCCTGTAAAAAAAGAGAAATTCAACAAGAACAATATGCTAACAACATATATTCAATGGGATTCCTGTGATTCCGAAAGTTTGACACACGCAGTGTCGGCGAGTGAATGCATCGCAATGCGAGAAGGGAACGTGCATGACAACGCATGCTCAAGCACAGAGGTATGGTATACCAAGAAATCATGCATGACGATGCAAAATGCTCATGAGAATGCAAGTTATGTGCACAACAATGCAAAACGAGCACAAATCAGAGTGCCCGTTTGTTGCGAAACAACGAGTAAGGAAACGCGCATTTCAGAGAAGGCGACTCGACTGCGGCCTCTGGTTCACCTCCCGGAGAGGTTACAACATGCTTAAAAAGGATACACTCTGATTTTGATGAGTAATGATGAGACACATGTCAGAAATTGCAGCTGAAGTTCCGGCGGAGCAATTTCGCGCCAGAAAGTGCACTTTTCTTAAACTTTTTCAGGTCCCGGGAACTCCGATCTTCCTCAAAATTTGCAGAGAGCTAGGTGAGCATGTGGGGGACATGGCCGGCCAGCTGGTTGCCCAAGGGGAGGCCACCGGCCAGTTTCCAAAAAGCAAATGGCCGACCAGCTAGAAAAGGTGGCCGGCCGGCCACCTGCCCAAAACAGGGGGCAGTTTGGTCTTTTCGCCTCATTTTCTTTATATTCTCTCATCTATTCACTTCGAGCTCACACCCACAGCTGCGAAAACTTCTCCTCTTGCCTCCCAAACCATTTTCTCCTTCAGATCTGCACTTTATATGCGCTTTTCAGCCTCCCACGCAAGTTGTTTTCGCAAAAACATTCGATTTTAAGCACTTTGGACCGATTAAATTTTGATTTCGGGGCTTCTTTTCTCATTTTCACCACTTGAGGTAAGTTTGTCTCAATATTTGAAAGATTTTCTCGGGAGTTGACTTTTGTTGACTTTTCCATTTCCCGAGAGTTGACTTTTGTTGACTTTTTCCAATTTTCGCTCATTTTTGCTCATTTTTTGCTCCTTTTGCAGATTTTTCGAAATGGCGGGTAATTTCCCTCATGGTAGAGGTCCTCCAGGTGCCGGGGATGATTTCGATATCATGACGCTGCCCCCGAGGGTCCGTCCCTTTATTCCTGAGAGATACGCCCCGTCGGTACACATTCTTCCGCGGGCCATTTTTCGTCATTTTACTGACTTCAATGATCGGGCACCCGGAGATCTACTTCTGCGAGAGCCAGAGCATCACCTCTCTTATGAGGCACGAGAGGTATTTTACGTCATTTTCTGTATCTTTCGTGCATTTCATACCTTTGCCATGCTTGAACACACAGTTTAGCTCATGACATAGTACTTTGTTTGCATTCTGAACATATGACTTGCACACTTGAATTTCTGAACACTAGGCTCATTGATTGATTGTGAACGCACGGTACACACTAGTTAAGAATTGAACACACGGCTCAAACACTGATTTGTCGAACACACAGCCCGAATTTGAAGGTGAACACACGGCACACACTGACTAAGAGTAGAACACACAGTCCCAAACTCTGATTTTCTGAGCACATAGTCCAAGTTGATGGTGAACACACAGCCCACACTGACTGAGAGTAGAACACGTAGTCCCAAACTCTGATTTTCTGAACACACAGTCCAAGTTGATGGTGAACACACAGCCCACACTGACTGAGAGTAGAACACGCAGTCCCAAACTCTGATTTTCTGAACACACAGTCCAAATTGATGGTGAACACACAGCCCACACTGACTGAGAGTAGAACACGCAGTCCCAAACTCTGATTTTCTGAACACACAGTCCAAGTTGATGGTGAACACACAGCCCACTCTGACTGAGAGTAGAACACGCAGTCCCAAACTCTGATTTTCTGAACACACAGTCCAAGTTGATGGTGAACACACAGCCCACACTGACTGAGAGTAGAACACGCAGTCCCAAACTCTGATTTTCTGAACACACAGTCCAAGTTGATGGTGAACACACAGCCCACACTGACTGAGAGTAGAACACGCAGTCCCAAACTCTGATTTTCTAAATACACAGTCCAAGTTGATGGTGAACACACAGCCCACACTGACTGAGAGTAGAACACGCAGTCCCAAACTCTGATTTTCTGAACACACAGTCCAAGTTGATGGTGAACACACAGCCCACACTGACTGAGATTAGAACACGCAGTCCCAAACTCTGATTTTCTGAACACACAGTCCAAGTTGATGGTGAACACACAGCCCACACTGACTGAGAGTAGAACACGCAGTCCCAAACTCTGATTTTCTGAACACACAGTCCAAGTTGATGGTGAACACATAGCCCACACTGATTGAGATTAGAACACGCAGTCCCAAACTCTGATTTTCTGAACACACAGTCCAAGTACTTGCGTTTGCACACGGCTCATTCATTTCATTTGCACACAGCTTGTTCATTTGATTTGCACACGGCTTGTTCATTTGATTCTGATACATGCATTCATTCTGAATGCAGGTTGGCTCTCGTACCGTGCGAGGATATGGCTCCACTGCTGCGAGAGAGTGGTACACTGAGCTTCCGGAGGCTGTCCGGGATTTAGTTGATTTAGCAGGGTTTGGGGCCTTCTACGTAGGGTTATCACATTGTCCTGCCAGTAGGACACTGTTAGCCGCTTTGGTGGAGAGATGGTGGGACACCACCAATTCCTTCCACTTTTCTGCCACCGAGGATCTGACCATGACCCCGCTAGATTTTGCTGTACTTACCGGCCTAGACATAGGAGGTTGGCCCATTCCTTACGACGAGGATATGGGCGAATGGGAGGCCGCTTGGTTACATCTATTGGGGGCCCGCCCACCTGTGGAGAGAGCTTCTGGGAGAGTCCGATACACTTGGTTCTCTTCCCATTTTCGGAGGGTGGAGATGGAGCCCGGGACTCCTGAGGAGGCAGAGCAGTATGCCCGTGGTTTCCTTATGTTCCTCTTTGGCACCACTCTGTTTGCTGATAGGGGGAACACTGTCGGGTTGTATCTTTTGAGTGCCCTAGTGGACCTATCACAGGTCAGTCGGTACGACTGGGGTGGCGCCGGCCTGGCTACCCTCTATTGCTATATGAGCACGGCCTCTCGCGGGCGGGGAGACTTACTTGGCAGCTATTGGAGAGCCTGGGAGGTACGTTCTGTCCTCTTGATTTACATTTCTGCTCCTCATTACTTGTTCATTGCACACACGGCGCACTTTACATCCTGTATTTTGCACTCAGCATTTTGTATTCACATTCTGCACTGTTTTCCACAGTTATGGGTCTATGTATACTTTCCGACGTTAGCCCCGGAGATGGAGGTGGCAGGGCCCCTCATGACCCCGTATTCATTGGTATTCGAGGGCCAGCACCGACCGAGACCCCGAGAGACTCTCTTCTACCTGCGACAGTATTTTGACACTGTGCGGACGACAGAGGTATTTCAAAACTCTCAGTTCCTTTCCGTTTTCATCTTTGATCTGCCTTGTATATTCCCAATTCCTGATTGGTTTATGCACTGGTTATCCGCAGATTACGTGGCAGCCCTGGGCGATCTTGGGTGATGGTCTCCGATTTCAGTGTGCTGGAGGATCGGGCACTTCCCAGTACAGGATCCTGCTTGAAGGACCGGTTGGTAGAGCATGGTTCCTGGGGGAACGCTTTCTGCGTCAGGTGTGGGGATACACTTCTCAGGATCCTCCCGCAGCATCTCCAGCCAGTATGCGGACTGCTGATAGGCTCTCTACCCAGGATGTTGTTAGTGCTATGCTAGGCACTGATGCTTTGCTACATCTTACGGAGGGGGACTACGCCACTTATCGCCATACATATCTGATGCCTTCCTTGACGGGAGTGCGTACTCCATCACTGAGGCCCACTGGTGTGCCATCTTCGGGTCAGGCTCGTGCTACAGATATCCCCTCCTTCAGCAGGGCTGGTACGTCCAGAGGTGGGCGCGGATTCATTCCTCCGATCCCTCCGACTCTTCATCATCCTGGGTGGCCAGACATGCCGACCGAGTTGACGAGTTGGCGATTTGGGACTCCTTACCAGGTCTCGCTGGAGCCTCCTCTTCCTGACCATAGATATGTTAGAGACCCTGATTCACCACCGGTATGTTTTACAGCTTTGATTTATCAGTCGGATATTTGGGCATTTATTCCTTTTACTGATAGTTTTGCATTTGTACTTGTAGCCTCCGGTTGAGTACGTGGATGAGATGCTTGGGATGCTGGCCACATTTGAGGGCATGATCCTGCGGAGGGAGGCACAGCTGGCTATTATGGGTGTGCAGGTATTGTTCATCTTTCCTGCATTTATCATATTTCTGATGACACGCTGGTCTTGAACATTCTACTGCATTGGTAGGCTGTTTGTGTAGAGCACATCTGACACACACCCCACTCTCATACTGTACTTGCATCTGATTTTCATATTTGAACTGATGTATTGAACTCTTCACTTTCAGATGCCTCCGGTATATGCTCCACCGCAGGCCGGGCCACCCGGGCCTTCTCAGAGAGGTCGAGGTGCTGGGCCATCTGGGCCCTTCCGAGGAGCTGGGCCATCTAGGCCTTTTCAGGGAGCTGGGCCATCTAGGCCTTTTCGAGGAGCTCGAGGAGCGGGGTCGTCTCGCAGACATAGGGCACATGTTGTGGAGGCGGAGCCCGATGAGGATGAGGAGGAGGAGGAGGCCACAGACCGTCAGTCGGAGACATCCGCTGAGGAGGAGAATTCTGGTCTTGGTTCCGGGAGTGGAGGCGAAGCTGAGGGGGATCCTGAGGATGACAGCTCCGACCCGGATGGTGATGATGGCGCAGAGGTTATCCCGCAGAAGAGGATGAGGAGGGCCCCTTATTCCCGCTCCCGAGGGCATTAATGCTGTTTCCTGTTTTATTTTACTTTTTGCTAGTAGTTTGTAGTACTTTGCATATTATCAGGTAGTTTTATTTTCTGTAAAACTTGTACCTTTATTTTGTTGTAAAACATGACGAAATGAAACAGCTTTTGAAAAGGTGTTGTATTTTTAAATTCTTAGCATCGCATCGCATCATTTTGCACAAAAATGGAATTGAATGGAAATGTGCCTTGTGTATTTACCGGGTCAGGTAATGAACCGACGCAACAAATCAAACAACTCGACTCACTAAGAAATATCAGAATCTTAGCAAGTTTACAACTCGATAAGCAAAATACGACAATGTTAACAACTCGATAAATAAGACTTAACAAAATTGCATAAACAAAAAGTAACAACTCAAAACACCAAATGCAACAGCTCGACAAAACTTACAACTCGATAAACAAAGCGACAACTCGATAAACAAAATACAACAAAGCGTACTTCGGACGGACGATCTGGATGATGGAACGCATCGGAAACTGAGAGAAATGGAGGCCGTCGACATCCCCGATGCATAAAAAATGCCTCAAACTTCCTTCCGGAGGGCAAAACAGGACCAATGCATGGCCGGCCACATTTTGCATCTGGGGACTGAAAGGTGGCCGGCTGGCCAGTTTTTGAAACAAAGATGGTCGGCCTGCTAGAATAGGTGGTCGGCCGGCCACCTTTCCTGCAACTCCTAGAATTCTGACACTTGTCCTCGAATAGTGTTTTACCCCCCCTATAAAGCTCCAACTTTGGAACTCATTCATTTCATCACTGCTTTGCACAAAAATGGAGGCATTTCTCGCAGAAAATCTCACATCTTGGATCTCTTCTTTAGATGGCTCGGAAAAGTTGAACTTCTGGGGTTTCGGCTTGAATGCACTATTCACGCTGGGCCAGACTTCACTGCATCTTCCTTTCCTCCATGCCGCGGTGAGATTTTGGAACCCAGTGACGCACGTCTTCAGCTTCGAAGGGCAAGAGGTATGTCCCACTTTTGAAGATTTTCAAGTTTTGATAGAATCCGAGCGAGGTGAGGGAATCTTGCCCCAACTCAATTTTGGCTATGTCCAAACCTTAGGGCGGATGTGCGGACTCAACGCGCACGATGCTCGATCCCTGATTTGTAACGGAATGTTGGATATTCCAAGCCTGATTTACCGGTTCTCCGATGCTGGTGACCGCAGCGACCATCATTGGCAAGGCTTCCGGCGACACGCCCTCTGTTTGTGCATGCTATCTCATTTTCTGTTTATCTCGGGCTCCGGGGGAGCTAACATCCGTTTGATTGAAGTGGCTCAAGGCTTGAAAGAAGGAAAGAGTTGCATCGCCATGACATTGGCTGAGACACTGATGGGCTTGGATGCTTTCTACCATCAGGAGACAACCAGGTTTGCGGGGAGTCCACTACTGCTGCAGGTAATGTTTCCCACCCAAGCTCACATATGTATTTGCTCACATCGCTCGGCCCTCAGGCTCAGTTTTTCTCACAAAACCCTTATCTTACTTTTCTCTCATCGCACATCTCTCTATTCTTTATTCTCTCATTTTTCATCCCTCCCCAGATATGGTTGATGGATAAATTGCAAGTTGTGGACTCTTGCCCTGCTTACTCAGCCCGCGGCTACTTCTTTCGACAACGCCTGGTCGACGCCCTTGATGAGGGATGGTGGTTTGGATGGATGTGCAATTTGTCAGCTGAACGCATTGCTTGGCGCTGTCCTTGGCTCAATCTCCCGGCAATGAGCTACAGCATGTCTCGGCAGGTCGGGATTCGATTGATCAGCTTGACTCACTGCGTATTCTATTTCCCATTCCGTATTCTACGCCAGTTTGGCCATGATCAGACTTGCCCCCCAGAGGGGATAGAGTATCCGGCTACATTCCCGGTTCGAGGCGCACAGCTAGCTCGGCAGGCCGCAGCATGGGGAAATAGAGAGCTCCTGGCTCCTGCTCCTCCTTTTAGTTGCACTTTGTCTGACGAGTGCTGGGATTGGCTTAACGAAGAAGCACAGGTTGGGCCTAGGTTGGCATCAGAGGCTTCAACTAGCTCTAGCAGGGGGCGCAGGGACACCTGACTTGACTATGCCCCAGATTTATTGCTTTATTAGTACTTTCAAGTTTTCTTCATGAGTGTAATAAAAAGCAACTTCAATTGTATGCAAGAGCAAGAGAACTCTGTTTTGAAATCAATGAAATTGAAGGTTGTGGTACTGAAAATTTTCCGCTTTGGTCCAAAAATGGTCCTAGTTGTGAAAAGATTAATTTGAACAAAGTCAACTTCTATTAAAATTTTTCAAAACTATTTTCGATACGGATCAGAACTGGACACGCCTGAGATCTGTCACTAAGATGCACAACCCCGGATCCTAGCAACTGGAAAGTTGCCCCTAGTCTGAATGGTACCACAGCACCTCCTGGCAACGGAAAGTTGCCCCTAGTCTGAATAGCACTGCACCGGAGATTACGATGAATGCTGATGGACAAGGATGACTGAGATGATCAAAATGGACAAAGTTGATCGGGGAAAATGTTTATGGCTGAACTTCAGGATGAAGCTGCCTACGTATCCCAAAGATGGGAATCAAGCCTTACGTAGTTCAGGCTTAGGTTCGCTCGGGTATTTTTCCTCTCCTTTTGCGCTCTAACTTTTGCCAAGGCCGCCCTTTGCGGGTTTTCAACCTTGCGAGCTCAGTTTTTATAATTTCGAATTTTTTTGTGCTCTGAGTTTTGCCTAGGTCGCCCTTTCGGGTTTTCGGCCTAGCGAGCCTCTCAAGGGTAGTATTTCTTCAACTTGTCCATATTAATCGGTTGTGAAAACTCTAAGCCATCCAGATCCATCAGAACCACAGCCCCACCTGACCAGATAGACTTAATGATGTAGGGACCAGTCCAATTAGGCCTGAACTTGCCCCTAGGGTCATGGATGGGAGCTCGGTTGTCCTTGAGTACCAAATCTCCTTCCTTTAAATTCCTGGACTTAACCTTCTTGTTAAAAGCCCGGGCGATTCTACGTTGATAGCCTTGAATGTGGTACAGTGCTTTCAGTCTTCTCTCATCAAAGAGCATGAGTTCCTCGAATCTGCTCTGTTGCCAATCTGCCTCGGCTATTTGACACTCGGCCAATACTCGTAATGACGGAACCTCAATCTCAATAGGTAGAACGGCCTCCATCCCATAAACCAATGAGTACGGAGTCGCCCCAGTAGAAGTTCTGATTGAAGTCCGGTAGCCCCACAGAGCAAACGGCAGCTTATCTGGCCAGTCTCGGTAGGTTTCCACCATCTTCTGCAATATGCGCTTGATATTCTTGTTGGCGGCCTCGACTGCTCCATTGGTTTACGGCCGGTATGTGGATGACTTATGAAAAGCCACATTGTATTTTTCCAACAAATCTATCACCTCCTTCTTGAAGTGGGAACCGTTATCTGAAATTATCTCATTTGGGACCCCATAGCGACAGATGATGTTGTTTCTGATAAACTTTGCAACGTGCGAAGCCTTCAACACCGCGTAAGATTGGGCCTCAACCCACTTTGTAAAATAATCTATCGCAACCAGGATGAACTCATGTCCATTCGACCCCTTTGGCGTAACGGCCCCGATTACATCAATTCCCCAGACTGAAAAAAACCATGGTGAAGTCATATTGTACAGCTTTGTCGGTGGGATGTTCATGCGATTTGCATGAATCTGACATTTGTGGCATCGCCGAACGAAACCGATACAATCCTCCTCCATGGTAGACCAGTAGTACCCTTGTCTGAGGATTTTCCGTGCCAGCATTACCCCATTCATATGTGCTCCACACTCTCCTCCATGGATGGCTTCCATTAGGCGCTTCGACTCTTCGGCATCAACACACAGTTTATGCATTCCCAGATGACCCCGTTTATACAGTTTACCCCCGCAGATGATGAACTGAACGGCCAATCTTCTTATTGCCCTTTTGTCTTTGGCATTTACCCCTGGCGGGTATGCTTCTTTCTCCAAGAAATTCCAAATGTCGTAATACCGGGGGTGTTCGTCCTGAACTTCATCTATGGCTGCAATCGACTCATAGGCAGGTGCAAATTTCTGGTCAATGATGACTGGACGCATTCGGACTCCACACGGGATGTCTATCATAGAAGATAGAGTTGCTAAAGAATCTGCGAACCTGTTGTTCTTTCTTAGTAGATGAGTAAAACTTAACTTCTCAAACCGAGGAATCAGCAAATCCAAGGTCTGGTGATACATCATCATCTTTTCCTCTTTTACTTTCCAGTCTCCTTTTGCTTGAGACACAACAAGGTTCGAGTCCCCAATGACGTCCAACCGTCTTGCCCCTAGTTCCAAGGCTGCTTCTAGGCCAGCAATGCATGCCTCATATTCTGCTTCGTTGTTCGAGACTTTGAATCGGAGTTTGAAGGCTAGAGGAATACGGGAATTGTCGGGTGCTATCAGCAACACTCCTATCCCATACCCGTACTGATTTGATGCTCCGTCGAAGTATATCGTCCAGGTTTCGTCGTCGATATGCAGAATTGCTTCATCTGGGAACAGGTATTCAACTGCTTCATCCCCCTCAACCGGATGGTCGGCAAGGAACTCTGCTACTGCTCTTCCTTTGACTGACTTGCGTGTGACATACTTCAAATCAAATTCGGAGAGCAACAGCAACCAACGAGCTAGCCTACCCGTAAGTGCTGGTTTCTCGAAAAGATATTTGATGGGATCGAGACGTGAAACCAACATTACGGAGTGAGCTAACAAGTAGTGTCGCAGCTTCCTGGTAGCCCATACCAAAGCTAAGCAAGCCTTTTCCAGCGGTGTGTACCGAGTCTCGTACTCTAGCATCTTCTTGCTCAGATAGTAGATGGCTCTCTCCACCCTGTCTTCAGACTCTTGTGCGAGCATACAGCCCATTGTGGTCTCAGTCACTGATAGGTACAAAATCAACGGTTTCCCTGGTTCTGGTGGTGATAAAACGGGCGGGTTTTGTAGATATTCTTTGATCTGCTCAAACGCTGCTTGACATCGGCCGTCCCATTGAAATTTCTTGCCTTTCTTCAGGAGACCAAAAAGTGGTTCACAAGTCAAGGTTAATTTTGAGATAAACCGTCTTATGAATTGCACTTTACCGAGAAAGCCTCTCACCTCCTTTTCAGTCCTTGGTGGGGGCATTTCTAGGATGGCCTTGATTTTGGAAGGGTCGACTTCGATGCCCCTTTGTGTAATCAGAAACCCCAGCATTTTTCCCGCTGTAACACCAAATGTACACTTCTGAGGGTTCAGCCGCAACCGGAATTCCCTGATCCTTTGAAAAAACTTATGCAAGGCGGTGTAGTGGCCCTCTCTTTCTTTGGACTTGACAATCATGTCGTCCACGTACACCTCAACCTCCTTGTGGATCATATCATGTAATATTGTGGTCGCGGCCCGTTGATAAGTAGCTCCAGCATTCTTCAACCCAAACGGCATGACTCTATAGCAGTATGTCCCCCACGGGGTGGTGAATGCAGTCTTTTCCCTGTCTTCTGGTGCCATTACTATCTGGTTGTAGCCTGAGAAGCCATCCATGAATGAGAGCAAAGCGTGCCCTGCTGTGAAATCCACCAACTCATCTGTGGGGAAGTGGTTTGGAAATACTCCTCCAATCCTGGAAGACGCCAATGATCCTCAGTTAGTCGCTTGCAAAGATACAAACACTCCGGACGGGGGTGCCGGAATTAGCACTCCGACGGACAAGTTAGTTCCTGTACTCAAGAAAGCTTGTTCACTAAGTTTTTAGAAGTGATTCTTACATACCTCTCCTAGTTCATTGCCATTATATTTATACTTGTTTTTTCTGATCCTCGGGGCCAGGGCCTACTTTTTCAATCATTATCTTTTCCAATATTCGGCTCCAGGGATCCTCCCCTATTCGGCCTATTTATCCTATTCGGCCCCTTATCCTCGCGAGATATCTGCCGGCTAGCGTCGATCTTCTGATATGTGCCTCCCCTATCTTCGCCAATTATTCGGCTACCACAATTGCCCTCCGAACTCCCTATTGACGGCAGTTGATCGGCGTGTTTGGTTCAAAATTTGAGAAGTTTAGCGTCAGGCGGCTTCGTGTGCCCCAATATGTCAGGAAGCGCATGCCTTTTTGCTTATCATTACGCTTTCCCGCTCTATTCATGTGTAACTTAGCATTTATTGCGATTTGAAACTTTGGTCCTTTCGAATTCGCATTTCGTCGATTTTCTGAGACTTTTGGATCGCCAGTGCATATCCCTCCGTGACTCGCGTTTTCTGCAACTTTCTTCCTGTCTTCCCTTGTCTCATCTACTCTTCGTAAGTCTCCTTCTCCCTTTTTCGTAATCCTATTTTCTGTTTGCTATTTTAGCTTCGGCGAATATTTAGTTCTTTGCTAAGATGGCCAAACATTTGAAAGACCTCATTTCTGAGGATCGTATTTCCGGTTTCCGGCAACATTTTTCTATTCCTGACGACGTCCATTTATCCCTTGTAACGGACAACGCTCTCGACATGGGGAGGGAAGATCAAAACACGATCGTATTCCCCCTTTTATCCATTGCGGAGGGCGGGGTTCGTTTCCCCCTACACCCACTTCTTAGGGCCGTTCTCCGCTATTGGGGTTTGATTCCTTCTCAACCCAATATAAATTTCTTTCGAATCATCATGGGGGTTGTAGAGTTGAATCGACGCCTTAGAATTAACCTTGGGATTCCGGCCATTCGGCATTGTTATGCCTTAGCCAAATCCTCCGGTCGGCTGGGGCGATATTTTCTCAGGGCCAAAGATACTGACCATCACTTGGTGACTATGCTTGCCAGTTCCGGTAAGCGAGTTGACGACGTGATGGTCAACGTCCGAGGTAATTGGGAGTTCGCTGAAGGTGAGGATCGCCTGGACCCTATTCCCAGACATAAGGGTGACCCAGGTTGCCACACAATGTTTTATGTTTGTTGGTCTATTTCTTATTCGGCTCTTTTCCCTAAATTGCTTTTTATCCTTTGCAGGTAATAGGTTGAAGAAAATTCTGACTTCGGTTGACGACGTAGTTCTTGGGGAAATCAAGACTGCACTCACATATTTCGGCCGCCCAAACGTACAAAAGCAAGGGAGAGCCGCCCATATTCTCCTTCAGTACAAACCCACTTACACTACTTTCTCGGCTGCAGACAATATTCCGATTCCATCCGACAATATTCCGATTCCATCAGACAATATTCCGATTCCATCCGGCATTTGAGGCCGCCGAGCCATCCGCCTCAGGAGGAGCAGATTTCTCTTCTGGGGATATTTTTGCCAATTTGGGGGATCTACCTGGCGATTTTTTTGAGGGTATGGCGAAGGAAAGCCTAACGCAGATGGCGTGTAGAAGAAATGCCGAGCGGATAGCCGCCCGAAAGAAGACTGAATGCGCCGAATCAGATCCCAGCTTGATCAAGCCCTTCGTACCCGTTTCTGAGGGGACGGTTGAGGTTGCTGTGTCCGACACGGGAAAAGAGGGCGGAGAACAGGCCGATGGGGAACGGCTGATTCCGGAGCAAGGCCAAAAGCGTGGTGCCGGGGGAGAAGCGAGTTCAGAAGTTGGCCTTGGTAGCAAACGACCTTGGCTTGAAGAATCGGACGTGGTTGCTCCATTCGTTATTCAGCCAAAGATCAGGGATGTGCCGATTTTATCCGATGCTTCGGCCATTGAGGATCCAGCCGTGGCTCTGAGCCTGGCGGCTTCAGTTTCTCTGCCAGCTGACAAGAAAGCTTTCGGTGCCGTGCCTGATATTATGGCCGTTGCCCTAACTGCTCAATCGGCACTCCTGGTAGGTCACCTTTATTTCGCTCTTGTTTGTTAAAGGCGTCTGATCATACCGAATTGTTTTGCAGACGATTGGAAGGATCGGCGACTTGGGTCGCCGCCTGCGTGATGCTCTCGGGAGAATTGACAATTTGCAAACAGAGGTGCAGGGTTAGAAAAGCAGGACCGAGTTCGAAATTATGAGAGCTGAAATGGATAGTGCGCGAGCCGAAGCGGAGAAAGAGAGGG
This sequence comes from Camellia granthamiana, assembly GCA_036172215.1. Lineage (NCBI taxonomy): Eukaryota > Viridiplantae > Streptophyta > Magnoliopsida > Ericales > Theaceae > Camellia > Camellia granthamiana. Next base: position 37,883,231 of record CM069911.1, on the reverse strand, counting down.
TTCGCGTCGCCGAACAGCTTCGTGTTGATGCTGAGGATAGGGCAAATGCGAGCGAGGAGTCGCTCAAACTTTGCAAGAAAGCACTTGCTGAGGCGGAAGCTCAGTTAGAGGAGCTTAAGGCGGCCCGCGAGAAAGCCGAATCGGAGGCCTTTGAGGCAGGAAGAGGCGCCGCTCTGACGGAATATGTTGAAGAGGTGTCCAAATTTGAGAATCGCGGGTTCAAACATGGATGGCTGAAAGCCCTTGCTGCCGCTGAGGTTACATTGGATTTGCCAATTCCTTATGAGCAGGTGGATGTTGAGCCACTTGAATCCGATACCGACGAGTGATCTGGGAGCCGTTTACTGAGCAGGCGTCTTTTTATTTTTGTTTTTCTTCTTTTGGATAGTGCTTTGTGGTTCAGGGTAGTTTTCATGTATAAATTGGATAGCATCTGGGCGCAATTTATTAATGAAAATTTCCTTATAATTTTTGCTACCACCACACACTTTGTATGAAAGAGTTCTGTGGTTTAATTTTAATGAAAGAGTTCTGTGTTTGTCAATGCATTTGGTAAAATGGGATTGCATATACTGTGGGGAAACCCTGATTTGTGAGTTTGCCCTTGCCTCAGGGGGTTCATGAAAAGAATTCTAGCTGAATCAATTTGTGAGCCGGCTGGGGTACTTGGTCCGAATAGATTGATAAATCTGCTCTTGCCAGCCAGCGCGTGAGCCGGATGATTTTACTGTGGCACAAATGATTTTATCTAGAACTCTTTTAAACAAACCGTACATACAATATCGTGTGTCCAAACTTTAGTTTGTTCCTTACTTGAATCTGAAGTTTTCATCAACAGTTCTTTTGTTTTCATCACCACTGAAGGTAGAGAGGAAAAGATTGGTCGATATTTGGGTTCCTGCAGACTCAGTACATATCCCATCAAAATCACCATTTGCAATTTCACTGCCTACTGATCTTGGACCCTTAGGTTGATGAATCTGCCCTTGCCCCAGGGGGTTCATGATAAGAACTCTGGCTCCGAATCGATTCGTGAGCCGGCTGGGGTACTTGAGCCGAATAGATTGATGAATCTGCTCTTGCCCTAATCAACTCGTGAGCCGGCTGGGGTAGTTGAGCCGAATAGATTGTCCTGCCGTCAACTTAGTCGGCGTCAGGCGATTGGGTTTCGCGATTAATGAACTTGCCTCGATCGTGCTGCCACTGGGAGTGTTAAATGATCAGAGGTACAGCTCTTAAGAGTCTGGTAGGTATCTGTGTCAAACTCCTGAGAGAAAATCTATTGTGCGAATGTCGAACAAGCTCTTCTTTAACAGCAGAGGGGAAGCCAAGACATTAGCTGAGCTTGGCGGTGATATGAATCGAAGTGAACACCGTGGTGAACACCGGAGTGAACACCGTGCTGGGAGTAAGAGTTCTATGGGTCGAGAGAGGCGTCAATCTCCTCGACGTCGTAGTAGGTCGCCCAGACAGGATAGGCAATCCCAGGGCAGATCGCCACACGCCCAAGTCGAAAGGAGATCAGACGCGAATCCATGCCCGTTAAGTTTTGCAGTATTTGTGAAGAATAGGCCCATGACGGAAGCGGACTCGATCGTGAGAGATCCAGACGTGGCGGTCGAGTTTGCTCGACAAATATTTCCTTCGGAAGTTCAGCAGTCAATGGTTGGTCGTCAGGACTACGAAGTGTTTCGCGAGGGCATTCATGGGGCGGTGAAAGGGCTCTATACGGCTTATGAAGTCGGCATGCGTTTGCGCGCCGCCCGCCGAGAGATGGAGAAAAAGGAAGAGCATATCCGCAGTTTGGAGACTCGCCTGGAGGCGGCCGAACGTGAGTTAAGAAAGATCAAAGCGGATCAGGTACAACCAGGAGGGCCGGTGAATCCGATCGTGGAAGAGAGGGTTACCAGTCGGCTTATAAGCGCTGCCCTTGCCGATCGTGAAACGGCGAGCATGTTCGCATTGGAATCCGCAAAGGGGAGGTCTTATGAAAAAGGTTTTCACGAAGGGCGCTTGGTTAGAATCAAAAAGACCAAGGAGAAACTTGCCGAAGAAGTTTGCCGATGTGAAAATCGTGGGTTTAGGCATGGTTGGATGAAGGCATCTCAAGTCGTCGAATCTCTTCGCTTGTCGGGAATCGATTCGGCGTCACCTCTCTACCACAGCAAGGACTTTCCGTTTTCTGCTTTTGAGGTTGAGAAGAGTGAAGATGAGGGCGACGCCGTATGACTTTAATTATTGTAAGATTCGAACGCTGGTCGCGTTCGCAGTTATGTAATTTCTTGTTTTTTTTTTTTTTTTTTTTTTTTGGAATAAAAGACACTTTATTGAAAATATCAAATTGTCTCCCGCATTCGGTGTGTCCGTGTTTAATTTTATTGGATAGATGTTTGGATAGACGTATCATGTTAAATCGACGTGCCGATTCGTTGGCGTGATCGGCCACCATGTGATGGCCGTTTACTTTTGAATAAGCCATTGCGGCGTGTTGTTGAAATTTGAAGAAGCCGTGAGCCAGGGACCGGAGGGGTTGTGGCATTTTTGCATTTTTAGACTTAGCTCGAATGCCGGATGTCTAGCTGATTGGGCTAGATGATTTTTGCCCTTGCGCAGCCTGTGCGTGTTTTAGCCAACCGTTGGGTTAACTAGGTCATGGAGAATGTTGACCGACGCCTGTCTCGTGGGGTTTGGTGTTGATAAAATCACTTCGGGATTTGGGCCTCGAGATCGCGGCCATTGATGAGAATAAAAAGCGGCAGGCGCCTTATGCAATCAAACATGTTTGGCTCACGAGCATCTATTGCGTGGGAAGCTCAAGAGTTCTCACTATCAAATGGTGATGATAGTTGTAGGAGCTCAAATTTCGGCCGAACTTGGCGCTCAGATGGTTTGCGGCGGAGGACTCTCCGGTGTGGGAGGTGGACCGCTGAAAAGAGAAATTGGAAACGAGTCAGCCTCCAAGTCGTTGAAGCGGATCGCCCCGAAAGGAGACACAAGGACCGCTGCCCCTAACCTCCCTTGTCTTGGATCTTGGCCTTGACATTGTCGATGGTGTCAGAGGCCCGACGACATGCCGATTCGGGTGCGGTTAGATCGATGCGTTTTGAGTCGCGATGGTTGTTCACCTGACAAGAGTTGGATCGATCGGTTGATTTGTTTTAGAAGAGATAGATATTGTAATGTTCGAACGCGGATTGCGTCTATGTAACAACTTCTTAATCAAATAAAAAGTGTTATTTCATATAGTTGAGTCTTACTCTGAAAATCTTTTGTTTAGCCGTGCCGGATGAATGTTCCTGATCCCAACTTTTAATGGTTAAGCACGTCATTTCGTATGGTTTAATGGTTTGCTATTAGTTCGCTATCGGAAAGTTTGCTATCAGAGCTTTTGTGTAGCTTAAATATTTTTCCTGTATTCAGGGATCGGCCCTTGCCTTAGGCGGGATGCGAGTTTGACCGGAATGGGTCGTACTCGTGGGCCGGCTAAGGCACACCTTGTCCGGCGAACCATATTAGTAATTTCGGCTTAATTACTCGATTAAAGCAGGCTCTGGATCCGAATCTGGAGGCTTATTCTGGCCCTACGGTGTCGTGCACGAAGGACGCTCCGAATCCGGAGACTTATTCGGCCCTAAGGTGTCGTGCACCAAAGGGCGCTCCGAATCCGGAGGCTTATTCGGCCCTAAGGTGTCGTGCACGAAAGATGCTCCGAATCCGGAGACTTATTCGGCCCTAAGGTGTCGTGCACCAAAGGGCGCTCCGAATCCGGAGGCTTATTCTGGCCAATCGTGACCTCCACGAAGGGCGCTCCGAATCCAGAGGCTTATTCGGCCCTAAGGTGTCGTGCACCAAAGGGCGCTCCGAATCCGGAGGCTTATTCTGGCCAATCGTGACCTCCACGAAGGGCGCTCCGAATCCAGAGGCTTATTCGGCCCTAAGGTGTCGTGCACCAAAGGGCGCTCCGAATCCGGAGACTTATTCGGCCCTAAGGTGTCGTGCACCAAAGGGCGCTCCGACTCCGAAGACTTATTCGGCCCTAAGGTGTCGTGCACCAAAGGGCGCTCCGAATCCGGAGACGTATTCGGCCCTAAGGTGTCGTGTACCAAAGGGCGCTCCGAATCCGGAGACTTATTCGGCCCTAAGGTGTCGTGCACCAAAGGGCGCTCCGAATCCGGAGACTTATTCTGGCCAATCGTGACAGCCACGAAGGGCGCTTCGAATCCGGAGGCTTATTCGGCCCTAAGGTGTCGTGCACCAAAGGGCGCTCCGAATCCGGAGACTTATTCGGCCCTAAGGTGTCGTGCACCAAAGGGCGCTCCGAATCCGGAGGCTTATTCGACCCTAAGGTGTCGTGCACCAAAGGGCGCTCCGAATCCGGAGACTTATTCTGGCCAATCGTGACATCCACGAAGGGCGCTCCGAATCCGGAGGCTTATTCGGCCCTAAGGTGTCGTGCACCAAAGGGCGCTCCGAATCTGGAGACTTATTCTGGCCAATCGTGACATCCACGAAGGGCGCTCCGAATCCGGAGGCTTATTCGGCCCTAAGGTGTCGTGCACCAAAGGGCGCTCCGAATCCGGAGACTTATTCTGGCCAATCGTGACATCCACGAAGGGCGCTCCGAATCCGGAGGCTTATTCGGCCCAAGAGGCTTGAGGGAGAGTTTGCCAAAGAAAATCGATTTTGATTAAAACGTGGTACCAGTACAAGCATCAGATCCCACAAGTCGGGTCCATAAATGGATCTTCATAGAGTTTACGTTCACGCGGATTGTGGTGAGCCACGGATCTCTTCAATGCCACGGTCTGTCGGGAAGCGCATAAGCTGATGGTAGGTGCTTGGGACAGCCTTCATGACATGCAACCAGGGGCGCCCCATGATGACAGTATACGGCGATGGAAGCTTCACAACCAAGAATTCCACGTCAACCGTTTTTGAGCCCGCTCGAACAGGTAACACGACCCTCCCCAACGGGTATTCTGGATTTGTGTTGAAGCCGAACAGTGGCTGAGACGACGGTGATAGGTCCGACTCGTTGAGGCCGAGTTCAACAAAAGTTTTGTAATACAAGATTTCCGAAGTGCTTCCTGGGTCTATGAGAATGCGTTCAACGCTGAACCGACGTATGCGTACTTTGACGACCAAAGGATCGACGTGGCTGGCCACTGCTCCAACGAGGTCGGCGTCATTGAACTTAATTGTGGGGGCTTCTCTGGGCCTGCCGGTTGACATGTTACGTGTTTGGGGAGCTGGGTGCGATTGAATCGTATGCACGGTCGGGGGTGCCGGCAGACCGTAGATTATGTGGATCACACCAAGCGGCGGTGAATCCTGTTTCAAGGCTAATGCTTTGGTTGGCCTTCCCTTACTCACGTATTGCTGCAGTCGACCATCTTGCACCAGTTCCTCCAGATGGTCCTTCAGCGCATAACAGCTCTCGGTTTCGTGGCCATGATCTTTGTGGTATTCGCATCGTCTGTCTCTCCTCCGTGTGTCGGGAGGTCCCACCATCTTCGACGGCCACTTGAAAAATGGAAGGTGCTGACTTTGGTCATTATGGCCGTGATCGGCTCTGTCAACTCCGTATACTTCTTGTCAGTTCGCCTTGGGCGTCTGCTGTCGACTTGTAGTTGTTCGTTCGTTCGGTGGGAGCACTGATCGCTTGATCGGCGGGATTCCCGCCTTTTGTCTCGCTTGGTTCGTTGCCGAGGCTCAGGGCTTGGTGGCGGCACGGAGCTTATTGGTCGAGCAATTTCGGGGAGGGCCGTTTTGCTGGAGATTTGTCCGGCTTTTATCCTCAGGGCATCATCTTCGACTTTGCAATATTCTTCAACTTTCTTCATCAGCGCCCAGACTGTTTTGGGGGGCCTTCTGGTTAGGGAACTGCGCAGAGCACTGTCAGGATGTAAGCCCATTTTGAAGGCGGTGATGGCCATGGAGTCGTTGCAAGCGTCGTCAACAAGGTTGAAGCACTCCCAATATCGTGCCGAGTACGCTCTGAGCGTCTCTCCCAACTGGATCTGCATAGCCTAGAGGGAGTCAGCCTGTTTCGGTTGTACCTCATTGGTGATGAACCTGGCCCTGAAGGATTTCTGCAGTTGGCGGAAGCTTTTAATCGAAGCTGGCTCCAACTTGTAATACCACCTGACGGCTAGTGGACCTAGGCTGCTAGGGAATATTCGATACATGAGGGCTTCATTGTCTGCGTGAAGCGTCATGGCCTGTTTGTAATGACGGATATGATCAGTGGGGTCTGATTTTCCGTCGTAAAGAGTGAATGATGGAGCTTTGAATTTCTTGGGCAGGGACGCCCTTGCGATCCGTCGCATGAAAGGATCGTGCTGGTCTTCCTCGTTTGAGCTGCTTCTCCTGCGCTTGATCCTTGTTCGCAGGTCCTTGTCAGAGGAGCTGGAGGTTTCAGATCGTCCCCTTGCGTCGAGCTCCGTGGATAATAAGTTGGTGTTGCTATCGGGATCCTTTGGTCGAGCCCGAGGTCTTTGCCCGTCTGCCCTCGGAGGTCGCTCTGGTTCCTGGCCCATGGCCTCTCTAGATTTTGCTACCTCCAGGGCCAACTCTTGACGGAGTCGTTCGTTCTCAGCGATCATGTTCTCGAGCCTTTGTTCGTTCTGCTTTGCTTGTTCCATGATAGCCTGCATTGTTTCTTGTGCTGAAGTTGTTGGCGAATCAAAGTTCAAGGCGCGTCGTGCCGCGATAGTTTCTTTTCCGAGCATATTAGCTGGGGTGAGGTCGTCTTACTGTGTGATCGCATCGGTGGCTATCGGAGGATCTTCGGTCACGCCTTCCATGGATGTATTTGAGTATTCCCACAGACGGCGCCAATTGTGGGGAAGTGGTTTGGAAATACTCCTCCAATCCTGGAAGACGCCAATGATCCTCAGTTAGTCACCTGCAAAGATACAAACACTCCGGACGGGGGTGCCAGAATTAGCACTCCGACGGACAAGTTAGTTCCTGTACTCAAGAAAGCTTGTTCACTAAGTTTTTAGAAGTGATTCTTACATACCTCTCCTAGTTCATTGCCATTATATTTATACTCGTTTTTTCTGATCCTCGGGGCCAGGGCCTACTTTTTCAATCATTATCTTTTCCAATATTCAGCTCCAGGGATCCTCCCCTATTCGGCCTATTTATCCTATTCGGCCCCTTATCCTCGCGAGATATCTGCCGGCTAGCGTCGATCTTCTGATATGTGCCTCCCCTATCTTCGCCAATTATTCGGCTACCACATCATCAATATGCGGTAAGGGAAAGTCGTCCTTCGGACTAGCTCTGTTCAAATCCCTGAAGTCCACGCATACTCGGATCCTGCTATCTTTCTTCGGCACCGGAACAATATTGGCCAACCAAGTCGGATATTCAGATACCAGCAGGAAGCCTGCGTCGATTTGCTTGGTGACCTCTTCCTTAATCTTAAGAGCCCAGTCCGGGCGGATTCTCCTGAGTTTTTGTTTGACAGGTCGGGCCTCGGGGTCAAGGGGGATTCGATGCTGTACAATCTCAGGATCGATTCCAGGCATGTCTTCGTAGGACCACGCGAAAACATCTTTGAAATCTTTTAATAAAGCGACTAAGCGCTCGCGTTCCTCCGAAGACAACGTGGACCCGATCTGGACCTGCCGCGGGTCTTCCTCAGTACCAATGTTCACGGTAGTGATTTCGTCCACTAGGGGTTTAACGAATCTTTCCTGCTCTTGCTCAATTAATCGTTGCAAAACCGGAGGAACTTCGTCCTCGTCGTTTTCAAAATTTTGAAAGTCTGAATTAATGCAATAAATTAAGGGCACAGAAAAGTACTCAGAAACCACAGTTGCTTGATTCTCATTAGGCACATCCAAATCGTCCAACTCATTTACAACAGACTCAAATGAAAAGGAAAAAGACGACCTAGACAGGACTGTGGCATCCGGGTTAACATCCCCAAGAGTACCAGACTCAGACTCAGTCGAGCTGGAATCTGATTCCGACTCACAAGACTCGGTGGAATCAGATTCCGGCTCACTACCTGACCCGGTGCTGCTGGACAAAAATCCCTCCTCGTATTGCCAAGTGAGAGAGGGTGCGATAGATGCATCCAAGATAGCTGCTGGTTGGCTCGCGGCCGTTTCATCCCCAATCATGGAAACCAGGAAGTTATCCCCCAAGCACTCATGGTCGATCGGAGGATCAGAGAGTAGACATGCCAGCGCTACCCCCATTTCAAATTCTGTGCCCTCAAGATCCACTGCCCTACACTGCTCAACCTCAGCTGATGGGTCTGTCTGCTCTTCGGCAACATCCTTCCCGGATAACTGCAGGTCGAAGAAGATCTCGAAGCCGGGCACGCGCTTCTTCTCCGCGTTTATCCACGGCTCTGGGAAGCCGCAAAATGGAAAGTCCTCCCCCTCCCGGACGAAGCGTCCGTTCAGGGTACCCTGAATGGGCCTATGCATCAAGTCAAATGGCTTCCCAGCCTGCTTTGCTCTGGCTCTTCCGGCCATTTCTTTCCCTTTTCTTACCCAGTCCTCTTTGGTGGGCAGATAACCCAGTCCAAAGGTATGTGGGTTGTGTGGCACTTTGGCCAATGTTGCGACGCCTTTCCTGCCGCTCCTTCCTAATCCCATCCCGGGGATGTGTTGTAGCTTGTTCACGAGGTAGACGGATTGAGCACTGACGTACATACCTTCATTCACAGCCATAATGTTTTGCACAACCCGGGCCTCGGCCAGAGTAAATCCTGATATAAACACGTCCTCCATGCCGTGCTCGATTTCTAGGACTGGTGTAGATACCTCCGGAGGGGAATGGATTGATGAATTCCCAAACACAATGGCTACTCCCTTTCCATAGGGGTATTTCACCATCTGATGCAGAGTGGACGAGACGGCCTTTACCTGGTGCAACCACGGTCGCCCCAAAAGTAGGTTGAAAGTTGCGGGAACCTCCAAGACATGGAAATCTATCTCGTGTTGTCCAGGTCCAACCTTTGTCTGAATCTTGACGGTCCCCATCACCTCTCTGCTAGTATTATCGTACACTCTGATCACCTGAGTTGTCGGGATGAAGTCCGCGAGCTTCAACCCGATTGCATACGCTGTTCTGGCTGGGCAGACATTGATAGCAGACCCGGTATCAACAAGTACCACCGGTATCCACTTGTCTCTATATTCCACGGAGATGTAGAGAGGTTTGTTATGATTCACGCCCTCAGGCGGCAGTTCTTTGTCTGAGAAGGTTAAAGCCGGGGAACCTCCTCCCGAAAAAACCAGCCCAACCAGCTGTTCTGGTGTAGTATCGATAGAGAGTTTGGCCTTGTCCATAGCAGATAGGACAGCCTGTCTGTGCACCCGCGAAGCCATAAGCAGTCCCCAGATGGAGATGTCTGCTTGTATCTTCTTTAACTGTCTCAGCACAGCTTCTTCTTCAATTTGTTTCTCTCTCTGTTTCTCTGCTTCTTTGTCTTTCCCGGATGCCTCAGGTTGGTCTAAGTGCGGAGGCTTGAAATACCGCCCACTTCTTGTCATATGAGCGATCTCATCGAGATACCAGGTGTCATCTGGCTGAGTGCCTGCCCAATCTTCATCTGTGTGGGCAAGACATTAGTCATCGTCTTCCCACCACATCCCGATAGCGTTTAACAGACACCTATCTGGTTCTGGCAAGTTTGTACTCTCGGTACTTTCGTCCCATATGCTCACAGCATGTCCTACTCTCATGCTCGCAGCACTTTCGACCTCTTCATGGTTCTTGGCTTTCCGGATTCTCTCAGAATCCCACTTTTTCTCTCGTTCTGACTGCGTCACTGCAGTTTGTTGTTCCACTTTCTTTGCATCCATAATGCTTAAGTCCCGAGCGGAATTCTTTGTACCGGCGCTCTCCGGCAATCCATTCTGACTCTCGACCCTTCCGGCCACCATTGATACTTTTGCCCCTGCCGGGCCTTGCTCTGGCTGAAATTCCACAACGTCTGGCTGATCATCTAACCATCCGGTAATTTCTGCCGACTCCCCATATTCAAACCAGTTGATCGTTGCATCCCTTGATTCTTGGTCATTGAAGAACTGGAGGTTGGCAAAGTCCTCTTCCACTGTTGTCAGATCATCCGCCCCCTGTTCAAGTCTGTCCTCCTGAATCATGCACAGTTCAGCTTTTTCTGGCAGTCCCACACTCGGCTCAGACTGGCCCACTGATAAGATGTACTCTCTTGGATCATAGGCTCTTCCAGTATAATTCCCAGGCTGGTGAATCCCAGACACAACAATTCCACTTTCCTCTGAAACCTGCCCTGTTCCATCTTCAGTAGTCACCACCTTTGGCTCAGATTGAGTTGTGGAGGTATCCAACATGCACAAGTCAGTGCAGTCAGGAAGGATCACCTCCGGCTTGGGTAGGTGGGAGGGAGTAATATAGATACTAGGATCATAGGACACGACCCCAGTTTGGATAAGATTGACTCTTTTGGGTGGTGGATCTTGGTTATGGGTAGGGAGTGGGTTGGTTGTGACGTTAGGTCTTTCTGGAGGCAGAATCACATTTTTGTCGATGAGGTCCTGAACCTCGTGACGCAGCCTGTAACAATGGTCGGTATCATGACCGTGCTGCTGGTGGTAGGCACAGTACTTGGCTGGGTTGTGAGAGGGGGGAAGTGGATTTGGTGGCGGCCTCGGCTCCAGGGGTTTTAGATGTCCCTTTCTGATCAAGACCCCCAGAACCTTGGACAAGGGCATGTATAGTGGAGTAAAGGTTCTTTGGCCCCTGGGCTGGTATTTTGGTTTTTGAGTATTACTTCCGGATGCACCGGAGAAGAGGGTGGCTGCCATGGGCCTGGGGAGGGGGAATGGTGGTGACCATACTGACCTCGGAAGCTCTTGTATTTGCAGCGCCGCTCGGGCCTGCGTTGTTGTTACGGTTAAATGTCCTCAGGGGTTGCTCTTGGTCCTGGTCGATCAGACCTTGCTTCATCGCATCCTCGATCTGTACCCCCATCTCGTGTAAGTCTGAGAAGGTGGGAAAGGGGAGTACGACCATCTTCTGCATGAGTTTTGGTTAGAGATTGCGCACAATCATCCTGATTTGGTCTTTATCTGTAGGCCTCAAGGTCATCATCGATGCCTTTGCCCTCCAACGAGTTACAAAATCTGAGAAAGTTTCCTTGGCCTCTTGCCTCGTTGTTTCGAGATCATGAGTTGTAATCTCGATCTGTGTATTGTACGAGTACTGTGCAACGAAGGCCTCAGCCATCTCATCCCAGCTTCTTTTTACCGCATCTTCCAGCTTTGCATACCAGATGGCGGCCACACCTGACAAGGTTCGGCCGAATAGTGAAAGTTTTTGTGGTCTGGACAGGCCCATTGGCCGCAGAATGTCTGAGAATAGCCGGAGGTGGACCATAGGATCCCCGGACCCATCAAAACGATCAATCTGTGGCATCTTAAATCTGTCTGGCAATGTTACGGCCACATCGGTGTACCCATCTTCGATGTCTGGGATGGCCTTCACCCCCTGGGACTTCTTAAAAAGCTTATCCAGTTTGCTCAATTTCAGAGCTGTATGGTCTATCTCGAACTCGAAGGGAGAGTCCGGATAGTTGGCAGGTGTATGGGTTTTGGACAGTTGAGGCAGAAGCGGGGGCGGAGCCAGCCCCGTTGGATGGCCTGTGTCCTCTTGAATACTTTGGACATTGGGTAGGGTGTTCTGGGTGTTCAGGGGGGTATTCTGGGGATTTGGCAGGGTATTCTGACCAGTGGGTGCCTGCTCGGGTAATGGAGCCCTGGGTGGAGGAGGAACTTGATGTGAAGCAGATGCCGCATTCTGCTGTTGCAATCTAGTGATTAGCTCGGCCTGCTGGGCCATGACAGTGGCCTGCTGCTTGGAGAACTCCGCTTGGCGGGCGGCATCTTCTTGCATTTGTTTCATGCTCTCATGCATTTGGCGCATCATCGCCTCCATCCCTGATGTATTCTGCGGATCCATCTGAATAACCGGTAAGTGTATCTCTATAGCGGAAACAGAAACCTCAGTCCGACTGTTTGCTGCTAAAGTAGACTGCTGCCCTGGTAATCTCTGCTCTGACACACTGCGCCTCCTTGGCTTTCTTCTAACAACTGGGGGTAGGGAGTGGAACACTGGATGTCCGTCAACCAGATCCTCGGATCGAATGAGTCGGCGACCTTGTGTCCAAAGTGCTTGGGAAATATCTACTGGTTCGGAAGCAATTGTGCTACAAACCTGCCCTAGCAAAAAGATAAATAAAGCAAAAAGGAAATAAATAACCAGATAAACGGACAGCATAACAGCTTAAATTAAATACACAACACACAGTCGGGCATACAATACACGGTTGATAAGCTGAAAATACACTGTCCTCGATCATTGATCACTGTTCCTGTATCACTGTTCCCCAAAACTGAATCTGGTATCCGCAGACAACTGATTCTCAGATACTGACTGATGCCCGCAGGCGTGATGCCCAATCTAAAAAACTGATGCCCGCAGGCCTGATGCCCAAACTCAAACACTGATACATGCATTCCTGTAGAGACGCACTCTAAAGCACATAGCAGATAAGTGAGGACCAAAACACCCCTATGTTGGGGTAGGGTTTCCCTATCCTATTTTGTCAGGAACTAGGGTTTCACTACGCACGTAGCGGTTTCAAACAACCTATAAACGGGTAAGCAACCTGTCCTAGTTTGGAATGGTCACTATGGATCCGAATATGCACTAGGTCGAATGGTCAAAAAGGGTGCCCCGGTAAAACCGGGTTTGTGTTCCCATGCTGTCAGAGCCCAGAGCCGATCAGCCTTATGGACATGCCTTGACAAGACAAGCCTCCGGCAAATCGTTCGGGAATGGCATATGGCAAACACGGTGTCCTAGGCGCACCAATGGAAATGCAATGCAAAGAAACACACAAGTGTAGTCAAAACCGGATATCATGAGTTCGAGTCAAGTTCTCTAACTCCCCAGCAGAGTCGCCAGAAACTGTAGACGTACCCGAACGCCCCGAGAGGGTCAAGTCCCGTTCCGTTCATATTGGGGTCACTACAGTTCAAGGACTCAAATGTCACGGTTCTTAATCTTGAACCAAAGAGTCCAAATCCGGCAAATCGATTTTGAAAACAGATTTTTTTGAAAAGAAGTGCCAAACATGGACTGCTTTGCCAGATACAGAGTCGCCACCTAAATATTTTTTAATGGGGAAATTTAGGAAACCCTGACTCGGTGCCAAAGGCCACGTGTCCGTCATCACCAAAGTTGCCTCGGCTCGGGAACTTAGGTACGATTGGGGAAGGTCACTTCGTGAGCACCCCCGCTCGCCCGGTCAAAGACCGGCCTCTACTAATCATGATATCAGGTTTTGAAAACATTGTGTGCTCTTATTCCGGTTATTAGCCTAGATTTACTATGTGATGCGCACAGCATACAAGTATAGACTGGGTCGCCTGAATTGGAACAAAACATTTCATGTTTGTTTGTTTGAAAATGGTTTGATGGTGCTACCCGCAGGTAGGCTAAGACGTGGATTTGCCACCCTCAGGTGGGCTTAGAAAAAAAAAAAAAAAAACATGATTTTGCCACTATCTAGTGGGCTTAAAACAAACATTTGATGAATTATTCCAATCCAAGTAACTCAACCTCCACCCACAGGCATTCAAGGCAGTTATATCACATAAGCACATAGCCTCATGGTAAGCATGCTATTCATGGCAGCACTCACACACATGCAAGGATGCTAAAGTATAAAACTCACCGAGTACTCCAAGCCAAAACAGAAGCTCATTAGAAATCCATGCATGATCCTAGATGCACAGAATTGCCTAATGCAACACATGCAAAGATGCAAACTATAGCAGGCTCGGCTATTCTAAACATGGCATATGGAATGCTACAACTAACACGTATTCAATTTGGAATTGAAATACAAATGCAGTTTGTATGATGTGCCAAGCCCGGTGCATGCAAAACAGATGAATGATGCAAACATGCTGTCATACTGTATGCTAATTGAAATATGCCCTAATCTAACCATCATAAGCAGGTAAATAAAAGGGAAGAAAGACGTGGGGTTGGAAGACATACATCACACTCACGCACACTTATTACAATTATGCCCTCGCGCAGAGGGTCCGAAAGAATATACAGTCCCAAATGAATAAATAATACAGTCCGAATAATACTGTCCGCATAATATACAAATCCCTAATTAATTAACAAATTAACTAAGAAAACTGTAAACTGGCATGCAAGCCAGGGACTGCCTTGATTCTGATGAACGACGTATGTTTGGGCTGCCTTGCGCGGAAATCCACTGGGATGCCCCAATTAGCCTCTGTTTACACCTTATTTTGAAATGCGTGCCAGGTCCCGAGAATTTGCTGATTCTTGATTTTGCTGCAACAGAGAGCAGGAAAGGGGCATAGCAATGTATTTCACAAATATATGCATGCCTCGATCCTCGTGCCACCAATCATGCATATCGATGCATGATGGCCGAGGAGCCGAATTGCACAACTCAATATAGGATGAATGCATATGAATGTTACAACAAAACCTAACTCCATCACGGATAATCCGGAGTATCGGTGACTCGGGAATTAAGACACGTTCCGTCACTCGGAGTACGGAACGTACCTCGTTTTCCGTGCCCGGGCTAACTCCTATCCCGAACACGATGCAATATGCATGATATACATGAAATGCAGCTAATATGCAATCTTAACATACGCAATGTCATGGAATGACATACACGCTATACGAGGTAATACACAACCGGGCATACACAATGCTATGGATGAAATGGCATACGCAATGCAATAATGGGCTTACACCAATACAAGTGAACCTCAGTCACACTCACATAGGAGGCCATCAGATAAAAACAAGACACCTCGAAATGCGCGCACGCGTGCACGCAAACCGAGAACGGACCCTCAGGCACCGAAATGCCACTCTAATGAGACATGGCAAAGACACGGAATATGGCATGCAAACATGCAAAAATCAGTAGCAAAATGAGGGGCAAAACAGCCCCGAAACCCGGCGAAATGAAACCCGATGCAAGGAATCTCTCCCGAAATGCAAAATTAGGCATCCGAAATGACTCGTAGCTATACAATACATGCATAATTTGAACATGACATGAAAAAGCAGAAGCAAGGCAGCCCCAAAACTCACATTTTTTCAGTTCAAATCAAGGCAAAACAGCAATCACAAGTAGGGCAAAAATGGCATACAAAAATGGCTCCGCAAGGGAAGCAATGAAGCAAGTGATAGATGAAAAGCCCAAATGGCAAAAGACCCTTCTACAACACTGAAAAGGGCCTAAAAACATGCTGTTTTTCAGTAGGTGACAACCCCTAAAACAATATACAAACATGCTAAAAATGTCATGCAAAAAGTAGGCCAACAAGAGGCTATAACATGAGGTATACAAAGCATTCACCAAACAGCCAACAACCCTTAATAAAATATGCCAAGAAGGTCAAAATATGGCCAATTTCAGTTCTGATCATGGCCTAAAAACAGAAGCAAAATAGGCTAACAAAGCATGCAAAAATAGGGACCAAAGAGGGGCAATGAAGCAAGTCATACATGGAGGTCCCAAAAAAGGTTGACCCCTTCTACAATGTTATAGAGGGACTCAAAATAGGCCTATTTTAAGTTTACATCAGTCCCCAAAACAGACTACACATATGCTAAAAATACCATGCAAAATAATGGCATACAAGAGGGTATTGAAACAAGTGTAAGATGGGGCTTTCAAACAGGGTTGAGCCCTTCAACAAACATGTAGAATAGCTCAAAATAGGCCTAGTTTCAGTTAGGGTCAGATCCCAAAACAGCAAGCAAATGGGCTAAGAAATTGTTGCAAAATAAGGCCAAAAAGGAGGGGAAATGGACTTACCTTTGAAGACTACCCCTTAGCTTCCTTTTGGCTTGAGAAATGTTGCTTCCTAGCTGCTGGAAATCCTCTCCTTGCTGCTGGAATAGAGTGGTGGTGGTGGTGCTTGGTAGTGATGAACAAATGGGGTTGAAACTTAGGAATTTTGAAGGAAAATGAGAGAGATGGAGGGAGATGAGTGTAAGCAATTTTTCCAACCCTTTTTCTTGAGTTGGGAGGCCAGCTATATAGACAAGAATGGGGGAGAAAAGTGGAGGAAAAAGTGGAGGGAAATGGCATCAAGTTTCCCTCCAAAACTTTTCCCCGGATCTAGATATTTTTAGGGGAAAACGGCTATACAGCTGTAATACACCCACACTGAGGAAGCTGGCCGGCCAGGTATTTTGGTTGCAGGTGGCCGGCCGGCCACCCCCTATGGCCGGCCGGCCAAGGGTCAAAAGTCTCAAGAAGATTTTATGGCCGGCCACCAGAGAAAGGTGTCCTCCCAGGTCTCCTCATCACAACCCTGTGGTTCAAAATTGGCAACTCTAAAACAGGAGAGAGAATAAGCCACTTTTAGGAGGGGTTCAAAAGGTTCAATTTGAATTACTGGCCGGCCATAGACTTTTAGGGTCCTCCCATGTGTGTACAACACAAATATGTGGTTTGGGGTTGAAGAAAATGGCCCTAGGGTGGTCAACATTGGCTCGGAAGTGAGAAAAACGGGCGTCGGAGGGCGCTGGAGGAATATAACTGGTTGCTGAGACAATTGCTGGCCTCCCACCCTTCAGTGACCTTCCTGGTGATAAAACAGAGGTACCTGCCAAAAATGAACGAAAACCGATGCAAAACGAATGCTCGGGGGCCAAAACACGCAGTTCGGGGTCCCGAAAATAGGCTGTTAAGCACCGAAAATGGCATTCGGCCAGGAAGTGGGTCTCTCAGACCTCAGTGTCCCTCAAAAGGGAGTAAATAAGATGTATGCCAAAAACCGGAGGAATCGGAGATGGTTAGACGGTCCCGAACCGAGGCACACGGCCTGACGGCTCCGAAAATCGGGAACCGGGCTCCGAAATGGGCAAAATGGCCTACGGCCACGAAATGTAGCCCACGGCCACTGAGAGATGGTCTACGGGACCTCCCCCTCCCTTCAGGAAAAGAAACAGAGAAAACCGAGTCTGGTTCGCAAAGCGAGACAAGGTACAGAAGAGGGTTCGGAAGTCCGGAGGCAGGGCTCACGGCCGTGACTCTGAGACTTCTGAACGAGCACAATATGCAACACCACCGAGCGCTCAATCGGTGACGTCTGAGTCTTAAGGTCGGTCAAAAATGGGGTGTCTACACTGTTACACCATGTGTGGCCTCAAAAACGAGAAAGACTATATTTACTACCTCAAACCGAGGTCTACAGAGTACAAAATTGTTGCCGACCTCCCAGATTTCAACAAGGGAGCCAGAGATGATTACTTCATTATCTCAAGGAACTGGGAGTTCGCTCCAGATGAGGACCTCCACCTCTATCCACCTCTACCCTCTTCCTCGAACAATTTTTGTAAAGGGTAATGGTAAGAGTCCAGTGTTTGTATTTGCTTGTTTTTAAAGTCTTTAATACTTCGTTTGTTTCTAATGTCTGTTTTTCTTGGAGCTCTTCCCCAACCAGAAAAAGGCTTCTGCAAGTCCTTTTTCCCCAGCAAGGGCTTGAAGAAGCTATTGGATTTGCCAGTCCAAAAACTCAGAGCCCCTTTGGTACTCAACTTCATCCCGACCTATAAGTCGTTACTCTCCGATGTCCCAAAGAGGAAGAAAAGCTATTCTCCCCCTTCTGCCACAACTCCTCCAATAGCGTCCTCATCTTGGCCAGATCAAGGGTCAACCTCAGATCCAGTAGAGCAGCCATCCTCCTCAGCCCCACAACTGATCCTACCATTTCAATGTCAATGACGACGACGAATTGTTTTTGCTGCTGAAATGGGCCGCTAGGAAGCAGTTGCTAAAGACCTTTTGGCCAACATTCCATCCACTGTAGACGCCTAACCAGCGCAGTCCCAGCCTCCACCAAAGTCAAAGCAAAAAAGAATAAAGAAGGCTCAACCAATGGCAACGGTGACTCAGATTGATACTGAGGACACCTTGCCAATTTCAAAGTTGGCTTTGAGCGAGAAGACCCCCTCTATTCCCGAGAAGAGGCCCGCCGAAACCGAGCCATCCCAGTCAACTTGGTCAAAGAGGCCGAGGTCAGAATCTGCAATGACCTCGGGGACCATGAAAGCAAATGCCCCCTAGGCCCCCCAGATCACCGTTGAGGACAAGCCGGTCAGAGCCGGCGACAGTGCGACTGATCTTGAAGTCGATGTCGCCCTCTCAATGGCTTTGCTCCTTCCAAATGATCTAAACCGAAAAACCGAGATGAGCGAATATGAAAACTTCGTTCTGATGTTTTAGCACTCTGTTCAAGTAAGTCGTCCATACTTGGTATTTCTCTTTTTCCATTCTTTCATACTCAGAGGACTTTACTAACTTTAGTTCTGCTAATTTCCTCTCAGGCGATCCAGCACACCCACTCCTTCTCAATGCAAGCTTTTGAGATGAGGAAGGAGTTGGCTGACAAAATCAGGGAGGTCGCTGCTTTACAAAAGTCCCTCAACAGGGCTAAGGACAAGATGAAGACCTTGGTAGATCAAGCCGAGGCAGCTATAAAAGCTTAGGATGCAGCTAAGGAGAAAGCTGACGCTGCTGAGGCCATTGCCAAGGTCCTCACGGCAGAAAAGAAACAGGCCGAGGCAAAGATGGCCGAGGCCCAAAAGGAACTGCAAGATGCCTTGGCTACTAAGGATACCGAGATCAAGGCCGCAAATGAAAAGGCATATGCTGAGGGAGTGGCCGACGTCACGGCAGACTACGAGCGTCAGGTGAAACAGGCATGCAACAAAGGTTTACCCTTGGTTGGATGTCTGCTCTAAAAAAGCTTGACGTCCCTGAGGACTCCCCCCTCAGAAATGCCGACGCCCTTGTCTTGCCATGCCCCCCTACTCCAAGCCAATCCAAAGATAATTCTGAGTCTGAGAAGGAAGCTTTGGCGAGGAAGACCAAGGAGGCTGCGGGGGCCAAGTCTCCTACCCCAAATGAGCAAGTCCTGGACTTGATTCAGGAGGAAGAGGGTGAGGAGGTTCCAAAAGATGCTACTCCTGAGAAGGTAATCTCGGACACGCCTATTACCGACAAGAGCCTTGACCAAACCCTCCAAGAAATAGATGTTGAGCTCGCGGCAGAGAAGGCCGCCGAGATGTCTTCGCAGCAGTCTTCTGAACTCCAGACCCAACCAGCCAAAAGTGCCGAATAGTCTTAATTTGATATTTTTCTCCTTCTTTCTGTACCTTGTACTTTTTCTTTCTTGTCTGGCCAATGTGTCTTCTTTCGAATGTAAATACAACTTCTACTTTTGAATGCTTGTATGTTTGTCTTTATTGCATGACTCTATACTTAGAATCATTTGCATGTCTTCAACATTCATCTTAGTCTGTGCAATCTTCTTGGGGTGATGTACCTCGGTAAAAAATAAAGGCTTTTATCTCGGCAAGCACATAAGTACTTCCTTCATTTCATAACCTTAGTTTAACTTGTAAATTTTTCACAAATTTCAACAAGCGTTAAACATAATCTCGGTTTAACTTCAACTTGTAAATTTTTCACAAATTTCAACAAGTGTTAAACATAATCTCGGTTTAACTTCAACTTGTAAATTTTTCATAAATTTCAACAAGTGTTAAACATAATCTCGATCTAACTTCAACTTATAAATTTTTCTCAAATTTCAACAAGTATTAAACATAATCTCGGTCTAACTTCAACTTATAAATTTTTCACAAATTTCAACAAGTGTTAGACTGATTTTAGCTTGTATATTCTACCTTGCCAGGATTTATTTTCCAACTTTCTGCCCCCTAATGTGAACTTAAGTTCCACTTGGGTTCTCATTATGCATGTATTCTAGAAACATCCTCAACTATCTTATCAGTCACAAGTGTGAAAAATCAAGCTAAAACTTTATATATTACTTCGGCTAATAACAAAGAACAAGAAAATTTAATGATAAAAAAAATTTAAGATTGCAAGTATTCCAAGGCCTTGGCAACTTTTTGCCCTCATTATCTTCGAGCCGATATGCCCCATTGCCTAATACCGAGATGATTCTATAGGGTCCCTCCCAATTTGGGCCAAGCTTGCCCTCTCTGGGATCCTTATTGTTGTCGACGACTTTTCTCAAGACGAGGTCACCGATTTGAAACTCCCTTGGGTTAACCTTCTTATTATAAGCCCTGGCAAGCTGCTGCTAATATGTCGCCAGCTGAATTGCAGATCTCTCTCTTCTTTCTTCTAGCAGATCTAGATCTCGGGCTAATAATACATCATTAGTCCCGTTCTCTACTCCCTGGGTTCTGATCCGTGGGATACCGACTTCTAGAGGAATGACTGCTTCTGTGCCATAAGCCATGGCAAATGGAGATTCCCCAGTTGATCTTCTCGGCGTAGTCCGATATGCCCAGAGTACACTTGGCAGTTCATCCACCCACTTTCCTTTTACTGCTTGTAGCCTCTTCTTAATCCCATCCAAGATGACTTTGTTGGATGCTTCTGCTTGTCTATTGCTTTGAGGAAAACTTGGGGTGGAAATGTAATTTTTTATTTTGAACTTTGCACAGAAGCTCTTGATTAGCTTACTATCAAACTGTGTTCTATTGTCTGCAACTAGTGCTCTTGGGATCCCAAACCTAGTGATGATATTTTTCTATATAAAGTTCTTCACATCCACGTCTCGGATCTTGGCAAGGGGTTCAGCTTCTATCCACTTGGTGAAGTAATCTGTTGCTACTAGCAGGTACTTCCTTTGCCCAGTTGCTTGGGACAGTTTTTCAACAAGATCCATGCCCCATTGGGCAAACGGCTAAGGACTGGATACTGGGTTCAAGTCTGCTGCTGGTTAGTGTATCAGTGGTGCAAACCTTTGGCACTTTTCACACTTCTTGACATAGGCTTCTGCATCTTTCTGCATGTAAGGCCACCAATACCCTTGGGCAATGGCCCTATGGGCAAGTGATCTACCCCCTACGTGGCTTCCACATATTTCTTCATATATTTCGTATAAAAAATCTTCAACTTGTAAAGGATGTACACACCTTAAAAGAGGTCCAGTGAAGGATCTTCTGTAGAGATGTCCCTCTGCTGTCAGATTGAATCTTGCCGACTTCAATCTGATCTTGTGTGCTTCTTTGTGATCATCTGGCAGTTTTCCTTCTTTCAGGAATGCTATTATTGCGTCCATCCAGCTTGGTCCCATGTCCATACACATTGCTTCACGCTCTGTGGTCAGTGGTTCGATGCTCGGGCTCGATAAATAGTCGACCATTATCGTCTTTGCCTTTTCAAGTTGTATTGCACTAGCTAGGTTGGCCAGGGCATCGGCGTGACTGTTATCATCTCGGTTAACCTGCTGTAGTCAGCAATTCTGAAACAAGGCCACCAACCTGCCTACTTCCTTTGCGTATGTCGACATACGTTTATCTCGAGTTGCGAATTCGCCTGTTGTCTGGTTGACTATAAGTTGAGAGTCACAGAAAACTATCACCTCATCTGCTTTTACTGCTGCTACCAGTTTCAGTCCTGCAATCAGTGCTTCATACTCTACTTCATTGTTTGAGGCCTTGAACCCCAAACGAATGGATTGTTCTAGTATCTGTCCATCTGGAGATACCAGTACTACTCCTGCTCCTGCTCCTTGTCGGTTTGAACTCCCATCAATAAACAGTCGAAAGGAGTCGCCGATGTAAATGCTGCAGGGTCTGAGTTTTTCGCCATTCCTCTGTTCTGTTGCCTTGGGCTGTGTTTCTTTTTGCTCGTTTGGGCATCGTTCACCTCGGCTCAACGGAGCCCAATGTATGATGGATTCTGGCATGAACTCGGCCACGAAGTCGGCCAAAACTTGGCCTTTGATTGCTGTTCTGGGTCTGAACTCCAGGTCATACTAGCCCAAGGCCACTGCCCATCTGGCTATTCTGCCTGTCAGGTCTCCCTGCTGCAGTAGAGACTTCAAAGGGTGTTCAGTTAGCACCACAATTTTGTGGGCTTGAAAGTAATGGTTCAACTTTTTTGAAGCCATTACTAAAGCCAGTGCCAACTTCTCTAGGGGTAAATACCTGGTTTCTGCATCGGCCAGGGTTTTGTTTACATAGTAAACAGCCCTTTGTTCCCCTTTTTCCTCTCAGATTACCACTGCACTTACCGTGTGTTCCGAAACTACTAAGTATAGGAACAACTCCTCTCCAAGTTCTGGATTTGAGAGAACTGGAGCCGTGGTTAAATACTTCTTTAAGTCGGTCAAGGCAACTTCGCATTCCTCGGTCCATAAGAAGTCAGTGGCTTTCTTCACTAGGCTGAAGAAAGGTTTGCACTTGTCTGAGCTTCTGCTTATGTCATGACCCGAACCTGCCCCCATGGATCAAGGACATAACCGGGCAGTAATCGAGGGATTACCTGCGGCCTCAAACCAAACCAAACGTAACTCATCAGAGCAAAGGGGCCAAACGGAAGCAAAATTTAAAACTTTGTCCATAGAGTTGTGCTTACATGGCACATCATAACAAACCATACATACACGTATTAATAACTCACATCAAAATATGTACTAATACAAAGCTTTGTACATACAGGATCTATCAAGTCTAGGTCAGCCAATCAAAGCTATATATATACAAGATAAACCAAAGTCCTCGCCAACATGACAAAATGAAATAAGGTAGCAAAAGAGCGAAGACGAGTCTCATGCGTGAGACGTAAGGCTTACTCTTCAAAACCTTGGTTGTTCCACACAAACTTCACTGAGGCTGGGTTTGGACCTCCCTTGGCTCACCTATAGACACATGAATGAGCGTAAGCGAAAGCCCAGTGAATAATATTAAATAAAGGAGATACATTGGAACAATATACGTCGAACGGCCTTAGGCCCAATTCATATTTCTATCTAACACATACATATATTCATACGTAGGTCAAATAACTGCGGTTCCAAACACATCGGACGGCCTTGGGCCCAATCTATTCATGTCAAACTGGCCTTTGGCCCACTTGTCTTTCGTTCATGTCAAACTGGCCTTCGGCCCATTCATACTTTTCATGTCAAACTGGCCTTTGGGCCATTCATACTTTCATGTCAAACTGGCCTTTGGCCCATTCATTCTATCATTCAGATCATACTGGCCTCTGGCCCATTCATTCATTCATGTCAAACTCATACTGGCCTCTGGCCCATTCATTCTATCATTCAGATCATACTGGCCTCTGGCCCATTCATTCATCCATGTCACACTCATATTGGCCTCTGGCCCATTCGTTCTATCATTCAAACTCATACTGGCCTCTGGCCTATTCATATTTTCGTTCATGTCAGACCCAATCATTCTTTCATGTCAAGCATTTGTCCACTATTCAAATTAACAAACTTATAAGACTTACATGGAAGTAAGCAATTGGACAAACAACATATATCTTTATTAAAATATTACTCACAGTGATTGGTTGGTTGATTTGCCCTGGAGCTTGGCCCTACACATTACATAACACATATGGGTCACAAACGATTTAATCCGTTCCTTAATTCACATATTCTTTTTTAGGCTTCTTTCTTACTCTTTTAATTCATTCACAATGCTCAATGTATGCCTAAGAGTACTTAGAAGTGAAAGAGAACAGAAAACGAAACACAGAATACCTTTTCAAAATTTCAGAAAACAGGGTCCCCGCTCGAGTGTGGATTTCCCCGCTCGAGCGGACCCATGAGGTCTGTAAAAGTACTAGTTATGACAATTTTACACTCGAGCTCAAAATCTGGCGCTCGAGCGGAAGGCCTCACTACATGGCTTCCCGCTCGAGCGTGAACTTCTCCGCACAAGCAGACATCTATATCTGCAAAAATACTAGGAACACAAATTTCCCGCTCGAGCAACACTTCCCCCGCTCGAGCGGACATCATAAATTCTGGGTTTTCCAGAATGATTCTTGAGCTCAAATTCATCATTCCAACCAACATTTCTTGCATATTATGGCTCAAACATCATATATATATGTGCTCACATGGTACAAACACCAAATTATAACATAATGAAGCTCAATTCCTTGAATTACCTACATGCATGTTCCAAATTACACCAAACTTGTTTCTATCATAACAATTCCACATATTTCAAACTTATATTCTCATGGATGGTACATGCATGTGGAACACAACTTCTATTCTCAACTTAGATGATGAAGAGATGATCAAAAACATGAGCTTCAACTAAAAACTTACATGGATCATATATTTTGTGTTCAAACATGCAAATTCAGAGCAATTACACACATGCATGCATACATTGACCTTCAATTCAACATGATCAACTCAATTTCATTTCAATTCTTACTCTTGATTACCCAACTAGCTTGAATACGCAATTTACAAACTTATACTTTTGAATTCATGCTCACTTGCTTACCTAGAGGTTCAATTCTTCCAATCTATAGCATATTCTTGAGTAATCTTCAAGATTCCCAAGCTTCTTGAGCAAACCCTTAATTCCCTACACTCTCTCCCTCTAATTCAGCTCTCTCACACTCAAGAGCCCAAAATCAGCCAAAATGAATCAAAAAGAGAGAGATTGAGTGTATATGGCCCTTTATATAGCCCTACTAAGTCAATTTATCAATATTAAATAATTGAGCACTTAATTAATCGTTCTGAATCTAATTATTTTGATTCGAATCAATTTTCAATTAAATTTCACCGTAAGCTCTAAAAATTACGCTAATCACAATGGCGTAATCGATTTCGGGTTTCATGGCCGATAAGGCCTTCAATTTAATTTCCAAAGTAGATAATCAAACAGATATTCCTACGGTGAACAGATAGAAATTCAAAACTATATATTTTCACATAATGACACACAAAATCATATCAAACACATAATCACATTTATAATAAGGACCAATTAGCATAATATGGAACATGGTTATCACAGCTTATGAACCTATTCAGGGCTGCAGCCCTTCCAGTCACCATCTGCACTTATTTTGTCAACGTCGGGCTCTTTAACTCTAGGATAGCCTTGATCTGATCTGGACTGGCCTCAATACCCCTTCTGGTCACCAGGTATCCCAAGAACTTACCAGATCCAACTCCAAATGCACACTTCGATGCATTGAGTTGGAGCCGATATGTTTTGAGGATATCAAAGACTGCTTTTAGGTCAGCCAGATGGCCTTTAGGTTCCTTGGTCTTTACGACCATGTCATCGATGTAAACTTCCACTGTTCGGCCAATCAGGTGTCTGAACATCTTGGTTACCAATCTCTGGTAAGTTACTCCTGCGTTTTTCAACCCAAAAGGCATCACTTTGTAGCAATATAACCCTTTTGGGGTGATAAACGCAGTCTTCTTCTCATCTGGGGGGTATATGGCTATCTGATGGTACCCCATGTAGGCATCCAAGAAGCCCATTCTTCCATGTCCTGAAGTGGCATCCACCAGTTGGTCAATCTTGGGAAAAGGAAAACTGTCTTTGGGACAGGCCTTGTTTAGGCTGGTAAAGTCCACGCAGACCCTCCATTTACCATTCTTTTTCTTCACCACCACTGTATTCGATAGCTATGTCGGGTAATTTACCTCTCGAATGGCTCTGGCTTCCAGAAGTCTGTCTACTTCTTCTTCCACTGCCTCAACATGCATCAATGTCGATCTTTTTGCCCGTTGGATTACAGGTTTGGCCGACCTATCTACGTTCAGTTTATGGCAAGTGATCTCGGGGTCAATGCCAGGCATTTCATAAGGCGTCTAGGCAAACACCTCAATGTTTGCTCTCAAGAAAGCCTCCAGTTCTTTTTCCTCTTCTTCGGTTAAGCCCGAGCCGAGAAGGAAGAAGCGTTCCTCGTCTCCCTACTGGACGAGGACTTTCTTTAGAGTTTCTTCACTCTTCTTGGTTGGCTCCTTGCCGACGTCCTCTAGGACCTTCACGTCTTCGTCTTCGATCTCTACCCTTTCTGGTTCTTGTATGCTGCAGGTGGATGCCTGCAGTTGATCCCCTCTGACCTTCTCTATCCCATGCTCTGTTGGGAACCGCAATAGTTGATGCAATATGGAGGGAACAGCCCCTATTGCATGCAACCATGGCTTTCCTAGGATAACATTATAAGGGAAGGGTGTGTCGATTATGGTAAACTCTGTCTTTATCTTCTTGGTGCCAGCCTGCACCTCCAAGTTTGCTGCTCCCAGTGGCCATGTCGGCGTTCCATTGAACCCGACCATTGGGCCATTGGATTGCTCCATATCGTACGGGTGAAGGCCAAGCTCCTTGTAATATCTGACATACATGATGTTACAAGAGCTGCCTTGGTCAATTAGGATGCGTTTTACTTGGCCCTCCCCAACCTGGAGGGATACTACCAAGGCATCATTGTGTGGATGTTGGACCATCTCCAGGTCGGCTTCAGTACAGGACACTGTTGGTCCCTGGCACTCTTCAGCCCGAGGTCTTTTCTGTCAGACCTGGTACACATGCTGCAAGTGCTTTACCTTCTGGGTCTCCCCCCGAATTTCATTCTCGTTGACCTTCGAGTGAATTACATTAATTACCCGAGGTCCGCCTACCTGCGGTTGTTGTGTTGGGGGGGTGGAGCTGCTGGTGCCTGAGGCAATCTTGCCTTTTCTTTCCTTGTCCTGGCCTCATCTACAAGGTCCCTCAAATGGCCTTGCCTTACCAGGTCTTCTAGGTGTGACTTCAAGGCTCTGCAACCTTGGGTCAGATGCCCATCTTCGTTATGGTAAGCACAATGCTTCCCAAGGCTTCTTCCCATAAACTCTCCTGGAACCCTTACCGGCGCTTTGAAATAGGGTTGGGTTCGGATTTTATCCAGGACTTTGTGAATTGGGATTCGGAATACAGTCGTGACTACCTGTGCGGTTCTCAGTCCTATCTCTTGTTTGTTGGATCCGTTGTTATCTTGGCCTCTCTTTGGTGAGTCGTTTCCTTTCTCTTGCTTTGTCACCTTAATCCTTGGTGTGTTTTCCTCGGCTCTGGCATATTTCTCAATTCTGGCCATAAGCTCCTCCATGCTTTTTCGTAATGTCTTTGCCAATGACTTTCGTAGTGCACAATCATCTTTTAGGCCGTTCTTGAAAGACACGACCGCCACCTCTTGGTTGCACTCGGGTATTCAGTTGAACACCTCATAATACCTTTTTGCGTAGGCCTTAAGGCCTTTATCCTCATTGATTCTCAAAGCCATCAGGGCGTCCACCCTTAATGGCTGTAGTTTGTTTGTCACGAACCTAGCCACGAACATCTCGGCCAGGCCTTCCCAGGTCTTCACACTTCCCTTCAGCAATTTGTGAAATCAATCCGATGCAATCTCCCCGAAGGATGAAGAGAACACCTTGCAGAGCAACGGCTCATTTCCAGTGTACAGTGCCATTGAGTTCAGGTATAATCCGACGTGAAAGTTGGGGACCGACTTCCCATCGTATATTTAGAACCTCAGCATACTGAATCTTTTTGGTGCCTCAAATTTGTCCAACTCCACCGAGAATGGTGTTCTTGGCTTAACAGGGGAAGTTACCTCGGCGTTTTGTTGCTTTCTCTTGAGGTAATCTCTCAAGTCCTCCTTGGTCCGCCCAGGAGCTCGGCTATCTCCTAACTTCAGCCTTTTAGGTGCATTGCTCTCAGCTTCGTTGTGAGCCCTTTTCGACCTTTCTCCAATGGTCGCATCGAAGCACAGCTCCTGCCTTTGAACATGCCGATGTTCTCTGAGGTCTGCCTCCTTGGTGTGATGCGTCCTTCGAGATTCTTCCCTTCTCGACTCTCCTCGCCCGACCTCCCTTGAAGGCCGGTGAGAGTGTTTTTCGCTCCTGGTATGCTGGGGGGCTACAGGGATTGTTTTCTGCCCTCCCTTTTGGGCATTGGCCGCTAGAATCGGCGTGTCCTACAGCAGGAACGGTGGCTGCATGACGTTGTTTTGCATCATGAAATTGATGACCGATTGCAGGTCTGCCAATTTGTTCGCTATCCCCTTCATCTCTTTGTCCCTCCGTAGGTATCTGTCTTTCCATACCTGGAGGTTATCCTCGTTATAGTACCCGCTTTGGTCTGTTTTCTTTGGTATGTCGCCTTCCTGGCCGACGTCCTTCCCTCTGTGATTCTGGTCATGAGTTTTTTCATTACAATTGTCTTCTTCGACGTCAAGGTCAATAGGTCTCCCACTCCCAGTAGGAGTGTTATCCCTTGCTTTCTCTTTCTGTCCGTTGTTGGCCATCTATTCTCCTTTCTTTCTCACAGACGGCGCCAAATTGTGTGAGTGAATTTCTGACCACACTACCAACTCAGTATTCAACTGGAGACCACTGGCAGAATAGATTAAGCCCGAACGACCTGCAACAGAAAGAAAAGACTCTGGCAGTGGTTCGTCCACCCGAGGGCACTCCGACGATCAAGTCAGTTATCTCTCAAAGATATCAAAAGTGCTTAATTCATTATTCTGAGTATAAATTGCGTACCTTAAACCCATAGGGGTGCCTCTCTTTTATAGTTAACTCAATCTTAGTCCCAATAGAAGCCTAGCTTCCATAGACTTCAGCTCAGTGCTTATCTTGGACTCTCCAATAGACAAAGATAAACCCTTTAAGAGCTTTATCCTTATCCAGGCTGAGATCCTTCCTCATTCTAGGACTCTTGTCCCTTTTCCGTTTATCTCGGACTCCGATATCTTCGGAGATAACCTCGACCTATCCGAAATAACCTCGGCGTCATGACCAGGACACGTGGCACCTCGGCTGACACGTCGGCGTCACCTTGGCCACGTGTTGGTGCTCAAAAAATATCCCCACACTTACATGGTGTGATAAGTCAGTATCCATGATTACAACAAAATTGCCCGAAGCATGCTTCAAACCATGAATATAAGTAGTTCTTGAAATTACAACTGCATCAAGGACCAGCTCATTATTTGCATTGCAAACAGAAAAGCTTATATACATACCTAATCCAAGCTTCTTAGGTCTACCTCTCAATAGCTGCAATTATATAGAGCCAAAAGAAATGGTGGTTTACAAGCTATGAACTGAGAAAAATCATTGATCATCAAAATGACTGAATCTGCTTTTAGATTAAATAACAGTGATCGAATCTAGAAAATCAAACTAGAGAGAGAGAGAGAGATTGGAATGTAGGGCCGCTTCAGATCTGTGATCTGTGATCTCAACTGCTTCAGATCTCTGAGCTTGTTAAGTTTGAATCAAATGATCGGCCAAGACCGATCTAGGCTATGGTCTACGGTGGTGCGCATAAGTCGTCGTTGCTGTGGTAAATAGGCGGTGGTTCACCGTCATCAATGGCGGCGGATGAGGAGTCGTCGATGGGGAGGTCGAAGTTGTAGCATTGTCATCGAAGGGTCGCGATGTCGCCTCAATTAGTCTGTGAAGAGAAAAAGGTAGAGAGAGAGTGTGAGAGTCTACTAGGTTTGGGAGATATATATAAGTAAGAATATTTTGATCATTTTAGAGCATCCGCATCAGTTTCAGCAAATTTTGAACTAAATTATAATTCAAAATTCACTTTTGTATTTTAGTTAGTCTCTTTTTTATGTACACACTCCATCAAACTCTCTATTTTAAAATTCTAGTTCATTAAAATATTATTTTTTATTCTTTTATCTTTTTCAATTTAAATAAATGATGGATTAGTCTCAGAAGAGCAGCAAACAACAACAATACAATCACACAGGGAAGTCGACCAGGCGGTCGACTAGTCAGGCTAATTTTGGGCATTTTCCTTCTTTGTTACAGAGCACTTACCGGGACATTCAGGAAGACATCTGGATAGACGACCGGCCATGGCTTTTTGGCCCAGCTTTGCTCCAGAAAAGATAATAAAAAAATAGATTACCGTATGAACAGTGCCTCAACAAATCAGGTGAGGCACTGTAACAAAGTCAAAATGAACGAAGACTATAGAGAGTCTGATGGAACTGATATTCATAGTTTTTGCTCTCTACAATAACTTCAAAGCCGTTATAGACAAGCTGATGCAAATGCTCTTACGTGAGTTTGTCCTTTTGGACAAATAATTTCAACGCCTAAATTGTTCACTAAACAAAATTTAAATTTAAATTTATGAATAGAGGGCCCTTTAAAAGCTCATTGAAATAGGGCCACACAACTTGCATTTTTTTTTTTTTTGGAGATCAAAGAAGAAAAAAATTCTTCGTAACTATTCGAAAATCATGAAGTGTGCTTATTGGCCCAAAATGGAGAAATTTAGGTTGCGTTTGGTAGAGTTTTAGAATTATGATTTGATAATAGAGTTGTATTTTGATTTTGTGAGTTTTGGAATTATGATTTGAAAAGAGAAAATTTATTTGGTTATGAGTTTTGAAAAGATTTTTGAATTGAGTTTTGAATTTTTGATATGACATATCAATTGAGAAAATTTGTTTGGTTATGGGTTTTGAAAAGAGTTTTCAGAACTTAATTCAAAAAGTTACAACTCATAATCAAATGCACAACTCAAAACTCTATTGTAAATTCTATTCAAAACTGATAACCAAACTCTTTTTAACATTCAATTCAAAAAAATAAGTTGTCATTTTGGTGTAAAAAAAATGAATTCTATATTTAAAAAATATCAAAAACAAATATAATTTTTTTTTTTTCCCCAAACAACAGGTGGCGATTGGCAGTTATAAAAAAATAAATAAAACAAATAAAAAAATTTACACTGTTCTGGCCAACCGGCTGGACGTCTGGGGGTACATCCAAGAGGATGACCGAGTAGATACAAAATTCAAAAACTCACTTGCTTTTCAGAATGTAGAAGACGAAAGAGAGATATGCCAAACGTGAAAGAAAAATATGTTTTGAAATGTATGATAGAATTACATTTTCAAAACTCTATCTAAACGGAAGGTATAAATGAAAGGGTGAAATTATGATTTAAGAATTTCACCAAACACAGCCTTAAACCCCCATTCAATGTCATATTGGCCCAAACGAGTAAAGTCTTTTTCGTATCATCGCTGGCTTTCATTTGGTGTTTTGCGAGCCCAATTCGTGGGCCCACTATGATTATTATTATTATTATCAAGATGCGTTTCATGCGAATATTTTTTGGAAAACTATTAGACAATCTAGAGCAGCACGTGTTCATACTTTTTCACTAATTATTATTTATCATATCTCTCATGTTCCTTAATCATTTAATATAAAATCATAAGTCTTACATTTTTTACCAATCATAATATCGTGAAGTACCACGCGACTGTATTCCAGGAGTACCCAATAACTTTCCTTTTTTTTAAAGCTGTATTTGGACAATGAAAGTGTGAAAAAAAAATATAAGTTAAATGTTCTTTAATAGTTTTTTCCCTTTTCAAATTTTTATACAAATCTATAATTCAAACACAAAATTAGAATTTTTTTTAAAAAAAAAAAGAAAAAGAAAAATGTCATTCAATCATGTATTCGTTGATATTTGATAACTTTTATTTTTTGTATAAATGATATGTTTAATAAATTCTATGACAAGAACAGTTTGGATTATTGTATTGAGCCATCGAGCCCAGCAAGAACTCTACAGTTGGATGCCAAATTGAAAAGAATTCATTTTCTTTTTCTATTAGAAAAATGATTGGTAGCTTGACACCAAAACTTATACTAAAGTCGTGGTTTTTCGTACTGAAACCAAAATTTTCTATAGTCATTCAGTTATGCAATGGAAAATATTCAAGCATAAATTGATATATAAGGGCGTCAAATAAAAGAAGAGGACCCAAAAAAACTTAATAAATTGAAGAATATAAGACCTTTTTTATTAGGGACATTCACCAATTAATTTTTATTGATAAATTTATCATTGTAAATTTATTCATAAGAATAAGAGAGACTGATAAATTTATTAATGAAACTTAATGAATAATAAATTTCAAAAATAAAACCTATTAATTTCGAAAGTACATAGGCATATACACTTACACGAAGCAATTGACATTTTACTTTATAAAACACTGTATAACATAACTTTATAAGATCTGATTCTTCAGTAATGAAACTATCGAAAACACATTAATTTGTTCTTATAGAATCCAAAATCTCCGACCATATGATGTGCTTCATGCATGTGTTATCGGATATGATATGACAAAAAACAGGCCCATTTCGCTTGGGGGGGGGGGGGGCACTGAGCATCACATTGTACTCTCTTTGTTTTGTTCTGCTGTGCTGCCTTATGCTGCTGTTTGCTGCCTTGCTTTGTTTTTACTGCTGCTGTATCTATAGGAAGGCTACCTTGTTTGCTTTTTCTCTTTTTGCTTTGTTGGTCTCTCACCAATTTTGGCTTGAGCTAACAAATGATAGGGTGTCTTTTTTAGTGCCAACCTAGTTGGGATTTAGAGAGTTCACTTTGATGCTTTTTTGCTCTTGCCTCATCTTTATTGATGTAATTCCATATTTTGTATGTTATTTTCATCAATAAAGTTTTCCTTTTTACTGATCAAAAAAAATTGTACTCTCTTTGTTGCTACATTCTGTTAGCTGTAAATTTTGGGCATGAAGGTGACACTTCATATGGAGAATTCTAATGTGGTTCTAGTTTACTTTCTGATATATATGTTCAAATCTTATTATAAGTACTTTCGATTAATTTTCATTACAGAATTATTCTCTAAGAATGTTTCTATTATTCAAAGGAAATTTCAATTTATAATAATTTTCTTAGTTCTTTGCCAGAATCGTAAAACAAATAAAGTGTCAAATGGTGGAGATACTTGACCAAAGTTGGACATTCTTGCCTTAACTTCTTGGAAAATTCTAAACATGCATAAAAAAATGTCAAATTTTTCTTACAAATTGATGTGGCATATAGATCAATTTTGAAATAAAAAAATGGAATCCATTTTACTAGCATGATAAGTGTCATATTAATTAGTAAAAGAAGTTTATTTGTATAGCACTACTCTAGTTTTTCTTTTTCTTTGGAATCATACAATTAACTAAAGGGTAATGATATGTCAACACAATTTTTATACAGAAATTGCATATAATTCAATATAAGCTTTCATGATTCTTTTATTTTAAACTACAACATCAATTATTATAGCTACGAATTCTAAAAGGGGTATTGCTATTCAAATAATGTCACTAGTTCCTGAAAGTAAATGATCATTCTGATAACATGCATTGTGATTAAGAAAGAGCGAGCTAGCTGGGGAATAATTGTTGTTAACATAAAGAACTTCACGAAAACAAAGCCTGCAAAAGATGAGAAGCACAACAAAGCGATAGCTTTTTCTTTATACAGAGACAATGTGTACAGTTCTCTCTTTGCCTTTCACGTGACAATTTGCTAGAGCTCGAATACAAAGGTGACATGAAAATTATTCACAAAGCTCTGCCCTTTTGAATCATGTCTTGTACCCATTGCAGCCTTTTGACAAAACCCAAAAAAACAACACTGTTGTGTCACTTCCCCTTCAACTGGACCACCGCCAAATATTAATAATCCATCTCATGCATGCCATTGGTAGGCCCAAACGAAGCCTATATCTTCAAATTTTTTCTGTTCTTCTCACCACCGTTGTTGAATTATACTTTAAAATATTCAGATCTTGTGATACTTATATAATTCTATGACTACAACTGTATTGAAACAGAAAAATAAAGTAATTTGGTAACGGAGGATCTCTTGACCCTTAATGTACACTTTAACACTAGAAGGCATTTGATGCTCCCCAGTATTGCCTCAACAACCCAAGAGTCACATATTTATATGGAATTCATTGACAGGTTTCACACAAATGTGTGACTCTGTAGTTGTTGGGCCAATACCTTAAAAACACGCGATAATTTTGCCTGCAAGACCAAAAATTATTCATCGCCATGGGACCATATAGATGGATGGCCCATATCTATTTGTGGCACGGCCACGTCACTGCCCGTGAAGGTGAATAATTGCTCCATCAGGAGACTTGAGTCCACACAAATACTCAATCCTCAAACACACAAGGGGCCCAAGCTGTGGCATACACCGAGTTGTGACCTTTCCATGTGAGCACCAACATATCTTCATCTTTCTTCATTCCCCAACCGCTGGCATGTTCATCTAGCAACAGCTTAACTTCCCCAACAGTCTCTTCATCAAATGGAACACTTAAAAAACAGGAGTTTTTCATCCTCTGACACAACTTAATTCCAGATTCTAACCTCTCTATCCTTTGAATCCCTTCAAAACCGATTATATTTTCAATCTTATGACCAATATCAGCTTCATATTCTATTCTTTGGGTACTATCCTTAGGCAAGAAAGTTTCCAAGGCATCAAAAGGTATCCAAAGATAATTGAAACAAGTAGTAATCCTTGAAGTGAGACTCGATGCACCTAAATCAGAGTCCTCATCGACTATGATGATAATGCGAGGATTAAGCCCTTTAATTATTTCAAGAAAAGCGTCGCGAGCACACCCTTGTTGCTCATCGGGCAAATACCTTATCCAGTTTTGGCAATTGATGACCAAAACTTCATCATCCCTAAGATTTAAGGTAGCTGGATTGAGTTTACTTAAGAGTGTGTCATAGTGAAAGCTAGAGGATTCTTCAGATGAGGATGTGTGATCTTCAATGACATTGAATTCAAAGAGAACTTCCCTCAACTTAGCGAAATTCGCCAAGCGCAAACCTACTTCTTCACTCGACACATTGAGCAAGGGAGGAACATGAGGCCTCCATGAAGGAACCGAGATTCGAAGCGAAGGCGGTCCTCCCTCCCTCTTACCCAATGCATCTATGAGAGTAGGCCATTGCATACAGTGAGTGATGCTGAAATCTAAGATATGAACTTTAGGACACCCTTCAATTGCCTTAAAAATGGCACTGTTTGATGCACAAAACCCAAACCTATGCCAAGGGATTAAGTCAACATACCCGGCAAGCTCAGTGACCGACATCGACCTCCTCTGAAGAAGGGTGTTGCTTCCATTAAAATTCATGGCTGTAGGGCAAACCCTAGATGCTCTAGAGATGAGTGCCCTTAAAAACCATGAGGTGAGCCTCTGGTTAGGGTCTCCTACAGCAGAGGCCACGTTGTTGAGAACCCACATGACTTGTTGAGCTAGAGTCACATCGTTGCTCTCTAGGGCACTTGCACAGTGGAGTAGAAGCTTCTCTATGCACCCTCCGTCAAGGCTGCCGAGACACCCTTTGAGTGCACCCGATAGAGAGCTCTGAGCACTACTCAAGAGACTAGGGTTTTGTAATGAAATGGGTGTTGTTCTAGTACCTCTCAGTTCTGTTTTCATAGCTAACAATTATATATATGACTAAAAGAAAATTAGGGTTTAGGTTCCTTCCCTGAAACGTGCATGGGAGGTCTGATAACTTCAGAGAAGAAAGGAGAATAGGTCTCCCAGTTGTGCTTTTTGTGGACACGTGTCCGATGGGTATTCGTGTATGGGATTGAAAAACTTTCTGTTGGTAGATGAGAATTTTCAGGATGAACAAATATGAGGTGAGCTCAAGAGGCTTAAAACTGTTCTTGTGTTGAGAAAGAGGATAGAGCTGAAAGCTAGTTTATCATATACTTGCTGAGCTATAAAGCCATATATATACACAAGTAAAGGTTGCTATTGAATAATTTTGAAGATGCTAAGCCAAAAAGGCGTGTGTTAACTATAGTTAATTGAACCATGAGTTTATGTGCTAAAATGACAAGACTAGCTACCTGGGGTTCCAATTATCCATCTCTTTTTCTTTTTTTGCTATAGCAGACGAGTAGGACTTGATGCCTTTATTTGGGTTCGTGCACTTATTTTCTCAGTTTAATTATTTGGTGAATCACCAATGAATTATAAATATCTATCTGGATACAATTAGAGCTGCAAACGAGTTGAGTCAAATCAAATTTTAATATCTTTAGATTTGTTTATTAAAATTTTAACGAGTTCGACATCAAGCTCGAGCTTAATAAAAATTTAAGGGTAATTGACACTGACACCCCTGAGGTTTGGTCAAATTACATCCCACCTTCTGACGTTTTAACAATTACATTCTCACTCATGTGATTAATAGTTTTAGACCCCTGCTCATATAAAAGGCAATAACTGCTAGTAAAAAAATAGAGAAAATTACATTGAAAAAAAAGTAAAGCAATGGAAAGGAAGAGAAAAAGAAAAAAAAAAAAGAAGAGAAAGTAAAGCAAAAGAAAAGAGAGAGTGCATGAGTTTAATATTTTCATTCTGTCTAAATAATTACAATGACAGGGAAGTTAGTGTAATTTCTCAAACGTTAGGGATTAATATGTATTAAACTCAAATCTCAGGAGGTGTAAGTGTAATTTACCCAAAATTTAATGAACCGAGCTCGAGCCAAGTTGATTTAGACTTGATTCAAGTTCAAACCTATTAACAAGTCTTAACGAGTCAAAAAAATTATAAATTCATACTTACTTATGAGACTAAAATTATAATTAAAATTTTGATTATAAAATTATACATACAATATATATAAACATACTAAATTTTTTTTTAATATTTTACCAATATTTACTTCCACTATTATATAAATGTATTATTTATAGTTAGATATTATTTACGTTTATATTTTTTAAATATATAAATAACATAATTATTTTATTTTTTATTCATATTTTATATTATTTAATATATAAATAATGAATGTTAAATGAGCCAGTTAACGAGCTGAGCTTACTTGCCGAGTTTTAATATGTTTAGGCTTATTTATTAAAATTTTAACAAGCTCGAGTTCGAACATATTAAAAAAAAAAAAAAAAAAAATTTAACTGAATTCGAACAAACTTTTATCAAGTCGAGCTCGAGCCTGTTCACGAATAATTCTGTTCATTTGCAGTCTTACATACAACATTAGTGTTATAAGGTTCGTTTGAGTATTATTATTGATCCTATGCAAAAACTATGAAAAAATAATTTCAAAAGTGGCGAACATTTAGCGTAAATTTAAAATTTAAATTTAGTGTGATGTAAACCATATTCACAATTAATTTAATCCATACATTTAATTTTTGACCTTTTTTTTTTCCTAGAATAAGAGATAAATAAACAAAATTTTCATGTGATTTTCATGTGGTACTCTGCGTTGGTTACTCGCCAACTTCAGCTCCAAATTAGTTGGGATTTGATTTGTTTCGGCTTGTTGCATTGTTGCACTTTTCTCATTTTCTTTATTGATGTAATATCCTTGTCCATCAATGAAGTTCTTTTTTTATTGCTGATAAAATAAATAAATAAATAATAAGATTCATATTAATTAATACGTACACATGAGACTCTCATACATTTATGTTTAGAAATTATAGAGTCCATTTATGTATGAAATTATTTCTTCAAAGCTACTAGTATATCAATGGGCCATGTGTATACATTTTTATGAATCTTTAAAAGGAAACTATGAAGTAATAGCAAGGGTCATTACTGACTCAATCAAGCCAAACTCATATCAATTCAGAAAATGTTTGGCAGATGCTACTTTCCTTTGATTCTGTATCATTATTAGGAAACCATCACTTATTATTAGTTTTGGCAACACATTGAACTTTTTCTAAGTTAATAATTTGCTGAATTTTCCTTCACCAATCCTCTTTTATCTTCATTAGACAAGTGACGAGGGTTCATTCTACTAATAGAGAAAATAAAGAACAAGTTAAAAAAGCTGTCTTAGCCGGCCACATTTTTGTCGAATTTGAGCTCATGGAATGTCAATTAAGACAAATCCAATACTATATTTTAATTGTTATTTTAGCCAATTTGGTTTTCTCTTTGAGTTTAGTGATTGATGGGTACCCTTCATTCCCATCCTTACAAATTCATGATATACAGGATATCAACTTGGTTGGTTGTGCCATATAATGCCATAGCAAAAGACAAATGGCACATCTACACATGAAGACAAATAAGATTTATTTCATTCAAAATTTAAGACCCATGCATGTGATCGTTAAAAATAATATTACCGAATATTTTTGTACCAAATTTCCAAATTTTGATTCTTTTAAACCATTTAAGTTCTTCCCCCTCTACTATTTCAAAATTAGGCATATGTAAGGGTTAAAGTATGGCCAAAATAAATTTAGGTTTTGCCAAAATAGTATACACTATTACCATTAAAAAAAAAAAACAAAACAAAACAAAACAAAACTAAACCAACCACCGAGATTTCTTCATTCAATGCTTGGATTTGAGTTTTTATATCGTGCGGTTAAATCTAAGTCCGAGTTTTTTTCACGTTCAAATTGAGAAATTTGTGAGGTTTACCACGAATCTTATTTCAATGATCTGAACAATTTATTTTATATGGCTCTCTGTGTATTTCATGAAAAAAATTTAAGTCAATCTAACATTTTTTATTTTATCATATTTATCTCTAAAAAATGAATAATTTATTTTCAAAATATATTTGTTGTTCAATTTTTTAGAGACAAACGCGATAAAATAAAAATGATACGATTATTAGATAAACTTAATTTTTTTACGAAGAGCTCTACAAAATAAACGGTTCGAATTATCGAAACAACACTCATGATGTGTCTCATATGCTCATCAAATTCTCTCAAGTTCGAATCTAAACTTGAGAGAAGCTCAACCCTTAAGCTACTCTTAGCATCCAAAATATGTCTTGACGTAGGTGTAATTGGGTTTCTTACAAATTGCTTTGCGGTGCTAAAATAACAAATATGTAAACTAGACTATTTACATAGGGAGATTTACCAATAAATCCCAAAATTTGAACTTATAAACTAGTTGGTCCCATTTTTATTCTACTAAACCGTTTAGTCCCATTCAATTGTGAGGGACGTAATTACTCTCATTTAACCGTTTAGGTGTGTTGCATGTGATACATTGTGAGGGTGTCACACAATGGCAAAGCGCTGTAAGGGGTTTTTGTTTTGGGCTGGGTTGGTGTGTTTGGGGGTTCACACAGGCAAACACACACACATTCAGAACACACTCATACAGACCACACACGCAACACACACACACAGCACAGAGCACACCAAACCCAGCTTTGTCTTCTCTCTGTAAGACACACCCAGCGCATAACACACACACACCGATACACGCACACACACACAGTAATGGCTTCAACACTGATACACACACAGCACACACAACGCACACACACACGAAGGCAGCAACGGCTCTCTCTCACACCCAGATTGAGAAGAGTGTTGATTTGGGTGACCCAGTTGGTGAAATCGGAAGAGAATGTGTGATTGAGAAAAGGTTTTTTGGAGAATCGGTGATTGATGAGAGTTCTTCAATTATGGCGAAGACTGATGTTGATTTTACAGACAGCACAGCATACACCACCGCTGCCATTACCCATCACCACCACCTCCCTTCCGAATCTCTGAGGGTGTGCCACACAACCGTCGGCAAGAAAGACACCCATTCAAATTCGAAAACCAGCGGCTCTCTCTCACACCCAGATTGAGAAGAGTGTTGATTTGGGTGACCCAGTTGGTGAAATCGGAAGAGAAGCTGTGATTGAGAAAAGGTTTTTTGGAGAATCGGTGATTGATGAGAGTTCTTCAATTATGGCGAAGACTGATGTTGATTTTACAGACAGCACAGCATACACCACCGCTGTCATTACCCATTACCACCACCTTCCTTCAAATCTCTGAGGGTGTGCCACACAACCGTCGACAAGGAAGCCACACATTCAAGTTCGAAAACCCTAACTCACAAATGGTGAAACATATTTGAATGTATCACATTAAACCATGGGCACTTTCGTCCAAACAGTGAAACAAAAATGGAAAAAAAAAACCAAAAGGGACCAAATCAACCCACTAACAAGACTATTTGGTATAATAGAATAAAGGTAGGACTATTTGGTATAATAGTTTGTGAAGTAGGATTTATTGGTAAATAATCCATTTACATATCTATTTTTCCAACAAGTTATTTCTAGACTCAAATCACTGGTCATTATCACATTATCAATAAAAGGTAAATCAACTAGGCCCAATCTAATTGGTCACTATAACTCTTCTAATTAGGGTTTAGTCCCAAAAGGAATGTCATGAGTTCAACTTCTTCTTAAAGAGAGTTGAATTAGGA
The DNA here is from genome assembly GCA_036172215.1 of Camellia granthamiana. Classification (NCBI taxonomy): domain Eukaryota; kingdom Viridiplantae; phylum Streptophyta; class Magnoliopsida; order Ericales; family Theaceae; genus Camellia; species Camellia granthamiana. The sequence goes on along the minus strand of CM069911.1, from coordinate 37,843,189 downwards.
GGCAAACACTAGTATATTACAAGGGTTGGGAGGTTAACTTTCATAAGTGTTAATCTAACAACTAAAAATATCTCAAAGGGACTCTTTAAATGAAATATGTTTACTATTATAACTGGCATTATCATATTTTAGTCATTCCAACGAGTTAACTATTACAATAGTTATTTTAACAAAAAAATTTCAAGGCTAACTATATTTGAAAAGTCTTAAAAGGTTCTTTAAATAGTTTGTGTATATAGATAAGTAAAATTAAAAGTAAGATTAGTACATAGATAAAAATTAAAATAAAGGGTATATAAATTTTTTAAGAATATATATTAAAAAAAAAAAGTTATCAGTGAGTGGTCTTTTGAAAATATTTGAAACGCTTGCTGCAGAGAGAGAGAGAGAGGAAGGGAGAGAGAGAGAGAGAGAGAGAGAGCTTCTCTCTCAACTTTGCAGAGAAAAATCCAACACAGTGTCGTGCGAGTTAATTGATATGTTCATCGGTTTTTCATCCTCGTTAACAGGGCAATACTTTCTCTATTGACGTTGAAGAAAGAGCAAATAACATATTCAACATATTGAAATAAACTCCACTATAATCCATGACTTCTCAGTACTGAAAATCCAGTACTAATTGATGAAGATGGTAGTTCTCATCAGCATATTTTATTGGAAAATAAATAAAGGAAAATGATTTGGAGCCCTAAAAACACCCCCCTAATCCCCCTAATTTTCAATTTGGGCAACTATTTCCTTTTTTTTTTTTTTTTTTTTTACTTGATATGGAAATTAGGGGGATTAGGGGGGTGTTTTTAGGGGGATGTAGCAAGGTCCATAAATAAATCAAGGGTAATTTGAAAAATAATTATCAATTCATAAAATAATTTATAATTTTAATTATTAATATTTATAAAATTTATTACTGATTAATAATAATTATTATTGTTTTTGACAAATATCACAGATGTGATATTTTCCATATTTTAAATATATGATGACAACTTAGAACTTTTTTACTATTACTTTGTGGCAATTATGAAGCCAGAAGAGGCCATGGTCACCTTAAGTTTTTAAAATCTCTTTTCTCATCCCACTAATTTATGGATATTTTTACAATAGATTTAGAATTATGTTGGTGGTAATAATATTTTTTAAGATAAATTATATTGATAATCTTGACATTTTATAACTTATATCGTTTTGATTTCCACACTTTCGATTGACATGATTAACTCATTGAGCAAATTTATAATTCTACTTTTAAAAATATAGCACATGTCTTTTAAAATTGAACCAAATTAAAATAAAATCATAAGTTAATGTCAAAAAATTATAATGGCTAAAAAGTTCCAACTATATGGGCTATCAATGTATTTTTCTTATCTTTTATAATTATGTGTTTTAAACCTCATCACTTACAAGTTACAATACTCATGGGTATCTTGAGATTATCAAACATCTTTTTTTTTTTTTTTTTTATCAACAAAAAAGAACTTTATTGATGGAAACCATACATAACATATAAAAACACATCAATAAAGAGGTGGCGAGAATGCACACATAAAGAAACTCAAGCCAAAACCAACTGTCACACACCGGCTGTGTAGAAGCTTTGTTAAGGGATATGCGGGTGTGTATGGCATTAGTTGACTCTCCTTACTAGCCCGGCAATATAGCTCAAAAGGGTTTGCAAAGACGAGCAAACATGATTGATCAGTTAATTGATGAACCACCAAGTTTGAGACAAGCCACAAAATAGCAAGCAATAATCCAAAATTAAATCAAGCAACAATAGAAAAGCTTTGCGCAATGTAAAGGCGAAATAAACTTTTTCATTAATCAAAAGTAAGCATTATACGTTTTGAACAATGCACAAAAGTGCCACAAAAATTGCCTTACCATTGGCTAGGTTGGGATACTTTGAAGGCACAAATGGTTTGGTTCAACACTTGGATACCCCCTCATTCATACTTTTGCACTAGCCTTTTGTCTCTTCCCCTCATGAACTTGCGTTGCTCAGGGTTGAGTTTGACAAAAACTTAATCCCCAACTTTAAACTCAATAGGCCTTCTCTTTTCATCAACCTATTTCTTTATTTTACTTGCTGCTTTCTCCAGATAGGTACGAGTAATGTCAAGATTTCTCTTCCATTCCTTAACAAATTGGTAAGCCCTGGGTGACTTTCCTTCATAGGGTCCATCCACTGTGTGGGGCAACAGTGGCTGCTGTCCATTCACTATCTCAAAAACATTCTTGCCCGTAAAACAACTCTTTTGAGAGTGGAAACATAATTATGCTACATCAAGAAAGGAACCAACAAAAGAAAATAAATCACCAAGAATGAGAACAGGACACTACCCACACCTTAAGTTTTTAGAAGAATTAATTGAATTGATGCTTAATAATTTATCAATATACAAATTTTATTGATAAACAAACAAATACTTGGCCATAAGTCTTCTACAACACTAACTTAACTATTACGTGGAAGAATCACCCACAAAATTGGAGTCATTGTAAGTATAAAAAAAAAAAAGAGAAATGTTAGGATCATGAAAAAAATTTCATGAAAATGATCATGAAAGATTTGTGACTTTTAGATTACCTTGATTAGTGTGTGGTGCTTTATTTTAAGTGTAATCCAAAGGTCACAAGTCTTTCATGATTACTTTCATGAAAGACTTTTCATGATACCTAGCATTGCTGAAAAAAAAAGTGCTATACCGTTGATTCTTTATTCCAAATAGATATGAAGGACGAAAAAATAACGTCCAAAGCCGTTTGAACCCTATTTTGGTTTTCTTGGGGTTATTTGAAGGCATAAGTGTGTAAGAAAACAAAAATAATCACAAATAAAAAAGATAAAGCACTCTGTTTTTATTATTATTATTTTTTTTATTAATAGTGATAACCCCATCCAAAGTCATAACACTTGCAACTTCATTTATGACGATAACAATTGGAACAACCCTAACAATACTAAAATGAAATAAAATATTAAGAAATTAATTATAATTTTTGTACATTAAGTAACCAACAAGAAGACAGAAAACTCGACAAAATATGAAATTGAAAATTCAATACTTAAATAATAGCCATAGTAAAAAATAAAAATATTTAATTGCTAAAATATCAAACAGATCATTAACCCAACAATATTTAGAAAATCAACAATCACCAACTCTAACCAACCAATCATCAAGCTCATGCTCAAATCCAACAATCACTCCTAATTATATACAATCCCAATGATGGAGAAGAAATAAACCGCTACAAAAATAATCAAATTCCTCTTTATATGATTTAAACCCATAACTATACACTACAAAGTGGTGCTATACAACCATTAAGCTAAAAATTTTAACTGAAATGCGTGCACTTATCAACATCTAATTTAGCTTTTATTTTTTCAAACTCACAAAATTTATATACAAAAATTTATTTTTAAAAATAATGTAATTCAGTTTTAACTATCATATAATAGGTCTACATGTAAACTAAATAAAAGCCACACATTATTCTGTAAGGGCAAACTACACTTTACTCCTTTCAACTATTATTGTTTTTCACTTTACCCTCTCAAATTAAAAGTTGATATAATGTATCCTTTTTATTTTCTGAAAGTTTTCAATCTAATGTTTTCATTCTGTTAACAAAATAGACAAAAAAATGTGCATGTAATGTGAAAAATGTTATATTTATAATAGATATTTAAAGGGTTTTTTTGTCGTAAATTTGACATGTGTATATTTTACGCACCTTTTCCATCTGTTTTGTTAATAAAATAGAGATATACGAGTTAGATTGAAAATTTTTAAAAGATAAAAAAATATATTGTATCAATTTTTAATTTGAGAAGATAAAGTAAAAAAAAGTGATAGTTGAAAAAGGTAAAGCGTAATTTACCCTTTTTTTAGTTCATTTTTGTAATATGCATTTGTCTTTAAGGATGATTCAATTGGACCATCTACTCCACGTGCGACAATTATGGGTCACATGAGCACTTCAATTTATGTTATTGTACAAGCTTATTAAGCATAGTAGTTTTCGCCTAACCGTTGCTTTAAAATCAAATTAGATCTAATTTTTTTGGCATTAGTTAGTAATAATTTAGATGCAAACAACAAACAGTACTTGTACGACTAACGTCATAATAATTAAATTGATTCGGCTATCTTATAAATAATTATTAGTGACTAATACATACGATGATGTGGGTATAAACAAGTAAAATTAAAATAAAAAAACAACCTATATATATTATGTACAATTCAAATGGTAAGAGTATTCATTAGTTTGAGTCCTCTTATCCTCTTCTTTATCTAATTTTTTTATTTTACATAGAAAAATGAAACACTTGACATCAAGAAAAAATAAAGATTTCATGATACCGATATTTGATTTTGTGATTTCTGAAGTGAAAATATTACATGTTACAACAATTTATGATATAGTTATTAACCAGTAATAGAATATATTAGTTCAACGTTTATTTAACAACAAAGAAAAGTATGTCATAAAATTTCAAATCTTCAATGCATATTTCTTTTTCTTCTTCTTTTTTTTTTTTTTTGTCAATTTTTTGAAATTTCTTGACAACAATTTTATGTTTGATGTGTATCTAATAATAATAAAAAAATAACTAAAATATGGCAATTTTTTTAATTAAAAATAAAAATAATTTAAAAAAACTAAACCAAATAAAGTGAAAAAATCCACCCCTTTTACCGGCAATGCACGAGACGATCGGATACACTAAAAACGAGTTCTTACCTTTTGAATATGGGGAAAATATCAATTCATCATATGTTTAAAAAAAAATTATTTTTAGATCAACCGTCATTACTTTTTCTTGAAATTTCACTTTGAATATTTGTAAGAATTTAATTTAGGAGCCGGAAAATGCCAGCTTGAGGACAACAAATAATAATAATAAGGTTTGAGTTTTTTTTAATATTACTTTTATTTTATTTTTTTTGAGTTGAGAGAGTCAAATTGTTATTTACAAGAGTCGGTTTTGTTTTCCTCCACAGAAACAAAAAACCAGACTTAACGCTATTCCGTACACTTAGCACCTAATTTGTTCTATTAATTGGTTCTTCTCATTTTACATGACCTTAATAAATAATAATTAACTATGTGGGTGTTTGAAATGTGAATTTTTATGTAGATTTTTTTAGTTATAGAATATTATTAGAGAAAAATTTTTTTGTATTTGGAAAAATAGTTGGGTTTTTTTATGGTTGAATGTGATGTTTGTGAGAAAAAAAAGTGAAATGATTATAGGGTTGGATGTGATATTTTGTTTAAATGTGTTTTTTTTTTTTGTTTTGTAAAAAGTTTGTCTTTTTGTGAAAAAAATAAAAAAAAACCCAAGTTCAAGACTTTGCAAACACAGAGCATGTTAAAGAAATTAGTTCCAAAGAATACGAAGCCTATTCTAAGCCCACTTTGGTGATTCTAATTATTTATTTTGTAAAATTTTTCAAAAAAATAATTCATGTAAAAATTTAATTGATCAGACATCAGTAGGATTAGATCACAGTTATCTTATAAAATAGGATAGTGAATATGATTTTAAAAAAAAAAAAATTCGTAAACAAATGTATCCGAACATCTGGATACAAATTGTTCAATCAACTTGATTTTTTGTATAAATATCTTTCATAAAAAATCTTACAAAATAAATGATTCACATCATTAAAATTGGACCCTGAAATTGGCCCATCAAACCCAACTACACCTCTTCAGTTGGATCACCAACTTCCCTCGGGACGAGCCTAATTTTTTTGACTCGTGACCGGACCCGAATTTTGACGGGAGCCCGTGAGACCCGATATGAACCGGATCGGGCAAACTGGGCCAAATTTACGCCCCTAAAGAAAAAGAAAAGGTATAGTCCAATTATTGGGCTGAGCATATTTCACTTGAGACCCAGTTTATATGAGACCTTCACTCTTCATTAGTTCATGACATGGACTGATTGACATTTACAAAGTTAGGTCTTTTCGGGTGTTTAGAGTGTTGGGAGCCCAAATTTTTGTTCAAAGACAAAACCATACATGATTTTTTTTTTTTCCTTATTTGGCAATTTCATATCCGAAGATGGAATAAATTTCAAATATTTATTGCCCAATGTGAAAGACAAATTGAAAATGTTAATAAAACTATAACAGGAAATAATATTGTTTTTCATGATATTAGTTTGGAAAATTTTAATATATATAAAATAATGGCTTTTCCCATATGAAGGGGGCACAATTACTCAAGCCTATTTGTATAGAACTTCGTGGGATTAGACGAAGGTCCTACTCTGTACTCAAGCTTATTTGTAAGGAACCTCGTGGGATTGGACGAAGGTCCCTACTCCGTACTCAAGCCTATTTGTATGGAACCTCGTTGGATTGGACGAAGGTCCCCATTGGACTGGATGAAAGTTTCCACTCCGAAGTGGGCTCTCTCTCTCCACTCTATGATGGGCCGAGCTAAGGGATCAATCTTGGCCCACTCCCCACTCCGAAGAGGGAAAGACCATGGGCCTGGCCCTAGCACCCCTTCCTACTTTGAAGAGGGTAAGTCCATAACTTGGGCTCCGAGGGTCCCACTCTACAACACATGAGTGCTAACAAATCAATCAATATCCTGTAAAGTAAAGGGCACGTGGTGCCCGCGAATGACGGATCTTGCTCCCTTCTATTAAGGGATGTGCTACCATCACGGCTGAGGACCATGCGGAGAACGAGGGAACTTGATGAATAAGTTATACGATCCTTATAAAAGGTAACCTTACTCTCCTTGAAAGGGGCAATCTCTTAACTCTAGAAACACACTGGCCTTCTCTATCTTGTCTCTACCAAACTCTGGTACTGACTCGACTGTCAGAGGGGTTTCCGACCAACCCCCAGTCGGGCAGCCTAATTATTTGTTCCTTGTGTAGGCCTTTACCCATCGATGCACCAGGGTTCGTCCATGAAGTTCCATTTTACTCTATTGCGGAAACCGGTCCGCACATTTGGCGCCGTCTGTGGGAATCGTTCTCTGATTGCTTTGTGACGAACTCCGACGATGGATATTAAAGGAACCTCGCAACCATGGAATGAAGAGAAGACTCCAGGAACAGAGAGAACCAAAGACAAGGGTCTGGCCTTCCCTACCGGGAATGACAGCCTGATGGACCACGACAGTCCGACCCTTCATACGGCGGAGCGATGTTATGCCACCGCCTATCAGTCATCTCAACGGCTATTTGTTAAAAAGGACCACCGTGATCGTGTCATCGACTCAATGAGTCTGGAGATTGAGGAGCTACGTGCTCAATTGAGGAAGCAGATGGTACCTTAGGGTGAGACAAGGAAGTCCAGAGGGAGACCATCACAGCAACGGAGGCACACTCCTCCGCCGCCCCCACGACATGAATGGTCTAACTATAGTCCTGCTTGTGGTGAGCATAGCCGGCTGATTCCGGTACGAAGTGAGGGAGCCAGTAGTAGGACAGAGAATCCTCGAGAAGACTCCCGTAAGAGACAAAAGTCCATCAGTCATTATTCAGGAATCTCTCCTTCTTCGCACCGTCGTGACGAGCGACCACGTGACTTGAGGACATGGTTGAACGACAACTAAGGGGATGACCGACGATCGAACAAAGTAGCAGAATGACGATTAGAAAAGGAAATGAGTATCTAGATTGGTCTATTCATCAGATAGAGCGTCGTGCTCTGGACCGACTAGTCTCTTCTCCCCTTTGCACTGAGATTAAACCGGTGGAAGCTCCTCATAAGTACAGTCCACCGAAGTTCATCCTCTATGATGGGAAGTTAGACCCCCTGACTCATATCAGCCATTACCGCCAAATGATGTCACTTTGGAATCAGAACGATGCGTTCATGTGCAAGGTTTTTGCCTCTAGCCTTGGTGAGGATGGCCTCCGGTGGTATGACAAGCTTCCTCTTCAATCAATCTATGATTGGGCTCAGCTCTCCGAAGCCTTCATCGCACGGTTTGTTTCTAATAGCCGAATCCCGAAGGGATTGGATACCTTGTTCAATACTCGGAAGGATAAAAAGGAGTCTTTGTGCGAATACGCTCGGCGATATTGGGAGGCATATGGCGATTTGGAAAAAGATGTTTGTAGTGAGCCGTTGGCAGCTCTATACTTCAAACAAGGCCTCCCCCCTTCACATAAGCTCAGGCAGTCATTGACGAAACGACCTGTCTCTGACTTGAAAGAGCTGAGGGCTCGAATAGAGGAGCGAGCCCGTGTGGAAGATGACACAGCCTCTATACAAGTGTCAGTTGCAGATGAGGGAGTTAAGGCCTCTTGGCAACTTAGGGCCGAACAGCCTAAGAGGGAGGACCAAAGAAAGAGGTATGGCCAAAATAAGCAACCTACCATGCAAACTGAAGAAGAAAGGAGTAGATCCTACGAAGCCATAACCACTGTGTTCACAGAGCCGATCTACAAGCTCTTGGAAAAAATCAAGGGAGAACCCTACTTCGTTTGGCCTCCTAAGATGATGGGGGACCCTGCTCGGCACAACCAGGAGTGGCGGTGTACCTACCATCGTGAGAAAGAGCATAAGACGCAGAACTGCATAGACCTTAAGAGGCATCTTGAAGACTTGGTCACTGCCGGCCACCTCTAGCAATGGATCGATGTGGAAAAGACAAGGGCAAAACAGGGACAACCCCCAACCCCTCTACTAGAGGACCAAGCCCCAAGGCTAGTGATAAACATTATCCATGGGATGACCGACCCCCAAAAGGAGAATGCCCTTCGTGGCGAGATTCAGAAAGCCACACACTTGCAACAAGTCATGTCAGTAGGACCATTGCTCAAGAAGTCCAGAACGGAAGCAAAGCCCTCTCAATTCAACATTGTGTTCTTCGAGAAAGATCTAGAAAGGATCCAACATTTTCACACTGATGCCCTGATCGTCACCGTCAGTGTGGCGAACAAATTTGATGTGAAACGGGTCCTAATTGATCAAGGGAGCGCCGCTGACATTATGTATTATGACCTTTTCAAAAAGCTAGGTCTTGATGAGTGACACTTAATCCCTGCAGTCTCCCCTTTGGTCGGCTTCAATGGACAGATAAAGTGGCCACTTGGCCGGATTACCTTGTCCATCACAGTAAAGTCCAAAGTGGTCCCTGTCGACTTCTTAGTGATCAACACTTCATCTCCTTACAATGCAATACTTGGTCGACCTTAGATTCATACAATGGAGGCAGTGCCATCCATTTACCACCAGGTAGTCCGTTTCCCAACAAAGAATGGGGTGGAGGAGATCAAGGGTGACCAAGTAGCAGCAAAGCATTGCTTCATCGCCGCCATGAAGTCTAAACAAGCATGCAAGGAAGTCCAGATGGTCGAACTGCCTGATCAGTCTGTACTGGAAGATGTTGATAGAGTGCCAACAGAAAAGATGGTAAAGGACCTCGAAACGATCTTGGTGGGCGGAGGAGATCCAGACAAGTTCTTTCTACTCGGCACTTCACTTCTCGCTAGAGAAAAGGAGCAGTTGCTAACTCTCCTCCGCAAGAATATAGAAGTATTTGCCCAGTCTACTTACGGAAGCAAAGCCCTCTCAATTCAACATTGTGTTCTCCAAGAAAGATCTAGAAGGGATCCAACATCCTCACACTGATGCCCTGACCGTCACCGTCGGTGTAGCGAACAAATTTGATGTGAAACGGGTCCTAATTGATCAAGGGAGCGCCGCTGACATTATGTATTATGACCTTTTCAAAAAGCTGGGTCTTGATGAGCAACACTTAATCCTTGCAGTCTCCCCTTTGGTCGGCTTCAATGGACAGACAGAGTGGCCACTCGACCGGATTACCTTGTCCGTCACAACAAAGTCCAAAGTGGTCCCTGTCGACTTCTTGGTGATCAACACTTCATCTCCTTACAATATAATACTTGGTCAACCTTGGATTCATACAATGGAGGCAGTGCCATCCACTTACCACCAGGTAGTCCATTTCCCAACAAAGAATGGGGTGGAGGAGATCAAAGGTGACCAAGTAGTAGTAAAGCATTGCTTCATCGCTGCCATAAAGTCTAAACAAGCATGCAAGGAAGTCCAGATGGTCGAACTACCTGATCAGCCTGTACTGGAAGACGTTGGTAGAGTGCCAACAGAGAAGATGGTAGAGGACCTCGAAACGATCTTGGTGGGTGGAGGAGATCCAGACAAGTTCTTTCTACTCGGCACTTCGCTTCTCGCCAGAGAGAAAGAGTAGTTACTAACTCTCCTCCGCAAGAATATAGAAGTATTTGCCTGGTTTGCTTACGAGACTCCTGGGTTGGACCCCAACCTTTGCATGTCACTAACTCAATGTCCAACCAACAGCTCGGCCCGTAGTCCAAAAGAGCAGACGATCATCCGCAGAACATACAAAAGTGGTCATCCAAGAGGTAAACAAGCTTCTGGTGGTAGGGGTCATACGGGAGGTACAATATCCGAAATGGTTGTCTAACATCGTCGTGGTGAAGAAAAAGAACGGGAAATGGAGGGTGTGCGTCGACTTCACCAGCCTCAACAAAGCTCGTCCTAAGGACAGCTTTCCTCTCCCACGGATAGACCAACTGGTAGATGCAATTGCCGGACATGAATGGATGAGCTTCCTAGATGCCTACAGTGGCTATCATCAAATCTCCCTGTTTGGCCCTGACCAGGAGAAGACAACATTCATTAGCCCAAGGGACACCTACTGCTACAAAGTGATGCCCTTCGGCCTGAAGAACGCCGGTGCGACCTATCAACGAATGGTCACTAAAATGTTCAAGGACTAACTAGGCAAGACTATGGAGGCCTATATAGATGACACGGTGGTCAAAAGTAAATTGGCTGAACATCATCTGAGAGACTTGAAGGAAGTGTTCCAAATCCTAAAGACCCACAAGCTTCTCTTGAACGCCTCGATATGTGCATTCGGGGTCGGTTCATGGAAGTTCTTGGGATATATGGTGACCAGGCAAGGTATCGAAGTCAATCCCGACCAGATCAAAGCCCTCCAAGACATCGAGGCACCTACAAAGGCTAGGGAACTCCAAAAGCTCGCTGGTATGGCTACAGCATTGAATCGTTTCATTAGTCGGTCTTATGATCGAATGAGACCCTTCTTCCAACTCCTAAGGAAGAAGGCAGACTTCGAATGGGGTGACCAGTGCTCCGAAGCACTCGCAGAGTTGAAAAAATATCTTTCTTCCCCTCCTCTTTTGTCTACTCCAGTCCTCAACAAAGAGTTCTTTCTTTACTTGGCTGTCTTCGATCATGCTGTGAGTGCAGTCTTGATTAGAGGGGAAGGGAAAGAACAAAAGGCAGTATACTACGTTAGCAAAACCCTCTTGGATGCCGAAACCAGATACCTGCCTCTAGAGAAGCTGGCATACGCCCTACTGATAGCTTCTAGGAAGCTTGCTCACTACTTCTAAGGACACATTATCAATGTCCTCACAGAGTACCCTCTAAAGTCTGTGTTCAGCCGAGCTGATTTCTCAGGCCGAATAGCGAAGTGGGCAGTAGAATTGGGGGAGTTTGACATTAAATTCCAGCCACGGATTGCTATTAAAGCTCAAGTGTTAGCAGACTTCGTAGTTGAGTTCACTCCATGACTGACCGGTCCCTTCGAAAGGAGGTCAGCCTTAGCAACCGAAACCCACAACACTGATCAAACCCTCGCTGAGGCATGGTGTAGACACCCCATTTTTGACCGTCCTCAAGACTTGGTTGTGCTTGTAGGTACACCTAACAATTAGTTCGATTGCTCACCGAGTACTCGACTTTCACGGCGAAACGTCACAGGTTTGAACTTTCCAAACCCTGTATCCTTCCTGCCCCATTTTTGGACCTTGTATTGGCCCTTTTTGCATGCTTTGTGGAAAGCACTACCGGCCCCTTTTTGGCCCTGCCAGCCATGCCTTTGCCACTGCCGGCCATTGATGATGCCTGCCGGCCATCAATAAGCCACTGATGGCCGGTAGACCCCCTGTCTCGGCAGGTTTCACGCCAGATCTTTTGAGCCAGCTGGTTTCCACTCCTCTCCCCTCCATACACGTGTATGGAGCGATGAAGCTCTTGCCAAGCTTGTTTAACAAGCTTTGCATTGTTTTTCTTCTATATAAGGAGAGGTCCTCTCTCCTTAGCAGAGGTTCAGCCATTTTAGAGAAGAAAGATCTCTCTCTCTTTATATTTCTCACACTATCTCTCTATATTGCATAGAATAGTGCTCTAAAGTCCATTTTTCTTGCACTTTTGAACTACAGCACATAGAGATACACCACCATCTTTGAGCTGAGGTTCTTAAGGGGGTTACTTGAGCTCTAAAACTTGGTTTTTGGCCCCTGAGATTGCAGGTTTCGAAGTTGGTCTTCAAGGGTGAGTTTCTTCCCCTTTTTAGTATTTATTTGTACCTCATTTTGGACATCCTTGCATATTGTTTTAGGCCTTGCTTTCAACTGAAAAAAGTTATGTATTTAAGTGCTTTGGAAGTTTTTTTAAGGTCTTTTTGGTGTTAGGGGTGTTCAACCCTCTTGTATGCTTTGTTTGGCCTTGTTTTGAGCCATGCTTTAAGGCCTTTGAGCTAGGATTTGTTTGGCCTTTTAGCCATTGAAATCCAGTGGATTTTCAGTGGTAGGCATGTGATTTTGAGGTCCAAAACCAGAGGGGGGTGACCCTCTCCCTTTTTGTTTTGTTTGCTTAAGTTATTGGCCTATCAAAGGAGCATGTATCCCTTTACTTTTGAGGCTTGGTTCAGGCCCTTTTTTGTGACTTTTAAGACCTGCCTTGACTCTTTCCATGGCTGGTTTGGTCATATTTTGCATACTTCTTGTATGTGTAGTGTAATCTCATTTGTGGCTCATCAAAGTTGCATATTTTCCTAGCTTATGTTGGGTCCATTTTAGCATGTTTTTGGTGATGTTTTGCCATGACATAACTCTGTCTAAAGTGGGTTTGGTCTTCTTTTGCATGCTCCATATACTTGTAGAACAAATCTTGCTTACTAGCTTTATGTGCATGATGTTTTGACTTATCATTCTAGCATGTTTTGGCTTTGCTCCAGCATGATTTTATTCTTATTTTGGGCTGTTCTAGGACTATTTTGGGCTGCCATAGTCATACCACTCATGTCTTGTATAGCTATAATGTAAATGCTTTGGCTAGCCTTGGGTTTTGAGGCCCCTACCATGCCATGCATGTGATGTTTCCATGCTTTGCCATTTTTTTAAATGTTATTTCAGTCCATGAAATGTGGTCATACACCTGCATTTGACATGCTTTCAATGTCTTAGAGAGTTTGTGTTTTATGCCCCATGAATGGATCATTGTGCATGCCTCTATGCTTAGGTCTTTGGGATGTCATCTCAGTGGATTTTTGGAGTTATTATGCCATGCCTTAACTCTGATTTTTGTTAGTTGAGTCATCCCATGCTTTGTCTTAATAGGTGTAGTGTAATCCACCTTATTTGACTTGTATGCATCATGCCTCATGCTCTTCATGCTAGCTTATTTTGACTTCCTTCCATGCATGTTTTAGTCTCATATTAACATGTACTAGGACTATTTTGGGTTGCCCTTGCCATATCCTTCATGCTTTGTATAGCTGTAGTGTTATTGGCCTTGCAAGCTTTGTGTTTTGTTGACTCATGCATGCTATCTTTGAGCTATTTAGATGATTTGGCATCACTTAATACTTCATTTTAGAGCCTATAGCATTACCATATTCCCACTTCAATCATGCTTTAAGTACCTTTGAGTGTTGTGCATTATTGCCTAGTTTATGGCTTAGCTTGTATGCTTGCATACCTAGGTCTTTGGGCCCTTATCTCAGCATGTTTAGGTACTCATTTTGACCTATTTAAGCTCTGTCCATGCTTAGTTCATGCATTTGTGCCATGTATTGCATGCCTTCTTTGTAATCCTTTTTGATAGCTCCATGTGTTAAGGACCTTTGCATGCTTTACTTGTGTTGTTTAAATGATTTGGCATCGTTTATCATCTCATTTCAGTGCACTTAGTGTTGTTACACTTCCACGCTTTCCACTCTTTAGGTGTTCTTGAGAGTTGCATCTTTATGCCTCAATTGGTGAGCCAATTGGCATGCATACTTGTATGTGTTTTCAGTGCCTTTATCTTAGCATTATGGCCACTGATTTGGGCATAGTTAAGGTCTACCCATTTTGGTTTAAGTCCACCCTTGCATGTTGTTGCATGTTTGTCTTGCATATTGTTATATGCTTGCTACATCTTTGCATGTTGTCGCATGCTAGTTCCATTACATGTTGTTCCATGTTTATTACGCTGCATTTTGCATGCTTAAGTCATATTGCATGATTGCATGTTCAAGTTAGCATTATGTATGCCATCCTTGCATTGCATTATTGTTTGGATTAAGTATTAATCCAAGCACGAGAAACGAGGAACGTTTCATACTTCAAGTGATGAAACGTGTCTCAATTCTCGGTCGCCGACGCTCTTGATTATCCATGATAGAGTTCTAGGCACTTATGTGTTTATTTGTGCATTCATTTCATATTGATTTGCACAAGTTGGATCTTTGGCCATCATACATCGGAATGCGTGATTGATGGTCGTGGATCCGATTATGCCTCCCTCTTGATGTTTCGAGGTGATATGGGGTGGCATAGTGCGTACATACCCTTGGGAGACTCTCCATTTTCTCTATTTTGTGCTCTGCTGCAGCTTGGTGTCCCAGCACATCAGTGGCCGGCAGTGCTCTATAGATGGCCAGCACCTCCTCATCCTTGGCTGGCAGTGTACCATCTTTGGCCGGCAGGTGGTCGGCAGCATCTTCCCATGGCCAGCAGGCCACTGATGCACTTCCCAGACTGGTTTTTGGTAAGGTTCAGTAGGAATTCCTTGAGGACACCCTGCAGACAGAGCCTCTAAAGAGCAACCGGAGAGCTTATCGAGACGGGAACCGAGCATGCATATTCACCTTCTTCAACTTACCGAGGCAGCATTGTTTAAATTGCTTACTTGTTAGTTAGCATTTTGGTTTTGTAACTTATTTAATTTGTTAATTAGTTAAGATTTTATAATAATTAGTTGTAGCTAGTTATTCAATTCGGTTATGTAATAATTAATTAGCTTGTTAGTTAGTTAATTAGTTGGTATGTATTATTTATTCGGACCCTCCGTCGAGAGGGCGAATTTTGTAATAAGTGTGCGTGCGTGTGTGCATGTCTTCCAATCCCACATCTTTCTCCCTTTTACTTACCTGCTTTTGATGGTTAGTCTTAGGGCATATTCTATTTAGCATTCTCATGCTATGCATGTTTGCATCATTCATCTATATTGCATGCACCGGGCTCGGTGCATCATACTAACTGCATCGTATTTCAATTCTAAGTTGAATACATGTATCAATTATCGCATCTCATATGCCATCTTAGAATAGCCAAGCCTATTTCTAGTTACATTTTGCATGTGTTGCATTAGCCATCTTAACATGAACTAGAATCATGCATTGATTACTAACTAGTTTCTGTTTTGGCTCGGAGTACACTATGAGTGTTTATGCTTTAGCATACTGCATGTGTGTTATTGATTGCCATGAAAGCATGCTTGCCATGAGGCTAACTGCTTAGTTGATTAACTGCCTGAATGCCTGTGGGTAAAGGTTGGATTACTTGAATTAGAACAATTCATCAAATCTGCATTTTAGTCTACTTACGAGTAGCAAACTTCAAACCGTTTTTCAAACAACAAATACGCGATGCTTTTTTCCAAATTAGGCGATCTAGTCTATACTTGTGTGTTGTGCGCATCACTCAGTAATACTAGCTAATTAACCGGAATAAGAACGCATGTGTTTTCAAAAACAAGATATCATGTTTAGTACAGGCCGATCTTTGATCGGGCGAGCAGGGGTGCTCGTAGATGACCTTCCCCAATCGTACCCAAGTTCCCGAGCTGAGGCAACTTTGGTGATGACGGACACATGGCCTTAGGCACGAGTCAGGGTTTCCTAAATTTCCCTAAAAATAAAATATTTAGGTGGTGACTCTGTATCTGGCAAAGTAGTCCATGTTTGGCACTTCTTTCTTAAAAATCAGTTTTCCAAAACGATTTGCCGGATTTGGACTCTTTGGTGATTTATCGGTCTTGCATTGCACTTTGCGAGATCAGATTCAAAACCGTGACAATTTGAGTCCGAACTGTAGCATGAGGCCCCCGAGGGCGCGTCTACACATGAAAACTTTTCATTGGAGACGTTTAGCAACTGTTCGTTGATGGATCCTCCAACCAAAAGGGTTCTGGAGCGGGAATGGTCCTTATTTCACCAGAGGGGTTTATTTGGGAGCAAGCTGTTAGACTAGGATGGAAGGCTTCCAACAACGAAGCGGAGTACGAGGCTCTGCTAGCTGGTCTCCACAGCGCTGAACACTTTAATGCAGAGAAGTTTCTTGTTTATAGCGACTCCCAACTTGTGGTGAACCAATTGACAGGAGTATACGAAACTCGTAATGACCGGATGACATCCTATGCAGAACAAGCCAAGCACCTAATCCGCAAATTTCAAGCTATCAGGGTTGTGAAAATTGGCTGTGATGGAAATAGCCACGTCGATGCCTTAGCCTGTTTTTGCTCTTTGGTGGACTCTAGAAATGGTCGCAAGATATGGGTCGAATTTGTTCCTTAACCGACTATTGATCCACCCAGCTCGGTCCTTTGTACTGACCTTGGTCCGAGCTGGATGGACCATCTCCTTGCCTTCTTAAAAAATGGTGCCCTTCCAGATGACAAGAAAGAAGCACATAAAACAAGGCACCGAGCTGCGCGATTTTGGGTCTCACCTTCGGGCAAGCTCTACAAAAAGTCTTACCTCGGTCCGTATCTTCTTTGTGTTCACCCCAATCTTGTGGAGAACTTTCTTTATGAAATCCACGATGGGATCTGTGACAGTCACACTGGAGGTCGGTCCTTGGCACACCGAGCTCTCACTCATGGGTACTGGTGGCCGCGTATACAGAAAGATGCCCAACAGTATGTCCAAAAATATGACAAGTGCCAAAGGTTTGCCCCACTCATTCATCAACCAGCCAAGAACTTAACTCCCCTCACCAGTCCATAGCCATTTGCACAATGGGGTCTGGACATCGTTGGACCTGTAGCAAGGGGTACTGCTAACAAAAGGTTCTTCGTTGCTGCCACTGACTATTTCACTAAGTGGGTGGAGATTGAAGCCTTAGCAAGCATAAAGGAATCTGACATGAAAAGGTTTGTTTGGAGGAATGTCATTACTCGGTTCGGCATCCCAAGGGCCCTACTATCTAACAACGGCACCCAGTTTGATGGGAAGGTTTTCAGGAAGTTCTGTTCTGACTTAAAAATTGAGTTCCGAAATTCTACTCCAGTCTACCCTCAAGGCAATGGTCAAGCTGAAACATCTAACAAGACGGTCATCAATGGGATGAAGAAGTGGCTGGAGAAGGCCAAAGGCAAATGGGTGGAAGAACTGCCAAACGTTCTGTGGGCGTATAGAACAACACCACGGCGATCGACAGGGGAGACGCCTTACTCTCTCACTTATGGGATGGAGGCCATCATCCCCTTGGAGGTCGGCCTTCCCACTATTCGGTCTGAAATCTTTGAACCAGCAAACAATGATGAGGCCATCGCCCAAGCTCTTGACCTGACAGAGGAGCACAAAGAGGCCGCGTTCATTCGTCTGGCAGCATACCAGCAACAACTTACTAGAAGTTTCAATAAAAATGTGCTAATTCGCCAATTTCTACCTGGAGATCTGGTGCTAAGGAAGGTCATGGATCATAAGAAGGTCCCTGGTGAAGGGAAGCTCGGCCCTAACTGGGAAGGGCCTTACAGAGTTACCTCTGCCTTAGGCAACGGAGCTTACTACCTAACTGACCTAGCAGGCAAGCCCATTCCTCGTCCTTGGAATGTTGCCAACTTAAAGAAATGCTATCAGTGATGTAATGATCTAAACAGCTTTTGTAATCGCAATTCTCTCAGTATTATTGAAATCACCTTTTCCCTATGAATTGTGTTCTTCTTCATATGTGTCGTACATATTTTCGCTCGGCAATTGAGCAAGAATGGGTTACAGGTCTTAACCTATGCCCCAGCCTGTAAACTCGGCCCTTCGGTTGGAGTAAGGCACCAAGTGGTATAGCTTGGTGGAATTTATGCCAAGTATCGTTACTTGAAAGCATGGTCCATGGTAACAACTTGCGCTCAACGAAGAGCCGAGTTACACTCTACAATGAGTTAAGCTTGACCGAATCAAGTAAAAGCTGAGCAACAAAATGCCCAGCCGAATCCAACTAGATATTTCTAAGGCACAAAGCCTGGTCTGCCCGCTTAGACGCCCTATATAGTCTCAGAGCCTCTGCTTGGCTAGGGCATGGAAAGTTCTTTCTTTTAATTTTTCTAAGACACAATGCCTATTTTGCCCGAATAAACGGTCCTGTGGACGCACCCCGAGGGCCTTATGCTTACCACAGTTCGGACTCAAATGTCACGGTTCTGAATCTAATCCCGCAAAGTGCAATGCGAGACTGATAAATTACCAAAGAGTCCAAATCCGGCAAATCGTTTTGGAAAACTGATTATTAAGAAAGAAGTGCTAAATATGGACTGCTTTGCCAGATACAGAGTCGCCACCTAAATATTTTATTTTGGGGGAATTTAGGAAACCCTGACTCATGCCTAAGGCCACGTGTCCGTCATCACCAAAGTTGCCTCGGCTCGGGAACTTGGGTACGATTGGGGAAGGTCATCTATGAGCACCCCCGCTCGCCCGATCAAAGATCGGCCTGTACTAAATATGATATATTGTTTTTGAAAACACATGCATTCTTATTCCGGTTATTAGCTAGAATTACTATGTGATGCGCACAACACATAAGTATAGACTAGATCGCCTAATTTGGAAAAAAGCATCGCATATCCGTTTGTTTGGAAATGGTTTGAAGTTTGCTACTCGTAAGTAGGCTAAAACATGGATTTCAATGAATTGTTCCAATTCAAGTAATCCAACCTTCACCCACAGGCATTCAGGCAGTTATATCACATAAGCACTTAGCCTTATGGCAAGCATGCTGTCATGTTAACATTCACACACATGCAAGATGCTAAAGCGTAAACACTCACAATGTACTCCAAGCCAAAACAGAAACTAGTTAGTAATCAATGCATGATCCTAGTTCATGTTAAGATGGCTAATGCATCACATGCAAAATGCAACTAAGATAGGCTCGGCTATTCTAAGATGTCATGTGAGATGCAATTTAGATAACATGTATTCAACTTGAAATTGAAATACGATGTAGTTAGTATGATGCGCCAAGCCCGGTGCATGTAATACAGATGAATGAATGCAAACATGCAAGTATAAGGATGCTAATTGAAACATGACCTAGAACTAACCATTGAAAGCGGGTAAGTAAAAAGGAGAAAGACGTGGGGTTGGAAGACATTCACGCACTCACGCACACTTATTACAAAATTTGCCCTCTCGACAGAGGGTCCAAATAAATAATACAAATTGACTAATTAACTACCTAACTAGCTAATTAATTATTACACAATACTTAACTAATTAAACAAATTAATTAAGCTATTAAAGCGGTAAAGAGGCCTCAGAAAGAGGGACAAATGCATTCATGCTCGGCTCCGCTCGGAAATCTATCGCCATGCTCATGCTGCCTCTGTTTACACTGTTCTGCACCTCTGAAAACTGCACAAGTCTCAAGGATGTTTCTGAATCATCTTTTGAGCACTGTGAGATGTCACCGGCCAAGATATAGGAACACCGGCCATGTGGAATTGGTCACCGACCATTTGTAAGGATATCGGCCAACAATGTTTAGTCGATCGGCATTTAAGATGGCCGGCTGGCCATATCTTCCTGCAGAATGCTGTTTTACTGCAGCAGAGGACAAACAGAGCATGGCAATGCATTTTCAAGGCAATGTGTACATAAACACCCTCCCCATCATGTCATGAACTCAAAGGAGTGTAGTGCTCGACCCTCGGACCACCAAAAGAGCCGAATGTGCAATTTATATCAAATGAAATGCACATAAACATATAAGGGGCCCTAACCTCTATCATGGTTGATCAAGAGGCAAGAGATGCAATTATGCAAGCAAGACTAATGCAACATGAAGCATGTCAAGGACAATGCTATACAAGGCTAATGGTAATAAGCATGCCAAATGCAATGCAACCTAAACAAGCATGCAAACATGCAAGGCATGTGACAACATTCAAGGATAGGCAAGCATGTAACAACATGTGGGGCAAGCATGCAACAACATGCAAGGGATAATACATGCAAACATGCAAAGCAACTTAACAAAAGGGGCATGCCAAATGCGATATAACTCAAGCATGCGACAACATGCAATAGGCCAAGTATGCAACAACACGCAAGGCAAGCATGCAACAACATGGGATAATGGTCTTAAACCAAAATGGACAGCTCTCAAATAGGTCCAAATCAGTGGCCAAAATGCAATGGAAATGAGGACAAAAACACATACAAACATGCATGCCAATTGGCCTAACACTTAAGCATAGTAGAACAACTCTTAAGCACACTTAGGAGAGGATAAACATGGACATGTGAAAAACATGTTAAGCTTTGAAATCATGCTAGGAGAGGTGCCAAACCGACCAAAGTACATAAGCAAAGCATGCAAGAAAGCTTAAAGCTTGAAACTAACCAAAGGGTTCAAACCATGGCTATACAAAGCAAGCCCCAAAGGGCCAAGAGGACCTAAAACAGTCCTAAGGCAGGTCCAAACAAGACCGAAAGCAAGCTCGAAACTAGCCAACACAAGCTAGAACACAACGCCAAAACATGAGGCATGCAAGGCTACCAAAGAGGGTGTTACACTACACCTATCAAAACCAAACATGGCATGATTTAAGCAATGAAAAAAAAAATAGAATTATGGCATGTCAAAGTAAGCCCAAAAACTCACTTAGGTGGCATCCCAAAGACCTAAGCATGGCGGCATACACAATGACACATTCATAAGGCATAAAACACAAACCCTTTAAAACATTAAAGGAGTGACAAATGCAAGTACATGAGTACACTATATGGACTGAAATAATATTACAAGTGATGTCAAATCACTAAAATGGCCTAAGTAAAGCATACTAGTGACTTAAACACCCAAAGCTAACAAGCTAGGTTGCATGGTAGCTATACAAAACAATGCAGACATGACCAAGACAAGGCAAAATAGAGCTCTAGCATGTTAAAACAAGGCTAGAAGTTTCGGAATTGAGCTAAAACATGCAAGCATGATAGTCTAAATGCTAGATACATATTAAGGCAAATAAGGGGATTGCAAGATAAGTATATGGTGCATGCAAGAGACCACTAAACCAACTTTAAACAAAGGTAAATCATGGCAAAACAACACCAAATACTTGCTGAAATGAAGTTAAAACAAGCTAGGCATACAAGCCACCAACATAAGCCATTTATGCTAGTATTCAAGACAACAAGGAGACGAGATGACCCTCTCCTATTTAGGACACCAAAACCACCTCTCCACCACTGAAAATCCTCTGGATTTCAGTGGTAGAGAGGCCATGCAAAGCTTAAAGTAAGGGCCAAAAGGGATAGCCTAAAACAAGGCCTAACAAGGCCTTGGAGGGGGTAAACAACCCCAAACCTCAAAATGACCTTAAACAAAGTTCTAAAGCAAGTAAAAACAAAACTTTTATTAGTTAATAGCTAAGCTTAAAACAATAAGTAAGAAGGGCTAAAAGCCTAAGCAAGAAAGGGGTATCTAAAGCAAGTATGCTCACCCTTAAAGAACACCTTCAAGAACACAACACCAGCACCTTTCTCTGATCAAAAACAGCTCAAGAACCCTAACACCAACTCCCTAATGCCTCAGCAACCAAGGATGGTGTAATGCTAGGTGTTTGTGTGCAATAATGAGAACAAAACACCCTTTTGAACTCAAACCCACACACAAATGTAGAGAGAGGGAGATATAGAGAGAAATATATATAACTTGTATATCATATTTTCTAGAACCCCTGGAAAGGGAGAGGAGGCTCTCCCTTTATAGAAATCCAATTTTGCAAAGCTTCTTGGAGAAGCTACGCAAGGCTCAAATCCCTCCATACACGTGTATGGAGGGGGTTAATTGTGGATGCCAGCTGCACCAGCTGGCGCAAAATATCTGCATAAAGCAGATGAATAGGGTTCGGCCACCAAAAATGGCCGATCGACCAACATAAGTGCCGGCCGACCAAATAAAGTGCCGATCAGCCAATACTTTTGGCCGATGGCAAGAAAACAGGGCCGATGACCTCAAGCCTTCGCCGGTGGGTTAAGGGTATGGCAAACAAGCCACCCTCTTCCCTTAGAAGCAAAAACACAAGTGTTTGGTCCACAACCAAGCACAAAATAGACAAGTTGAGAGATCTTGAGGCAAGGCGTGCGGCCGAGACCTTTGGGAACTCAAAACGAACATGAACATGGATGATCATCGAGTGTTCAAACGATGACGTCCAAGTCTTGAGGACGGTCAAAAATGGGGTGTCTACAGGTCCGCTCAGCCACGAAGCCTTTGCTTGGCCGGAGGGCATGGAAAATTCTTTCCTCAAATTTTTCTAAGACACAAAACCTAGTTTTACCGAACAAATGGCCTCTTTCCCTACGACGTCTCTGCTCGGATTGGGGGCATCAAAAGTTATTTCTTCTAATTTTTCTACAGCACGGAGCCTAATTAGACCAAACATGCAGCCTCCTTCTCTAGAGAGCCCCTGCTCGGCTGGGGGCAAGCATAACACATGCAAGCAAAAATTAGAAATTAAAGTTCAAGACATACAAAAATGCAACAAAGCTTGGTATTACTATTACAAAAAGAGGAGCTCGGCCTTACAAAATGACGATGTCAAACTAGCCGAACTCTAACACTTGCAAAAAAAAAAAAAAACAAAAACAAAAACAAAACAAAACAAGAAGGATCTTGTTTTTCCAATGACGGCCACACGCCGACTTCACTTACTCGGCTCTTCCGCCAAGCTCTTCCTCTTTTTGTCGTCGACTCTTGAAGGCCCTACCTTAGTGCTTACAGGACCACCGAGAGAGTTGGCTCCCTGCTGGTCATCAAAAGCAAAGTACGAAGGTGCTCCAAATCGGGCCATGACGGTAGCTTTCCGTTTCAACTCTTTGTTCTCCGCCGTCAGCGCGCAAATCTCCGCTCGTGCATCTTTGTACATACGCTGGACTAGAGAGAGTTGGGCATTGACCTGGTGTACTTCACTCGTCCTGGCCTGTAGTCGGAGAGACAAGTTAGTGACCGCCGCCACTGTCTCCGTGCAAGACCTCAATGTAAAATGGTTGGCTTCTATGTCGGATTGAGCGGCCATTATTTGCTCAATCGACAACACATGAAGGTTAGGAAGAGAAGCTGTAGGGGTACTCGGCCCCAAACCAGAAGAGTTTATGGGATCGTTCAGATCCGGAAACAAAGTGAGAGGACGGGACGAGGAAACCATGGATGTATGGTGAGATGTGTAAAAGAAAAGAGTCTTCCACTTCGTTTCTCTGTTTTGTCTCTTGAGGAAGAAAAAGACGGAAGAGGAGAAGATGAAGGAGATGGAAGAGAATGGGGAAGAAGCAGAAGAAGAGAGTGGTTAAAGAGAAAAGAGTGATGAAGATAAAGATGAAGAAGAAGAATACAGAAGAGAAGAAGACAAAGAGGGAGAGAGCCAAGGCGAGTGTTATTCGACGCCTGCTTTTGTCGGCCAATGACGCAAAAGCAGGCTGTGTGTCAGACGCGGTTATCAAAAAAGAGAAAGACGCGAGAGATTTGTATGTGTATGCATGTATGTATATAAATTGTATAGCTATGTATTATATGTATATTTGTTTGAATATTTTGGTCACAAGAGTGGCTTGGTTCAGTGATTTGACTCAGTAGTTGAGAACCAAGAGACTAAGCCTGAGGTCAAAGGTTCAAACCCCCGGATCAACACATTTCTTTTTCTTTGTTTTTGTGTGTCTTGCGGGTGCTAACGTCAACAAACAGAATATTCCTTCTCTGTAACAGAATATTCTCCCGATGTGTATATGTATACTGTATGTACATATCCATATGTATTTTGTTTGTACATAAATCTGTGTATACCATATATGTCTGTGTATATGTGTACCGTATATTTGTGTGTGTCTCCGTATATGTAGAGTTTGTTTGTGTATGCATGTATACGTATTTGTATTTTGTATACGGTATTAAATAATAATATATTTAAAAAAAAACAAATATATATATAAATAAGTAAATTCAATTTGAAGGCTGACGTAAAGTTTGAGCAAATTGGGCCAAGATACAAATAATGGCTTTCACTCAATAATTTTTAGTGCTAGCCAGGGGGCAAATGAAGGGGGCACAATTACTCAAGCCTATTTGTATGGAACTTCGTGGGATTAGACGAAGGTCCCTACTCTGTACTCAACCTTATTTGTAAGGAACCTCGTGGGATTGGACGAAGGTCCCTACTCTGTACTCAAGCCTATTTGTATGGAACCTCGTTGGATTGGACGAAGGTCCCCACTGGACTAGACGAAGGTTCCCACTCCGAAGTGGGCTCTCTCTTTCCACTCTATGATGGGCCGAGCTAAGGGATCAGTCTTGGCCCACTCCCCACTCCGAAGAGGGGAAGACCATGGGCCTGGCCCTAGCTCCCCTTCCCACTTTGAAGAGGGTAAGTCCATAACTTGGGCTCCAAGGGTCCCACTCCACGACACATGAATGCTAACAGATCAATCAATACCCTGTAAAGTAAAAGGGCACGTGGTGCTCGCGAATAACAGATCTTGCTCCCCTCTATTAAGGGATGTGCTACCATCATGGCTAAGGACCAGGCGGAGAACGAGAGAGCTTGATGAATAAGTCATATGATCCTTATAAAAGGTAACCTTACTTTCCTTGAAAGGGGCGATCTCTTAACTCTAGAAACACACTGGTCTTCTCTATCTTGTCTCTACCAAACTCCGTTACTGACTCGACTGTCGGAAGGGTTTCTGACCAACCCCCGGTCAGGCAGCCTAACTATTTGTTCCTTGTGCAGGCCTTCACCCATCGGTGCACCAGGGTTCGTCCACGAAGTTCCATCTTACTGTATTGCGGAAACCGGTTTGCACACCATACATGTGATTATAAAAAATAAATATTCAAAAGAGTATAGTTTTGATTTTGGGTGTCTTTAAATACACCCTAATTGTCTCTCTACACCGTCCAAAAAAATAATAATAATAAATAAATAAATAACTTAACAAACCCATCCTCCATTCCATCACAGCTAAAATTTCACTGTATTGTTGTTAGTTCGTGAAGTTCACTGAATTTCCAATTAATATGTATGAAGTTGTACTATGTTTGTTGTGATTAGTCAGTCAAATTTCACTGTCCGAAAAACAGTGAAATTTCATTTTCTGAAAGATAATGAAATTTTCATTTGAGGGCCAATCACAAAAACTAAAAGTTCAACTTAATCGGAGCATAAAAATTTCAACTTTAAATTTTGAAAATTTCTCGAACAATGAAATTACTCTATTTGCTAACAAAAAAGAAAATCTATCAGCTCAAATATTTTAATATACCCAAATGAAAATACTAGCAATATCTAGGATATATTTTCCTTTGGTGATAGAAATAATTAGTAGGAAAGCATCATGTAGAAGTCCCATTAGTGTAGACAACTCACAGCAACACCACACAAATCAATTAGTGGAGATGGTAATTGGTGGTTGGTAGAGGTGGCGGTGTGGTAGTAGTTGGTTTGTGACGGTGGTGGCTGAGTTGTTGAAGAAGGATATTGGTGGTTGCAGTGATTTTACTATTTTTCTTCCTTAAAATATGCCACATGAGGTACATGTAACTATTTTCTGTCAAAAAGCCTCACACCTATTATCAATTAGGCAAAATTGAATTGAAATAAAAATAAATAAATAAATAAAATCGAACCAATTGAAATTACAGTGACCAAATTGACACAAATAGCAAAGTACATGAACTATCAGTGTAATTTGTCCAAAATTCATTGAACTCAACAAGTTTATATGCACTATAGAGTTGTATAAAAAAATCCAGCTCGAATAATAAGCAAACCAAATTTAAATATATTTTAAAAACTTATTAAGTTTTCAAATCAAACTTAAATAATTCATTATTTGAATAAACCCCATGATTGCAAAACTTCCATAAAAATAAGGATAGACATGAATGCAATGTCACATTCCTAAATCTCCTCATCGTTCTCGTCAATGCCCTGGCAAATTGCCAAAGATGACATGTGTATTTCACACCAAATAACTGAAAGAAATTTATGACAGAAAGCAACCCAACAATGGATATTTTTATTCCAGAAACAGAAATCGTGAGCTGTTGTTATTAGGACCACCACCGATAGCCACCGTTTTTATTGGATTTTCATTCTACCTTCGATGGCAACGATGAATTTTCTTGACAAAGAAAGAAGTTACTGTGTTAGGAATTCATAACACCTAATCATAATCGGTGAAATATAAAATAAAGAAATGAACAAACATACAAGAAAAATAGATCGCATACGAAAAACATAAGGTTTATGTGGTTTGCTTCAATTAGGGATACAAAAGATCACCAAAAATTAATGTCTTCCTTCAACTTTAAATATATATATATATATAGCCTTCGTTTGAGATGAGCTAATTTAGCATGATTTTTTGACTTTGGTTATTTTAGCCTCACTAAAATAGTTATATTTTGGATAAATTTTGACATTTTTTTTTTAATTTTTAATTTTTATAATTGATTTGATAGTTGTGAGAAAAAAAGTGAAATGATTATGATTTGAATGTGATATTTTGTGTTAAATTAAGACAATAGATCATGATTGCGTAAATATCATAAATGCCCTTATTCTAAAATTCAGATAATTAATATACAATATTTATTAAGATTTACGTTACCCAACAAACAGTGGTCATTTTAATGGAAGTGTGTGGGAGGTAGTAAGATGTTGCTAGTGTTTGCTGCAACATTTGTGGTGGAGATGCATTGGCATTTCCCTTCATTGTGCGGCATGTACTTGACGCACTCATAAATTAATGAATGACTAGTACATCTAGAGTTTTCTTTTTTATATTTTGAACTTGAGTTTGATATTGGACACGTTAAAAGGCAAAGGAAAATTGCACTAAAATAGGAGGGACCCAAAATGTTAGTGATAATTCGGCATGAGTGCGACAAGTTTGGATTTGTTTTTGAAATTGTTTTATGGTTTCAAAACCATGACAAAGTTTGAAATGGACACAACACCAATGTGTATTAACTTCCTTCAATTATGCAATTTTTGAATAAGGACATTGGACGTTGTTGGGATATTCATGGATGTTTGTGGTGTTTGATTATGCATAATAAATTTGGGTTCGTTTTTTGTTTTTTATTTTTTATTATTTATTTTTTTTCTTCTTTTTTTTGGGCTAAGGGTATGTAGAATGTTAGCATATTAGCCAGATATATTATCACAGATTGGATGCAGTGAAACTAAATAGTGTTGTCTGCACTTGTGGGGTTTATTATGAATCCCATTTTCATGATCCAAATCGTTCATTTTGTGACTTTTTTTTTTTTTTTTTTGGTGTATAATTTATATCAAAAATATATATATATTAATTTGATAATCATAACTTATTTAATTTATCATATTTGCCTATCAAAAAAATAAATGACCTATTTTTAAAAATAGACTATCTACTTTTTCAATGAACGGTTTTCATGTGGACATGTATCATATATATATATTTTTATTAAGAGTATTGCTATTTAGGTTCAAAAATTAGACCTACTTTGTAGACGCAATGATGTGACACTCTATTAAAATTTCATCAGCCAATCATTTTGTTACCACATTATTAAATTTACAAAATGAGTTTACAAAGTGGGCTTATATATTTTCTTCTTATCAACGGTTCATATTTCAAGTTCCCAACGTGGGATCATACCTTAAGTAAATTTTGACTATTAATTATGTGAAATTCTGAAACATTCTTCTGATTTTTTTTATTTTTTATTTTTTTCCTGGGATGAAAATGCTGCTGCACCTTAGGCCTTTGGTCAAATCTATCTGGGCATCGTCCCTATCTAGTCCAGGTTTTTTTGATCAACCCATCTACTTCAGTTAGTGAGCATGAAATTGTAAGATAACTATCTTACATGAAATTGAAATTAAAATTAAAAAAATAAAAAAAAAATTACAAATACACCTCCTTTAGGTTTGATTAAAATACGAATCACTCCCTGTGATTCTAAAAATTACATTCTGTCCCATGAAATTTCTAATTTCATAATAAATCGTCTCTTTTATTAATAAATCATGAAGTTAATTGATAATTTTTAATGATGTTAGAAATATATTTCAATTAATAATTAAGTAATTTTATTATCGTATAAGAGAGTAAGTATGAATTTCATTTTTTTAGTTAATTATGTTAAATAAAAAATTATGACAAAAAAATATTTATAATTTTTAAAATTATAAAAAATAATTTATATTTTAAGTAAATTTCAAATAGTGTGTTTATAATTTACCCTTTAAAAAGGGGGGGGGGGGGGGGGGAAATTGTAAGATAACAAAAATAAAAGTCAATCATTAGTCAAAGTTAGGGATTTACGTAATCCTAGCATAAGCGGTAACTATACACCAAAAATACGAATCCACGTCAACAAATTCTCATCTGCCTTTCTCCTCCTCGCTCTCTATATATACCCAAAAACTGTCAGTCATTCCAAGTCACAACATAAAGTGTTACGCAAATTCCATTTTCAACACAACAGAAACAAAAGAAAAAATAATAAAAATAATTCGAGGAATCTCATGAAGTTCTTGAGGGAATTCGGGTCGTTTTGTGGCGCTGCCACCATGGCAGCTGAGCCTGCAGCCGCTCCTCTGCCACGGAAAGACGTGGCAACGCCAGGGAAAAGCCAGGCGTCTTCTCGGAGGAGCGGCCGGCCAAGGAAACCAAACTCGACGGCGAACTGGAAACCGAAACTTTCGATGATTTCGGAGGACGGCGTCGTTGTCTCAGACAATAATGATAGGAGAAAGACTAAAAACACGGTTAGGTCTCTGAAGAAAGCGTCCGAGAAATCAAGATCATCGGCTACCGCTAGGTCTCCCGGCCACCACAATGATTATGGGTATATATCTATATCTTGGAATGGATCGATGATTCAAATTTATTTTTTAAAATTATCTTACTAATTATTAGTATAATATATAGTTTTTACAATTCTTGAGATGCAACTGCATACAAATTTTTATTTTTTTATTTTTTGCAGGTACGATTCGGTGGCGCTTCCCGTGTTCTCGCCGACGCCATACTTATTTTGATTTGAATCGATGCTGCTTCTTCTTCGTTTGATACAGATAGTTGGTCCAAAATTCAGAATCTTTATGTTTGAATGGCGGATGAATAGACTATATAATCTTTTACAAGTGTTATTTTGATCCCAGTTGAAGCAAAAATATAGAGTATTTCTACATGCTACATTTTTTATGCAATCTTTTTGGTTGAGTTCTATGCTGTATAGGATAGAAAATGGAATGGTGAACCCAACTGCGTCCGCTATGGAAAATTGCGACCAGCCCAGTTGATGATATTAGGATCTTCTCCATTATATGATGATTGGAAATGTGTTTATTTTCGTATCATAAATATTTATGAAAGAATCAAAACAATATATTTTAATTTTAAATTCATTCACAATTAAGGAAATTGATGTAATAACTAAAAATGGTTAATTCTATATTTTAGTGTCTTAATCTTACATATTAAGACTCTGATTAGATCTTAAATTTGGGAATGGATTTTATTTTATTTTATTTTAAATGTGAATGAAATATTTAAAAAAAAATTGATTTTTCTTTGCTTCCCTTCTCCATTCCCTCCTCAAATCTTCCATATGAACACAACATAAAATATAATTTATAAATAAAAAAAAATAAAAATACGAAAATTGATATTAGGACGTAATGAGTATTCAATTCAAACTTACACAACAACGTTTTTCGAAAGTTTAAGGTCAATTACCAAAAACCCATTATATTTGGGTCCGTAGACATTTGGGCCTTCCAATAGAAATAATTTTTTTAGATGCCCAATCATTTTTAAGTTACCAAAAGAAAAGAAAAGCATTATGTATAACTAATTTAATTTTCTGTCATTTAACCAAATCATAATATATGGCACAACTAGCTTTTTAGCATACAATCTATGCACTTGCCACTTTGGAATAATTAGGGCTAGTTTGGCATGTACTAAATAAGTCAAAAAGTCAAAAAGTCACTATCTTATTTAAGTGCTTGTTTGGGATATTCTATAAAAGACAAACAATCAAAAAGTTATTAAAAAAGTCAAAAAATTATCACTATTCACAAAAATCAAGGGCGGAGCATGCATAACACGAGGCAGAGAGAAAAAGACCAAATGACCCTTGTTTGTATTGAAAAAAAAAAGTGCAAAAAAAGTACAAGCCAAATTTGTATTGAAGTGATGGTACAAGCTAAAAACAAGAAACATGTTCAAAAAAAAGAAAAATATATATAAAATTAGATATATATATATCTTCTGAAGTTTGCTGCCCATCGCACAACTTCAAAGCAATCCGTACTGGCTTCCTTCAATCGTTACTATCAGTACGCATAGGGGGCATAGGGGTGAAAAGGTAATTTTGTTATTTTTACAATATTCTAATACACATTTTTTCATAAAAAGTCAAAAAATTATCCTAAACAATCATATTTTTTTCTTTTACTTTTTTATCCAAAAAGTGCATTTATATAGTTTATCCCAAATAATTCCTGAGTGTTAACCTGTAAATGAATAATTGCTCTAAAAATAATGAATAATTTCTCCACTTTGAAACATAACTTTAAAATTACTTTGGAACATTATCCACACTAATATATAGATGGTGACTCAACTAAAGACCTTAGGCAACTTTTCAAAAAGTGTATATTATGGTCTTGCCTCCAAATATATCAATGATTTATTTATTTATTTTTTCTTTTTTATAAACTAGTTATAGTAGCTTCGTTCAAGAAATCAACTCTAATAAGCTATCAAAAAGCCTACCAAAAAAGTAATTTTATTAAATTTTGTGTGAAATTTTATATAAAATTTAACAATGCATTTTGTACCAGCTTAGAACACCAAAGAGAGGGTTTTGATCCCAAACTTTTGTTCTTCCACTACATTCCAATCATACATGCCTTCCTTTTTATAGACTTTCACATATACCGACTCATATGGATTATTCCCCGAATGCTACCTATTGGGCCGTGTGGTCGTCTTTTCAATGCCTTTTTATAAGGGTAATATTAAAGTAATATGGGCCTCATTCCCCAGTGAAACCAATGCGAAGTCAAACCAATTTGACAGGAGTAATATTAAGGGAAAAAATATACAAAGGTTATACAATTCTTTTTACAGCTTTTTTTTTAGGTAATAAAAAATGGATATGCAGATAGGCTACTCCAACATATCCGTTAGGGAGTATTGCCTCTTAGCACCTATAGCATATCTGCAGGGAACCCCACCGCACCTACGTCGGGGCCGAAGCTTAGGCCCCCGCGTGCTCCAGGTGCTAAAGAGTATGTTTAACCCCAACAAGGGGCTATGGAGACTCGAACCCAAGCCTTGAGCGAGGGATTCGAAGATCTTATCCACTGAACCAACCCCTTATTGGTAATTCTTTTTACAGCTGATCACCCCAAATCTAACTGTTTTTTTTCTCCTTCTAACACCATTTAATGTAAAGTATACAAAGATCCTACAATTACGAGTGGGAATGGGATAGGCAGTGGATGAATTCCAGTTTGGGCTTTAAAGGCTTGAAAGATGTCAGAAGGGCCCAGCCCAATTGAAAGTACATATACCATATGCTTACTTGAAAGTGATGTTTGGATGGTGAGAAATTCCAAGAAAATGGAGCTTCAGTGTTGTTGGGAAATTCCAGACCTTGGGAGTCACTCCACTATTCAACATTTTTATAGAATAGAAATATAATATGGTATTGTGCACTGGACAACATGTTGAGTTGAGTTTGAGCGCCAAAACAAAGTCTTACATTCCTACTTTTACCAAAATCTCCCTACCCAAGTCTTACATTCCTACTTTTACCAAAATCTCCCTACCCAAGTTCTTATCTCCACCTGAAAACCAGTATTCATCCGTAAAAGCATCACATCAATTGCTTCGAATGCCACTTAGAGCCACCTTATCCTTTCTTTTTTTTTTGACTTACACAAAAATAAAAAAAAGCACCTTATCTTTTTCTCTTTTTTTTTTTAATTTTAATTTTAATTTTTATAGAATGTTTGTTTAGATTTTGATTATGTGTACTCTTTATGGTACATAACACAATATTTAAAAATATCGTACATTTTGCATAATGTTACATATAATAAAAATTGTAGAACATTTGGTTATTTATTTTAGTGAAAAAAATTGATATAATATTTAGTTTTTTGTTTTTTTTATTGATGACAAACAACTTAGTATTTTGACTTTTTGACTATTTTTTTTAGCGAAAAATTAACTCTTTTTGCATGTTACCAAACAACTCCTTACATTACATTTCTAAAAAAAAGTAATATGAAAACTAAAATAGTTGGTTAATGTGAAATGAAAAATTCGATATCATGAGTCCAAAATAGTGTAAGAAAATTATTAAATAATGTCCTTTTGTAACTAGAAAAATAAATGAAAAGAGTGCCCAATTAGTGAATAGATAGTGAAATTTCACTCTATTTCAAACAGAGAAATTCAAGTTAAGTACTAAAAAATGCAACAATGAAAGGTAATATTAAAAATAGAGTACCTAATTTCAATTTGAGGGTTAGAAATTTTGGATTGGAGGCAACAAATTAATAAAACTGCATCATTATGTCAAGATAGTCAAATTTCAATATTATGACAGTGAAATTTTATTCCATCATTTTTCAACAAGAAAAAAAATAAAAGATTTCACTTCCTCTATAACAATGGTGGCTTCTAACATATAAGAGATTATTGCAAGAGATGACTATGTCTTTTTTATTTATCCTTTCATATAAAACATTTATGTGAGTATAAAAAGAAACAAACTATACTTTCTTTATAACAAAGATAATTGAACAACAATGGGCTTTAATGAGACAAGACTTGAGAATAAAGGACAATGATTGTTCCTTACTTATTTTTCAGCCTTTTTATAGAAACATTGATGTGTTGATGAACGATGATTAAATCCATGATAATCAATACGAGTAATAATGGTTAGGGATGATGACTTGATTCATGGTGATGATGACAAGAAATGACTACGCCACCACTTACAATGGTAAAGTCATAAAGGCAAAAGCCCAACATCTCTAGAATTGTGTTGCATATCTCTCTTTTTTTCATTTTTGCTTTCCAAATTAACACATGACTCTTTAAATGAACAAGATTGATTAATAAAGAAGGTCAAAATTGACCATAATTAAACCACTAGTAGTGGTGGCTTGGAAATGTGCCTTCTTTCCATACAATTGAGTAGGGCTTGATTGTTGGAAAGCGCGACTAGCAGACCATTTTTCAAATGGTTAAACTGATTGTGTTGTACTCCGATCATGACTTTGATCCTGTGCTGGGTGTTGATGTATTTCTCTTTTGTTCTAGTAGTGGATCATTTCTTTTGGATTAAGTTAAATCTGGTCAACAACCGGTTACTTTTGGGACAGGACCCGCGAATGTTATGATACCTCCATGAAATATCCTTTTTTGATGTTCAAAAAAAAAAAGAGACCATAATTATAATACAACACACTAAAAGGTTTTCTTTAACTCTTAAAAACCCTTAACTACCAAACTTATCCAATTTGCGAGTGTCACATGCTCTTTACGTGATGATTTGTTAAATTTTATAAAGACAAATTTGTCTATTTGGCTTTAGTATAAAAAAAGTTGCATTTTTTATTGTTATTTAAGCAATATTTCTTTTTACTATTAGATTTTATTTAGGTCACAATTGAGGATATTTTTTTAAGTCCTATCATATTTGATAAATCCTAAAAAAGTAATTTTTTATTTTTATTTTTAAAATTTTTAGTGATTTAAAAAAAATGCAGGTACTTTATAATCTAAAATGATCTTTAAAAAAAAAAAAAAGTCATTAAAAAAAAAAATCAAACCCCATCTAAAAATTTTCATTAACAAAAGCAACTCTTTTTTTTTAGCATTCATCCAATGCATCAATTTTTTCCTCAAGCAACAACTTTTATGTAAAAAAAAATTTTAAAAAAAGGTGATCGGAAATTTAACTGTAATACAATTTTCCTAACTTGATAAAAAGTCATATATTGCCCGCTGCCCAAACCGTATGTGACGAAACAAATACAGTATTGACATATACGGTCCTGAGATCGCAAACTGTCATCACTTCGTTAATAAATATACACAAATAGGAAGCGAACGGAAATTTAGAACATGTAATAAATAAATAAAAATTAATAACAAGGTTTTCGGGTTTCAGACCAAGAACGAACACCAACATCAACAACTAAAAACACGATACAATAAAGAATACATTCATTTAGTGCGAGAGAGAGAGAGAGAAATCGACAGATATTTACAGAGATTTTCGTCTGAAAGCTCTCTTCTTCCTCGATCTGTTCGACCCCTTTCTCTCGTTCAATTCTCTGATTCGAAAGCTCTAGCGATTGCCTGGTTCTTCGATCTCGTAAGTACTCTTTCAAAACCCTAGGGTTTCATTTCAATTTCATTGTTTTGAATTTTTTGTTTTTCGGTTTTGTTAAATTGAAACACTCGCTGAGATTTGTGTTTTTTATTCCGTGCATTGCTTTGCTGACATATTCGTGTGTGATTCGTTGTTTTGTGTTTTTGGTTGAAATTAGGGTTTTGGGTTGGTGCGAAGATTGACAGGGCTCAAGTGATTGCAGCATGACCATCGAAAGCCCCGGCGAAGGGGAGACTTAGGGTTTGCGTGGTTCGGGGGGCCGTGATTGGACCTTCCATGGGCGATGGCGGCGTTGCATGCGTGCCTTCGCAGCATATTATGGAGCAGTTTTCGATTTCCGAGACTTTTTGTGGTGTCAACAATGGCAAGTTCAATTCAAAGCCATTCAAAGTTACAGAGAGAAAGATGAAGATGAAGGTCAAAAGAGAGGAATTTCGGAGGAAGACAGAGTCCGGGAAGGGTGATTTCAGTTCTGAGAGGGGTAAGAGCAGCAATAGAGAAGTTGAGAACGGTGAATTTTACATAGATAAGGTTCCGAAAGAGGAAATTGAGGAAGGTGAATTGGGTTCATTGGATAAGGTTCCAAATGGGGAATTCATTCCTGGGAAGCCACGAAAATTTGAAATAAGGAGCGAAATCGAGAGGGGAGAGTGGCCAGTTGATAAATGGAGGAAATGGGAACTAGAAAAGGGAGAGTTTGTGCCGGGAAAGTGGCGGAAAGAATATACAGACAAGGGGGAATTCAGTTCTGGGAGGTGTCGAAGTGATGATGTGTCTGAGAAATGTAGAAAAGGGGAGCCCGAGAAAGCAGAATTCGGGTCGTGGAGAGGTTCTAAAGCTGAAATTGAGAAAGGAGAGTTCATCTCAGAAAGGTGGCATAAAAGTGAAGTGGCGAAGGATGATTACAGGTACCCGAAAATGCGCCGTGATGATTCAGCAAAGGACAAGAAATGGAAATGTGAACGAGACTGGACACCTACTACTGGTAAGTATGCAGCTGAGAAAGAATTCAATAGAAGTGGGGGTCAGCATTTGAAAAGGTCGTCCAGGTGGGAAACTGGCCAAGAGAGAAATACAAGGCTGGGTTCGAAAACTGTAGATGAGGAAGGCTCATTTAAGACTGAGTATAGCAATGGGAAGAATAATGGAAGAGAATGCTCTTCTGGTAACCGGTTAAAGCGGCACGGTAATGATTCTGACAGCAGTGATCGTAAACATTATGGGGAATTTAGTGATTATAAATTCTCAAAAAGCCGGAGACTTTCTGATGATGGCAGTCGTTCCGTATATTCGGAGCACTATTCATGTCGGCCTGTGGAGAGGTCTAAAAATTCCTCTTCCTCAAGGAATATTTTCTCTGACAGGTACTCTTCTAGACATTATGAATCTTCTTTGCCTTCCAGAGGAGCTTATGACAAACATGGTGGTAGCCCACATCATTCTGAGTGGTCCCCACGGGCCCGCCACTCTGATCACAGGGGTCGTAGTCCAATCCACCGTGAGAGGTCTCCATATGATCGGAGCCGGCACTATGATCATAGAAACCTAAGTCCTAGCTACTCAGAGCGGTCCCCACAAGATCGAGGTCGACATCATGATCGTACAGATAGAACCCCTAACTTTTCTCCACTTGACAAGGGTAGTAGGCCCAATAATTACCGGGAAGCAAGTCAGAAAACTGGAGGAGGTGACAAGAGATCGAGCCATTATGGAAATAAAGGGCAAGAAGAGAAACTTGATCAGAAAGATCCTCACGGTAGAGATTCACATACATCAGCTAAAGCTTCTCAAGATAAAAGCAATTTGTGTGATGGTAGTGTATCAGTTGAGAAAAATGTTGATCATCAGCCTCACGTGGATGAACAGTCTCAAAATCAAGAAGTGCATTGCAAAGAGTCTCCTCAGGTTAATGGCACTACTGAGGAGCTCCCTTCAATGGAAGAGGACATGGATATATGCGACACACCACCACATGTGCCAATGGTTGTGAATTCAACAACAGGAAAATGGTTCTATCTTGATCATTTTGGGGTGGAATGTGGGCCTTCCAAATTGTGTGACCTGAAGGTACTTGTGGAAGAAGGCTTTCTTGTGTCTGATCACTTGATTAAGCACTTGGACAGTGATAGGTGGGTTACAGTTGAAAATGCAGTTTCCCCATTGGTGACTCTCAATTTTTCTTCTATTGTATCAGACACTGTTACCCAGCTGGTGTGCCCTCCTGAGGCTCCAGGTAATCTGTTGGTTGATGTTGGAGATACTGTTCGATGTGCTAATCAGCTAGGTGAGGAAATGCCATCTACTTTTCTGGAACCAACATTTTCCCCAGCTGAGATTTCAGCTGTATCTGAGCCTTTAGAAAATCTCCACATTGATGAGAGAGTTGGAGCTTTGTTAGAAGGTTATAATGTTATCCCTGGCCGCGAACTTGAGGCAGTTGGAGGTAGCCATTTTTTAATTTCCCTTTTTCTTGATTTTATGTACTGTTGTTTGAATAGTTCAATATTATTCGTCATGTTTTTATGTTTGTATCTTCTTTTATTACATTATTCATGCTTTTGAAATTCTATTGTATTGCAGAAGTGCTCCAAATGACATTTGATCATCGAGAGTGGCAGAAATGGGGGAATTTTGAAGGTACGGGTTTAGGGCATTTTTTAAATTTAATTATCCTTTATTTTTTTGGGGAAATGAAACCTTTCCAATTAATCTGTCTGTGTTGATAACAGGCTTGAAACAAGTTCCACCTGTAAGTGATTTGGCATTTGTTGTTTTTTGGCATCCAATTTTTTAGCAATAGAATAACGAGCTTTTGGCTTAGTGCATATTTTAAGAAGTAGCAATTCAAGTCAATGGACTTGAATGTCAACAAAACACTGTAATAAGACTGTAAATCAAGTCAATGGACTTAACATCAATGGAACACTGTATTAAGACTCTGCTAAATTAATGTTATGTTTTACTGGATTATGGGCTTCAAATATATAAGTTTTTGTCTTGGCATAAACATTGCAAATTCATGCCTAATTTTTAATTTTATGTGACATTTAATGTATGAAAGTTAATGGCCCGTTTGGTTTGTACATTTTTAATAATGTTTTTGTGTTTTTGTTTTCAAAAAATTTGAAAACACTAAACAAAAACTTGTTTGGTGCATGTTTCGTATTTAATTTTTGTAAAACCGTTTTCAAAAGAAGACTCAAAAAAGAACACAAAAATAAATAATAAATGGAAGCTCATTCTCACTTTAAACTCTATTGGGGGAAAAAATTTCCTTATCTTAAACTTATAACATACATGTTACCACTTAGATGTGTTCTGTATTTTCTTTTGAATATTGTATGCATGGAGACATCTATCTTCTATTTTCTTCACAGGTTGTGTCAAAACACTTATTCTGGGTGTGTGCAGGCCTCACTTCGCATTGGTTTGACTCTCTGGAACAGCATGATCATAACACAGGTGATGGCTTATCCAGGTACCCTGAACTTGCAATAAAAGAAGCTACAGAAATGTTAACAGCTCCATCTGATAGGGATAGTGCCTTTGCCTGTGGTGACTCTAGTAATTGGTTCTCTAGCCAATGGTCTTGCAAGGGTGGGGATTGGAAGAGGTATGACGAAGATGCCCAAGACAGATCCTGGAAAAAGAAGTTTGTCCTCAATGATGGCTACCCACTGTGCCAGATGCCAAAATCGGGCTATGAAGATCCTCGAAGGCATCGGAAAGATGAATTGTACTATCCTTCTCACAACAGACAGCTTGATCTCCCACCTTGGGCATTTTCCTTGCCTGATGATTGGAATGAGTGTAATGCTGTTGGCAAATTGAGTCAATCGAAACCTCCTGTTGTAAGAGGAGTAAAAGGAACTTTGCTTCCTGTCATCAGGATAAATGCATGTGTGGTTAAGGACCATGGCTCATTTGTGTCTGAGCGCTGCATGAAAGTCAGAGGAAAAGACAGATACACTTCAAGATTTGCTCGAGCTCACTCTGGAGCTAGTGATGTGAAGAGATCATCGGAAGAAGGTGGTGGTTCTCAATCTAAAAGTTTTTATGAACAAGAATTGCTGGGCTCTTCCAGGAGTATCACATCCGGTAATACACCAAAAGACCGTCTGTGCACAGCCTATGATTTACAACTACATTTAGGTGAGTGGTGCTACCTTGATGGTGCTGGGCATGAACGAGGACCTTTGTCATTTTCAGAGCTGCAAGTCTTGGCAGATCAAGGTGTCATCCAGAAGAATAGCAGTGTTTTCAGGAAAATTGATAAAGTTTGGGTTCCAATTACATCTGCTGCAGAGGCTGCTGAAGCATCTGTCAAGACCCAACAAGAGATTAGTCGAACATCTAATGATACTTCTGGAGTTTCTCTTACAGAATCAACAGGTGTTGCGCTTGGTGGAAATGGCACTGTCTCCAGTTTGTTTCACAGCTTGCATCCACAGTTTATTGGTTTTACCCAGGGGAAGCTTCATGAACTGGTGATGAAATCATATAAGAGTAGGGAGTTTGCTGCAGCTATAAATGAGGTCTTGGATCCATGGATCAATGCAAAACAACCAAAGAAGGAAATGGAAAAATACATGCATAATCAAGCGCTGATTTCAGGTATTGGAAACTCCTCCAGAGTTTTGTGAGAGTCCGTCCGTCTTTTGTTAAAGGAATTTCATGATATAATTGATGAGAAATTCTTCTTCCTTCCTGTCTTCTATTATGATGTTCTTTTGGAGGTCATACCTTAAATCTCCCGCTGAGTATATCTAATTCAATGCTGCTTTTCTTGCAGTTTATCCTTGTCCATAAGTTTATTCTCTTTTCGTTTTCTTTTGGAAAGATAATTCTTGTTATGTTCATGTATAGTCTGGGGAGTGAGGTGGGATTGTTGGTTCAGGAATATAGAGCTAAATCCAATGCATATGAATCACTAGCAGACTGTGTCCCCTGTTTTCTGTTTAATCTTTTTTCTCTAGCTAGGCCATCTATGTGGTCAAATTAGAGGTTTTTCAAGTTAGATGCTAGTGTTGTTTCTTTTATGCATGCAACTTAAACGAATCATTCCTTTTGGGTGCAGTTCTTGGCCTTCCTTGTGGATGTTTAAATTATCTTGTCCTCTACTTTTCGGTGCTATCTAAAAGTTCTTACAAATACGTTCTTTTATTATTCCTCTTTTCAAATATTTCTTGTCATATGATTAACTTGGTTGGTAGCATTATTGGATTTACCCATTTTTTCATAGGTATTTTTTGTTCCACCATGTTTCTAATCCATCTTGCCCTAACTGTCTTCTGTTATTTTGTATGTGAGAAATTATTTTTAACTGTTCAATTAATATTTTTTTAATTTCTTCACTAGTTTGATGACCTTACATTGTTTGTGGGTCCTGCAATCCATATTGTGCATCTTGACAAACCAGCTGTCATGAGGATTTCTCTTTTTCTCTGATCCCTTTTCACAATTGGATGTCATGTTTTCTTTTGTAACATGCACATGATACTCATCTCAGTCTTTTTCTTGTTTGGGTGAAAATTGAAAGGCAAGAGAGCCAGGTTACTGGTTCATGGAAGCGAAGAAGGTTACGAAATGGAAGAAGTACCGGGAGTTCAGGAGGAATGGACATTCGATGATTTGTGCAGCAATGCTATTTTTCACAAAGAAGACAATGCAGGTTCTCAGATTGAGTCTGGAAGCTGGGGTCTTCTGGATGGTCATTTACTGGCACGAGTCTTTCATTTCCTTCGAACTGACGTAAAATCCCTTGTATTTACTGCTTTGACTTGTAAGCACTGGAGAGCAGTGTTCAAGTTTCACAAGGAAATCTCCAGACAGGTTGACTTATCATCTGTTGGCCCTAATTGCACCGACTCCATGATCTGGAAATTCATGGTAGATTTTCCTTGCCTTATTTTATGTGTTTTTTTTTGGTTTTTTGTTTTTTTTTCATATAAATTTATTTCCTCTTTTTTTTTTTTTTTTTTTTTTTTTTGGGGGGGGGGGGGGGTGGGGTGATACGAGATTGGGAAATTTGTCCTCCGTCCAAGTCTAATGTTTCTGTTTTCTTGCAGAATGGTGGTTATAAGAAAGAGAAAATAACTTCATTGGTACTGCTTGGTTGCACCAACATCTCTTCTAGCATGCTTAAAGAAATTATTCAGTCGTTTCCTTCTTTATCTTGTATAGATATTAGAGGCTGCAACCAGTTTGGTGATTTGGCAGATATATTTCCAAATATCAACTGGGTCAAGAGCAGAGGTTCACATTCAAAATTAAGGAGTCTTAAACACATAAATGATAGAACTTCATCAGTGTTCAAAGGTCGTAGTGGGCTGGATAGTCACATGGATGATTCCAGTGGACTCAGAGATTATTTTGAAAGTTTGGATAGAAGGGACTCAGCAAATCAGTTATTCCACAAAAGCTTGTACAAACGCTCAAAACTATTTGATGCTAGAAGGTCATCTTCTATCCTATCTAGGGATGCCCATTTGAGGCGTTGGGCCATCAAAAAATCTGAAAATAGTTATAAGAGGATGAAGGAATTTGTTGCTACGGGTCTGAAAGACATAATGAAGGAGAATACCTTTGAGTTTTTTGTGCCCAAGGTACTACCATACTTGTTTTTTGCTTTGCTTTATGAGAAGTCTTTTTCTATATGTTTTTGGAAGCTCAATATTTCTCATTGGTCAGGTTGCTGAAATTGAGGATAGAATGAAGAAGGGTTACTATGCTCGCTGTGGTTTGAGCTCTGTGAATGAGGATATCAGTCAAATGTGCAGGGATG
This sequence comes from Camellia granthamiana, assembly GCA_036172215.1. NCBI lineage: Eukaryota > Viridiplantae > Streptophyta > Magnoliopsida > Ericales > Theaceae > Camellia > Camellia granthamiana. The sequence goes on along the minus strand of CM069911.1, from coordinate 37,801,622 downwards.
CGATTAAGTAAGTTTTAGGTTGCGTTTGGCTTAGTTTTGGAATTGTGATTCTCTTTTTGAAGTTGTGATTTGAGTGTGGAATTGTGAGTTGAGTTTTGAAAAGAGAAAATTTGTTTGGTTATGAGATTTGAAAATAGTTTTGAATTTTGAATTTTGAATTTTGAAAAGAGTTTTGAGTTTTGAGTTTTTTAATTTTGAATTGTATTTTAAATTTTTTGGATTTATTTTTTTTAAATATTAAAAAATGTTTAAGAAAATTTTAGTTTTTATTTTTTATTTTAAATATATAATTTTTATTTAATTTTTTTTATTTTAAACATTTTTTTTTATTTTGTAAATATTTTAATTTTTAATTTTAATATTTTAAACTCAAAACACAACTTCATACTCAAATTGTAACAAAATGCATAACTCAAATACATAATTCAAAACAATTTAAAAATTATTTTCAAAACTCATAACTAAACAGATAACTCTCGAAACTCCACGCTACTTTCAAAACTCTACACTCAAATCATAACCAACGCATAACAAAAAAATTAAAATATTTATAAAATAAAATAAAATATTTAAAATAAAAAAATAAAAATTATATATTTAAAATAAAAAATAATTTTTTTAGAATTTTTTAATATTAAAAAAATACAGCACGTAAATGTATGAAATATAGTGCACATTAAAATAAATAAATAAATATTTAAAATATAAAATATTTACCCAAAAAAAAAAATTAAGAAAATTTTTAAATATTAAAAAAAAAATAAATCCAAAAAATTTCAAAATACGACTCAAAACTCTTTTCAAAATTCATAACCAAACAAATTTTTTCTTTTCAAAACTCAATTCAAAACTCATAACTCAAAACACAACTTCACACTCAAATCATGATTCTAAAATAATTTTTAAAAACAAAATAAAAAAATATTTTTTTTTGAATTTTTTCTTTTAAAATAGAGTTTTGAAAAGAGTTTGGTTTTGAGTTTTGAAAAAAGTTTTGAATTGAGTTTTTAGTTGTGTTTGATTATGAGTTTTGAAATTAATTTTTGAATTGAGTTTTGAGTAATTTTGAGTTGTGTAAACGGTTATGAATTTTGAAAAGTGATTTGAAAATTTTGCCTTTGGAATCATGATTCCAAAGGCAAACCAAACACAGCCTTAGTTTTTGTCTTTAGTGGTTATATATGGTAAAAATTGGTTAATAACATTAGAAATGACTGCTATTACTTTAGATATGGAAACCACAGAACTTCCATTTTTAATGGAATAAATATCCTCTTGAGGTTGTGACTTAATTGTCATGACCACTGAGAAAGGCTCCATGTGGAAGTTTCCAGTTAAAATATAGTTTGTTAGGGGATACTGCTTACCTGTTTACTGTCATATGCTTTACCAACAATAATTACTGGAAAAGGAGTGAAGAAACAAGGATTTGTCCACTTAAGTTTCGCAACATACCTTCCGCATTTGTTGTTTCATTGCATGGGTGTATAACCGTGAATAAATAACTAATTTGGGCAAAGAAACATAAAGTTAAAGAGAGAAAGAAGTTAGGGTGTCATTGCAGCCATTCCTGTGTCCTTATATTATGTGATATCTGGACATGCAACCGCAGCCATGTACTTAATTTAATTTCATGAAACTTGAGGATTTCGGACTACTATACTGAGGGGTATCCTGTTGTTTTTGTGCAAAATTTTGGAATAAGGATGCTACCACATAGGAGTCACCATAGCACTTTTGTTGGAGTTGTGACATTGGAGTTACCATGGCATTTTTGTTACAACTTACACTGTCATACTTGATATTGCTCATCTTTTTCTTATCCTCTGTTAAAAATTTTTGGCCCTTAATTCTTAATATCCCACCCTTAGAAAATATGTTGCTTTCTTAATATCCCACCCTCTTCCAAATATTTATGTGAATGCAGAGCAAAAAACCATGGTGATGCTGGAGACATGAATCACATTGTTACATTATTTATCCAACTTGCCACACGTTTGGAAGATAGTTCTAAGCCTTATCATGAAAGAGATGAGATTATGAAGAATTGGAAAGATGATTCACCTGCTGGGTTTGGCCACAGTACCTCAAAGTATAAGAAGAAGCTCAACAAAGTGAGTGAAAGGAAAAAAATTAGGAGTAATGGTACCTTCTCCAATAATGGTGGTTCTGATTATGGAGAATATGCATCTGATCGAGAAATCAGAAAGCGCTTATCCAGGTTGAATAAAAAATCCATGGACTCTGGAAGTGAGACATCTGATGAACTTGACAGGTCTTCTGAAGAAACCAAGACTGATAGTGAGAGTACTGCCTCGGACTCAATAAGTGACTCCGATTTCCAATCAGAAAGTGGATTAGGGGGGTCAAGAGGAGATGGATACTTAATTGCAGATGATGGGTTTGATCCTCTGACTGATGAACGTGAATGGGGTGCTCGAATGACCAAAGCAAGCCTTGTTCCTCCTGTTACTAGGAAATATGAAGTAATTGATCAATATGTTACTGTAGCCGATGAGGAGGAAGTGAAAAGGAAGATGCGGGTTTCCTTACCTGATGATTATGCTGAGAAGCTCTGTGCTCAGAGAAATGGCACTGAGGAGTCAGATATGGAGATTCCTGAAGTTAAGGATTATAAACCTAGAAAACAGCTTGGAGTTGAGGTGATAGAACAAGAAGTTTATGGCATAGATCCTTACACTCATAATCTTCTACTCGATTCTATGCTGGAGGGATCGGATTGGACGATTCTTGATAAGCATTTGTTTGTTGAAGATGTTCTCCTTCGCACTCTGAATAAGCAGGTGCAGCACTTCACAGGCACTGGAAACACTCCTATGATGTATCCATTGCGGCCAGTTATTGTGGAGATCCTAAAAACTGCAGAGGAAGATCATGATTTCCGAACTATACGACTTTCTGAATGTATTCTGAAGGCCATTGATAGTCGCCCTGAGGACAATTATGTTGCTTATAGAAAGGTATGCACTACAGTTATGAATGAGTGAATTGAAAATCAGTCTTGATTTCCATCTGTTTTTCTGAAAGTTAACTTTGGCGATCTTTTTTCTTCTATTAAGTGCTGATTCTATTTTTGTGATTGTCCATTGGGATGTGTTGATCAGGGGCTTGGTGTTGTTTGCAACAAAGAAGGTGGGTTTGGCGAAGATGATTTTGTTGTGGAGTTTTTGGGCGAGGTATGGATGCATATTTTGTTCATTAGTGTTTAGTCTGAGTGAGTTTTCACTGGATGTAACATATTGATGTCAGACTTCTGATTTTTTTGAGTAATCTGAGAATGTAGGCTGCTGTTGGTAATTGTCTATAATGTCATTGTTATATATCTCCAAACAACTTATCCAGTCCTAATAAGCGTGGATTCTGTTTCGTCATGACCACTGCATGTTAAGCTTGTCAGTTTTTCCCAGTGTTTTAAAAAGTGCGCTTAGGCGCGCGCCTAAGCTCAAGGCGAGGCAAGGCGCAGCTTTGCGCCTCAGTCATGGTGAGGCGAGGCGACACAGGTGAAGCGCTGCCTAGGCGATGAAGCGAGCGCCTTATTACGAAGCGCAAGGCGAGCGCCTTGTGCGCCTTCTCTGCTTCTCCTCTCTCTGCTTCTGCTTCGTTTCTGCTTCCCTTCGTCTTCTCTTTCCTTCGTTTCTGCTTCGTCTCTCTCTTCTGCTTCGCTGTTTCACGATCGCGAGCTCTCTCTCTCGCCTACTCTCTCGCGATCGCGATCTCTCTTTCCTGTCTCGATCGCGATCTCTCTCTCTGTCTCTCGCGATCTATCTCTCTCTTCTGTCTCTCCCTATTATCTTCTTAACTCATATATATATAATATTATATAATACCTATTATATAATATATAATATATAATATATAATATACAATATAATTATAATATATAAAATATAATTGATATATATATATAATATTATACCATACCTATTATATAATATATAATATATTTATAGATAATATGTAAAATAAAATACATTAATTATTTAAAAATAAACACATGTATATAAAATAAAATAAAAAAATTAATTAAAACACATTATTTAAAATATATAATAAATAAATAAAATAATATATATATATTAAAAAATTAATTATTATTTTTTTCTTATTAAAAAAATTAATAATATACATATTAAATATTTGTTTATATTAAAAATTGTGCTTTATTAATATTTTGCTTAACTTCTATAACTTGCACCTCGCTTTGGTGAGGCGCGCACCTCGTCTCGCGCCTCGGGGCTTAGGCTCCAGGTGACCTTGGCGCCTCGATGCGCCTAGGGCTTTTTAAAACACTGGTTTTTCCTGCGTACTTTCTGTTTATATGACTGATTTCTTGCTGTTTGGAATGATACTTGCTACTTTAATTGATTGTATTTTTTGTGACATGTTGAGCACTTGGATTCTATTATGCACATAGTTTGGGAATTTGATGCCTCCATATGGAACTAGTCTCACAGCATATAATTAACCTTATTAAGTCATAGAAGATATTTGTGTTGTGCAAACCTACTTCATACCATGATAGAGCTATTTTTATTATGAAAGGAATCTGGATTGAAATGCATTAACATATCTTGAAACTGGGCTGCTTGCTTTATGAGTTCCTTAAATTTGTATGTTGCTGAAACTGTTGTTGAGGTCTTCTTCCTTCTGATAAATTTAGGTTTATCCTGCTTGGAAATGGTTTGAGAAGCAAGATGGTATTCGTTCTTTGCAAAAGAATAGTAAAGATCCTGCGCCAGAGTTCTACAATATTTATCTTGAGAGGCCAAAGGTGTGGTTTACAATTTGCTAGAATAAATTTTGTGCTTTGAGCTTATTACAGCCTTTTGTTTCTTCTTGGTTATTTGAACATATTCCTTTGATGATTCTGATCATGTGTTCGTATTTGGCAGGGTGATGCTGATGGGTATGATTTAGTAGTTGTTGATGCAATGCACAAAGCAAACTATGCAAGTCGGATTTGTCACTCATGTCGCCCTAATTGTGAGGCAAAGTAAGTTTCCGTTCTAGCAATAAATAATTTTATTTATCTCCTTTATGAGTGAAATGCATGGGCACCAGAGATCAAATTTGTTTTTCAAGTTCACCTTCTGTCATTTGATGATTTCCCCCCCTACATGATCGAGTAATTGTAGTTATCAGATATGATGCATACTCAATTCTCCTCTTTGTTAAAGCAGAGTTACTGCTGTTGATGGGCAGTACCAGATTGGAATCTATTCTGTCCGTCCGATTGAATACGGTGAAGAGATCACGTTTGATTATAATTCTGTGACGGAGGTGTGTGTCTTGAGCTTGTCGAGTTTTTGAATATAATTTCTGTAATTATTATTATGGCAATTTATGTATGCTAATTATGCCACAGAGTAAAGAAGAATACGAAGCATCAGTTTGTTTATGTGGGAGCCAGGTTTGCCGTGGGAGTTACTTGAATCTGACAGGTGAAGGAGCCTTTGAGAAGGTACATGCTTGAATAAACTTTTCTTAATTTTATTTTTTCATATCAAGTAAAAATGGCATTAGAAGTGCATCAAGGGGATGCAACCCATGCACCAGTCAAAGACCTGAACTGAAGTCTCAAATGGTTCTACAAAAAATATACACCTTAAAAAACTAAATCAGCAAAAAAACTCCAAAATTTGGTCCAGGCTAGGTTTAAACCCCCCTGGATAACCATCTCTATTCAAAACTTCTCTTAATTGTAATTCCAGTGAGGATCGCATCATGTTT